>OX123190.2:38940997-40140997 GCA_944739405.2 Euclidia mi | reverse complement strand
CCGCCTGATCTAGTGCTGGCAACGGTAAATTGTGTAAATAAAAGACATTGTGAACTATTGATTGACATAAATTGATCGCCCCTTTGAAAGCACATAAACCAGCTTCGCGAATTTGTATTGTGAATTCTTACCCTGCCGCCTTTGGTTTGCCCGGCAAAAATTGAGTTGACCATTGACATTTGTAAAACTGAATTGTGATTTGTGAATCGCAGTGAACGTGCATCGTGCCCTCGTACCAACGGAGAGGACATCAAGTTGGAAGGAACAGCTAAGTGGATAATTCATTCAATCTATCGTGGCCACCTTAGTTTTGTTTGTTTTTCCCTAACTTAGTTCCACTCCTGGCATCAGTAAGAGTTGGTAAGACATTTTATTAATATTAGGTGAAGTTAGGATTATAATTCATCGCTGTGCAACACAGTACATTTGTGTCTGAGATTTGTTGTGGCTGACAAGGGCTGATGAATAGAGTCACACTTCCACAAATCTGCTGCAATTAATCCCAGCTCCTTCTAGCCAAATTCTAGACAACGTAAGAAAACCACTTATTACATCTATAGACTTTTTATATTATCGTTGGAATAAATACAATAGAAACTCCACACAAAATTATGTCATTCGTTTATATAAGTATCATGAAATATGTTATATAATTTACTGTATATATAATCTTGCTATTACCTTTAATTTACAAAAATATGTATACACACACACTCTTATAATACATTTGCTTTTATTCCTAATGCAGGGGTTTAAGTTCTTGCCTTACCGTTGCACTGTACTGAATATCCTGGCGTCAGTTCTCGTGTTGGTCAAAGGATTGTGTTGTCTACAAATTGCTATCCTAAAACTTTGTACTCTATGTATCAGTTGTTTCAACGTTTATGATGTGAAATATAAAACGTCTTACTCTCTAAATATAAGCAACTTGCAATTTACCAAAATGTATGTTATATACTTACGAAAATGTACACATGTATTATATCAATGTTTTTCCACATGCTTTAAAATATATATAACAACACAACATATTAAGTTAGCTGTCAATAATTCTCTTACTGCCGTTGGTTGTTGTAATAATAAAATCCACCACTCGCTGATACGGACTCCTAGAGAGAAAATAAACACAAATTATGGCTAGCCCTTTATTCAATCTACAAGAACTTGACAAAATGCAGATTGGTTATGCTGTTGAATGTTCCGTAGAGGACTTATCACAAAAATATTCTCAATTGCTATCTAACACCTCCTTAAACATTATATGCCAAAACATAAGAAGCATATTATATAGCAATATTAACGACTTTGAATGTTTTTGCATCAGCTAAACCTTAGTATCGATATCGTGATTCTCACAGAATGCAGACTAACTTCAAACAAGCAGATACCCAAATTAAACAACTTCCATTCACATTACACTACTAATTTGCTGAACCAGAATGATGGTGTGGTGGCATATGTGAAGAATAATTTACAAATAAATGTGCAAGAGGTTATTCTTCAGCACGCCTCGTGTCTTCAAGTTTCAACCCCTGAATTTACAATTTTAGGTGTCCACCGTTCCCCATCAAATCATAATGCTAATGATTTTACCAACTCTTTCGATACGTATCTAGAGAAAATTAAGTCTCATAAACGCATAATTCTCACTGATGACTTAAATATAAACCTGATACCAGACCCCACGGAAATTACGTATGCAAGGAATAATAGGGAACATTATCTAAACATAATGGTGCATCACGGTTTACTGCCTACTCATTACTTACCTACACGAGGAAGAAATTGCCTTGACCACTTTTTAATTAAAATAGTCATAAAGAGTGCTACTGCATTTACTGCAATCCTAGACACATCCATCACAGACCATTATCCAATTTTACTAAGCCTTCCTAAAGTATCAAAATCATACACCCCATCAAAAACTAGAAAAATAATAGACTTCGATTAAGCATATAACATCTTACAAATGTCAAATCTCGAAGAATTGTTGTATTGTGATAATCCTGATCATCTTACTGATATGTTTCGCCAGAAAATTATAGGATCTATCTCACTTCACACGAGAATTATGCCTATCCCTTGTAGTAAACGGACTATAAAGCCACGGATCACCGAAGGTGTACTTAGATGCATAAGGAATAGGATATATAATAATATATAATATATATATTATTGTATATCCTATTCTAATAATATAATAGCATATAGAATAATATGCAAAGGTCTTTCAAAAACGAACCTTCTAATGAAGTCCTAAAAATTACGTTCCGGCGCTACAGGAATTATTGTAATAACCTCATAAGAAAATTAAAACGTAAATATGATAAAAATAAATTGTCTGCATCAATTAACAATCACAAAACTCTATGGAAAACTATAAATGACATCACACATTATAAGCCCACAAAAATGTCGAACACAAATTTATTATACAAGCATGCCGACCCTATCGATTCTGTTAACTATGCTAATAGGTTTTTTGTCAATGTTGGTAAAAATCTGGCAGAATCCATACTTAATAGCCACGGTGGCCACTGTTCTGGGTTATCATCAGCAGCAAATAACTCCACGCTATCCTCATTTGTCTTACTAGAGACAGATCCTATGGAGGTGGAAAGTATACTGCTGAGCCTTGACTCCAATAGTTCCCCTGGATGGGACAATATCCCCACAAAATTTCTAAAACTTATAAAATCTTTAATAGTCCTCATACTTAGTCACCTTGTTAATCTTTGTTTTAGAACTGGCATATTCCCTAGAGCCCTAAAAAAATCAATAATAACGCCGATTTATAAGAGTGGAAACAGGGATGATGTCCATAACTACCGACCCATCTCTGTGCTGCCAGTAATTTCTAAAATAATAGAGAAGTTATTAAACAGGAGATTGCTAAACTTCCTTAATAAATACAATATCATTGCACCTTCTCAATATGGTTGTCGTACAGGTGTATCCACTGAAGATGCTGTGTCCAATATAAGTTCCTTAATTACCAATTATATAATTTGGACAAAAGCAAGAAATGCTTATCAGTTTTTATTGACCTAAAAAGTGCATTTGACACTGTCTCTGTTCCCATTCTTATAAACAAGCTTGAAAACATAGGAATACGTGGAAATGCTCTCCTGTTATTTAAGAGCTACCTTACGGAACGTCAGCAACAGGTCAAAATTGATCAAAACATTAGTGAGCCAGATCGCGTCCTTTACGGCGGCGTCCCACAGGGTAGTGTTCTAGGACCCACCCTGTTTCTTATATATATTAACGATCTGTGTAGGCTAGATATCCCGTCCGGTAACATATTCTCATATGCCGACGATACAGCTATTCAAAACATATTACTGGAAGTTCTTGGAAGGAAGTTTAAGAATTAGCTGAAGCTGGACTGACTAAGGTAGCTAAATGGCTTAATAGTAATCTACTCACTTTAAATATTACTAAAACTAACTTTATATGCTTTTCAATATATAATTCGTCTCAGCCGCCAGTAAACTTTGGAGTCTGGATTCATAACTGCACCAATATTTACTCAACAAATTGTAATTGCCCCATCATCAATAAGGTATGTAATACCAAATACTTTGGTATTATGATTGACCAGAAACTATCTTGGCACTCACACCTGGAACTTCTCAAAAGTAGGATTAGGAAGTTTATATGGGCTTTCAAAACATTACGTGACGTCCCACCACCCGAAACAAAATATATGTTGCATTGGTTCAATCTGTAAGTATAAAAAGTAAATTCATTGAGCTAGAGAGGGCTCAGAGGTCCATTATAAAAGTAATGTACCATAAGCCGTATCGATTTTCTACCGATGAACTATACAAACAAGCTAGCATCTTATCTGTAAGACAATTATACATTTTCCATAATACCCTTAAGGTACACTCAAAACTAAAATTTGACCCAAAAATAAGAAAAAAACGAAATTATTGTAATGTTGCGCCCACCAGAACGGTCAGTACATCCTTCGCAAGAAGGCAATTTGATAGACAGTCTTCATATTTATATAACAAAATAAATAAAATTATCAACGTTTACCCAATGACTATTCATGACTGTAAAAAAGCTTTACTGTTTTGGCTGATGACCCTCAATTACTGTAGCACAGAAGACCTGTTACATATAGTATCATGATATGTGTATATTATTATGACATACACTGACACACACACACACGCACACGCACATGCACACGCAGACGCACACGCACACACACACACACACACACACACAAACATGGCTTCTTGTTTTCTGTATGTATTCTTCTTTTATTTTATTTTTTATATTGTAATTTTATTTTTCTTCTTTTTCAACTTTGTTTTATAGATAAACTTACCTGTCTAGTTTCATAATTGTGTAATGTGAAGAGCGGGGGCTCCTAACACAAGTACTTTTCATGCTAAAAAGGAGTACCTCAACTACTGATGTTAACTAGCTTGTAAGAAAATGAAATTAAACAAATTTTATTTTAAATTTTCATTTATAATCGACTCTTGAAATAATCAAAATTTGATATTATAATGAAAATAATACATGTCATAATATTGTTAGGTTGAAATTAATTATCGTTAACACCCCGACTCAGTCAATCCGACTCGGATAGGTTAGGTTAGAAGACTAAGGTGGGAGCGAAGCGAAGCGGAGCTCCCGCCTTAGTTTTCGTGGTTTTTTTTTTAAACCACCCAGAAGTAGGAGCCCCGCGAAGCGGGGCTCCGTCGAGATTAGTTAGTAGACGCCACATGAGGTTTAGTTTTAGGTTTAATTGTGAATAAAAAATCTGGCGATGGGTTTCGAAACGAGTCGCCCAAATTTGAGAGTATTGGTGGTGTAGGGGGCTTAAGGGAGTTAGTTTTAATCCCTTAAAAGTAATTTTGGCTGCCGGAGTTGCGTCTAAATAGTTTTAAACAATTTCCAAAAATTCTTCATTCAAATATGCAAAACGGAACGTAATTTTAGGTTTTATGTGAAAGTAACTAAATAGGTTGTGTTAGGTTCTCTTTTGACCCTCAACCCGAAAATAGGAGCCCTGTAAGCAGGGCTCCGTCAACCTCAGTTTATTAAACTAGTGGAAGCAATAAAAGCGATATTTAGGTTTTATGTGAAAAACGTGAAAAGAAACGCAACCGCCATCTTGTATGAATGATATAGACAGCTAAAGTCAAATTTGTGCGTCATTGCTTTCGAGTACCTAGGGTATAGAGTATAGATGCCTAGGGTAAGGTGCGACTGTAATAAGTAACTAAAAAGGTTATGTTAGGTTCTCTTTTGAACCTTATTCCGCTTCGTTTTTCGACTAAGGTGGGAGCGAAGCGAAGCGGAGCTCCCACCTTAGTCAACTGTGTGAATAAAAAATCTGGGGATGGGTTTCGAAACGAGTCGCCCGAATTTGAGAGTATTGGTGGTGTAGGGGGCTTAATGGAGTTAGTTTTAATCCCTTAAAAGTAATTTTGGCTGTCGGAGTAGCGTCTAAATAGTTTTAAACAATTTCCAAAAATTCTTCATTCAAATATGCAAAACGGAACGTAATTTTAGGTTTTATGTGAAAATAACTAAAAAGGTTGTGTTAGGTTCTCTTTTGACCCTCAACCCGAAAATAGGAGCCCTGCTAAGCAGGGCTCCGTCAACTTCAGTTTATTGAACTAGTGGAATCAATAAAAGCGATATTTAGGTTTTATGTGAAAAACGTGAAAAGTAACGCAACCGCCATCTTGTATGAATGATATAGACAGCTAAAGTCAAATTTGTGCGTCATTGCTTTCGAGTACCTAGGGCATAGAGTATAGATGCCTAGGGTAAGGTGCGACTGTAATAAGTAACTAAATAGGTTATGTTAGGTTCTCTTTTGAACCTTATTCCGAAAATAGGAGCCCTGCGAAGCAGGGCTCCCTCAACTTTAGTTTATTAAACTAGTTTGAAGAATGTGGAAGTTGGCAGTGCTATACACACCGATATTTGGAAATAATTTTTTTTTCAGAGGAAACCAAGTAGGTATTTAGACTTATTTTGTTTTACCCTCATACTATTACTTTAACTGTGAATATGTTAATAGCAAAAAATATATTAACTTACTCATTAACAAAAAAATTGCAGGCGCTTGTACTAAATTATCTATATTTATATTATGGTGAATAAAACTTATGGAAAATGGCATTATTGTAATCGAAAATTATAGCAAATAAATTTATGGATTTAAATTATTATGACAATTGATCGAATATGACCAATGGAATTAGTGAAAGTCATTTTATGTCATTTCACGATTATGGCAACTGAAGCGTTATTTCTAATGAAATTATGGCAAATAACATTATGGCATATGAAATTATGGCATTTTAAATGATGGCAAACATTAGTAAACCACATATTTTATAGAATTAATTTATAAAGAGCAAACTCGTATCGTTCATTTAAGAGGACCGACTAGCCAGTGGATCCAGATTGGCAGAATATTAACCTCCACAGGCGTCCCAGGAGGGTCACTTGTTAAGACATAAATCTCCCCTCTAAGCTGAAAGCTAAGACCGACTTAAAATAAATTGCTTGCAGAGCAGTTCTTCTCTGTTAGGACGGATCAGTTCCACAGCTTCCTTTGTCTTAATCAGCCATCTCACTACGGAAATTAACCTTAGCATAATTGTGTTGTAGGATTTATCACTATTCACCTCCAACTTTGTATGAACGTAATGAAATACGGTACGAAAGATAATTATGGTACAAAAAATAAGCCGCATTATGGAGAGTCGCGCGCTTTATGTCAAGCCATTTCCACTTTATTTGAGTTGGATGAATCAAAGCATTACTAGATGAAATTATATTAATATTTTAGTAATAAATACTACAAATTACAATTCTCCGTGTAGTGACGGATAAATAATACAAGTTTCACTACCCTTTTTCATTCCGTGGGTGTCGTAAGAGGTGACAAAGGAAATTGCAAAAGATAAGATAAGCAGAAAGAAGAGATGGAAAACTTGAAACTTAGCCCTATACCAACCCGTCTGGCCAGCGCGGTATAGTAGGCCACCCAATGAGCGTACCAACAAATAAAAGGCCTCCAGTTCCCGGTAGTCCCGCTGTCCGCAGCTACGGTAGCGGTCGTCGTAACATCGGGACATGTGGTGCTAAGAATCTCCGGGTTACAGCTACCACAATGGACGCTCTTTACAGCTAGACCAACACAGCACCGAACTCGAAGTGGAACTAGGTTGTATAATCTGGCTTATATTGGGGTTGTCTGAAGTCCGAATACAGGGGGAGGACACAATAACCCTTAAGTCAGGCAATCTGTTCTACTTTCGAGAAGGCGATCAGCCCTCTCAGGGCGGTGTTGGTTTTCTCATTAACAAATCCCTCGCTAACAACGTTATATAGGTAAGCAGTGTGTCGAGACGGGTAGCGTACCACATATTAAAGATCACTGACAGGTACTCCCTGAAGGTGGTACAGGTATATGCGCCGACCTCGACATACTGCGATGACATAGTCGAAGCCATGTATGAGGATGTTGCTAAGGCTCTACATGATACCACTAAGACACACTAAATCATTGTTATGGGTGATTTTAATGCCAAAGTGAGAGTACAAGAACGTGGCAAAACGAAAATTGGATTCTATGGCGTGGGGCGCCAAAATCACAGGGGACAAATGCTGGTCAACTTCTTGGAGTCAGACGGGCTCTTCCTAATGAACTCTTTCTTTAAGAAGAAGCCTCATAGGAAGTGGATATGGCGGAGCCCCCATACTGTGACAAGGAACGAGATAGACTTCACCATGTCTAACCGAAAGTATATATTTAGAGACGTCTCAGTAATCAACAGGTTTAATACCGGTAGTGACCACCGACTTGTCCGAGTCACTCTAAATATAGACTTCAGATCCAAGAGGCTTCGCATGATGAGGTCTATTCTTAGACCTACTGCGCTTCAGCTAGCAGTAGGATCTGAAAAATTTCAACTGGAGCTTCAAAATCGTTTCGGACTGCTGGAAACCCATGGCACTGTTGAGGAGAGAACGGACGCCATGGTCAAAACGCTACAGGATGTGTCTCGAAGGGTGTTTCCCGGAAAAAGCGTTACCAAACAGAGTAAACTCTTGCTCGAGTCTCTCGAACTTATGAGGCAAAGAAGGGGAATGTCATATGCGCAGACGTCTTCAACGGATGAAAAACCTAAACCGGAAGATCGGGAGCTGGTGCGACGTGACCTCCGTTGCTTCAATACCCGCACTATTACGGCTGCGATTGTACAGATTCGAGGCACCAAAGTCTTCGCTCGTCAGCTTGGTAGAACTCATGTGTCGAAACTCAATACTGAGGCTCAATATACGGCAAAACCGTACCTCCAACTTCGAGAGTCTCGCTGAAATTGAGAGATTCTACGAGGACTTGTTCGCATCACGGATGCCTAAACCCACGAGACCTACCGATGACGACCACAGAGCCCAACTCACGCGCCATTAAACGGAGGACATGTCTGATTTCATCCAGGGCGAGGTAAGAGTGGCACGCCAGCAGCTTAAGAACAACAAGTCTCCAGGGGATGACGGAATAACCACAGAGCTCTTAAAAGCAGTGAGCAGGACAGCAGTTCTAAAAGAGCTGGCGAGCCTCTTTAATGCCGTTATCCACAAAGGCCTAACATCTCAGGCGTGGAGCAAGAGTGCGGTGAAAAAACCTTGCTGAAAAACTATAGACCTATTTCACTCCTGAGCCACGTCTACAAGTTGTTCTCGAGAGTCCTAACAAACCGCTTCGCCAGAAAACTCGATGATTTCCAGCCACAGAAACAAACCGGGTTTCGAAAAGGCTACAGCACCGTAGACCACATACATACTGTTCGGCAGATTGTACAGAGGACCAATAAGTGCAATCAGCCGCTGTGTATGGCTTTCGTGGACTACGAGAAAGCCTTCGACTCCATCGAAACCTGGGTGGTTCTGGATGCTCTGCAGCGGTGTCGCATCGATTGGCGCTACATCGAGGTGTTGAGATGTTTGTACGACACCGCCACTATGACCGTCCTCCTCCAGGACTACATAACCAGCCCCATCGACTTGCGACGAGGGGTGAGGCAGAGGGATGTAATATTCTCTAAGCTCTTCGCCAACGCACTCGAAGACGTCTTTAAGACGCTGGACTGGACTGGACGGGGCATAAATACTAATGGCGAGTACATATCCCACCTTCGATTTACCGACAATATTGTCATCGTGGCGAAGAGCCTGGAAAAGCTGAGTGAGATACTGCACAGCCTAAATGGAGCCTCCCGATGGGTGGTTTCGGCATGAACTTGGATAAAACCAAGATTATGTTCAACGCACATATTGTGCCGGGACCGGTTTATGTCAACGGATCGATGCTTGCAGTTGTTCAAGTAGTCCAGCTTGGTAGAAACAATTTCGAGAAAGAAATCGACCGCATGATCCAGTTGGCAATCCAACTGGATCATGCGGTCGATTTCTTTCTCGAAGTTTCTCGAAGAGGCAGCGTTTGGCAAGCTACGTCGAGTTTTCTCTTCGTCCCTACCGCAATGCTTGAAGACCAAAGTCTTCAACCCATGCGTCCTACCTGTTATGACGTACGGTGGCAAGACGTGGACACTCACAGTGGCACTAGACCACAAACTAAAAGTCTCGCAACGAGCTATTCTTGGCGTCTCTTTGAAGGATAAAATTCGAAATGAAGTTATCCGACAAAGAACCAAAATTACCGACATAGCTCACAGAATCAGTAAGCTCAAGTGGCAGTGTCCTGGCCATACCTGTAGAAGGACTGATGGCCGATGGAGCAAGCGTGACCTAGAGTGGAGACCACGCCTCGGCAAGCGTAAGGTAGGGCGGCCCCCGGCTTGGTGGACGGACGACCTGAAAAAGGTGCCTGGGACTGGCTGGATGCGGAAGGCTGAGGACCGTGTACTGTGGCGCGTGTTGGGAGAGATCTATGTCCAGCAGTGGACTGCAAAAGGCTTATTGATTGAAATATTACAAATAGTGTCGATATAGATAGCATAGTGGAAGTATCAACAGACCACTATTCGGAGTTATGTGGGACCACTATTCGGAGTTATGTGCGTATTCAATTGTTGATTATTGCATAAAAACACAACATGTCTCATAAGTAGTACATATATAAATTAGATTGTTTAGTGCGATTGCCAAGTCAATCTATTTGTGTAAAACATTAAAGGTATTACATGGATCTCGCAACTTTTTACGGTAGCGACACTTGGTCTTTTTAACAAGTATTGTTTTTTGTAGGATCTCATTTCTTTTTGTAGATAGTCCTACTTTTGTCCTTTCCGGTACCTTCTACTTCTTGTACACCAACAACGGATTTTCTTAGTTAAAGCCCTAACTGCAAATGTAATTTTGTAACCCTATATATTTATATATGATTACAAAGTTATTAATGCGGTTGATGTATCTAGAAAAATTTACAGTTAAAAATACACAATAAAACAAATAAAAATTTACAAGCTTTAGCATGTCGAGCTTGTCAAGTCAAATGTAATTTTGTAACCCTATATATTTATATACGATTACAAAGTTATTAATGCGGTTGATGTATCTAGAAAAATTTACAGTTAAAAATACACAATAAAGCAAATAAAAATTTACAAGCTTTAGCATGTCGAGCTTTAGTTTACAGTGGCTGCCCAATGGGCAGCCACTGTAAACTAAAGCTCGACATGCAACACGGGTATTTGCTGCTGTTCCGACAAAACAAGTAATTTTCAGCTTTGTCCGCCAATCGGGTTCTGTAGCGAACTAATACTTAAGACTTCGTCCTCCTATTTCTTCTGTTCCGAGAAACAAAACTCT
Source organism: Euclidia mi (assembly GCA_944739405.2). NCBI lineage: Eukaryota > Metazoa > Arthropoda > Insecta > Lepidoptera > Erebidae > Euclidia > Euclidia mi. Next base: position 40,130,170 of record OX123190.2, on the reverse strand, counting down.
ACCCGTCTACCCATCTATAAGTAAAAGTTATTCTAATACTTTGTTTCTACCGGTATGAAAAATATTTATAATATCTTCAAAAAGATCTTCATTCTTTTGCAAGCAAGCTTTCTTTGAGGACGAGGAAAAAATAAAAGGAAAGGGGTGAGTAATGAAAACCAAATACCTCCTTTGCTCTTTAAAAGTACTCCTTCAAACAATACCTTATAATGTTTGAGCAGATTTACTGTTGTGTATTTAAAACACCTTAACCTTTTAATATTATCATGGAAAGCAGCAAAGACATTAAAGAAAAGCTCATATTTTCCGTAATCATATTTTAATTTCATATCCGATCGTGCAACACTGGCGTTTGTTGTACAGTAAAATAAAACAGATAAAACGTTGACCATTGTGAAAACAAACAAATAAATCTAGATAAGATTGTGACATCAATAAAAGCATAATAATATCGACGGTGGAAAGCGAAAACGTCGTAGTCCACAATTTATGAAATATTTTTTTATTGCACTGTTAGAATCAGAAAAAAAAAACGCATCAAATGGTCCGGGTCTCGTAATTTTACGATGATATGTTATAAAATTAACATTTTAACATTAACGTTTTAACAATAATGCCTGCATTCAAAAAGGCTGTAAGTTACAGAAAAAATCAGCTATAAGTCAAACTATGTGGATTAAAACAATTCGGTTTTCCGTAAAAAAGATGCACGTTGATAACTACGTTTCTGCCGTGCTGACTACTACGTTTCTGCCGCTAAATCTACGATAGTAAATCTGAAGAAAATATGAAACATCAAAATCATAATAATATAAGAGATTTAGTTTAGTACGTTAACAATTACAAGCTTTGTTTCAATTATTGCTGCTTACCACGTTTTCGCTTTCCTTAAAAAAGGATTTGGCCCAGCTCCATAATTCGATAGTGCACTTACAGCGTTTTTACGTTCTGTAAAAATAGTTTAAAATGTCGTAGTCAACAAATGTTGGCAAATAATAGTAAGAATGAGATTTGAGAGATAAAACCATATTTAGAAAAAAATAACAAGTCTAATATCAAAAAATCATGAGACTCAGTTAAAAAACACGCTAATTATGATTTTTTGAAAAAAAGTGTAAAAGATTTTCTGCTCTAGTGAACATTTTTGTTTTTGTGGATGACTACGGTTTTGCTTTCCGCCGTCGATATAATTATAGATATTTGTAATCTATTGTTTGTATAGCGATGGTTTTGACATTCGGACATGACGAACGTCGAAATTAAAACTCGGCTCAGCAAAGCGATTCATATCGATTTGTTTCCCTCATTAAATGGTGAAGCGTTTGCGAGCCGAGTCTAAACATTGCGACCGCCTCGGGTCATTCCTGCTGGACAAAGGAACTAACGTTCCCACGGTATTTAATTGAAATGAATGTTTGTCTGCGGGGAATGAAATATAAAGCTTTTGAAAATATGCGTACTTGGCAAAGACAAAGTAATTACGCTCATTTTGTTTATCTGAGTAACATTTGGTGGTGTAACCATTGGTTTTGTATTTTAATGTTTTTATATGGATACATTTGTATATTCGGTTAATGTTTATGCGTTCATATTGTCGCATCGAGCCGATGAAAAATACTTTTCTTTCTTTAATTTAACGAATGTTGACGCATGAACAGAATTTGGTTCCAATAATCAAGTCCGCGAATCCATAATTAGATATAAATATTTATAATATACATGTTTCAATAAATCAATTCACTTCCGCTTCACGTCACTTGTATACCGAAATAATTGAAATCTATTTCAAGGACTCTTCCACTTCAAATTTTACATAATTGAAAAACGGTATTTTATGTTAAAAAAGGCTCTTTGATCAAGCAAGTGACGAGTATAAACGTCCTAATAGATCCCGTTTGAGTCGGAGCCCAGATTAATAATTAATTAATCACTTCTTGGTACTTCATAAGAGATTGAACAGCCATTTTAAAAGTAATAGAAGGTCAGAATAGCTGAACGAATTGAAGCACATTTCTTATCAGAACATGTCCACATATTTCAAAGTCTTTGTATTCAGAGTGAGTAAATAAGGCTGCGTGCCACAAATTGTATTTCTGCAATTTAATTTTTATGGTGTTTTTCTAAGGAGAAAAAGGATATCCATTAACTATTCGGTATCCAGACAAAGTCAAAGTAAATACCCGACTGGATACGTGATAGTAAGATTGTATAAAGAGCGGTGCATATTCTTTTAAACGAGGGACGCGAGAGACAACAAACAACTTTCCACTTCTTCATGGCCGGGTAAGGTATAGAATTATAACATAACATAAAATAACTTCACGCCTTTTATTACCGAAGGGCTAGGCAGAGGTGTATTATACACCCACACTTCGCACGTTGTGTTACGGTCCACAGGCACATCACTGAGCGAGCGATAATTAATTTATAATGCAAACCTGGGGATCGAACCCGAAACCATCGTCTCGGCAGTCCATTACGTACACCACTGGGCTATCGCCGCTTTAGAATTGTTACGAGATAGGGTTCGGTGATGAATTAAATGCACTATGCCACTAAAACTACACTTTATTAAACACACACAACTTTATACACACTTAAATTTCCAACACTAATAAACACCAATTAAATCACTAGAAAACATACTGAAAACACACTTCCTCTTCGCACACTTTCACTTCTTGATCACTGTGGTTATTCAACTGTAACTGTCCTGACTGGCGCGTTCACGCGGTATTTATACCGGCCGGAACACATAACTAGTCTGTTCGAGACGCGTCAGGAAAGTTCTGGTAACGTGCGAGCGTGCATGCATGCATGAAACGTGCGAGCATGAAACACTGATGTAACCATTCACTTCTAGTTCTCTCATTCACTGATAGATGGCGTTATTTTCAAACATCGCGATTCGTAACACTGCCTCACTCTTAGACGTGTTCGTCTCGAACATCGTTGGACCCATAGTAACGAGCCAACCGGTCCACATGAACTATCTTCGGTGCACCTCGCGGCCCCTTCTGGATTCAATAGGTGACGTCGTTCATCCTGGAGATTATGCGATATGGCCCGTCCCATCTGGCTTGTAACTTAGGCGATTTATCTTTGTTTCGTACTGGGTTATGAAGCCTCCAATGACCCCTCATCGAAGCCTTTGTTGTTCGCCTTCCAGTTGTAGCGAGTCTTCATCTTTTCAGAGATCTATTGTCCTGACTCCCTGATGTGCTCGTATACATCGTTTATCTTGTCGCGTAGCTCGGTCGCGTAATCCGTTATATTACGTGGAGAGTCTGGCGGAATACTGGTGATTAAGTCTGCTGGTAAACGGAGTTCTCTTCCAAAATTGGCAAAAGCTGGTGTTATTCCTGTGGTTTCGTGGACCGCACTGCGATATGACAGGTGAAATGGTTGGATGTGTTTGTCCCAATCTCTTTGTTTGCTTTCCACGACCTTCGCCAGGTACCTTTCCAGTGATTGGTTAAACCGTTCAACCATGCCATCTGATTGCCGGTGATAAGCCGTGGTCCTGGTTTTATGTGTACCCATCACGCGACAAGTCTCCTTGAACACCTCAGATTCGAAGTTCCGGCCTTGATCGCTGTGGATTTCCAAGATCACCCTGAACCGATAAAAGACTTCATGCACCAGCTTATCGGCCACTGTGGTAGCTTCTTGATTTGGGATTGCAAACACTTCAGGCCACTTTGTGAAGTAATCCATCACAACCAAGAAGTATTTGTTTCCGTCCTGGCTCTAAGGAAACGGCCCAGCGACATCCAAGGCTATGCGCTCCTATGGGGCTCCCAAATTGTACACATTTAATGCACCTCTGCTATGAGTATGTGGCCCCTTCACAGCCGCACAACTTGTGCATTTGCGGCACCAATCCTCGACGTCATCCCGACAGTGGAGCCAATAAAACCGCTATCGGATCTTAGTAAGGGTCTTCTTAACACACAAGTGACCTCCAAGAAGCACCATTGTGATAGAGCCGCAGTACTTTATTTATTTTTATTTTTTATTTATTTATAACTTCATACACAGAACATGTATAGGCGGACTTAATGTCTGAGGCATTCTCTGCCAGTCTGGGGTGATGCAGAGATAGAACAAGGCAGGTGCAAATTGAAGTGATGAGAGACATGACAATCCTGAAGTATTATAACTAATATAAGTACTTAAAAATAAAAAAAACATAAATGTCCATACATAAATACTATTTAATATAAACACAAATAGTTATACTAAATACATAGAATATACATATTATAAGTACATAAATATATAATATCATAAATACGTATACATAATATATATAAATACATATAATATATATTAAATATCTTAATATATAAAATCCTTGCGTTACTGGCTGACTGACAGACACGCTACAGCCGAAACTATTGGGTGCAGGAAGCTGAAATTTGGCATGCATGTTCCTTGGGGAACGTAGGGGTGCATTAAGAAGGGATTTCCCGAAATTCCCACGGGATCGGCCAAAACGGGTAAATTAAAAAAAAAGCAGGCGTAGCTGCTGGCGTCCTTTAGTATTTAAATAAATTACCGCTGAGATGATTCTGCCAGTTGGTTTAGTAAGAACTGCCGTACTTTTATTTTAAAAGTGAAGCGACTGGTGGCCATCCTGACTTCCAGAGGAAGAGCATTCCACAGAAGGATAGATTGGATAGGAAAAGAGGCATGAAGGAAATCGGAGCTGTGTGAAGGGCAGAGAAGGAGTCGATTATTAGAGGAGCGTAGGGTTTTATCATGAATAGAATATAGGTATTGGAAGTAAGGAGTTAGATAGGTTGGCGGGATGGGAGACATGAGGATGGAATAAAGGGTAGTGAGAGCACGCAAACTTCGGCGTTGACGAATAGGTAACCAGTTCGAACGTGAGCGATAAGTAGATACGTGATCATACTTATGAAGATTAAAAATAAATCGAATGCAGTTATTGAGAAGACGGTCAAATTTGTTGAAGAGGTCTGCATTCAGGTCGAAATAACACATATCACCATAGTCGATAACAGGGAAAATTAAAGTATGCACCAGCATTGTCTTAGTCTTGGAAGGTAGAAAGTTTTTTAGGCGATAGAGAGCACGTAGGGTACCGGTGACTTTTTGGCTAATGTTCGACACCTGTGCACGCCAGTTGAAAGTGGAGTCGATATGTAAGCCTAGGTCTTTGACAGTCACAGAGTATTCAATAATCGAACCATTATACATTTTTTTTAGTTACTGGCGGCAGTGCAGTTGTTTCAATTTTATTTTGGATTCTTTGACTGCCTACAATAATTGTTTGACATTTAGATGGGTTAACCGTAAGACCAAAGGAATTAGACCAGTTATATAAATAATCTAAGTCTCTGTTAATGCTGTCAATAGCAGAAAGTAAATCTTCTGGCTTGAGCAGAAAGCTGCAAGTCATCGGCATACAAATGATAATCGCATTGAAGATTCTGGGTTAGGAGATTGATAAATATTGAAAATAACAAAGGAGAGAGAATACCGCCTTGTGGCAAGCCAGAATCGATTTGACACCAACTTGATGAAGATTCGTCAACGTGTACAGACTGCTGGCGTCCACGAAGATAAGACGAGAACCATTCCAGTGCCTCAGACGAGACCATAAGGTGGGAAAGGATAGCTAGAAGGATGTCGTGACTGACAGTATTAAAGGCGTTAGAGAAATCCACCAAAGCCAACACAGTGACTTTGGTTTTCTCCATGCCCGTCCTAATATCGCCAGTCACTTTTAGGAGCGCGGAAACAGTGCTATGACCAGGCCTGAAACCAGATTGAAACAAACTTAGGAGGTTATTTGAATAGATATGGTGGGATAGCTGTTTTTGGACACTGGCCTCCAGCACTTTAGACAGGAAAGGTAGGATTGAAATGGGGCGGAAATCACTGGGCCGGGAAGGATTTTGGATCTTAGGCAAAGGTGTGACAAAGGCTTTAAGCCATAAGTCAGGGAAAGTACCGGAATCCATGGAAAAGTTGACAATGTGGGAAATCGCTGGGAGAAGGTGTTCTAGGATTGTGATAATCATGCGGCGACTGATATGATCACAGCCCACTGCATTGGATTTGATGGAGAGGATAATCCTTTTAATCTCGTCTGGTGCTACGGGAGAAAACATAAAAGACTCAATGTCAGGACAGGGTAAATTAGCCAGGTAGTCGAGCGTGACACATTTGGTTTGATGATCTAGCGTTGTAGTGGTGGAGAAATTTCGATTAATATCATCCAAACCAATTGTGCCCAGGAATTCGACACGTCGCTTTTTGCCAATGCCTAGCGTCCCAAGGAACTTCCAGACATGGGCGGGGGAAGAGCAGGTGATGTTATCAAGAATATGTCGGCGTTTAGCGTTGCGTATCATTTGGTTGCAGCGATTCCTTGCAGCCTTATAGAATGCCCAGTTTTCATCACATCTGTCCTTGCAAAATTTACGAAAAGCCCGGTCCCTACGTCTCATCGCCATTCGAACCCCTCTCGTGAGCCACGGTGCTGGAGGACGCTTCAGTTTAACACGCCTAACAGGGGCGTGAACGTCGTATAGATCGATAATATTTTTGTTAAAAGCATTGACTTTGGCGTCCAGCGTGGCAGCCTGAAATACGTTATCCCAGTTAATTAGTGAGGCATCCCGGCATAACTTTTCTGCATCCATACGACCAAAACAACGCCTATGCACAACTTTAGGAGCAGGTTTGGGAGGATTTAGGATATAGGAAAGGAAGATGAGGTCATGATGGGAAAATGCAGGTGCAGAGTGTTGACCGTGAGAGGAGACAAGGGTGGGATCAGAGGTTAGGATCAAGTCAAGCCAAGTATCGTCCCCCTGTACATTGTGATGTGTGGCTTGCAGGGGTAGAATATGAAGACTGGCTGACTTGACTATGTCGAGGAGTTTGGAGGATCTATGGGAACAGGGAAAAAGGAGATCGGTGTTGAAATCACCCATGATGATGTGATGAGAATATTCCGACCCTAAAGATTCCAGTCTCTCTTCGAGACTGGAGAAATAGTTAACGGACGGAGGACAGTAGACGACGCCTAGAACCAGTTTCGACCCTTTGATACAGATTTCAATAAAAATATACTCCGCAGACAAACACTCGCTAGAAGAAGACGAAAAAAGAATTTTATAGGGAAAGTTGCTGCGAAGATAAATAGCGACACCACCCCCTCTCCGGTCGGCCCGATCATTGCGAATCAGGATGAAGCGAGGGAGGGGGTAAGAAGTAGAAGGAAGATGTGGCTTTAACCAACTCTCCGAAATCAGGACGGCATGAACATTAGCAGCGCTGAAAGCCTCAAAGAAATCGCTGTAATGGCTTGCTATGCTCTGCGCATTTATATGACACACATTAAAGTTATTTTGGCAATGATCAAAAGTTTTCTGTACAGTATCTCCCAGTGTATCAGTCAGTGAATGGAAGCTTTCATCAAGAGATACAGTATCAGAATCACTGGCAGAATGAAAAGTATCATCATCAGAAATCATTAAATATTAAAGTTTATAAGAATATATAGATATAAGAAAATAATACAAATATAAATAATATATGATAAATAAAATAATATATATAAGATATAATTAAATTTTCGTGCTGATTCGGTGCAAATATTTCATCTCTGCACCACCCGCCAGCTGATGCACACATAGTAACTAAACGTAATTACACAGGAAAACTTAAGTTTAAAAAACAAAACAATTTCTGAACGTATTCAGTATTTGACGTACGTCATACCAAAGTGACAACTAACAATGACAATTGACAAGTGACAACTGTGTTAAAATAATAAGTTACTGACTTCAAAACAAACTAAATCTAAATATAAAACATAATATGAAAATGGGTAAATTAAGGTAATGCAACGTATGGAAAGAGTATACATAAGATAAGACTAATCAGTAAAAGCCAATACCTATCAAAATAGACAGCAAGATACCACTATTTGCGCAGTTTGGAGGTTGTAACCGATGTACCAGCAGTCCCTTCGCCAATCCTGCTAGCTGCCGAGGCAGCGGAATACTTCTGCTTGAGGGCGTTGAGCTGATCCAGTGTCGTAATTTTGTGGCGGGTTCCGTCAGCGGTTTTCACGATGATAGTGCCGTCCTGAGTCCAGCATCCCCTCATTCCAAAATGCTGGCGTGACTTAATGAAGATAGACTGCCGAGTCTTCGTCAGGAACTCCTTGATGGCGACCGAAGTATTCTTCAGTTTCGTCTTGTGCCTCCACACAGAAGACCTGGCATCCTGCGTAGTGAACCTTACTAATAATGGCCTGTGATGTTCTGTGTTGCGCACTCCAATACTTCCGTTAGTCTTGGGTACTACCATTTGCAGATGGCACTGGTTACCTCGAGCATTTCCCCATTTGCGGCACAGAACTCCATCCTAGACAACCAAGCTTTCCCACTGTGCCCAATAACCTTTGGTGATAAGGCTCATTGCTGCGATATCACTCCATTTGGACCTAGGTGCGCCTGATTTCTTCCATTCGAGAATCGGCTGTACTTCCTTGTCGTCTTGCTGAGCACTTCGCAAAGCTTCTTTCCATTCGTCGCTCAGATCCGTCTTCAACATCCACACTAATGCTGCCTGCTTTGCTTCCTGTCGGGTAGAGAGCTTGCACGGGTCCTGACGCGGCCTACGCGATAGGGCATCTGCGTTACCATGGGACTTGCCGCTGCGATGTTGTATTACAAAATCAAACTCTTGCAGTAGTTCAATCCATCTGGCTACTTGTCCTTCTGGTTTTAAACTTTCGCGATTTGTATACATCATCTCCGCGACCACGCTCGGTGCAAGACGAGCGAAACGTCTGTAACAAATAGGTATTTATACCTTAAATAAATTAATTGTACGCGATTAAGATCCGCTAATTTATTTTGTATGTTGTCCTTCTGGGTCCTTAAATTGAAGTAGCCATTTCAACGCCGCGTGGTCGGTTCGCAGGTAGGATTTACGCCCCAACAAATATTTGCAATGTCTTTACTACAGCCAAGAGTTCCCGCCGGGTGACACAGTAGTTTCTTTCGGGTTTGGATAAGGCTTTGCTGAAGTATGCTATAACAACTTCTTGATCACCTTTCCTTTGTGACAGCACGCCACCAATTCCAGTGTTACTGGCATCTGTGTGAACTATGAAGTCATGTTCATCGTCAGGGTAGCCTAGGATAGGTGCACTACACAGATATTCCTTGAGCTTTTGGAATGCAACGTCACAGCTCTCATTCCAACAGAACTGTACTCTGTCTTGGTGAGCTTATGAAGAGGTCGAGCAATGTCAGCGAAGTTCTTCACAAACCGTCGATAGTAGGAGCATAATCCGAGGAATGCTCTGACCTGCGTTTTGTTCTCTGGAACTGGCCATTCCTTCACGGCAATGATCTTATCCGGGTTGGTCTGAATACCGTTCTCCGAGACCACATGTCCTAGAAAGTTCACTAGCCGTCTGAATAACGCGCATTTCTTCGGACTCAGCTTCAAATTAGCTCCTCGTATCTTTGACAGCACTTGCTCCAAGTTCCGAAGGTGATCCTGGAAGGTGCGCCCCACGATGATGATGTCATCCAAGTAGACCAGGCAGGCGTCTCCAATCAGTCCCATAAGCACTTGCTCCATCAGTCTCACAAAAGTAGCCGGAGCGTTGCACAATCCAAAAAGGGCATGACGTTAAATTGCCATTATCCTTTTCCTGTGTAGAATGCCGACTTCTCCTTGTCTCGAGGATCTATTTCCACCTGCCAGAAGCCACTTTTTAAGTCTAAGATAAAAATCTCTTCATCCCCGTCAGCGTATCCAGTGTGTCATCGATCCTTGGCAGCGGGTAGCTGTCCTTCTTCCTGATGTCATTTAATCGACAGTAGTCTACACAGAAGCGCAGGCTGCCATCTTTTTTCTTAAAACTAGCACAATCGGAGAGCACCACGGGCTGGACGAAAGCACGATTACGCCTTCCTTCACCACATCGTCGATCATAGCCTCCACTTCACGTTCCCGTGCCACTGGCACACGTCTTGGTCGTTGGCGAATCGGTGCTTAACTTCCCGTGTTTATTTTGTGCTGGACTAGTGCTGTCTTCCCTATGTCGGCATCTCTGGTCGAGAAAATATCTTCGAACCGGTTCAACATCTTCTGAGCCTCGGTCTTCTCTTCGTCCGACAGGGTACTTTGGCAGTCCTCTAAAAGAGTAGACAGGTCGAATCGTGCACCTTGAACCTTGGTACTACTTGCTACTACCACTGGTAAGTTGCTCTTGACATCTACGCATCCAAGCCGCTCCTTCATAGGTGCCCAATTCTGTCCCTTTCTAGAGCGACACTTCCTTGTCACTTGTATTCAGTGCGCGTACTGATGAAAATTTGGTACCCCTTACCAAGGTTCGTGCAATCTTCCACGAGGCCTCTTATTCTAGGCCTTCGATAAGTACGCAGCGGTTCCCTCGACCAGAATTCCCTGGTAAACAAACTGGTACAACCGTTTCCGACCGCGGGTGAAGAATGACATTCTTCAGGCAGTTCTCTTTTCCTGAAGTTGCACCTTCCATGAAGACTTCTTCCAAGCCACACTTCAACACTCCCTGGTTAACATCGATCTCGCAGCGAAACTTCCGCATGAAGTCTAGGCCCAAGATGCAGTCGTCCTCTATATCGGCCACGATGACTTTGTGACGGTAAACTTTGTTGCCTTGCTTCAGATCCATCTCCATTTCACCTCGGACGGTTATGTGCTGACCGGTAGCTGTTCTTAGATTCACACATTCATTGTTCCTGAAGCAGCCCCTAAGAACCCGTCTTGCCAGATGGAAACCAACGACTGTCTGAGAAGCACCCGTGTCCAATCAGCCAAGGTATCTCCATTCCTTCCCCACCCCTCTCTTCTGGACACTCCACTACCGATTCAAGACAGCCTCAATATCCTGAGTATGGACATACGCAGAAATCTCAACCAGAAGAACTACATCGAGGGTGTCATCAAATCCGCATCTCGGAAACTCGGAGTCCTGAACAAGGTGAGAAGGTTTTTCACGCCGGAGCAGTTGTGTCTGTTATACAAGACCCAGGTTCGCTCCTGCGTGGAATACTGCTCTCACCTTTGGAATGGCTCCGCTCAGTACTTATTGGACGCCCTCGATAGGTTGCAGCGGCGTGCTGTCCGTATCATCGGGGATCCAGAGGCCTCTAAGACTCTTGAGTCACTGCAATTACGCAGAGACGTGGCCTCAATGGCTGTCTTCTACCGCATCTATCACGGTGAGTGCTCCGAAGAGCTCTTTCAACTAATCCCACCCTCTCCTTTCCTATCCCAAACGACACGTGCTGGGTTGAGGTGCCACTCTTACACGGTAGAACAGATACCGTCACGCATCACACGGTTCGGCGCCTCTTATCTCTGCTGTACCATTAAGTTGTGGAACTCTTTACCAGTCCACGTGTTTCCCTCCACTTATGATCCCGGGTCCTTTAAGCGGGGCGTGAAAAAGCTTTACTCAAGGCCGTCAAAGTGAGGGCCATCATGCCATAATGCCATGCTGGCTGCTGGGATGATGGCCATCACTATGGGACTTCACTGACTGCTTAACATCAGGCAGCATGGAGTCAATTTGTTCGGCAGAAAAAAAAATGTCAGCTTACATGGTGTTCTGTTAATTTCGCCTTCGATGATCAGGCTGTCCCCGTCACATGATTGCGAGATCGAGATACTTGGGGCTCTTCCATTACCAGCCAGCACCCGCCCCGCAGTCCTGGCTTCTACTCGTTTCCCTGCTCTGGCTGCCTGGCAGGCACATCAGGCGACCCCTTTGGTGGAGACAGGGTGTCACCAGGCTGCCTACGCTTTGGGCAGCTCAAGCGGATATGGCCTCTCTTATGGATATTTCTCCGCAGTTGTACCACCGAGGTGACGACACAACTTCCCTGAGGCGGTGACCTCGATCGTCGCGTCGCATTGCTTCCACGACCAGAGCGTGGGCTAAGGCGTCCTTGAGGTCCTTGAAGTGCCCAAGCCTCACTGCTGCTCTTACCTCCAGGTCCCGGATCCCATCCGTAAATGCCTGTACGAGGTTCCCGTCAATAAGTGCAGGCGACGACTAGTATGCCTTCTTGACCAGCTTTTCCACCTCTAGAGCCCACTGTTGCAGAGTTTCTCCGGTGCGTTGTGTCCTGTCCTTCAGCTGAGTACGATAAACGTGTTCTAGATGCGCGTCACCAGTCCGTCTCTAGGAGCTTTTCATAGGAGACATCTTGCCCGAGTGCCTCCAACACCGTCAAGGACCGATCACGAAGGCCCAACAAGGGCAAGGGCGGTTAAGGCCAGTTCTTTGGTCCACCCATTCGATCGCATCACAGCCTCAAACTGAATCTTGTATGTAGACCATGATGACAAGCCATCAACGGTGGAACCTTAAATCCACGAGGTGAGGGCGCTACAGCCGCTGGTGTCACTTCGAACCCACCCAATTTCTCCTCCACTTCAGCAACACAGGTCTCGTGGTGGTCAGGTACACACTTCTCTATAGAGGCGACGCGAGTCTCAAGCTTGTCGTCGAGCATCTCTACGTCACTGATACGGGCCTCGTGCTGCTGAAGTTCCTCCTTGACCGCCTTAAGGTCCTTCCCTACAGCGGCGCTGAGGTCCTTCATAAGCACCACCTGCTCTTCTAGGCGGCGCGCGTGCTTCTCCTTGTCGCGCTGGAGCTGTTCTTCTAGGCGGCGCGCGTGCTCCTCTTGACGGCGAGCCTGCTCCTCCTTGTCGCGCTGAAGCTGTTCCTCCAGGCGGCGCGCGTGCTCCTCTTGACGGCGAGCCTGCTCCTCCTTGTCGCGCTGAAGCTGTTCCTCCAGGCGGCGCGCGTGCCCCTCTTGACGGCGAGCCTGCTCCTCCTGACGGCGGGCCTGCTCCTCCTGACAGCGGGCCTGCTTCTGCATGAACGCCATCAGAGCCGCGATGTCGGGCACCGTCACGGAGTGTGTTGCGCTTGCAGGCTCCACTGCAGCCGCGGAGTCGCCTGGTCCACCAGACGATGGAGAAGGAACGTCTCCGAAGCGTCTCTGGTCCAGGTCTTGCTGGCGCTGGTTCCTGGTACGCACTCCTTCAGTTTCTTCTTTCGGCATAACCGGCATAATTTATCCTTTTCTTCTGACACCAATTTGTTGCGAGCTGGGTTCGGTGTTTTTTGTTGTGGGGAAATTAAATGCACTATGCCACTAAAACTGCACTTTATTTAACACATACAACTTTATACACACTTTATTTCCAACACTAATAAACACCAATTAAAACACTAGATAACACACTGAAAACACACTTCCTCTTCGCACACTTTCGCTTCTTGATCGCTGTGGTTATTCAACTGTAACTATCCTGACTCGCACGTTCACGCGGTATTTATACCGGCCGGAACACATAACTAGTCTGTTCGAGACGCGTCAGGAAAGTTCTGGTAAGGTGCGAGCGTTCTAGAGTTCACGCATTGTTCTAGTATCAACAGCAACGCCATCTATTAGAGGATAGATGAAACACTGATATAACCATTCACTTCTAGTTCTCTTATTCACCGATAGATGGCGTTATTTTCAAACATCGTTATTCGTAACAGAATTATAAGATATGTGAATTAAAGGTTATTGAAAATTAGCGGTGATACATTGAGCTAACTTCTGGTATTGTGCCAGCATTAGATAACCATCGGTTACGATTGCGATTAATTCACTTCATCTTGAGGCAAAAATCAATGTAATAAAATAGTGTTCTTGATCATGAGCAGCTGTTATTATTATAATCGACCGGATATCCGATAGCTTGTCAAACGTTATCCATATTATTTCGAATGCTTTCCTTACACATAATTTCTCGTCCCACACATCTATGATGTAAACATAGCCTAAACTAAACAAATTAACACTGCAATGGATTAAGGGCCACAGTGGCTCAAGAGGGAATGACGCAGCCGACGTACTTGCCAGAAGAGGGGCCACTTTAGAGGTGGTGGGACCCGAGCCCATTATTCCCCTCCCTTCTGGTTTCTATCGCAACCTGGTAAGAAATAGGACCAGGACCAAACACAACCAGTCCTGGATTGGTATTGACACATGTAGGCAGGCCAAGGAGGCTCTTCCCGCAGTAGACGGTAAGATAGCTAAACAAATTCTCCAGCTGTCCAAACAACAACTACGGACAGTCACGGCCGCCTACACAGGACACGGATTCTTTAATAAACACCTATTTACTATAGGTATCACCGACAGCCCGCTGTGCAGGGCCTGTATGGCAGCAGACGAGACGGCAGCCCACCTGCTCCTCGACTGCCCTGAGGTTGCACAGTACAGGCAGCAGTACCTGAGCAGATACAGCACCCTGAGGGAGGCCGTGGGCCACATCAAGAGTCTGCTGGCCTTCCTCGAAGAGCTGGGGTGGCTCGAGTGACGACACCATTCCCACCCGCACGCAAAATACACGCCAAGACGTGGAGTTGCGGAAACAGCCCGTGCCATCATCAACATAGCCTAAAGCTAGTATTAATACATCTCGTATCATGGCCGCAATTTGTCCCAGCGCCGTTTCATTTCAAATAAATTGTACGTTGTATGTACTCTCCATACCATCACCAATTGGAGTTAGGCCTTATTACTTGATGGCACAACGAATCAATAGGGAAAACATGATATAGCGACCTGCAACCGCAAATCAGGTCCATAAAAACAGGCTCATTATTAACTAGAACTTTAGATTATTTATTAGATATTGGCCAAGTTCGGCACCTCAATTACCCACGTAAAATGGATATGTGCAAGAATGGCATGCTTTTTATCCGTACTTAGTTAGTTTGACATGATTTTTACAGAACAGGATTTTTAGTACTGTCTAAGTCAATGGAATAACTCTTTCTATTTTTCTAATATCATATAGGTATGTAAATCACATTGTCTAGAGTTTGATCTGAGATCGGGTAAGGTTTACAGAGATCAGTGGAAGCGATTAATTCATCCAGTCTCAGCCCAAGGCAAAGGTCCAACATATACTGTGGTAGCACAGCGAATGAATATAAATTCTAATATTAATAAAATGTCTTACCAAATATCTCCTGGTGATGTTCTTGAGTGGAGTCCTGGAGGCAAGCTAGACACACACGAGACTAAATTGGCCAATATTAGCAAGTGAATTATCTTTACTTTACCAGACTCCAACGCAGCGTTTTCAATCAGCAAATTCGTCCGGCACCAACCACGTGCATCGGATTCACTCAAGTTTTACAATGTTCATTAAAATACTATTTTTATCACAATTAACCGGTGCCAGTTATTGATCAAGGAAGTGGCAATCAAAACGGGTTCTAAATACAAGATCAAAACGCTCACAAAACGAAATCTATACAGAGCTAGGTTTTTTCGCTGACCGCGGGAAACGACAAAAACCCAAAAAGAGCTGAATGACAGTTCAGTGTGACCATTGTCAGAAATTTTCAATAGACTAAACAAAATGTTACTTAATCGATATAATCGATTTGACTTATAATAAAAACTAATTCTATTTCAAACACACATTATACACACAATTTCAGTCGTTAAATATAATAATAGCCCAGTGAATACAGTAAAAGACTGCCACGTAAGGGGTTCTCAGTTCCACGATTACGGTGCGAACCATAGACTTTTTTGATAGTAAAGTAATTTTGATAGTAAAATAAGTATTTCAGATCGCTAAGCTATTGCCGCAGTCAGCACCTATGAGTAAGTAGGTCACAGCTGTCATGAAGATCTTTGCCAATCGTTACCGTGTGTCAGCAGCTACATGCATACATGTATTGTACGGGAATTTTAATTGTAACACGTTAAGCACCATGTTTTGAATATATTCTTATTGTTACTTAGCCATAAATTATAACAATACGGAAGAGAAAACGACCGGCTTAAGCTATCACTATAGCTTAAGCCATCTTTAATGAATGTGATTTCTCTAGAGGTCGTGGTTTCGTTCATTCATCCGTCATTGCATTATGTTGCCGAGACAAATACTAAAAAAAGACAAATACTAAGAAACTTTAGTGCAAAGGACAGTAACAATACATACCATAAAAGGAGCATTACGATACAACAATACATATATCTTGAAATGTATGGGAATGGTGAAAGCTTAAGGCTCTCCAGGTATTTTGTGCATAACACGCTTACAAGTTTTTTCTATTTAAAACAAAAGCTACTCAACTAAACAAACTTCTTACACAGAAAGTTTCTTTCTACAAAGTCTTGGTACTTAACCGGAACTCAGCGATACATTTGTACCTGTATTTCACTTTCAAAGTGATCACTGACCGTAACGCTCTCTTAGGCCGAAACCAAGACCTGAAGCCATTAGACCGTAGGCCTCACCTCTATGTAACGAGGTCACATTTATTAATGAGTGAGGCCTCTTAACGTAAAACATTACATTTGTAATGGTGCTAGTCGACTAATTCAGAAATTCTTTATACTATACTTTTATGTACAAACGTAGTAGAGTAGGTAAACTATTAGTAAGAAATTGGACTTATAATAATCTTAGTGATAAAATGCTACTGTTTAATTGCACTACAGATTTATTTGTGTACGCAATCTCAACAAACCAATCACCTTAGTTGAATATTTTAACAGCAAAACTTGGATTATTTAAAATGTCCTTGATCCCCCTTTTTTTTCAAGTATTGAAAAAATCTATGGATGCAGTAAGTATATTATTTGATATTTAAATTTTAAAAGCAATGTACTGAAATTCGTACTCCGTGTAATGCGTGGTAAGGTTTTTGCGGAGGAGCTTTAAACTCCCTCGTATTTTACTTATGTAGGTTCTTTGTAAGTCCTATGAATAAATAAGGCTGGCAATAAGAGTAAAAACTATCGTGAGTTATCATAATTAGAGTAACTGTAACCGGTTGTACTCACGTATCAATACCAAAAATAATACGTGAGTACAACCGGTTACAGTTACTCTAAGGCTGGAAATTCTTGGGAAGACTAGCTCCGGGGGGTGCAAGTAGGTTTTTATTTCATTTTCAATGGATCACGCCAGCGGCGGGTGCGCTACGAGCCAACACCGCTGTTTTAATTAAGGCTTATTATGAATTGCACTTGTGCAATGGCAAAACTTGTTTTTATGTTTCGGAAGCTGAATGTATTGCGCTCTTTGTTTCTGTGTCAGGAGGAACGTGTGCCCAGTTTGGGATAGGAAACATTGTTAAAAGCAAATATTCTATTGCATAGAATGTGGTATATAAACTTCAAGGATTGCTTCACGAAATAACATAGCGAGGTTCGTAGTGAAGGAGGTAAAATAATACTACTTCATGATATTATATTGATCAGTTCTAAAAATATCTTACTTTTGTTTTGTTTTATTCTAAGTTATATTAGGTTTCATATCACATAAATTGTAACACTTAAAATTTGAATACAGAAACAATTCAACTGATTGTAATGAAACGTAATATGCCACGAATTTCGCTGGTCGTTGCACAGATAATCAAATAAATCAACCAAATACTAGGAATAAAAATATATGCCATTGTCATCCCGTCAATCGTGTAATTGTTATACTTAGCATGTGATTTGTTTGATTTATGGCAATATGCGAATAACAGATTGATTCGATAATGAGAATATAAGTGGCCACACGTAGCGGTCACCTCGTCGAGTGTTGTGTGTTTGATTCCCATACGTGACAATATTTCTGTCTGTAAATTTAACGTTTAAAAATTACATGAGTTAGTTATGAAACAAATAAAATAGAAAGGTAACAGAGGTTCTGGTCTAGGTTTTGATTGAATTGTGAAATCGATGAAACTCGCACTTATTTTTCTACTACGATTTAAATAAATATTAGGCATTGCTTTGTTGATAAAGCAATCTTAGCACTTACCACGACGCTAAGGGTGGCAGGGCGTACCACCCTCATGCAGATGGTGCAGTATTAATTTAAAAATACCTTTGATATACCTACATCTTACCATATACAAAAACTAAGGCTTATCAGATAGTAATTCGAAATGTGAAACCGTTATCGCTAAAAAATAAAAGGAGCTGTCACAAATTGAATAAAAACATATGGCGCGCGAAACAACCGTCGGAATAGTGTTCTGGTAAACGAGTAACACGAGGAAGGTAAAATGCAACGATCAATTGTTAAACAAAACCAATAATTTAATGTCAATATACTTCGACAAAGCTGATTTTCTGTCTTTTCCTAGTCCAGTTTTCCCCCTATTCAATAACAACGGATGGCGCTGTAAACTACCCATCACGTCATTATTTGAATAAAGTCGGACATACATGTTTTACATTTTTAAACCCACAGTCGTGTTGCTGGTTTTCATTTGCGTATTCCACCTATCTATATTCGCGGTGGCATATCGTAACACCATCGTAGTCCACGAATGCGAGCAATTAAATTAAATTGATTAGAGAATCTGTTACAGTGCACAATATTACGAACGTAAATTCTCGCGGCATTTGGCTAGATTATCAGCGAATGGGATCAATGAAATTAATATTATGTAAGCTAATTATAATAGTTACCGATTTAGAACAACATTCCAAGATAATTATTCGTGAGGTGATTTGCTTAATTTATAATATTACTAACAATTATAATGATAATATAGATAAGTAGGTATATATGTATATTGTTTGTATGGGTAATTTCACGCCCACATACATGGCTTTGATAATATTAGTGGAATTAATTTACCATTTCATCTATAATATCCTCAGATTATAATCATTCATCTCAAGTAACAGTCGGTACCAATACATTTTACGTCAATAATCGTGCAGCTAAATCAGTGTCTAGCCGCAGATGCGTTAAAGCTAAAATATTAACCCGTTGTCCGTACACGACGCCAAAGTTCAGCGGCGATGTGCATCCTGCACATCGCACTATATCGGCACACCACGGAACACGTAGCCTACATCCTGCACAATATCTCTACATATATACATACATGTACGTATTCAGCATCCATCGACCCAACGTACCATGTACATGAAATGCCTAGTCCCAATGCTATCAAGGAATTACGCATTTTACATTTTAGAGTGTAAGCTGGATTTGACTGTGAAAGTGAACCTCCGATAGAGTAAAACCTATTTTCCAATTTTGGCTGTGCTCGCAAAGTTAAAAATAAGCGTATAAAGTCCTAGATTTATTATTCTATTTTTCACTTCTAAGTTCTGAAGTATTTAGGGCGACGGGATTTTTATGTATTTTCGATTCGTCTATTTTTATGTGAAATTTGTGGCTGTCAAGACAGATTCTTATTTGTTTACAAGTTAATTACGTTTTCTCGTTAATAATTCACTTATATGCATTAATTAGCTTTACGTCCAACTTTATTAACTGGCTTTAATTTATAGATAAAAACTTCCTCCTAATCTCTTTGACAGAAGTTTTCACTTAAAAAAATACTAACAAGCCAAGCATTATGCATGTACGCGTACTATTTTTGTATTTCAAGCATTTATATCTATGTCTTAATACTGACTGCCTGCGTGGTCCCGTGGATAGCGTATGAATCTGTGCTGATCTCTGGATCCAAGGACCACCGGGTTCGATTCCCGGGTCGGGTAAAAGTTTTACTGAGTTTTTCCGAATTTTCCGCTACTGGGAGTAGCAGTACAGAGTCGGTTTAGCAATCGGCGATGGGCTCGCCCACAATTACGTGGGACGGCATAACATGGTGAAATGTAGGTGAAATACAACACGTCTATCTCACACCCCACTAAAAATATTACTGCTATAAAAATGTAATGTAGACGGCAAATATAGAGCATAATTATCCGCTTGATGTTTATTGTTGTATCAAGATTACGTGTGGTAAGCGGCTTTAATATTCAGCAGCACACGAATGCATCGGGTAACTAAAATGTGTGCCAATACGTAAGTTACTACACAAATCGTCGCACTCTCGTGTGAAAAAATGTAGAGAAAACGCTGTTCACTTTTAGTTCACAAATCTATGAATAGGTAGCAACAAACTTATGAGAGCCTATAATTATTTGCAGTGCAAAAGTAATTGGCGTTTTTTTAATAATAATATATAAAGTCCTTGCGTTACTGACTGACTGACAGACACGTTACAGCCGAAACTATTGGGCGCAGGAAGCTGAAATTTGGCATGTATGTTCCTTGGGGACCGTAGGGGTGCACTAAGAAGGGATTTCCCGAAATTCCCACGGGATCGGCCAAAATGGGTAAATTTAAAAAAATGCAGGCGTAGCTGCTGGCATCCTCTAGTACTATACAAATTGCTGCTGAAGCTGTGATGAAATAATTAATAGTACTTTTGACGTGTGTCGGTATAATTGCCTAATTCTTATTTATGGCATGGATTAAAATATATGTAGTACTAAATTTGAGCCTCTCTTTTAAGAAAGGTACAAGAACAAGATCTATTTAAATGCAATACTAATTCCAACTCAAGTATTTGTTTTATAATATTTGTAATAGTTAGTATTTGTTTTATAATAATGGCCAATAATTCCCAGAATTCACCCGTATATCTAAAGCCGAATTCATTCTACGTTATTATTCTACTCGCTGTTTTCAATCTAGTAAGCTCAAAGCTCTATTCAATATGAACAAAGTCAAACAGCAAACATAATTTTATAATATTTACTAGGATAAGCGTATGTCACAAAGTTGAGCGTAGTCTGGCTAGTTGAGAATGTTACCGCATTACGAAACCGTACGAACTTTGTTGATCGTGTGCAATAGTTTATTTGTTAGAGTTGGTATTGTTACCAGTCCCGCCACACGTATGCTGTGCACTTATCACAAACAATACTGGATGTTACATTGTTCCTTTATTATGTCCACCACCGCAATGTTTAGGAGTCCATCTGATTGGTCCATTGTTATTCAGGTTAGTACAGGCCTGTTCGCTAATAATTAGTTATAGGCAGTGTTGCAATAAGCTGAAATTGGGTTAATGGGTAATAGTCATTTGTTGGAGCTAGTGTTTGTATAGTGCACATTATAAATTATTTTGTTCTCGGGGTAGTGCAAACGTTTTGAAACAATTTGCCTGTACATAATTTTGGTTAGCGTTGTTCAAAACTTTCAGTATATTTGTTAAAAGTACTGAAGAATATTTTTCTCTACATGAAATCGACATGGTTGCTTTGCAGTTATTTTAATAAAAGTAAGATTAATTTTATTAAAATAAAAAAAAAGATTATTTTCTTTAGGATTAATTTCTGTTTGCCGATTCCCCGTCAATACATGTACATAATTATTCGGATACCCATACAGCATACATGGCAGTGTCAAGACAATAATAACTGCAACATTTCTCTTCCAATTTTTTGTTTTCAACATTCTTCTTTAATAGTACCTAAAATTATCTTAATCATGAATGATTGTCGGATTAAGAATCAAAATGTCACTACCTCATTCAATTCCGTGGGGTCCTAATAGGCGACTTAGAATATACAGGAAGCAAATATATTTCAGAAGAGACTTAAAACTTAACATCATCCGTATACTAAACCGTGTGCGGCCAAATCCTCCGATAGAGTAAGATCCCAGGGCCGCCAGACCTTACTTATTTTCTCAGAAACATACACAGACTACTATTGACTCGCCATGGTATTGTGACGTAAATAAGAAGAGGCCTATATCTAGCTGTGGAGTTTGAAAGGCTGTATAATGATTACTTATGACCACTTCAGTAAAGGAATCATTTCATATTAAATTATTAAATTAAAAATTTTATAGTAACTGAATAATTACTAAAAACCAAATTATTTAGGAGAAAGCTAGTAGAATATTACAATTAATAGCTTAAAATATTTTTCTATGTATCTTATATAATACTCAATCATGACTTTAGATAATTACAGCAATAAAATGTTTTTTTTTTGTGGCAACAATAGAGCTTAAAGGCAAATGAAAGTAATATTTCTTGCGAACAAAAATAAAATTCAAATTGCATTAATATTCCGACAAAAGTAACAAGAAAATATAATAATAATTGCTCTCCCGACGTCGACGACAAAAAATTGTCTTTTCTGGTTACTAAAACTGTTGGCTGTTATGAAATAAATTATAGTCTAAAAGCCTTTTGGCATTTTACAATAAGCTTTGTATAAATTAATTTAAAGGCGTCAGTTACTAAGGGCCGCAATTATCGCCTTGTACATTTTGTTGCCGCTCCTACAAACTTCACCATTAATCACTGGACATTTTCTTATTTCGTATTCCTTGTAATAACACTTCTGTAAGACGAAGTAGTATTAAAGTCATAAACCAGTTCACAAACAGTAACTTCCTACTACGAGTAACTTTAATGTATTCAAGTGTTACAATTAGTTTAAGTTCTCTCAAGGGAGTAGACCACAGCCAAATTGCATTCTCAGTGACAGCTTGTGAAAGAACCATTTCAACAGAGATGACCTCTTTAAATTGATTCGACCTCCTTACCGCGCTATAAACATATCAGTATGTAGTAGTGCCCAACATTTGCATGACAATTAGAAGTGGAGCCGAGTCGCATTACCATTTCAATTTTGGAGAATGAACGAACGCTGCATTCAGTAACACCTTCGGAGTGAATGGAGTCGGTTGGTTGATTTTTGAGCTTCTCGTAGCATCGGGCTCAAAGAGATGGTTTGTAAGCCGACGTGAATTAGCATCCTTATTCGCTACTTTGTTTGTTCTTATTGTGAGTCGGCGAACAATGAACATTATCCTGGCCAGAAGTTTGCTAAGTAACAACATTATGAAACGATTGATTAACATATTTTACTCATGAATTAAACTTAGTCTCAACTTTAACAAAACCAGCGTATTTTTATACAAGTTTGAGCTGCTTTTTTTTACAAAGACGGCAGGTCTTTAAATTTGTTCTTGTAAGTTGACGGCAAGATTGGTGTGATGGAGAAAGTATGTAGTCCCCTTATTGTGGCTACTAGTTTGTAGAATGTTATGAAAACAATCTACAAATCATGTGAATCAATTCACTTTTAATTTATTGTACTTTATTATCAATAGTTAATAAATTAAAGAAAAGAAAAAAATAATGTTAATAGGTAAGAAAACTAACAGAACCACGAATATTTTATTATATATCAAGGCCTTGTACATGGAGTGTGTATTTAGTTAGGTACCTAATGTTTTAAGAAGAGGTTGTCAATTTTCAATGAATCATTGCAGGGAGCCGTTAGAATCTAAATGCATGCTATACATGATGGAGAATGTTTTCTTTTGCTTTTTCTGATGATAGCAAAATCCCACATCAACATGTGCTTCTCCAAACACCTGAAAAGCGATATAGAAGCGTGACAGTCCGAATAACACCGTTAAACAGCATTGTATTCTATGATACTTACCATACACATCACTTATTAATAAATCTGCATACAATCATGTTTTGTTTCATTTGATCGGTTTCGTAAAAAGTAGACAGTAATCATCGTACATTTCTTTATTTGTATTCATTTTAACATAACTTTATTTCAATTATTTCATTCTAGCGTGGTTTAGTAAAATTTCTGTAAAATTGATAAAACAGTGTGTAGGTATATTTTATCATAATAGCTGTAAATAAGTTAAGGTAATACTTATTATTTTTCGTATCTTGACTTACTACAGTTGCTTCTCTTCTTCTTCTTGGTCCATACTAGGGTCCGCCTTCCTGCTCAAATCCCTCAATTTTTGCCCGGTCTTTTACATCCTCCAAAGTCAATCCGTTGGCTCTCGTGTCGCTTCCTACGATGTCGAGCCAGCGCTTCTTTGGGCTTCCTCGAGGCCGAATACCGGGTTCTTTATTCCCACTCTAGACATTTTTGACATAAATATACCCATCCGGTCTGCGCATTAGATTACCATATATTATAGTTGTTTCTATGAAATAAAATACTTGCAGGTCACCGGCAGACCGCTAGTCTTTGATCTCGGCTCATAAATCTTTCATGATTCAATTTGTGACATACAAGTTCGACTAGAATATTATTTTGTATATATTTATATTACTTATTTGTACGCGCTTATCTCAGGAACGACTGTTGCGGTTAGAATATTTTTTTTGGATGGCCTATTTATTTATCGAGTAGAGCTACATAACATCACGCTAGGAGCCACGGGTGCGGACCAATAGCTTTAAACAACGCGGGCTCAGATAGTTATAAAGAAAGATTTTGCATTCTTGTGTCAACAGCCCTTAATAGGAATGGTTTAAAAAGTTTGCTTAGTAATTATAATTAGGAGTGGAATCCTTAATAAATTATAAGTTCATTTATTTCCTGACATATCTGGTGTCCTGCTATCCATACAGCATAAAATCATGACGTGAAGAAATGAAAACTGTAAAAACTGACAGTCCAAATATTTTTTTTTACAATTACTCATGTTGGAAGCGGGTATAGGTTGGGTACTAGGTAAGTACCTATGCAAATAAATTCTAAAACAAATAGCCATATTTACCAATTTACGAAATAGCCTTAGGCGTATAATAGCAATCGCGAAAATCTAGTTACCACAGAATATGTACGAATGTTAGTCGATGGAGGATTCTGTTGGAATCGAAATGTAACTATTTTACGTGCTCCACCGATGTGCGCTGCAAACTGCAAACACTGAATGTGGGATAATCCAATTATCTACCTGTTTCACATATCTACCGTCAGTTTGCTATGTCCAACTCAATTTACTATAAACATTTTGTTATTCGTAAATGGAACCGGATAAAACCTGGACTAGAGGAAACAATGAAATTCAATCCCGAAAAAATACTTATTCCGTGAACGCTAGCTTAGTAATACAATAAAGTTCGAGGAAAGATCCTGCCCTTTCCAATTGACCTAAATGAAAATAATGTCGCTATATAACTCCTCTTGGAAAGAAAGCATATAAATAATCAGGCAAAAATAGGTTAAATGTAAATCAAGTTTAGCCTCTCAAAAAATCATTATATAAATAACAAGTCTATTTATATGTAAAACACACGTGCTTATGTAATTTGTCAGTCCCCGGCCATATTTTAAATAATATATTCATAAGATTCCGGTAAAAGCTCAGTTTCGTGGTGGTCATCGTGACGTAACAAAGATCCTAGTGGATTCTTCCCATTACAATATTCATGACAGCCACGCCGAGATTGTTGTTTGGTACATACGCATCGATTTTTGTAAAACTAACATAATGACACTCTGCTGTCTGCTTTGAGGTTATTTTTTTCTCATTCTGCCGAAAAATAATCAGCCAAATAACATAATTATACAGACCTAACCCTTTGTCACGGCTCTCGATATCGCCAGCAGCTCTAAGACAGCAGTAGTAATTTAAAGGTAGGTATAGGTACATATCTGCTTGATTAACTATTAAAAAAATTAAAGAAAATAACGAAGTGTGACCACGAACTATTATTGCTGATATTAGAAATTGCACAATTTATATTATATTTGCAAAGCAACCTTTGTGGCAACATGAATTTAGAGTTGAATACAAGTATTTGTTCGGTATGGTATGATGAAAGACTTAGCTAATTATTATTTAAAATATATATTTTTATTCGTAATAGGTACTACCTTTCTACCGTAGAATAATATAATAGGACATAACTGGAGGTCTACAAAAGTTACAGAAAATTATTTATGATTAAAGTATCTTCAAGCACACGTATATCGTAGTGAAAGGTAGTTAATAGAAGTACCAAAAGTAAGTTCGTACTTCATATTTTAAAATGTAAGTTCCTTGCTCTCAGTGTAACGCTGCACATTTTATGTCTAGTGCATTCCTTATTTATTCCCTTGCATGATTCAGTAATAGTTTAAACAAAAACGTCTGAAATACGTGCACGTTTGAAAAAGATAGACTTTCGGTCCGTACGTACCTGCAACTGAATTAATCCTTGCTAGACACGAGTTAGTTTCTTAAAGAAAACGACTCGGTCATAAATGGTGCATCTTACCTCTCTGGAAACTGTTCCCAAAAGAATTTTATTCCTTTTGCGACTCGTAAGGGTTCTTTTTAGTATACAAAGGTAAGTAGCAACACGGATCTTCGCTTCGCAACGCTCACTCCGTAAAAAAAGCTTAAGAAC
The DNA here is from genome assembly GCA_944739405.2 of Euclidia mi. Classification (NCBI taxonomy): domain Eukaryota; kingdom Metazoa; phylum Arthropoda; class Insecta; order Lepidoptera; family Erebidae; genus Euclidia; species Euclidia mi. Next base: position 40,104,084 of record OX123190.2, on the reverse strand, counting down.
ATTACCCATACACCACTTACCTTTTTAGAGACTATTTCGAAAGGATTGTCTAAACTAGGGTTCGTAAATGTATGCAGCAGAGATATAAAAACCAACAAACAATCACCAAGGATTTCGTATTTGACAAAGCATTTGTAGTGACTGTTATGCTTACATAATCTGTATGCTGTCAACGGTTCGGTCGACATAATGTATGTCGGCGATACGCCAGGGTTATTGTGTCCAGACTCCATTTTAATTAAAACACTCACGTAATATTACTTAGTTTATTTTCAGACGATTTCTAGCACAGAATTGAAATAAAATGTGACTAACCGTCGTTTTTATACACTAACCGTCATTACACAATGTTTAACAATTGTCACTTCCTTTTCAACATATAATTGAAATTACTGTACAAATTATTATAAACTAATCAAAAATTGACATAAATATTGTAATGAATTTTGCACAACACCAAATGATTTATTTTACACGAATAACAAATTTATTTTATTAACCAAACGCTGCTTTACAACATTGTCAACAGATGGCGCTATCAACAGGATGCAAATATAAACGCATGTTATTTATTACCGTAAAAATAAGTGTCAGAATAATGTTATTTAATACTAATTGATTTTACTTTGAAAGTTTCTGGAGTTATCTTAATAACTAAGCGATAAATTAAATACCTAATCTTTATTAAAACAGTTAAGCAGCCAATACAGTGTCTAATATTGTAAAGTAGTGAAGTTCTCAGTTTCGTGTTCACAAATAGTTATTTAAATATCAATCTTAATTAATATTATTAATATTTTCGTAACAATATAATCATTATATATTAATTTGCGCCCATACGGCCATTCTGATCCAGCGCACTCCTCGCGCTGATTATTTAACGGTTACAGAATAAACAGCACAACAAACAAAAAGAAAAATATATCAATTACATAATAAACTAAAAGTTATTTACAAGGCTTCACCTAGTCATAGGATCTTAGCCTGAGACATGCGTCACCCATCACGGGATCTAACAAACAATGCTTCACCCATGGCTAAGCCGATTACGGCATCACCGATTACGGGATCTAGCCAACACATGGCATCACCCATCACGGGATCTAGCCAACACACGGCATCACCCATCACGGGATCAAGCCAACACACGGCATCACCCATCACGGGATCTAGCCAACACACGGCATCACCCATCACGGGATCTAGCCAACACACGGCATCACCCATCACGGGATCTAGCCAACACACGGCATCACCCATCACGGGATCTAGCCAACAAGACCAGGATCAAGGATACGCATGGTGGCCAGCCAGCGTTTTGGGAAGGATGTTGGATGGGAAAAATAAAATTTTACTCAAACACATAAATGCAAAATTTGCCTCAAAAACACATCAATGCATATACATAAAATAATCATCATCGTTCGTCATGATCAGTTATATCAATACAATGCAATTACATAGGTCCAACAACGACAGTGGAGGAGGTAGAGGACCCCCCCACGTAAATCGGTATCTGACGAATCCTCCGCCCATACGGTCAAGCTGCTCATACAGTCGTTGATGATGATCAGCAACAAAGGTTAGCAAACAATGCTTGACTCCAGCTTAGTACAGCACTCATGCGGCATGTGTGCGCGTAGCCCACACACAAAACCACCGACGTCAAAAGGGCGGGCCACCGTCATCCATACATACCAATCAGTAAAGGACCGCTCGTTCATCCTCTCTTCACACTAAGTCCAGGTCATCTGCCAGGATGTCATCATCAACCTGCAACACTCAAAAGACAGGTGGTGGGCAACATTTCCCACCCAAATATTAGTTCCATGAACCTTAGTAACTGTAGATGAAATAAAATTCTACTCTTACAAAGTGGTCCGGTCTATCAAGCTATATCTATATATCAGGCATGTTCAACCTGTGCATTGGTCTATAGTTATCTTTGCTACAACAGTGTTGGAGCCCATATTTTACGCATAAGGTAAAATACAAAAGACAATCTGAATTTTCTCAGGTTCTGTCTGACAGTGCCATTTTAGATAATCAAATACAAAGTTATCAGGATACCCATATTTTGCAGTTTTGATAAAACAGTTAAAACTTAATATATTCAAAATAAGTTTTATCCTCAAACAGGAAAACAAGATGGCAAGAACAAAGAAGCCTATGTTCAGCCGTGAACAGTCGGACTGTTGGTGATAAATATGAAATGATTTCAAACCATGCAGATCCAAGAATTTCGAAAATACTGTGCTATAATTATTACTCATGAAGAACATGTTTAATCCAATATTGAATATTTTTAGGCATAGTGCAAGCTATGAAATTGTTGAACTGTTTGCCAACTGATCCATAAAAGAGAAATTTACAAGCTACCAATATTACAAAGCAAGAGTAGTGCCGTCTTATTTCTAAAAATGATTCCACTCAGCTTATAAATTTACTACAATAAACCATAAAAGCCAATAAAGACACTCAGATATTGGTATTTTATAATTAATTCAAATAGACCTTTCTTTCTGAAATGAATGTTTCCATTTATCATTCGTCCCCTCCTTCATTATGTAATTCAACTTGAATTTTATTTGACTTTATAATTAAGGGAATTTTCCAAATAATGTTAATAATTTTAAACTGTTAACATGTGGTGCCTATGTAATTCTTATCAATTCATACACAATAATTGTTTATCCGAATAAATAAACTTAAACTGACCAATCACAACTGACTTAGAAATAAAGCATGAGCAGTCCACACAACTACTTTTATTTGCCAAGAATAAATACTGCTAAATGGGAAAAGAGATAATATGGATTTTCACATCATGTTCCCCAAACCCACTTATCATTATCCTAACAACCATACTCCGAACTGTCTTGCATCCCACAAGAGCTAAGCAATAAGGTCGGCACCAAATTTTATTGGTTTATCACCGTTTGTCATCCCGAATATAGATGCAACCAACTTTGCAAATGAACCCACAAACAAAACAAATTGCATTTACCAAGTATAGCACTAAGGCCCGGCATTTATAAAAGATCAGCAGTCACCTGCCTCAAGACTTTCAACCGAAAATGTTTAGAGGCGGACCACTATAGTACCCAAGTGAGTGTACACGTCCACAAAGAAATCCACCGTCCAGATCTCATGTCTCTAGCTTCAGTAGTTCGGGTTAAGCAAGGAATTATCAAGGAACAAATCATTCTATACAGGTATAAAATTAAGCGACAAATATTAAGATATGTCGGGTTCCCATGTCTTATTATATAACCTTAACTTGAGCTGCAAGTTGTAATTTAAACATAATGTTAAAATGAAATCATGTAGGCTCCTACACAGTCCACAAATTGTATAATAAAACCTATTTTGTAACTTTACAAATATTAGCTTTAAAAAATATGTAACATAAATTTATTTTTATATCTACCTTCTGAATATATCTGCACTAATATAATAAAACTGAAGTTTGTTTTGTTGAATGTACTTATCTGTGAAACTACATACTGGTTTTATGCAATAATTATTTTTGTGGTGGATAGTCATTTATCAAGAGAGGCTTCATATAATCCCACCGTGAGCACTAGACATAAGTAATGCAGTTACTTAGCCTTATGTAATGTGTAACCAAGGGCTATAAATAATGTTTTGATTCCTGTAATGTTTTATTATTGGGATAACCTATTGACTACCAATTGAATTCATATTCAGCAAATCAATTAGCTTATTTAAACTGAAAGCAAATCAGGTATTTATACAATGGATCTATATCAGAGCTTCAACTTGAAAAGGGCAGTTATAATGTTCTTTACTAATAATGATATTAGTAGAAGCACATAACAACAAATCTTTTTTCTCTTTGTATAGGTAAGTAAGTTTTACAGAGAGTTTCCGACATGGCCTAACGATTAATAAACAGACAAGAGCCCCAGCGGACGGCATAACATGACTATAAGTACAGTAGCACTGCTACGTACCAAACGTGGATAAACAACAGTTACCTATGAGTTCTATTTGGGGTGTAACGTTCGTAATTTTGACTGTATAACGTTTATCTGATAATCCTTACGGGGATAGTAGGTAATCGTGTAAGCACCATAATTTATGAAATTAGGATGTTTCTCAAAAACTAATCAAATCAGCTCTGGATAAATACCTCTGGTCAGTGCATCAGCAACCCGCATCTGCAACCTCTGGTAGCACTCGGAGCAAAACAGCGTTCACGCCACGGCACACCCCGGTGCGTGCACCCCGTCGTAGTCGCTCTGTCGCCCTCACTCGTACGTGGCCTCACGTGAAGTTAAGACGTGCTCGCCATAACTCCGACACACCGTGTGGTCTCCGATCAGGGTTGACTAGCGCCAAACACGGCTTCCAAGCGCTTGTCGCATCAGTCTTCACGTCATCATTGGTAATGGCGGCCAAGCCAAGAGACCCATCACTTTCGCGCCTAACGTAGATCCCGAAGTCTCTTAGGGGGCGTTTATCCAACCGCTGCTGTCGGCGATACGCCAGGGTTATTGTGTTCAGACTCGATTTTAATTAAAACGCTCACGTAATATTACGTAGTTTATTTTCAGACGATTTCTAGCACAGAATTGAAATAAAATGTGACTAACCGTCGTTTTTATACACTAACCGTCATTACACAATGTTTAACAATTGTCACTTCCTTTTCAACATATAATTGAAATTACTGTACAAATTATTATAAACTAATCAAAAATTGACATTAATATTGTAATGAATTTTGCACAACACCAAATGATTTATTTTTCACGAATAACAAATTTATTTTATTAACCAAACGCTGCTTTACAACATTGTCAACAGATGGCGCTATCAACAGGATGCAAATATAAACGCATGTTATTTATTACCGTAAAAATAAGTGTCAGAATAATGTTATTTAATACTAATTGATTTTACTTTGAAAGTTTCTGGAGTTATCTTAATAACTTAGCGATAAATTAAATACCCAATCTTTATTAAAACAGTTAAGCAGCAAACACTGTGTCCAATATTGTAAAGTAGTGAAGTTCTCAGTTCCGTGTTCACAAATAGTTATTTAAATATCAATCTTAATTAATATTATTAATATTTTCGTAACAATATAATCATTATATATTAATTTGCGCCCATATGTACAATCACTGTACACACTACAATGAACTTGGTAGCTTGCTGAAATATAAACACATTTTGTAAGATAATCAATATAATGTAATTCATTCGAAGGTGGTGTTCGTAGTGTGATAGTTAAGCAATATTTGCGCAGGTCACCACTTGGATGGCTGACCGCATGGCATTCACGTCACAGTGCTGCGTACGTACGTAAAGTCCCCTCAAAGATACGTATCTTTGAAGGGACATAAAGCCGTATAGTACACACACTCACACGAAGGAAGTGAGGTTAATTACTTATTTCTTATAATTAACAATATTTGACACACTCTGATTACTTCCTTGGCGAAGAGTAAGAGTACCATGTGCCAATCCTATTAAAACCTGTTGATCTGTTTAGGCATGGCGTTTTCACCAACACGCAAATAAAACATCTGAAATACTCAGACTCGTTAATCATCAGGATTCAAAACATTAAGGGCCAAACACAATTTATAATATAAAGAATTTTGTAAAATTAGAGACATCGTCATTTGATTTCGTATAATGCTTTAAGACATTTTCTGAAGCAAAACATTTTGTTTCATGAGCTCTTTGTTTAAAACATCACGTCTACTTATTCGTTGGTCTTTTTTGCCGCGACGAAAGGACAAACAGACAATTTTGCATTTATAATTAGTCTGCTACATTTATTTTATACTAGAGGATGCACGCAGCCACGCTCGCTCACATTTTTAATTTAACAGTTTCTGCCCGATCTCGTGGGACTTTCTTCTTAGTGCACCCCTACGCTTCCTAAAGGACATACATGCCAAATGTCAGTTTCTTGCGCCCCGTAGTTTTGGCTGTACGTTGACTGACAGTCAGTAAACGCAGGCATTTTACATAAACAGATAAGCTCACATACCTTGGACTTTCCATTAAGAATTTTGCTTTTTAACAGGCAGAGGAACAAATATTTCTAGCTGTATAGCTATAATTATGTTCTGTAACGACAGCCATAAATATGTTATATCATAAACGCTTTTACGTTACCTATAAAGCTCTGAGGTTTATTGCAGAAACAGTAATGATCGCAGTTTTGACAACTTACATTTAATTTACATAACTTGGCAGCTAAAAGCTTGGTGGTCTAACACCTTGCTCGCAAATGTAGATACGCATGTCAATGTAGTAGTTATGTAGTTGGTAGATGGTACCATACTGAGTATCCCACAAAATTAAATAATACCTTCATGATGTTGACGAATATGAAGAATGAAAATGTTTTTTTCAATTACAGCATTTTCGACATTAAGGAGAGCGCTCTGAAATGTTAATTTTGGAGAAAATGCTATAATTGAAAAGTTTTTTTTTGTCATGTTTTGTATAAAATGTTATAGGCATACTTCTGAATCATGAGCTGAGTATACACTTTCCGGTAAAATACGGCCTTAAGATCCACGATATATAGGCATGTGATATGATCGTCACATAAGAACATTGCACACACCACCGCCTTCATTAAAATTCAGTCCAACACGATCGTTTCGTTACCTCTTCATTCAGTTATTGGAGTTAACTAAGGGCCTTCCCTCGTCAACCGCTGCATCGTCCGCTGTCATATACCAGATTTATGTTCACGCATGAATATTTTGACACCAACCGAAAACTTTGGATATAATTGGCCTATGTTGCATAAATAAGGGCGCCTCACGCTATTTGGTCTGTGTTCGAAATTCGTTAGCCCTGACAAATATAAATTTATAATTTAGTCATAATCTGACCACAATATTGTAAGTTGTGGGTGGTTGGTAGATCGACCATATAATCACAATTTATTTTCCAAACATTACAGTTCATGCAACACTCATGGCAAATTCGATATTGATAAACTATGTAGCTTATATTTCATCATAATTTTTTTATATACTATATATATATAGTTTATAAAAAATAGTTTTCACCGTTGAATTAAAATAAGTATTTAAAAAGAATGAAGCTCATAAAGGAAGCTGTTCGGTCGGAAAACGCGGACGGACCGCAGATGCATTAAGCGTTCACTACAATACCTGGAACTCCATTAAATAACTTGGGTGCCCTTTTCTACGTACCAGCGCCATTACAATGGTTTTATTATTAGTACCCAATTTGCATTTAACGTAGCGAATATGAAATATACTGTTGGACAGACAAAGAAAATGACATGAGGTATATTCAGAAGTATTTAACATTCTGGAAAACCATATCCACACGCCGCGTTGTTTTAGAGTAAGAAGTTAATTTCCTATTTATGATGGTTATGTATAATTTACGTATGCAGATAAACTCAATAAATATTATTCTTCCTTTCTTGTGAGTGTTTGACGGCCGATACTCAGTAGAACTCTGATGTAAATGCCACGAGCAATCACTCACCCTTATGATGACCTGCGCAAACGTGTTGCTTTATTTCGCTGATGTGCTTAGAACGGCGTGTCAATACTGTGTATTATACAATATGGGAGAATATTACTTATTGTATTGTTAGTATTAACAGGACTGCTTTATCGTGTATATTTAAACAAAATATACGCGACATCTACAGGAACATCTCTCCATTATTTCGTCGCTTAAAAACGAATTCAATAAACATTTATACTTGCTATAAAACGATACACTCACCGATAGAATAACTTCATCAAAGCTTACCTTAATTCCCAGTTTACTGTTGGTTCAGCACGTACGTCATCGGTGAGCGTAGTGCCGACGGGACGGCAAATATGAGCATCCAATCTTATCCACGGCACACCATGCTTAATTAAGTTTGCGTCGCGTCAGCTTGTCCCGCCAGAAATAACTGTCAAACGCACATTGTCTATGCATTAACGGCTGAATATTGATTGCCCGGATGGATATTAAAATTAAGGTTTATGCTCGTTGAGCTAGAATAAAAATATGCGGCAGAATTGCCCAGGTAAGGGTATTCTTGGATATTGTATTTAAACCTATCTAGGTGAATGAAAAATGTGTACCTTGTATACATTGGTATGTACGTAAAAAATTAATAGATAGAGGACATTAAATGATAAGAAAGCAAATTATAGCATTATCTTGCATTTGAACTGTTTATTACAATTTTATAACACCAGACCAATAAGGCAGTCTTAAGTGAGAAACTTCCTTATGTTTCCTTAAACTGAAGACAATTTTCCCGACACTTATCAGCCAGAATCACATTTTAAATCACTCTTTTTAATGAGTCGTATGACGCTAATAGTTTAACGACATAAAATCTTGCTTCTCAGTTTCAGCCATGATCGCCATCTTGTTACTATTACACCGAGTTTTTATTCCACCGAGCTGAAACTAATCCTCAGTTTAATAGCCCGTGAAGCCCACGGGTTGATTAAGAGAGCGTTTAAGCAACCTACTTTCAACCTGACGAATAACTTATAAAACTTCTCAAGAATTACTGTCTCCACTTGAATCGCAAACGAATTTTCGGTTTGGTAGTAAATAAAGCTTGTAGCACAGAATATAGTTATAATACCAGGTATACTTGAACTTGTATGATTATTCAAATTATCAAGCCTACCTGAAGCTACTTCAACAGTTCAAATTCTTAATGTAATTAATGTTGGTTCCACATAATAATAGCTAAAAGCGCAGCTTCCAATCATTCCGAATGTCCTGCAGTAGAACGATAAGCATTAACAATTAGTATATTGTTTATTCACTCATCCAACACATTAGTTTGGCCAGACTGACGGGTTATACCTGAAACCACATTGGTTTTCGTTAACGTCCACGCCGTATCATCAAATATGTAAATTATTATGAAAAGTTTTGCAAGCTGTGCCCTTGGTTTTTTGTTTTGGTAGTTTTTCTAAGGGTGGGACTTAATCGTATATTTTTCGTCTATGTAATCATGCCGTAGACTAGCTAAAATTATGTAATCAAGTCACAAAAATATGAGATACCGTCTACGACGCCTTATTGGTTGACCCACATACGCTATCTTGACACCACGTTGCTCTCCCATTTTCTCGACGTAACCGAGCCATCGTAGTCTGTGAGCCTTTATTTCCCCAATGACGTTAGGGATGGCTATGAGTGCCGCGTCCTGTCGGTCGCCCCAGATACTGCTGGAAAGACGTAGTAGAGCAAGATCTGAGGGAGCTTCAAGCTGGTGATTGGCGAGAAGTGGCCAAAGATCGGGTGAAGTGGCGTTCTCTCGCATTGGAGGCTAAGGCACATTTTGGATCGATGAGCCATTGGAGTAAGTAAGTCTACGACGAGTACCTTGTCTCATTTGATGTTATGGAGCTTATAATAGTCCCAGGAAAATTAATCTTTAACCAATTTAGCTAGAGAACGCAGTAAACAACAATACCTATTTAACCAAATGAAGCAGTAAAAAGAATACCTAACCTAAAACCCCACATCAGTGCAGCGGTAAACAATCGACATGCTGAACGTCTTTTATTCATTATGAAATCGCCGTATCATCAAAATATATGTAAATTATTATAAAAGGTTTCGTAAGCTGTGCCCTCGGTGTTTTGTTTTGGTAAGTTTTCTAAAGCTTGAGCATTTCGTCTACGTTGTATTTTCATAGACTAGCTAAAATGTAAACAAGTCACAAAAATATGGTGTACCGTTTACGACGATCACTTTGTCTCGCTTGGAGTAATAGTGTCTCCACCGGTGGCAGAAAAATAAGTAATCTTTACTGATTTAGCCAGAGGAAGCAGTAAACTATAGTTCCCTATTAAAATAGGAAAAGAATACTTAACTCAAAACATTACACAAGACTGACTGCAACACAAACGACATATTTATCGTCTTGTTATCATCAAATTCTAATAAAACAAAAAGATACATCTGTGCGAAATTTTGTGTGACAAAAAATATAAAACATGGCTTCTATACAGGTCTAAAAATATCACAACATATTCCTAACCAACATTTAGGCAATGAACACCCGCAAAAATTTGTGAACAGGTTATCTGTACTATCAGATTCAATTGAATACGAACACAAGGGACTAAATGTCCATTAAATATAAACAGGAACGGCATGGCACTGTTAATGACATAGATATCGTAAGTAACGCATACAAGTGTACCAAGCATTACAAAATTCCACCATGTTTGAGAGCGCTCTGCGGCCGAACTTCGATAAGCTTCAACATCAATTTTGACCTGTTTACAGAGAAGCCACAAATAGACTGTTAGGTATTTGCCGAGAACCAGATACTGATCGAATATTTTGTGTGCAGCGTTTGATTGGCGGACTGATCACTTGGAAACTTCGAATTCGCTCAGTTATTAGATGATGGTGTTCATGTTTGCGATTGCTTGTGGTGGGTTTTTAGAATATTTGAGTTAAGTTTAGCTCGTGATGTAAAAATTCGTGTATAAATTAGGTTACTTCGGTATCTTCTTGGGTTTACGCGAATGTTACACATTGAAATCAAACTACGGTTTACGGATTCTATCGAGGTATATGGGTTTTAGTTAATTTACATTTCAACCGAATGATCTAGAACTACATTTTCTTATTAGGTATTACTAGCCGACGTTTTAGTGGGTGTTTTTTTTTTTTAAATTAAACACACTTATTTTAATAGGGAAGATGGCTGGAATGTTCCTCCACCTTGGGACCCTGTTATCAGGCTAATAAAGGTCAACGCTCATTAGAGCCACCCGGCACCCACTCCGCACGGCGTCCACGAGTGGACGTCGCGCGGTCAACCAGCGGACCGCGCGCCGTCAACGAGTGAACGCCGCGCGGTCAACCAGCGGACCGCGCGCCGTCAACGAGTGAACGCCGCGTGGTCAACCAGTGGACCGCGCGCCGTCAACGACTGAACGCCGCGCGGTCAACGAGTGTACGTCGCTTGGTCCACGAATTATCGAATAGTCTGTTAACAATTGGCACTAGGTCTACACGAGTGTTTCGTAATACCAAATTTTACAAACATTGAATTGGCACTCTATTTTATATCAATTAACTTTTTCAAGTAATGCAATTACCACACACAACTAGATACTAAACTTTCTACTATGAATACACCTACTAACTACAAATTTTAACATAAGGTATGCTCATGAAAAACACTAACTAAAATATTTTTAATTCTGCCGGCTTATATTACCTGCTAAGTAATGAGATCGTTAATGATTTCCCCGACATCACCAACTGCGACAGCCAGTGTTGCCAATAAAGGATTACTCGTAAGAACATAACATATTTTTGAGTAAAAATAAGAGTATCATTTACGCGGTAATTCATAATTAAAAATACCTTAGAAAAGAACACGGTAGTAGCTTATTACCGTAGACCGTGTCTTGCTCAAAATTACCGTGCATCTACGGTATTTACCCTGTATCTAGTAACACTCGGACGTAAATCATTCGCGGGCAACGCGCGGTCCGCTTCGGACCCGCATGTTGGCGACGAACCGTCAACGCGCGGCAAGCATGCGAGCAGCGAGTTGCCACCGAGCCGTCAACGCGCGGACGGCGGCGGGTGGACCACCCCGCCGCCCGCGCGTGGACGGCTTACGACAGAGGCGATCCGGTGACGCTACGGAGTTGATGTAGTGAGCGCATACCCATACAAATCCACATAAAGAATACTAACCGCACGAGGCGAGGCGGTGCGGAGTGGGTGCCGGGTGGCTCTAATGAGCGTTGACCTTAAAACCCAAGAAGGACAAAGTCACCAGAAAGAAGGCTTATTCAAGAATTTTTAAGACTTATAAAGCCTAGCTAAAAACTCAAGCAATTTAATACACAAAGCAGTAATCTTTTAAAGAATTGAGAGTCACTGGTGGTGAATAAAGTGATGTAATAGTACTTCGGCACTATGGAACCATACGTGCAATAAACTCGAAGCGCTTTCCTTACCGAGCAAGTATCGTGCACCCTCGAGACCGACTGCAACAGATAAACAACTGAGAATAAATACTAACAAACTGTTTTAAGTAAACTATCTTTATTCAATAAGTATGTCTGCTGGCGTTTAAAAAGTAAATACATTTTATACAAAATATATTACGTCTGATCTGATTTTTTAACAGCGCAACCGCAAAAGGGACAAACGAAACTACTTGTAGAAGGTCCAAATACTAGTAATTCCTAATATTTGATTGTAAAAGATACACACACACTTTAAAATATCAGCTAGTCAAACTACTATAATTTATCTGTGTATAGATTATTGGAGCTCTCCGTTATATTAGATACAAGTATATTAGATATCAGCAAAGAAAACTCCAGGTATTTAAATTTATCAATCGCATGTTTGTTTATTAATTTCAATAGCGCGCGCGATTTATCCATTGTTTTGTAATGCTCAGCCAGAAAATTATTTTGGCCAAAACTTTCGGAATAATAGCTAAGCCAGAATTTGTAGCCCTCGAGTACCAATTCGTTTCCATCTCGGTTAAAAGTCATTAAGGTAAAAGTTTAGTCATAACTAGAGGACGCCAGCAGCTACGCCTGCATTTTTATTTAAATTTACCCGTTTTGGCCGATCCCGTGGGAATTTCGGGAAATCCCTTCTTAGTGCACCCCTACGGTCCCCAAGGAACATACATGCCAAATTTCAGCTTCCTGGGCCCAATCGTTTCGGCTGTAGCGTGTCTGTCAGTCAGTCAGTAACGCAAGGATTTTATATATTAAGATTACGGCCCTCATTCGACAGGTAATCATTTGGACAGACTGCCTTTGATCACGGGTCGAACGATGTGGAACGAGGTCTTACTCAAATAATTTGATAACCGAAATCCATTACCTACTGGACCAATCTTCTTACGTAGTATTGTGAGAACGGGCACGATATCTGGTCGGACACTCAAGATCACTAACAATCTTCTAGTTTCGAATTAGTTTCCTTTCATCCACTATCATTATTACTCATAAGCTTTTACAGCAATGATAGGAAAAGTTGTTAGGAGCTATAAACATTGATTGAGTATAATGGCGGGTAAGAGTGGCCACGGTTTGACCACAAGACGTGCTGTATCGTGTGATCTCGCCTTACATTGTATAACTAAAACAACAGTTAACTGAAGGAATAGTTGTCGTACGATATTGTTAAAGGAGAATGTCAGCCACGCACACGCTTTAACGTCAAATTGTTATAAGATTCATGAAATGTGTTCGCGAAATTGTGTTGAACCACAAAGTATGCTTTTAATATAGCAATGAAGCGATGAGCTTGTAGCTATGATAACATAAGAGATTTGGCAACATCCTCATGGTTTAATATCTTATTTTACAAGAATTTCTACCCAACGTAAATTTTAACAAGAATATATTCAATTACTAGGCATCTTTAGCTATATAGAGATGAAAAGCCTCTTCTTTAAATATAATTAGAGCCTTAATCCGTAGTGATTGTGAACCTCAATGAAAGTATTGATGAGATGATCACTTCTTTGTTTTTTTTTGTGTCGGATTGGAAAATCTTTATGGAGTCCTTCCGCCCTGTCGGGGAAGGACGAAGGGGACTGTCAGACTCTTACTGACTAAAAACCATCCCGTGCTCCTCATGTACCCATGTGTCGGAGGGTAGGGTTTCACCGAAGCATTCCTCGCTACCCCCCGAGGGGTATGGGCCCGCCAGATGGTCAGGCGGGCCCCGAACGAAACCTCTTTGGCGGCGGATGAAGGTGTTGGGCTCCGCCGCCAAAACACCCAGCGACTGCAGAGGATAGGGAGGATGGCAACGCAACACCGCATCTTCTCTTCCTCTGCGGCCCCACCGCGACGCAACGATGGTGCGCCCCCATTTGGTCGCGGGAGATAGGGAGCGCGGCAACGCAACACCGACATGCCTCTCCTCCCGCGACCGCACCCAATTGCGCGGGACAGACAGAACTGTCCCCCGCACCCGCATCTTGGGACACATCATATCGCACCCCCAGGGAAACAAAGGCGTAAAATGAAAATACTAACTTTACAGGAGAGCAAAAATACTGTTAAACCAGATATACCTACTATAGTTTTCATGCTATGTTCTTTTGTTATATACCAAAAAATAGGAAAAAAAATCTAGCTCTCTTTTTGTTTATATTTAAAATATCTCAATGATCTAGTTAATAAATAAATTTATGTTTAAAGTTTTACGGATGTTTTTCTTATTTATTTACGACTAATCCACAAACGTAAAGATTCTTACTCCACTCATCGTTTTCTAAATAATTATTATACTGTAACTATTCATGGTTACACCTTTTACGAAGTTTCATACTATGATGAAATACAGAGGATAAGTACTACTTACAGCCTTTTTTGCTTAATTACGGTTTAAATTATCAAAGTGTAAGACGTATTTACAGCTTTGTTTGTTAAAAAATAAAAATTAAATATTATAATTATTAAGTCCGAATATAGACCTTTTTAATAGATTTTTTCTGTTAATCCATAACTGTAAGCAATGTTAAGCCTCTTCATAAAATACATTTCAGTAGTGTAATAAAACAAGTATTTAGAAAATTGCACTTTACTTATAATATTAGACAGAGAGGAGCCTGTTATAATAAAAAACTAACAACATTGAATTATAATCATTCTGATAAATGCAACTTAAAAAGATAACATCTGAAATTTCTCGAAAAATCCTCAAAAATCCAGCAATAACAAAACTTCAATTATTTATTATCTCAATTAATAATCATACAAAAAATACATAATTTTATGTTTCCATACAAATTAATAATTTGTTTTGAAACGTAAATTAGGATTCTCACTTATATTAATCATAATTAAATGTATATGCCTACATAAGGTGCTAAAGTTATTAAAATGACTATTTTTGGTTTTGAATTTCAAATTCAGTTCCAAAATAAAAGATTCATGACTATGAACATTCATCATATCAGCCAAACGACGTCCACTGCTGGACATAGGCCTCCCCCAAGGTTCTCCACACAGACCGGTCTTGAGCCGCCCGCATCCAACCGCCTCCCGCGATCTTGACGAGATCGTCGGTCCACCTTGCGGGGGGCCTACCTCTGCTGCGTCGTCCGGTACGTGGCCGCCACTCCAGAACCTTTCTGCCCCAACGGCCATCGGTTCTTCGAGCTATGTGCCCTGCCCACTGCCACTTCAGCTTGGCTATCCGGAGAGCTATGTCGGCGACTTTGGTTCTACTGCGGATGTCCTCATTTCTGATTCGATCTCACAGGGAAACTTTAAGCATAGCTCTCTTCATCGCCCTCTGAGTGACCTTGAGCCTTCTGATAAGGCCCATAGTGAGCGACCACGTCTCTGATCCGTAAGTCATCACTGGCAACACGCACTGGTCAAAGACTTTCGTCTTGAGACATTGTGGGATATCGGACGAGAAGATATGTCGTAGCTTCCCTAACGCTGCCCAACCGAATTGGATTCGACGATTGACCTCCTTCTCGAAGTTGGACCTACCTAATTGGACTACTTGTCCCAGGTAGATATACTTGTCGACAACTTCGAGCGTAGAGATCCCAACCTGAATAGGAGCAGGTACAACATGGACGTTCGACATGATTTTCGTCTTGTCCATGTTCATCTTAGGACCTACTTGTTGGGAGACTCTACAGAGGCCATCGAGCATTGTGCCTAGGTCTTCCATGGTCTCAGCCATGACTACGATATCGTCTGCGAATCGAAGGTGAGTGATGTACTCGCCGTTGATGTTGATGCCGAGTCCATTCCAGTCCAGAAGCTTGAAAACATCCTCCAGCGCAGTGTTAAACAGTTTCGGCGATATGACATCCCCCTGTCTCACTCCTCGCTGGAGTTGAGTAGGTTTCGAACTCTGGTCCTGGACGCGGACTGACATAGTGGCGTTTTCATACAAACACTTCAGCACTTCGATATATCGGTAGTCAATCCGGCACCGTTGGAGAAACTGTAGCACCGCCCAGGTTTCGATCAAAACGAAGGCTTCCTCATAGTCCATAAACGCCAAGCATAGGGGCTGGTTATAAATAAAAATTCAAATAATAAAGAAGTAAGTGTTTCATTATATAAAACAATAATTTGTTATTGTTCACAATACACAGAATCATCAACATTACAAATGAAGACTAAAACATGTATTTGTGTAAAGATTAAAACATGTTTTAGTCTTCATCTGAATTATCACTTGGCAATAGATTACGGGTATCGTTTTCAGACGTCAGACTTTTATAAAATCCTTGATAACGTACCGGAATAGCATTTGAGTCGCATAGACTTTTAAATCATTCAACGCAGTTGACACTGGTAATAATTCATTAAAAGCAGTTTTGAGCTCAGGATCCAATTGAGTTGCTTGGGTTTTACGTGTTCTAGACGAACAATATTTTTTTTGTATCTAACTCAAAATAATCACTTTGCTCGAAATCATATTCGTAAAATAATCTACCGGGAGCGTCAGGAGTAACTTTGACCTCTTTTAACTTCGAAAAATAAACTTTCTCACCTCTAGTATCTCTAAACTAATTTTTATTCGAAGATACTAGTGATTTAAAATCATAAAATAAATTTTGGGACATTTCAGTCACAACAAATCTCTTATTGACCTTAGCGTTAATGATAATTTCGTATAATTGGTCAGGTGTATAAACGACTTGATAAAATTATATTTATATTGCATTTTCGGATTTTATTGAAGTAACAAATAACATATATACAACAGCATAAAACTACTTATGCAACTAAACTATCCTAAACTAAACCAATTAAACTAAATAAATAAAAATAAAAAAATAGAAACTACGCGGCGTCAAAAAATTCCTCCGCAACGCTGTCCGCTGGTAGCGTGCCCAGAAGGCTGGCAGCATTGCCACGTTGTATGGCAATGCTTATTCTCTCTGCAAAATATAAACCAGCCCTCTGGTCACGGGAAGCGTCGATCAGCCTTTTAGCGATTTCTTTGTACACAGCGCGTGCACTAGGCCCCCATGGCCCCAGAGTTTCGACCCCAAACGGCTCAAAAACGCAATTACCAGATAGGTTTGCGTATTTGCGCCGTTTGAGGGTCTCCGCTGATGCAGCAGCAGCGCCAGCCGATCCAGCTGTGCTTGGAAGATGTGATGGCGCAAGGGTATCGACGCATGTCGCGTCCCATACCAGAGGCCTGCCCATCTTCCAAGGTAATAAGGACATACCGTCTGGTCTCTTCCCATCGTCGCGTACCAACCCATTCGGTTCAAGATGAGCTGGTACTCCGGCGGTGACAAGAGCTCGACGGATTATGTCGTTAATGTGGGCATGTCGGGAAAAACGCCCAGCACTCTTGCTGCACGATAGGCCATGGTGGCCAAGACTGTCGACGGCTTCACCGCAGTGACAGCGATGCGGAGAATTGCAAACAGCTCCCAAGCGTAGGCAAGAAGCGATGCGGAAAGTTGTGTCGTCCAACATAGTTCCTATGTTGGACGATGGAAGTGCTTGAAGCCATAGCCCCGATTCCCACTCCCCCACAGCCAATAAACGGGCGCGCTCTACAACACTGGATGCAGTACTTAAAAGATATTTTCTCATCTTGCTACAGAGCGCCCCGTCCCATTGCCTCTGAGAGGATAGATATCGGGGTAAGTCAGAGCTCGGGCAAGCCATTTTCCAAGCGTTAATGGCATCAGTCTTGCAAGGCACCTCAGAATTAACCAGTGTGGGTTCTAGAATTTTCCTGGTCAATTCCTCAGTGCCGTGGACCGAGGCCAAAAACGCTGGGAGGCTTACATCGGTAATTTTGCGAACGCCGAGGCCGCCCAAACGAACTGGTAAAGTCGCTTGAAGCCACACTCGGTCGTTCATGTCAAGATTTAGAATTTTGCTCAAGGTGTGCCGAATAATATTATCAATGTTTTCCAATAGGGATAAATGTTTCCAAAAAGGAGAGGACCGCAAGTAATATGTAAATTTTGGAACAAAAAGGCAGTGCCGAATAATCGTGAAAGCCGAATGAATATTAATTTTGTAAAGCCGTTCTGAAGTTTCACAGAAATTTTGTAGTTTTTCGTCTATAAAAGATCCAAAAGCGTCGTCGAAAATAGGGGACCCAAGGAGGCGGAAGGAAAATTTATTGATGATTTTAATATTTGGCGCCAAAGAATTAAATTTTGTTAAGATCGAAAGGTTATCCAAATTGTCATTAATAAAAATTTCACATTTGTCTGAATTTAGTTCCAAACCAATTGCTTTAAATTTAGTTTTTATTAGCTCTAAGTCTTGTAAGACAGTGTTAACGTCTCCTGCCAGGGTCCCGTCGTCCAAATACCAGACGTTAAATTTAGAATTTATTTGTTTTATTATTGGGTGAATGGCTAAACTAAAAATGACTGGCCCGAGAGGGTCTCCTTGTTGACAACCAACAGCAGATTCCAAAACGTTGTCTTTATAAATTAATTTTGATGGATGTCTATAGCATTGCCAAAGGAATTTAAAAATTTTGGGAGTTTCTAATTTAGCCTGTGTCAACAAGGTGTCCCTGTTCACTGAGTTGAAGGCATTCTTCAAATCAATCTTTAGAACGACCTCACCTTTACCGCAGTCAAGGTACGTAGACAGCGCATGTATGGCAGCCTCACAGCCTCCCTTGGAACCAAAGCCAAGCTGGATTGGCTGAAATTTGTCCGCCAAGATGTCACTGTAATATTTACAGCATAGTTTGGCTGCCATACGTCTGTAGGTACACCCCACGGCAATGGGCCGAATGCCACCATCTTTTTTGCGTAGGGCGCACAAGTTGGCCCCGTACAATAAGTCGGTGACATCTGTGGCCACATTGCCGGAGAGCATAAGGTTAATTAAAGCCGTCAGCGCCTTCAAAAGTGCATCACCAGCCTCTCCAGCACTTGCACTTGTGAGATCCTTCAGATGCTGAGGTGTTAAGCCGTCGAGGCCGCCAGCGGATCCACTTCGAAAGGAACAGACGGCTTCAAATACGTCCTTGGCTGAAACAACCAGACAGTCAAAACCTTCGTCAGGCATGTCGGGAAAGGTGAGGTCATTAGCTGGCGCTGGGTGCTTACTCTTCAGACCTGCTAGGGTGTCTGCAGAGTAAGGCGCCACCACATCGCTACTAAACAATAACCTAGACGCCCCCTGAATGTCACCTTCCCTCAATTTGGACTCTACACATTGGTAAATTGTTTTCTTAAATCTATTTACAGAAAATTTAGGGTCAAAATTGTTATCAGAATTGTTACAAAGATCTTTAATTTGGGCTGTCAAAGTTTTTGATGATGTCCGGTTGCTTTGAATGTGTAGAATCCTATAAGGGAAAGTGAGTAACTGTTCCCAAGCTGTTTTGGAGTTCTCACGCACAACGAGACCAATACAGTGAGCTAAATTATGAGCTACTAATGGTCTCGCTCCGCGTGGAACTCGCTTCAGAACCGGAATTGAATTTTTTAAAGCACCTAAGTACTGGCAAAAAGGAATTTGGGAAGAAATAGAATGTGAAATGGAACTGGGGCCCGGAAGCACATTTTGGTTTTTATGTACTTTGCCAAAATGTACTTTCAAGCCCCGCTCACCTTTAAAAAAACGAGCTTGAGAACATGCAGGGCAGCGCACTAGGTTAATCAGCGACGATGTGGTAGATTGACTAGCACTCAACTCCGCATCACTTATATCCTCGCCTGGCATAAATATTAGGTATTTGTAACTTTAATCTTAAAATTATACACAATGTTATTATTTACAATTTTACACATGACGTTGGTGACAGGACGTCGCCTAGGTGCCGGCGTCCCGTCACCGCTGTCTTTTAAACGAAACTTACTTACTAAATAAAATTGTCTATTATAAAAAGATAAAAAAGGTACAAAATCACCAAACAAAAACACCAGCACAAGCTTTCACATATATCGCAATAAACTATAACTTCATCCACTTAGTATTTTATAACTGGTTAATTTTTCAATATTATATATTGGCAGTTCCTGCTATTTTTCACAGATTTCTGCAGCCATGAACATAATTAAAAACTGCTTGCCATTTTGGTTTACGTTGAAGACTTCTTTGATGATTGTTTTATTTTTCTTTCTTCTTTCTGGAGATTATTGCAAGAATTGGAATAAATATAAAACTGTGTATTTATTATATACAGTAATACACATGTTTAGGCCCATATTTGGCTGTTTTATGCTATTGTATGCATTTTAAAACTGAATTTTTCCTACACAGGAAAAAATTCGCCGCCATTTCTCAGCTGTTTTTTTTTTTTTTTTTTTTTTTTCTTTTCACGACTTTAGTTTTTAAATTCTTTTCTACGCAAGCATGCATACAGTCCCCTTCGTTTTGTACTATATCCAAATTTAGTGTACAAGAAGCGTGCATGTACATCGCAAATATAAAGCGATTTCTATTCTGGCCCGAACAATTATCAGAATATAATGACACTGATTTGATACCATTCTGAGCTTTTTTTTGAAAAAGTCAAAGAGATAGCTTGAGATTTCATTAGCACCTTGAGTTCCCTACAACGGTATTCCTACGTAAATTGTTTAATATATTATTAGAAAAAAGGTATTACTCTATAAAAGAATATTTTGATGACAAATCTCTGACTCTTATATTATATTAATAGAATTACACTATCGATTTGACATGAGGTTATTGATAATTCCATAATTGTAATAATGTTATTTGTGTAGAATTCGGGCTAAGAATGGGTATTTTTTTAACACAGATCAGTGGAAGCGATTAATTCATCCAGTCTTAGCCCAAGACAAGGATCTAACACATGGGCCAAGTTTCTTGGCGCTAAGAATTAAACAACTTACTTACCAAATATCTCCTGGTGATGTTCTTGAGTGGAATCCTGGAGGCAAGTTAGACACACACGAGACTAAAATTGGCCAATATTAGCAAGTGAATTATCTTTACTTTACCAGACTCCACGCAGCGTCTTCAATCAGCAAATTCTTCCGGCACCAACCACGTGCATCGGATTCACTCAAGTTTTACAATGTTCGTTAAAATGCTATTTTTATCACAATTAACCGGTGCCAGTTATTGATCAAGGAAGTGGCAATCAAACGGGTTCTAAATACAAGATCAAAACGCTCACAACACGAAATCTATCCAGAGCAGATTTTTTCGCTGACCGCGGGAAACGACAATGAACCAAAAAAGAGTGAATGACAGTTCAGTGTGACCATAGTCAAAATTTACAATAGACTAAACTAAACGTTACTAAATCGATATAATCGACTTGACCTATCACAAATAATATTTCTATTTCAAACATCCACCCGCCCCGGACCGGCCTACCGGTCCGCTAATCGGTTGGTAGACGTGACAATGTTGCAACCGCTCTCCTCAGAATCGAACCGTCCACCAAGACCTCAGCAAATCGGGGAACTCCATCAGCCCCAGTTACCAAACGAAGAATGCGCCCCCTACGCCACCTGAGTGGCGGAAGGTTAGCCTCCTTGATAAAAACGAGGTCACCAATCTTGGGTGGATTGGTCTTGTCGGTCCACTTAACGCGTTGCTGGAGTATGTGCAAATATTCCAAATTCCAGCGTTTCCAAAAGCTCTAAGTAATCTGGCATACCAATTCAAAATGCGAGAGACGTCCAGGTCTCGTATCAATATAGGGGTACTCAGGCAAGGCAAGAAGTGGGCGACCAATCAAAAAATGGCCCGGCGTAAGGGCCTCCAAATCATTCAGATCTGAGGAGATCGGGCACAATGGCCTAGAGTTCAAAACGGCCTCAATCTTACAAAACACAGTTGCGAGTTCCTCAAATGTAAGGACAGACTCACCGATTGTCCTGCGCAAGTGTGTTTTGGCCGATTTTATAGCGGCCCCAAAAATACCACCCCAGTGTGGACAATTTGGTGGGGAAAACAACCAATTTATCCCACGTCGGGCAAGCCTATTGCCTATATCAGCCTTGTTGGTTTCAAGGAAATTAACAACTTCATTCAAATAATTATAAGTGCCCTTGAAGTTAGTGCCGCAGTCAGAACGGATCAAGGAAGGCAGCCCTCTGCGGGATACAAATCTGTCAAGTGTGGCTACAAACGTCTCGGTCGTAAGCGAGGAGACCAGTTCTAAGTGTACGGCCTTTGTGGAAAGACAAACAAAAACACACAAGTAGGCCTTAACAGTCTTGCTCTTTCGAAGTGTCGACGTTTTCACCAAAAAGGGACCAGCGAAGTCCGTGCCAACACCGTCAAACGTCCTGCTCTCAGTTACGCGATCTGCCGGTAAGTCTCCCATCAAGGGCTGCATGGTAGAAGCCTTGAGCTTAAAGCAAGGGATGCAGCGAAAGACTACACTCCGAATAATTCTTCGGGCAGACAAAATCCAAAACTCGCGTTGCAAAATGGCCAAGAGCGCATTACAACCACCATGCGAATTTTTGAGGTGACGGTCAGTTACCAACAAGCGTACCAAATGACCGTCCTTAGGTAACAACAGGAGGTGACGTACCCCGTAAGGGAGGTTGGCGTTCTTGAGACGCCCTCCAACGCGCAAGAGACCCGTATCGTCCAAAAAGGGGTTCAATTTAGATACAGCTCCCGACAATTTCGATTTCCCTGACGTAAGGATAGCAATATCCTTCTCAAAATGCGCCACTTGCACAGAACGAACCCAGAAGGTGAGGGATTCCTGTCGTTCCTGTGGTGAGAGAAAAGGTGTCAGTCGTTTCTGTTGTGGGTGCCTAAAGTTAAAAACAAAACGCTTTATCCAAGCAGTAACACCTAACAACTTGTCCAGGGAGTTGTAGCGATTCAACAAGAAATCGGCGTCGAAGTCGCATTCTACCTTCTCAAGAGCGAGTGTTCGTAGACCCGGCAAATTAGAAGTATTCAAAACTGACGTTTGAGGCCAATCAATTTCTGGTTGACTCAACCATTCCGGACCCCACCACAGCGAATGACCTATCAAACTAGGCGTCAAGCATCCGCGCGAGGCACAATCAGCGAGGTTGAGCTCACCTGGCACGTGTCTCCAAACAAGTTTGACTTCAGATTTTTGGATTTGGGAGACGCGGTTAGCGACAAATACCTCCAAAGTGTGGACAGAAGCCTTCAACCAACAAAGAACAATTTGGCTGTCTGTCCAGGCGTAGGTCCCATTAATGCAAATGCTTTTACCCAAAGTACTGGACACGTGGTTCAATAAGCGTACAAGTAGAGCTGCTCCCGAGAGCTCCAATTTTGGAATGGTCAGAGATGTCCGAAGGGGTGCAACCTTGCTCTTCGCCATGATCAGGGAAACTTTCACCTGACCTGAGGCACTGACTGTGCGCAAGTACACCACGGCCGCGTGACCACGTTCCGAGGCATCACAAAACCCGTGAAGGGTGGCCCTGTACTTCCCGGGAGGAAGGATGGGACGAGGCAAGGAGATCTCGTTGACGGCAGGAAGTGAGGATACAAAAGAGGTCCATTCCTCAACAAGAGTACCGTGTAGAGGTTCGTCCCAGGTCAATCCTGCTGTCCAAAGCTTCTGCAAGAAGCATTTTGCCCAGAATATAATTGGACAGATCCAACCGTTCGGATCAAAGGTTCTGGCGACAGTAGACAATACGAGACGTTTAGTCCAAGAGCAAGGCAATTTCAAGTCTACGTTATATGTAAAGATGTCTTGGACTGGTCTGTACTGAACGCCGAGAACAGCCATCATGGCGGGGTTGTCAACAATCTCAAATAGATGTGGATCTTGCTGATGATCCTCTGGCAAGCCTTCCAAAAGCGCTGGTGAGTTGGAAATCCATTTACGCAACTCATAACCAGCGGAGGCCAAAATACCTATCAATTCGTCCCGCAGGAGGATCGCCTCGTCCGCTGTGGAGGCGCCCGAGCAAATGTCATCGACGTAAATATCGTCCTTCAAGATGGCGGAGGCTCTTGGGAAACGTAGGCCTTCGCGGTCTGCGAGCTCCCAAAGAGAACGTATTGCCAAGTAGGGGCTTGACCTTAACCCGTACGTATTTGTATTGAGCTCGTAGACGACCATGGGATCGCGAGGAGACTCTCTCCAAAGGATCAGCTGGAAGCGACGGTCATCAGGGTGGATAATCGTCTGCCTGAACATCATTTTTATGTCGGCCACAAAGACAACCTGATGTCGTCGGAAGCTGGTGATGACGTCACAAAGGTCCTTGACCAACTTGGGACCAGAATGCAAGCACTGGTTCAAGGATACGCCTGTTGAAGTCTGCGCAGAACCATCAAACACTGTGCGCAGCTTGCCAGTCGATGGCTTCAATACCGCATGATGCGGGAGAAAGTAGTGCTCCACCGAACGCCAATCCAAATTTGACACAGACATGTGTCCCAACTGTTCATATTCCCTCATGAACTCAATGTACTTCTGTCTGAGCTCCGGATCACGACCCATGCGGCGCTCCATGGCCAACAACCTCTTTTCGGCTAAAGGTCGTGACTCACCAAGCGGAGGCCGAACAGACAGGAAGGGTAGCCTCGTAATGATCCGACCAGAACGGAGTCGACCAGTGTTGTTCTGGAAGAACAGCTCGCACTCCTCATGTTCTGGATTCAAACGGGCAGCTTGAGGGGGCTCCTCTACCTCCCAAAACCTCTGAACCGCATCAGAGAGAGCGGAGCCTACAGCCAACAAATTGTCAAGTTCAGGTGGAGGGGGGTCCCTAGGTACAGGTCCCATCAAAGCAAATCCAAATATGGTCGGGATGGCAGTCAAACCATTTGGCACCAAGACCCGTTTCCCACCAATCAAAATTCCACCGAGGACATCAGAGCCAATCAACAAGTCGATTTGTCCCGGTGTGTCAAATTTGGGGTCTGCCAGTTCCAATCCCGATGTCAAATTCACCACAGCAGCGGAAAGCTGTTTCTGTGGGTGCATACCCAAAATATTCTTCAACACAATAGCCGAGGTTTTAATCCTCGGGTGTGAAGATTCAACAGGGCCAAACAAAACCTTAACTTGCCCTTCAACATTAGAGGCTACGTCCCCTATGCCCCGTATACAATTTGGAAAAGAGCCCATATTTAATTTAACCTGCCCTACCAAATAAGTGGAAACAATGCAACCTTGTGAACCTGTGTCCAATATAGCACGGACAACAACAGAGGTCCCCGTGGGTCCCCAGACCCTAACAGCAACCGTTGGTAGGATAACGGTCTCAATGGGGGAGGTTGGCGTTATAGGGCAGGGGTCAATGACCTATTGTTGCCTGGGCGGCGACCGTTGGCCAGGACCAGGCAAATCAAAATGGGGGTGCGGCTTGAAGTCCTCAAGGGCGCGATGACTCGATCCGCGCGCCATCTGTGGGGGGTCATAGTGACGCACCCGCCCAAAACGAGGTGGGCGCGAGTCAAGGCGGGGACGCTCCGCCAAAGGAGGGGAGTACCTGGGGCAGCAGTCATGGTGCTGGTGACGTTGCGCGGTCGCACATTCAGGTGCGCGAGAGAGAGGAGGCGTGCGCACGCTACGGTTCTCCAAGCGGGGCGAGTGGCGATCAACTGAGCGAGGCGACTCTCGGCTACGCGCCGGTGAGCCTCGGCTGCCACCTTCAAAACACCCGCCCGTGCGCGGCGTCGGCTGGTTGGACAAGCGGCCAACCTCTCTGGCATTCATACAAAGAATGTCCAAATGCTGTCCTCCACAGTGAGGACAGGGGCGAGAATTTGGGCAGTCTCGCTGGTAGTGGGACCCCAAACAAGAGAAGCAAAGGCGGCGGGCATTCGCGATGCGCCTACGAGAGGCGACATGCAGGTCCAAGAATGCCCTACAACTGGCCGTTCTGTGCCCCGTGACCTTGCAGTAGGAGCACTCCACTGGGCTCTGCGTGACTGCAAAGCGAGGAGGGCGCCGGTCAACACTGGCTCGGGTGTGAACGCGAGCCTGCTCCTTGACCTTGGGCGGCTGCGACTTAGCCGGCGTGTCACCACCGGAGTTGTCCAAGACCCGGCACTCATCCTCCAGGAACTTCTCCAGGTCAGCAAAGGGGGGCAGATGGGTCGCGCTATCCCCACCAAAGCGCTGTTCAAAACGCGACCTCAGGTCGGCAGGCAGCTTCTTCAGCACAATGTGCACCAATAGATAGGACCACTGGTCCACGGGCAGGTCAAGGCACTTAAGTGCGTTGATGGCCACCAAAAGCGGGTTCAACAGTTGGGTGCGCAACCCAGAGACCCGGGTGAGCGTCGGCAAGCCCAAAATCTGCTCAATATGCGTGTCGGCGAGGCCACGCTTGTTATGGTACCTACGGGTGATTAGGTCCCGAGCCGTCTGGTACGCCTCGTCAGACACGGGCAGATGCTGGATGAGGCCCTTAGCCTCCCCATCCAGTACCGACATTAGATAGGCCAACTTTTGTGCCGGCCGAAGGTCAGCCCTATCATTCACCAGGCTGTCGAACAAGTTAATGAAGCCCAGGTAGCTTCCTAGGCAGCCATCAAAATGGGGGAGGTCCAAAGTAGGGAGCCTACTCACCAGCCCCGGTGCTGACCTAGGAAGCTCCTGCTTCAGGCCGGGTTGCCCTTCCCTATCGGCAACTAGTTGTCTCGCAGTATTGGAGACAGCATCATACAGGTCTAAGACCTGGGCATAGTCTTCGCTGACCTTATTTCGCTGGTCAGCGGTGAAATCATTGATTGACACTTCAAGACAGCAAGTGCTGAAAGTGCGGAATTGCTGTTCCACACTTGCCAGGCGATCGTCAATCCGCTCGTACCTTTGAAGTAGGGCCTGCTGGCGATCAGGCCGGTTCACTAAAGCACTGGCTGAGGCAAACCAGCGCAAATCTGATGCAATAGCACCAGCAGCCGCACGCAAGTCCTTGATAGCTGACATAATCAAAATTTCAAAAGAGCCCGGACAAGCGTTAAACAATATTAACAATCAAACTTAATTTTTCTTAATTCTTTGAAACCAACAAGGTATTAGCCTGTTTATTGCAAGTGCAGGCAAGTGACAGGTATTTACTGCCCAACAAAATTAAAAGTTTCAGTATATTGAAACAAACACAAAAGTTATCAAAGTTATAACTTATAACAAATTAATAAAGTTGAAACTTCAACTTAATTAGTTAATTATTTGCAACAGACAGACTAACTGTGTTATTTATGATATACAATATGAAGTAAGCACAGAATATGTGTTACCTAGCAATATTATCTATATTATAACAAACAAAGTTTATTAATGTGACCCGCCCAAGTGGCAAGGTCAAGTTTGATTATTACAATGTTTATGAATATATGCAATAAACTAAATTTACTAAATTTATTGATACATACAGCTGTTATGTATCCAAACAAACTGACTTATTAATGCAACAACAAATTTAAGTTAGATTTTCCAACAATACAAATCAACAATTACTGATTGAGGTTATGTGACAATGTGTTTCAAATTATCTAGGTCAACTTATACAATTAAATATTATGTATTTTAGACAATAACTGACCTGACAAACACTACAATACTGTCTACAAGGTGATAAGATACAAGCTCATACCAATCTGAGTTTATACTCAGTAATGCAACAGCGGCTAAATTTCAACCACGCTCTGCTACCAAAATTTATGTGTAGAATTCGGGCTAAGAATGGGTATTTTTTTAACACAGATCAGTGGAAGCGATTAATTCATCCAGTCTTAGCCCAAGACAAGGATCTAACACATGGGCCAAGTTTCTTGGCGCTAAGAATTAAACAACTTACTTACCAAATATCTCCTGGTGATGTTCTTGAGTGGAATCCTGGAGGCAAGTTAGACACACACGAGACTAAAATTGGCCAATATTAGCAAGTGAATTATCTTTACTTTACCAGACTCCACGCAGCGTCTTCAATCAGCAAATTCTTCCGGCACCAACCACGTGCATCGGATTCACTCAAGTTTTACAATGTTCGTTAAAATGCTATTTTTATCACAATTAACCGGTGCCAGTTATTGATCAAGGAAGTGGCATTCAAACGGGTTCTAAATACAAGATCAAAACGCTCACAACACGAAATCTATCCAGAGCAGATTTTTTCGCTGACCGCGGGAAACGACAATGAACCAAAAAAGAGTGAATGACAGTTCAGTGTGACCATAGTCAAAATTTACAATAGACTAAACTAAACGTTACTAAATCGATATAATCGACTTGACCTATCACAAATAATATTTCTATTTCAAACATTATTTATTGAAATTATAATACGATTATTGTGATGTTATTATGTAATGCCATTGTCAGAATTTGCATGGTAAATTTAGATCTAATATTATTTTTTGTTTATTGAATAATTAATTGGTTAATAATAGTAATAATTGTATTTAGCTGTAAGTAAATTTTTGCACGCCCCGTCAGGTGGTAGAATATGTTGTACTACGAACAAAACCCAACAACTTGTATAGGACCATATTCTAGCAAATAAATAATATTTCATTTATTTCATTTCATTTCATTTGATTTCCTCTTTTGGCTATCTGTGCATGTCATAAACAACAGTAACCTTGTAAAGATAGTAAATTGTATACTGTAAAGTTATATACTGGATATTTCCTTTAATAATGAAAAATACCCACGTTAGATTGTGGCAAATTTAGCACCTTTTCCAAGTCAAACACAGCAACAGTTTTAGTCTCAGGATTTGATGAAGATTTTTCATCATCTTTAATTTTACGTACAAGAGATTTACTTTTTAAATGACTTTCGTAATTGTCCTTTAGTTCAATCTTACGGTCAGGGTCAGCATTTTTATAAATACTACAAATCTGACACATATCTTTCTTTGGCTTAAAAAATTATAAGTTAAATTGCGAATTAAAAATATTACTATATTGGTATAAACTTGCCACTTTTGCTATGTTCAAACTTTCGGACATCCAAAGTGCATATAATCGATGCATTTTGGCAAGATTTAAATCAGAAGCGAGGTATTGACGGCTTGTTTGTTTTCTTAAATAGTGTGATTCGATACATGGAAATGATTTTATGTGCTGTATTATACTTTGTTCAGTTTCATCACTTGTTTTATGGTGATGGTTTGCATGCTTTCCGCCTAAATCCGTTATTTGCAGGTTATTTGTGAATTTATTCATAGCTGAGTAAACAGTTTTTCTTTAATACCGAAAGTATTTAAAAACATTACTTTACATGCTCTAATTCTTGTAAAATTAGCATCTTTATTAAATGGTAGATAATAAATTAGTGTACGACACCTATCCCGCTTTCTTTGAACTTTAATAACTTTAGGCTCTTCAACTTCTAAATTGTTCAGAATATAAAGCCATTGTTTTTCATGATCTCCTATAGCCCAATAATATCGAAATAGCTCAGAACGAATTGCTTGAGTAAATGTATCATAATATTTCATCTTGCATCTGCAAGGGCTACCTAGTTCCTTACATTCCCGTAATTTCTTTGTATTATTGCTATGATATTCAATCCCATTATTTTTATTTCTTTTTTGTTTATATTTAAGGTAAATAAACAATCCGCACGCGCGCATGCGCTGTAAGGATGAGTACTTGCACGTTACGACTTGTTTGTGCGACGTGTACGTGATTACGCCCGCGAACTAAACAATTTTATGAACGGAAAAAAGGCGTAAGCATGATTATTTAAAAAATTATGTATATATATTACGGGATTAAAACAGTAAACAAGGAATACGGCATTTTATGTTTGATTATTTTTAAATATGATGGGATGTAATCAGTATTATTTTAGGAAATTTGTTTTTTTATTAAGCAAGAAATAGCATATTAGGCAATACATCTATAAAATGTTTGAATTATTAAATGAAACAAAAGTTTAAGTACGATTAAGTATATTTTGATTCAATTTTACGTGCGTATGCTGGTTTAATGACTTCTTTAATTGAAAAAATATTACAAATTTAGAACGTCAAAAATTGTCTTTTTGGTATAAAATTCTAATTTAACGTAAAAATTGAACGGAAAAAATTTATAATATATATTTTGACTTGTACTATTCAAAACTGCAATAAAAAAATTGACGTATCTAGACTTACGCCTTTGTTGAACTGGGTGTGCGATATGCAGGCCTCACCCAAGCCCACGTGGAGCGTCCCCTCCCGGGATCCCGCTTAGCTTCACCATGGGTGTACCTCAAACCCACGATTACTGAGTCCTCCCACCACGACAAGGTGGAGATCCCACGGGGGGATGAGATGATCCCCTCCGTTGCTCTAGTAGCTACTAGAGTATTAAGACAAAGTTTTGTAAAATATTCAATCTATTTTCGTATAAGCAATCAGGATTTTTCTGTATTACGTTCGTTAAAGTAATGTCGTAAAGAAATAGGATTGAAAGAAAAATAAATAAAAGCGTTACGCAGGTAAAGCTCTTCAACGTGTCTACCTAATTTCGCTCAGTAAACCTTATTGCGTAATAAAACTAAATTATAACTCAGGCCAGAAAGAAAGCTGATTAAGGCCCACTTGCGTAACATTTGATTTAAGTCACTCCTTAATTTAAATTTGTTGAACAGAATTAACAGCATAAAATAATTTAAGTTAAAAGTATTTAGCGTCCTCTTGCACAACGACAACAAAGCTTAGATTTAGTTAAACATTTTATGAGGTCGGTAAAGTAGTTTCTACGTTTTGTTTCATGGCATGAAGCCTTTTTGTTACGATTTTAACGATGTTATGCGTATGGTTTCGCATAAAACCTTAGACTATTTCACAGAAGAATAACTAAAGCATGGAATGAACGATATTTTTATGAACAAATTAAATATAGCTACACTCTTCACTCATATGACAAATTAGAGTTGCCAGAAGAAGATGGCACTATGTTTGTCAGTTTGGGCTAAAGACCATTTGAACACAAATTTCGTAACTTTTTAATTTTTTAGTGATTGAGCAAATCCGCTATCGATATCGATTAAAGTTTCAATATAGATTCAAAATCAAACGGACTTGTAAAGTATATTATTTATATGTTATACATTTTAAATTCCGTAACTTTATGTCCACAGCAGTCAGAACGCTAGTTGATGGACAGTCTTTAAATAATTATTACACAAACTTGCATTTTTAAACTGAACTTATATATTTTTGTTTCAAATGGGTACTCAGTAGCACATAATCTTTCGAGGCGTTATTTTCTAATTTTCATGGTATTTTTCTTTACGCATCAACAGCCTTTTCAAGTCCACTGCTGGTCTTTAACCTTCCGTGGTGGAGGTTTGGCCTACTATAATACCACACTAGCCAGACGTATGCGTATAGGGTTTTATTTCGAGATTTCCTTCTCTTGTTTCTCTTAGTCGCCTCATACATACATAAATACATAAATAAACATACATAAATACATAAATGTTTATTTAAACTTATTTATAGTTAGTTTTTCAGCTGTAATGAAAGCTGCAAGTGGGATTAATAAATATTAAATAAATAAATCATCACCCCCTACTCTCTCTCTAATCTCAATAACATATTTTTATTAGAGAAAGCAAATAATTAAGATAAAAGCAAAACTCATAGCTTAAGCATTATGATAACTGAGAATGGCATATCCAAATTAATTCTTTACAAGGATAGGAGATAGTCGACATGGATTTTATCAAGCAGAAAACATAAAAATTTACTTAAAATAGATAAATCAGACAAAACCTTGAATAGTGCCCAAAGGTTTGTTATTAACAATAATCACTTTATTGGAATTTTCTCATTACATAGTGCTGGTAATACAAATCTATGTGTAAAAATGTATGTGCGGGATCGGACACTTTTCGATCATACATGTGACACACAGAATATTTAGAGAGAAAAAAATTGTGGCTAGACTAGCCCTTCGATTTTATCTTGGGATCGGCACATTATTAGTCCACTAGTCGAACAAGAACAACCAAGTTTTGGTTTCTGGGTAGATGACATTTAACAAAATTTCTTTCAAATGAAGATTCCCTTATTTTGATGCATATCCACTCAGTAGTCGTGACTATGAAAGCAGACAATTCTTATCAAACCTTCAAATTACTGTCCTTTAAATATTACTGTCTTTGTAAAGAAAGATCAGATTTTTTCTATAGGTGCATTATTTTTTTTGTAATATGATGGATTCTAACAAGCTTCGGAATTCATTACTGTTGCTGATAGTTTAAATAATAGCAAGTAATTATTTAAGCACTCACACTGATATGTTTAGAAGGGAGGAGCCATCTGTCATTACTATAAAAAACATTCCGCAGTAAAATGCTTGGAACAAATTCTATGGTTGACGGCATTGCCGTGTGGTTGACGGCATAGAATACAAGTGTCACCACCCCCTATCTTCCCGTGGGTGCCGTAAGAGGCGACTAAGGGATAACACGATGCAAATACCATCGTTGCGTAGAGACAGAAAACTCGACATCAAACCCTATACGACTGCCTCGTTGGTCTCGCGGCATAAATGTGCGCGTGGGATCGGGAGGTCTGGGTTCGATTCCTGGGTCGGGCAGTGTTATTGGGTTTTTCTGTCACGAAATTCTCAGTAGCAGCACGGAGTCTGGAAATGTGCCCGGTACGGCAATAGGCTCGCCCCTTATTACGTGGGACTAAAGTATATCTGGCGAAAAGTGGATGTAGAAATACACCTCTGCCTACCCCTTCGGGGATAAAAGGCGTGACGATATGTATGTATATATGTATGTAAATTCTATGGTGCTTTCTAGGCACCCAATTTTCTCCACGACATACTGCAGCAATCCACTTATTTTATAAATCTTTATCACGTGCACATATAATCTAAAAAATAACGAGGTAAAAATATACGGTGGATAGACATATCGATAAGATTTTTTACAACACTTGAAAAGTCGATATAAATATTATACGACTAAATTCAAAATCATGATAGAACTGTTATAAAAGAAAAAATCACTAAGGTTATATAATTTGATGGCATAATATTGTCTAAATTGTATCTTACACGTCAGTTGACTGTGTTCAATTTGGGAGTACTAGGACGGTCTCTATGTATAATATCCAATCTCTTTGGACTATTTATACTTTGAGCATAAAACAAAACGCATTGTGGTCGCCTAGCAACGAAATGACTGAATGTCAATAATAATAACTAGAAACTTTTGAGCATTAACCCTAGAACCCTACATGGGGTGCAGGCGCACCCCACACCGATTTGTTTTCTAAATATCTCAATTTCTTTAATATCCACGAATTCGCGCGTCGGAGTATTTTAGTTTGGTGTCAACCGCTCGCGTTACGTCAATACCGTGACGAGGGACCGCGTTGTGTGGTCGCCTGTATAAGTGCTGTGGGGTACGCCTACTGGGGTACTCCCCAGTGTAGTAAAATCGTAAGATTATTTATTTATTACGATTGATGCATTTATATGTAATAAGTTATTAAATTTGATTATTTATTAAAACAATAGTCTTATATGAATTAAATACAGATATTTTTAGATATTATGAAGGTAAAATTCAATGAAGTTTATTTATTTTGTTTCGGATGGCTGTCAGAGGTTAGAATTACGAAGAAATAAGCTCTATTCTAGACCACGAATCTGGCGAGGAAGAAATAGAAGTTGGGACCAGTTGTAATTCCTGGGTTCTTTACAAGTGTTCAAGATCAAATAATAAGCCAAATATAAAGTTTCAGCAGACAGTTTTGAAATTAGGTCTGGAACTGATACATGAACATTTGGAGCACCGTCACCGGATGCCAACTTAGTCCATTGCAGTGATCCTCAAAAATGGACCAAATCCTACAAGCGCTGTTGCTCAAACTACATTTAACTTTGTGTAATAAGGCTGATTTGTGATCTCAAGTTACCGATTATGTTTAATAAAACGTATTTTCAAGAATTGTTATTTTTTTTTTAAGGCTTACAGTCATTTTAGTATGGGGTGTTCCAGTACCCCCGTGGAGGAATAACATGTGCGCCAAATAGTGTAGGATTCTAGGGTTAACAATAACACAAGTAGGTACATTGTTATCAGTTATATCA
This sequence comes from Euclidia mi, assembly GCA_944739405.2. Classification (NCBI taxonomy): domain Eukaryota; kingdom Metazoa; phylum Arthropoda; class Insecta; order Lepidoptera; family Erebidae; genus Euclidia; species Euclidia mi. The sequence goes on along the minus strand of OX123190.2, from coordinate 40,070,083 downwards.
TCATCATCATCGTGTCAGCCTAGGGACGTCCACTGCTGGACATAGGCCTCCCCCTGCTGCGTGGTCCGGTCCAGTTATATAATTATTGATAATTTTCGTCGCTAATGACAAGATGCCAACATCAGTGTGACAGTTCTTAAATGAAATTAACCACTAAACAGCCGATTTTCGGTGATTAATTTTGACAGTTCTTAAATCATATTACTCGACAAATTTTTCGTTGTGCAAGACGCTAGTGGTGTTTAATATTTTTTTCTCGTTAAATACATCTTAATTCAATTTAAGGATCGTTGTGCAAGTGGGCCTAAGTAACAAAAGAAAATATTTTAAACCAAAGTATAATCAACAAGTTTTTTATGAAATACGCGGCCGTTGTCGTCGCCTTTGATTGGATCTGTGGTGATTTGTTTGTTGGAATGGAATTCATTTCGGTGCTGGGAAAAAATCTACGACGTGACAGATATGAAAATCCGTCGGTAGAAATTTTGTTTTCTTTGTTTACAAGCCTCTTTTCAAAGCCTCCTTTGACGTTCCCTTTCCACGAATATTGAATACATGCCTTTGTCCAATCTTCTCGTTGATCTACCAATGATGTATTTCAATTTTACGAAGTGTTTATTGATGTTCACAAAGTGTCAATTTAACAGCAATTACTTAATTAAAGTGGCTATTTTGTTATCCGTTAAGACCGTATTTTGCAATTGGCGTTGATGTAATGGTGCCAATGAGCTCGATTAATAGCGTTGAATCCTTGTAATGGCAGTATTGTGATAATAGTTAATGTTGTCTGATAAAATACTGGTTATATTTTTATAATTAATACCTCCTTGTCTGTGCCTGTATAAATATTACAGTTTCAAGTCTACGACGTTTTCCTGACAATTATGTAGACAATATTAGAGCAACGCGTTACATTTCATCTGGTGACGCTTTGCTCTAATATTGTCTATAATAAGTGGAGCATAAGCAGTGGAACATAGCATAAGTGGCTGAGAGCTGGTGCTCTCAAGCACTTATGTGCATAGTCAAATAAGACACGCTGAATACAATCTGAATGACTATTATATGACTATGTTGTGACGAATTTTGTGAAACCAGTAACTACAAGCTAGGCATAATTTTAGTTTTATCAGTTTTGTGATATTAGTAAATATTGATTTAACTTGCATAAATACAATTGTTGTTCTTGTTAGCAGAAACTAGAACCAACCCAATTGTTTGTACCGAACTTATTCGGCCTTATTACAAAAGACGGTTTAAGGCTAATACCAATAGAGTAAGATCCCAGAGCCGCCAGACCTACGTCATTTTATCAAAGCTGAAATTTTGAGGATTATTAGTATACAATCTTGTTAAGAGGTATTCCGACCCACTAACTTGAATGCTGGGCCATTTCACAGGTAGCGCGAAGTAAAGGTACCAAAAAAACATACTTACTTACGTTAAAGTATCAAAGCTGGTATTCAAATATGTGTTTAAATATACTGTCTAAAATTGAAATTCATTATTGCCAGACACTTTCCGTGGGCCATTACTTCTGCCAGACGCCTTGAAAGTTCCTAAAAAATTATGTAAACTACGTCATTTTAGCAAAGCTAAATTTGATATATGTTACTTTAGATACTATTTTAAAACCCTTACAAGCAGCCAGACCAATCCGAAGGGCCATTCGTCTAGCCAGACACCATGGAACTTTCCCTGTGAGTGCGAGCGTGCGGCCATTATTCATACGCATTCATACGCATGAATGCGTGTGAGTACACTACATTGCCCCAAAAGACTGTAGGAATATTATTTTGGGTATTAATACAAGAATAAAAGTGTAAAATATATTTTTTCACAAAAAATATATTTGTAACGGCAAGCTACATAACACATATCACAGCGCCATCTACGCATAGTATACGCATAGTAGTCTGTCTTAGTAGTTCCGTCGTAATTGGGTAGATGGCGTTGTGATATGTGTTATGTAGCTTGCCGCTCCAAATATATTTTTTGTGAAAAAATTTATTTTACACTTTTATTCTTGTATTAATACCCAAAATAATATTCCTACAGTCTTTTGGGACAATGTAGTGTACTCACACGCATTCATGCGTATGAATGCGTATGAATAATGGCCGCACGCTCGCACTCACAGGGAAAGTTCCATGGTGTCTGGCTAGACGAATGGCCCTTCGGATTGGTCTGGCTGCTTAGGAAGGGTCTTAAAATAGTATCTAAAGTAACATATATCAAATTTAGCTTTGCTAAAATGACGTAGTTTACATAATTTTTTAGGAACTTTTAAGGCGTCTGGCAGAAGTAATGGCCCACGGAAAGTGTCTGGCAATGATGAATTTCAATTTTAGACAGTATTTTTAAACACATATTTGAATACCAGCTTTGATACTTTAACGTAAGTAAGTATGTTTTTTGGTACCTTTACTTCGCGCTACCTGTGAAATGGCCCAGCATTCAAGTTAGTGGGTCGGCATACCTCTTAACAAGATTGTATACTAATAATCCTCAAAATTTCAGCTTTGATAAAATGACGTAGGTCTGGCGGCTCTGGGATCTTGGACAGCAGCAAAAACTATAGTTTAGACCACAATGTTATTACAAAATGAGGTTTATCGCAAAACTATTGATCACTATACGATATAAACCTAAACCATCGCGATCCCTAGTTTGTTACGATAAACCAATGTTGCTACTATCACTAATGACAAATATTTTGTTTATATTGTAACTGTTTTCGGTGAAATAGCTTGCTGAAATCGACTGACTCAGTCGTTATCGAAGGTATTGAAGATTTGGAGCTATTTAGGCAAAATAGATACACAAAAACTTTTGCAATGAAAATTGTCGACATGTCTGAACCTGCCTTTTTTTTGTTTTTGTTCTTCCATCGTAGCAGTTATACAACAAAATATTTTAATAGATAATTTTAAAAGAAGTTTCACGACTTTGCTAACTAAACTTTGATTTAGCGTAAGTAGGTACTTTCGCGGGAATGAACTCCGTTTCGTTACGCGCTTTTAGCAGTTGTTCAGGTGACATTACAAAATTTAAGCCTCGAAATGGCACCAAGAGAGTAATGACATACATACATATCGTCACGCCTTTTATCCCCGAAAGGGTAGGCAGAGGTGTATTTCTACACCCACTTTTTCGCCAGATATACTTTAGTCCCACGTAATAAGGGGCGAGCCTATTGCCGTACCGGGCACATTTCCAGACTCCGTGCTGCTACTGAGAATTTCGCGACAGAAAAACCCAATAACACTGGCCGGCCCAGGAATCGAACCCGGGACCTCCCAAACCCATGCGCACATTTATGCCGCGAGACCAACGAGGCAGTCGTATAGGGTTTGATGTCGAGTTTTCCGTCTCTACGCAAAGATGGTATTTGCATCGTGTTATCCCTTAGTCGCCCGTATGGGGTGGTGACATTTGTATTCTATGCCGTCAACCACACGGCTATTAGTAGTGATTATTAATATTTATTGCAAATAATCAAATTTCTAGGGCTTTTGTGCCCTCTATATAATTCCTAATCATTATCTATTAAAGTAAACATATTTTATTATAAAAATACGATACGAATGAATAAGAATTGTATTTATCTGTGGTTGATATTTTGAGCTAAGTTTATAACGTGGTATCATAAAAGCCGAGGCTAAAATATGTTTTGTAATAAGAACAAGTTTACACCATTGCTCAGCTATAAGTCTTGGCCTTTATAGTGCTAGTTCAAGCTAAGGTTTATTCAGTTTTTTGTAATAAGGCCGTTTGACCGTAACCAAGTTCAACACGCTTGTACCCACAAGTCAACAGTCAATGTACACTGACTGTAACATGACTGAATTTGTAAGCAAACAAACTGGTACTTACATTAAACTACGTACAGACTAACGTCTAAGCAACTTGTTGCCACGCTACGTTAGTACTATTAATTATTCTGTGGCCACGCGCAAGTGTCGCAAGTCGCAAACCATTCGCCTCCGATAGTAAAGATGTCGCTAGAGCCGGGCGTATCAAAAGCAATAAATATCTGAGTTTACGACAAGCTACCAACGGAACGTATCACAGAAAAATATTTTACGTGGCCCTCACACATCTGTCCCCATTGCGCAGAAACGTGGTGGTAATAAAGTTAGCGAAAGCCAGGTGTTAGACATTTAATTCGTGACTGCGTACCGCCGTCTGCCCGTAACTGCTGCATCTTCAGTACACTTTGTAATTTGATTACTTCCGTACAAGCAGACTGCCATCAATAAACATATCCTTAAGCATAGTCAAGCTTAGTTGCACATGCTTCAGGTAAAACGACGACGTAAAACATTACAATTAAGCAAACAGAGACCGTGCTTGTAAAGATAATTTATATAATTAGATATTGATTAGATATTGATATAATTGCATAATCATTTATGTGATAAAATCACAATATGTCATTAAATCGCTACGCGCCGTCATTTTAGGATGGTATAATTATGGAATGCAGCAAAATGCAGCAAATGATGGACTGCATGAACGAGAGCTTTAAAGCGAAGGGTATGAAATTAAATGCAAGAAAGACGAAAGTGATGGTGTTTGAGAAGGATGAAAGTGTGACTTAGTGTAATATTGCGATTGAAGATGAGCATGTAGAACAAGTTGAAGAATTTGTATATTTGGGTAGCATGTTTACAAGAGATGGAAGATGTGAAGGAGATATTGAAAGGAGAGTGACTGCGGGAAACTGTGTGAATGGAGCGCTGCACGCCTTTATGAACGGTCAGACTGTGCCGAAAGAGGCGCGACTGGCGGTTCATAATGGTGTACTTGTGCCCACGCTGATGTATGGTAGTGAGTGTTGGGTATGGCAGAAAAAGCATGAAAGCAGAATTAACGCAGTTGAGATGCGATCACAGCGTAGTATGTGTGGGGTGAGACTGATTGATAGAATTCCGAATGCAGAAATACGAGAGCGATGTGGCCTGAAAGAAGATGTTGTGACAAGAATTGAGAAAGGAATGCTGAGATGGTTTGGACACGTGGAGCGAATGAGTGAAGAAAGAATGACGCACCAAATATATGAGGCAAACGTGTGTGGGCAAGCCGGTCGCGGCCGACCTCGTAGGACATTCGTCGACCAAATTGGTGACGTTCTGAAAAACGGCAAGGTCCGAAGCACCCGCAACCGGCGAGCATGTATGAAAAGAGTAATGAATGTAGAGGAAGCGCGTGAGGTTTGTAAGGATAGAAGCAAGTGGCGTTCCGTTGTCTCTGCCTACCCCGACGGAAAAAGGCGTGAGTATATGTATGTATGTAATTATGGAATGTTTAATGAATTATGTGCAGTTTATAATACTTTGGATTCACATAACCACACAATCATCATTATCATCAATGTAATTTTCGCATTTATGTTAAACATTTTCAGATATTCGCCGGAACGAAATACTTTACGAACCTAACATTCTGTACGTATGTATGTATTTTTTGGGTTCCGTACCTCGAAATGAAAAAACGGAACCCTTGTAGGATCACTTTGTTGTCCGTCCGTCTGTCAAGCGCCTTTTTCTCAGAAACGCGTAGAGGTATCAAGCTGAAATTTATATCAAATAGTCAAATCTACTGTCCCTTGAAGCTGTGAAAAAATCTAACTTCTAAGCCAACGCAATCAAAAGTTACAGCCGTTTATGCTGCAAATTGCCGCAAATATTCGAAACTCAAAACCTACAGGGTACTTCCCGTGAACCTAGAATTTTGAAATTTGGGACGAAGCAATATCTAATAGCATGCATAAAGGAAAAATTGCAAAAGCGGTAAATTTTAAGTTACATCATATCATAAAAATATTTTTACTAATTTTAAAGATATAACCATTTTCTCATGAATGCGTAAAGGTATCAAATTGAAACTCATATCAAATACTCAGGTCTATAATACCTTGAAGCTGTAACAACATCAAACTTCTATGTCAACGCAATAAAAAGAAACAGCAATTTAAGCCACATAATATTTTCTCGCAATTATTCGCAAGGGAATCGAAACCTACAGGGTACTACTTCCCGTGAACTCAGAATCTTAAAATTTGGTACAATGCAATGTCTTATAACACAAACAAAGGGAAAATTGCGAATACCGTAAATTTTTTGTTACATCATATAGAAAAATATTTGTATTCATTTGAAGGTTACTTCCCTTTTCCTCATGAACGCGTAATGTTATTAAAATGAAATTCATATCAAATACTCGAGTCTATTATGCGTTTACGCTGTAACAAAATCAAACTTCTATCTCAACGCAATTAAAAGAAACAGCAATTATACTATATTTTCGAACTCGCAACTACTGGCAAAAGAATCAAAACCTACAGGGTACTTTCCGTAAACTTAGATTCTTGAAAGGACAATAGCAGAATTTGGTCTGGGTTTGTTATGGTGATCTTAAACTTCATATGAACAAAACAAATTGTTATTTTTTTTTATCGAATTTTAATATTTTCACTTTGTCTCGTTAAAGCCGGGGTATTTTATGATGATAAAAAGCATTCCAGTTGATTACGAACTAGGTACCTACCTTATTATTTGATTGTTGCCATAGGCAATGGTGTGACAGGAATAGACGTTTGAAATTGATACATATCGATTATTAAATAAGTAATCGATACGATAGACTTATATAGGGTTGGTTTAATTTAAAATACAATTATTAAAATGCAGTTATTTAATCTTTAATCAACATTATATCAATAAGCTAATATTTTTGAAGCAAAACAACTTTTAAATCAAATAAAAACGTCACAGCATCGTATTAATGTTGTTCGATTTTCACATTAAATCGATTTAAAATGTGCAGCTCTTTGGCTGTGACAGTTAGATGATACAGAATACTTCAGCGTTTTGATGTCAATCTAACATATGTCATTTGATAATTTAAACGTACCTACATCATTAATCCTTAACTAAAAATTAAAACACCGATATCTTCTCTTTCCAGGTTTCCCGAGTGAAAATAGAATCATTTATAGACTCTGTTACTTACGCCGATTTTTTTGATATATTTTTATTACTGTACGTTTCAATTTAAATTCAGACATTTTGATGTATGGAGATCTGCCATTGTCCTTTGGTACGAACCAACGTCTCATAGCACAGATAAAGGAAAAATTGCGAAAACCGTAATTTTTTTGTTACATCATATAATAATAAAATAATTAAAGTTACTAGCCCTCTCCTTATGAACGCATAGAGGTATTAAATTGAAATTCAAATCAAATACTTAAATCTATAATATCTTTAAAATGTAACAGAATCAAACTTCTATGCCAACGCAAACAAAAGATACAGCTGTTTATGCCTCAAATTCTCGCAAATTTTCGAAACTCACAAGGGAATCAAAACCTACAGGGTACTTCCCGTGGACTTAGAATCTTGAAATTTGATACAAGGCCACTTTTTATATCACAGATTAAGGAAAAATACCATAAATGTTAATTTTTTGTTACATCATATAATAAAAACATTATTAAAATTTTAAAGTTACTACCTCTTTCCTCATGAACGCGTAGAGTTATTAAATTTGAAATTAATCTCGAATATTCAGGTCTATAACACCGTTAAACTGTAATAAAATCAAACTTCTTTGTCAACGCAATCAACAGAAACAGCAATTTAAACATATTGCTATGTATGTATGTATGAAATGTATTTACGCAAGTATGTGAGACACGACGGCTGGAGAGCAAGGACGTAATACCCACTAAAACCACAGCGTATACTTCAACGCCATTTTGGCGGCGCCAGGGGGTTGCGTTAGCATTCTAACCTGACACCCCGGCGGATAGCCTGAAGGCCACAACCTCCTTGGCGGCGGATGAAAGTGTTGGGCTCCGCCGCCAAAACACCCAGCGGCCGCAGAGGATAGGGAGGACTGCCACCTGACAACACCGCATCTCCTCTTCCTCTGCAGCCCCACGGCGACACAACAATGATGCGGCCCCATTTGGTTGCGGGAGATAGGGCGCGCTGCAACGCAACACCGACACGCCTCTCCTCCCGCGACCGCGCCCGACTGTAAGGGACAGACAGAACTGTCCCCCGCACCCGCACCTTGGGACGCATCCTGCGCAGGCCCCCGCCAAGCCCACGCGGTGCGTCCACTCCCGGGATCTACTTTTGCTTCACCGCGGATGTCCAAGCCACGGTTACTAAGCCCCCCACCACGACAAGTTGGAGTTCCCACGAGGGGCGATCTAGAATCTAGAAATTTGGCACAAAGCAACGTTATATAGCACATAGGAAAAATTTTGAAAACCCTAAATTTTTAGTTACATCACATATTTTTTTAAATAATTATACCTACAGGTTCGTACGGAACCCTCGGTGCGCGAGTTCGACTCGCACTTGACCGGCTTATATTTATTTGCGAGACTCCGTTTGGCGAGATTAATACCGGAATCTGGGTAAGATATCACCTACGATCAGAATTGAAAATCCAATATAAATTGCAGTATGACCGAACAATGTTAACTTCATGACAGCTGCTTCGTAAATAAACATATTTTTTTGTAGATCTTCTAATTTACTGGATTTTGATAGTAACTGCAATCATGCTAACTAGTTTGAATAAAAGATGTAGAACTACAGAAGACATAGTACGTGGGATTATTCCTTAGTGGACAGATTATTCTGAAGCTAGGTAGAAGACATTTTGTCCAATAATTACTATATCACACCGGACTTAACGCTCTAATTTCACTTGATTCAAATAGCGTCAGAGAGTTCTATTAGCAAGTGCTGAGCTAATAGAACTCTCTGACGGCAGATCTCATCTGAATTATATACAATCTACAAACGGGTGGAGGAGTTAGGATGTTATTACACTTTATTTTAAGGTTGTACCTAAATGTGTGTATGAGTAAGAAAAGGCTAGCTCAACCCGATGCTGTATTCAGTATAACCTGTCTAAATACTTCAATATCAAGTTTATAGGTATGTATGTATGTATAAGGTGTATAGATTATACGTATTTCTATAGAATATTAAATTTGTTTACCTGATATAACAATATATGCAATTTGCTGTATTTATAGAATTAATTACTGTATGTAATTGTTGTAATGTTTGAAGTTGGAGTGCCAACGAGAGCATTTAAAACCATTTCATCCAAGCTAAAAGCTCGAACTACGAATCGGTTTACTTAATAACAACCATTAATGGAAAATCCGATGGCTGGACCGCAGGTACGAGTGGGATCACAAAAGAACCATACTAGATACAAGTAAATAAATCACATAAACGCAATGATGAATACCGAGGCAGATGTAAATGCGTATTACACATCATCAGCCTTAACAGTCCACTGCTGGACTAGGCCTCTCCTTTGAAAGGAGGAATTGGCCTACTATATCACGCTTGCCAAACGGGTTGGTATAGGGTTTGTATCAAGTTTTCCAGCTCATAATATGCTCCCTCTGTCGGCTCTTACGACACCCATGGGATGATATGGGGTGGTGACATTCCGTATTCTTAATCCGTCACCACACGGACAAATGCGTGTTAGCATAACTAGAAAGCATTACTTCCACACGCATTACCTACATGAAGTTACCCCTGCGCCCACCTACCGGCAGCTCTACCTACCCCGCGCGTGTGTGACTGTCTGAGTAGCGTGCCACACAATTTATGCTGATTTTATCACCCGACCATGTGCGAACGTAGTCCCAACGAGAATATATCTACGCACTCGTTGACTCGTAAAACGTCTGCCTCACTTTTACCTATCTTAATCTTCGTAACAGCTACTTCACTTCCGCTAAGCACTTCACACGAAAAGACACTCGAGGTCTCTTTTAACACAAATATATTTAAGCGTCTAATCTTCTCACATACGCTACGTTATGAGTGGCAGTACAACCCGCGGAACACAAGCTTAAGACCGTTGTAGCCACTCAGCTGTTCCAACGTATTTAATATTTCAGGAAGGAATCTTTTGGTATTTTATTACGACGGAATTGCATCTTTATTTTAAGATGACGATGAAGCGAGATATAGTAAGCTTTAAAGAAGCTTTTTGATGCGACAAATCCTTTGATATAAATTACCAGATGAAGGAACATGCCCGGCGGAGCGACCTAAATGAAATCAAAGGCTATATCCGTTTCTTCCTCTTTAAGTTTTTTACACCAGAAACCCGTAGTGGCAGCTGTGACATAAACCAAATGCCTTATGAATTATTTAAAGGGAATGGTCCTCCGTCAGACATTTGAATTATTTTGAAGCCTTGTGCATAATTAAGTGTTGGGCATTTTACTGTAACTCTTTTACACACGGGGACATGAAGTAATTGGGAGTTCGCTAATTTATTTGTTAGCTTGTGTGTAGGCCTAGTTCCACTTCTTACGCCAGTACTACTCATATTTACATGAGACACACTGACCCAGATGCGAGAACAAAGAAACGAGCAAAATCAAAATATAGAAAGTTAAAGAAGTTTGTAGAGATCATTGAAGCTCGGTTTCACTTTTAACTTAAAATTACTTCGATGGAACACAGAAATTGCTATTTAAACTGGTACATTTCCAGAAATGTACCAGTTTAAATAGCAATTCAAGAGGCGTTCAAGCCAAAAACAATCAAGAACTTCTATCCATCGAAATATTGGCATAAATAAAGCAATTTGATGGCGTAGCGGTTTTAACGGATGCCGTTAGTGTTGCGCCGATTGTAGGTTCGATCACCATAGATGACAACTCTATATGATTCTCAAATTGTTGTCTTATTCTTTGGACCTGGTTGTGCTCCGTGTCTGTAGTATGAGTGTTTATAAACATTTTCAAGACATCTGTTTCTTTCTAGGGTAGGTATTATCTATTCAAAAGATCTAATGATTTATATCAACGTATTATATTCAAATACATTTCAAAGTAAAATCTACTTCTATTAAATTTCATTAGTACACCTAATCTTCTTAGCTAAAATAAAAACCGATACCTATTTTATAGAATTAATTGATAAAGAGCAAAATCTTGTCGTTCATTAAAGTGGGCCGATTAGCTAGTGGATCCAGATTGGCAGAATATTCACCTCCACGGGCTGCGTCCCAGGAGGGTCACTAGTTAACACATAAATCTCCCCTCTAAGCTGTTAGCTAAGACCGACTTTAAATAAATTGCTTGCAGAGCAGTTGTTCTCTGTGAGGACGGATCAGTTCCACAGCTTCCTTTGTCTCAATCAGCCACTTCACTAGGGAAAGAACCAACAGACCGTCACTTACTATTTGGAGTTATGTGCATATTGTGTTAATTATCGCTTGCTCAGTGCCCCAGAGAGCACGATAAACTGCGGCTCCGGCTGTTATGAAGATCTTTGATTGTCGTTATAGGTAGTTCAATTCCTCTGAACAATCTGACACGGTTGAGACAACCGTGGTATATCGTTATCCCTTTAGATTGCGGAGGTCAGACAGGCAGTCACTATGTAGAAAAGAAAATATTCAGTCAAATCTCGTTGGATTAGTGAGCGGACGCCGAGTTGCAACTGGGGTAACGCTAGAGGATGAAGAATAGCTCTATTTATAAAACCTTGTCTAATAATCCAAAAATTTATATGCGGTACATATTAATATAGAATAGAATACCAATATTAGTAAAAAAATAAAAAGACTTGTGCATAAAACATAAACTCTTTGTTGATTTAAAATCAAAGAATGATCTTGTTAAGAAAAGTATCGCTCCGCTGCCTATAATAGTTTGTTAGGGTTCCGTACCTAAAAGGTAAAAAACCGGACCCTATTACTAAGAGTCTAAGTCAAGTAACTTTCGAATTTCGATGGACCCGAGTTGCAGGCGCGCGCAGGTGTCGGCGCGCGCCTGGCGATGCAAGGGGTAGTTTAACACCTCACTACCCCGTGCAGGAGACGAGGCCCGTACAGACCCGGCCAGCACTAGTATGGGGCTGCGGAAGAATTTGGATTCCCGCGGCCCCGCGCGCACGTGCGAGGTGACACCCGGGGTGGTTTTAGCCGGTAAGAGTCCGGCACGCCCCTCCGCCTTTCCCCAGGCGGAGGTAGTCCATCAGGATTTCTCCCCGCAATAAAAAAAGGGTAACATTACAAGCTTACAGCATGAGCTTAGTCACAAATTATGTATTTCGGTTGCCGATAGAACAACAAATACTAAAAATAAAAAAATTAAAATATGAAGGACATCCCATACAATAAACGTGTTTTCTTTTTCGTATTGTTTGCTAAAAATTACTAACGGTAACAGGTAGACGCTTAAAATTTTCACAGAATATGTAGTTGTAGTACTTTCAAAATAAATAAAAAAGTAAATATATTTTTTTTTATATATTCGGCTCAATTACAAGACGTAAACGGGCAAATATAAGTTTTAGACTGGCGATAACGTAGCATTATTATTGAAGACTTTCTTAGAACTGTCTTGAAATGGCAAGCAAAAGTTTCTGGAAGGTTATTGGGTAAGATGTCAAAGACACAATTTCAAGAAATGATTTCCAGAAAAAATACTTGTTTATGATTATCATATTTTATTTCGCGACTGTGACTGTCATGATCAAAACCCATTACTGGACCAACGTTCTTACGCATCATTATGAGAACGAGCACGATATCTAGTCGGAAACTCAAGATCTCGAACAAACTTCTAGTTTCGAATTAGTTTCCTTACATCCACTATCATTATTATTCATAAGCTTTTACAGCAATGATAGGAAAAGTTGTTAGAAGCTATAAACATTGATTAAGTATAATAGCGGGTAAGAGTAGCCACGGTTCGGCCACAAGACGTGCTGTATCGTGTGATCTCGCCTTACATTGTGTAACTAAAACGACAGTTAACTGAAGGAATAGTTGTAGTACGATATTGTTAGTGGAGAATGTCAGCCACGCACACGCTTTAACGTCAAATTGTTATGAGATTCATGAAATGTGTTCGCGAAATTGTGTTGAACTACAAAGTATGCTTTTAATATAGCGATGAAACGATGAGCTTGTAGCTATGATAACGTAATATTTATAGGGCAATAACTAAATATAGATGGCAACATCCTCATAGTTTAATATCTTATTTTGTAAGAATTTCTACCCAACGTAAATTTTACAAGAATATATTCAATTACTGGGCATCTTTAGATATATACAGATGAAAAGCCTCTTCTTTAAATAGAATCAGAGCCTTAATCCGTAGTGATTGTGAACCTCAATCAAAGTATTGATGAGATGATCCCCTCCGTAGCTCTCCAATAAAATTCCAATCATACTTAACTGCTCAAGGATTTGTAAATTTACTTGGCAATTACTAGACTATTAAGACAGTTTTGAAAAATATTAAATCTTATAAGCAATAAGGATTTTTCTGTATTACGTTCATTAAAGTAATGTCGTAAAGAAATAGGATTGAAAGAAAAATAAACGCGTTATGCAGGTAAAGCTCTTCAACGTGTCTACCTAATTTCGCTCAGAAAACCTTATTGCGTAATAAAACTAAATCATAACTCAGGCCGAAAAGATAGCTAATTAAGTAACAAAAGAAAATATTTTACACCAAAGTATGATCAACAAGTTTTTTTATGAAATACGCGGCCGTTGTCGTCACCTTTGATTGGATCTGTGGTGATTTGTTTGTTGGAGCGGAATTCATTTCAGTGCCGAGAAAAAAATCTACGACGTGACAGACATGAAAAAATCTGTCGGTGAAAATGTTGTTTTCTTTTAGTAAGCCTCTTTTCAAAGCCTCCTTTGACGTTCTCTTTCCACGAATACTGAATACTGTGTGATGTCTTTGTCAAATCATCTCGCTCATCTACCAATGATGTATTTTAATATTACAAAGCGTCAATTTAACAGCAATTACTTAATTAAAGTCACCATTCTGTTATCCGTTGTGACCGTATTTTGCAATTTGCGTTGATGTAATGGTGTCAATGAGCTCGATTAATAACGTAGAATCATTGTAATGACAGTATTGCAACAATTGTAAGTAATTAATGCTGTCTGATAAAATACTGATTCTTCTTCATCAGCCTTTAACAGTCCACTGCTGGACAAGGCCTCTCCTTTGAAAGGAGGAATTGGCCTACTATACCACGCTGGCCAAACGGGTTGGTATAGGGTTTGTATCAAGTTTTCCTTCTCTTACAGTGCTGTTCTCTGCATAATATGCTCCCTCTGTCGGCTCTTACGACACCCATGGGATGATATGGGGTGGTGACAATTCGTATTCTTAATCCGTTTACATTTCCTGATTATACTTTTTTAATTAATACCTCCTTGTCTGTGCCTGTAAAAATATAACAGTTTCAAGTCTAACTTGCGAGTTACCATGAGTACATTTTGACTGCACGGTTGGCGTAGTGGTTTAAACGGCCGCCTCGCCGCTTAATACTGCGCCGAGTGTTGTGGGTTCGATTCCCACACGAGGCAACACTTTGTGTAATTCACAAATTGTTGTTTCGAGTCTGGTTGTTCATTGTGTCCGTTAGTTGTATGTTTGTAAAGTCCCCCGCGACACAGGATTTAGTCCGAAAGCGGGCGTTGTCTTTTTGAAAAAAAAAAGTATTCTAAATAGAGGTATAAAGACGTTTTTCTGACAAATATGTAGAAAATATTAGAGCAACACGTCACATGTCATCACCAGCTCACAGCGACTTATGTACCTACCTATATGAATGACTATTATATGACTGTGTTGTGACCAATTTTTTTAACTACAAGCTAGGCATAATTATATTTTTTTATTGTTATGGTATTAGTATTATTGTTGTTCTTGTTGAAACTATGACCAACACAATTGTTTGTACCAAATTTATTAACATTAACCAAGTTCAACACGCTTATACCCACAAATCGACAGACAATGTACACTGACTGGAACATGTCTGAATATTTAAGCAAACATACTGGTATTTACATTAAACTTCGTACGGACTAACGTCTAAGCAACTTGTTGCCACGCGCAAGTGTCGCAAGTCGCAAACCATTCGCCTCCGATAGTAAAGATGTCGCTAGAGCCGGGCGTATCAAAAGCAATAAATATCTGAGTTTACGACAAGCTACCAAGGGAACGTATCACTGAAAAATATTTTACGTGGCCCTCACACATCTGTCCCCATTGCGCAGAGACGTGGTGGTAATAAAGTTAGCGAAAGCCAGGTGTTAGACATTTAATTCGTGACTGCGTACCGCCGTCTGCCCGTAACTGCTGCATCTTCAGTACACTTTGTAATTTGATTACTTCCGGACAAGCAGACTGCCATCAATAAACATATCCTTAAGCATAGTCAAGCTTAGTTGCACATGCTTCAAGTAAAACGACGACATAAAACATTACAATTAAGCAAACAGAGACCGTGCTTGTAAAGATAATTTATATAATTAGATATTGATTAGATATTGATATAATTGCATAATCATTTATGTGATAAAATCACAATATGTCATTAAATCGCTACGCGCCGTCATTTTAGGATGGCATAATTATAGAATGTTTAACGAATTATGTGCAGTTTATAATACAGCAATAAGCCGTTTATGCTGCAAATTGCCGCAAATATTCGAAACTCAAATCTACAGGGTACTTCCCGTGAACCTAGAATTTTGAAATTTGGGACGAAGCAATATCTTATAGCATGCATAAAGGAAAAATTGCAAAAGCTGTAAATTTTTAGTTACATCATATCATAAAAATATTTTTACTAATTTTAAAGATATAACCATTTTCTCATGAATGCGTAAAGGTATCAAATTGAAATTCATATCAAATACTCGGGTCTATAATACCTTGAAGCTGTAACAACATCAAACTTCTATGTCAACGCAATAAAAAGAAACTGCAATTTAAGCCACATATTTTCTCGCAACTATTCGCAAGGGAATCGAAACCTACAGGGTACTACTTCCCGTGAACTCAGAATCTTAAAATTTGGTACAATGCAATATCTTATAAAACAAACAAAGGGAAAATTGCGAATACCGTAAATTTTTAGTTACATCATATAGAAAAATATTTGTATTCATTTGAAGGTTACTTCCCTTTTCCTCATGAACGCGTAATGTTATTAAACTGAAATTCATATCAAATACTCGAGTCTATTATGCGTTTACGCTGTAACAAAATCAAACTTCTATCTCAACGCAATTAAAGAGAAACAGCAATTATACTATATTTTCGAACAAGCAACTACTGGCAAAAGAATCAAAACCTACAGGGTACTACTTCCCGTGAACTCAGAATCTTAAAATTTGGTACAATGCAATGTCTTATAAAACAAACAAAGGGAAAATTGCGAATACCGTAAATTTTTAGTTACATCATATAGAAAAATATTTGTATTCATTTGAAGGTTACTTCCCTTTTCCTCATGAACGCGTAATGTTATTAAACTGAAATTCATATCAAATACTCGAGTCTATTATGCGTTTACGCTGTAACAAAATCAAACTTCTATCTCAACGCAATTAAAAAGAAACAGCAATTATAGTATATTTTCGAACCAGCAACTACTGGCAAAAGAATCAAAACCTACAGGGTACTTTCCGTAAACTTAGATTCTTGAAAGGACAATAGCAGAATTTGGTCTGGGTTTGTTGTGGTGATCTTAAACTTCATATGAACAAAACAAATTGTTATTTTTTTTTATCGAATTTTAATATTTTCACTTTGTCTCGTTAAAGCCGGGGTATTTTATGATGATAAAAAGCATTCCAGTTGATTACGAACTAGGTACCTACCTTGTTTGAAATAGAATTAGTTTTTATTATAAGTCAAATCGATTATATCGATTAAGTAACATGTTGTTTAGTCTATTGAAAATTTCTGACAATGGTCACACTGAACTGTCTTCCGTTCCCGCCTTGAAAAATTAACACGCCGGTCTTGGTCTGTCTCGTGAGATTGCAATTGATATAAATTGTAATAATTTGATCGGCCTTTGAACTAACGCGAATTGAATTAACTTGTAATTACTTACAACTGCCGCTTTTGACTTCCGGCAAAGTTTGTGATAAATTAATGAACATTTGTGAAATATTGAACTTTGTAAAACACGTGTGTGAATTCCTGTTTGGTGCCTGGAGAAGGACTACGCTGAACTGGACCCTGGTATTCGATTCTCTTGTTATTTTGGCCAAAATTATGAGTTAATCCTATAGGTCCACTTCAAGAACAGCATCAGTACGAGTTGGTAAGACATTTATTAATATTAGGATTATAGTTCATCGCTGTGCTACCACAGTGGAAGTGTTTAGATAAATTGTCTATCGTGGTCAGGTGGATGTATTACAGCTTCCACTGCAACTCTGTTCTCAACAGTTTCCCACCTGGCTGCGGTAACTCTAGACATAACTTTTGGTAGCAGAGCGTGGTTGAAATTTAGCCGCTGTTGCATTACTGAGTACAAACCTCAGATTGGTATAAGCTTGTATCTTATCACCTTGTAGACAATATTGTACTGTTTGTCAGGTCAGTTTTTGCCTAAAATACATATTATTTATTTGTATAAGTTGACCTACATAACTTGAAACACATTGTCATACATAACCTCAATCAGTAATTGTTGATTTGTATTGTTGAAATCTAACTTAAATTTGTTGTTGTATTAATGAGTCACTTTGTTAGTTTTTGTGAGGCACCAGTTATATGTATTAATTGATTTAGTTTATTGCATATATATTAAGTTTGAACCTTACATTGTTAAACCTTGTTATAATATAAAGATAATATTGTTAGGTAACACATATTCTGTGCTTACTTCCTATCGTATATCTCAAATAACACAGCCAGTCTGTCTGTTGCAAGTAATTAGTTAATTTATTTGAATATATAACTTAAATTAACTTATTTGAAGTTTCAACTTTTGATAACTTTGACTTTGTTTTGTGTCAATATATATTGAAACTATTAATTTTGTTGGATAGTAGATACCTGTCACTTGCTTGTACCAGCAGTAAACAGGCTAATACTTTGTTGGTTTCAAAGAATTAAGAAAAATTAAGTTTTGATTGTTAATATTATTTAACGCTTGTCCGGGCTCTTTTGAAATTTTGATTATGTCAGCTATCAAGGACTTGCGTGCGGCTGCTGGTGCTATTGCATCAGATTTGCGCTGGTTTGCCTCGGCCAGTGCCTTAGTGAACCGGCCTGATCGCCAGCAGGCCTTACTACAAAGGTACGAGCGGATTGACGATCGCCTGGCAAGTGTGGAACAGCAATTCCGCACTTTCAGCGCTTGCTGTCTCGAAGTGTCAGTCAACGATTTCACCGCTGACCAGCGAAATAAGGTCAGCGAAGACTACGCCCAGGTCTTAGACCTGTATGATGCTGTCTCCAATAGTGCGAGACAACTAGTTGCCGATAGGGAAGGGCAACCCGGCCTGAAGCAGGAGCTTCCTAGGTCAGCACCGGGGCTGGTGAGTAGGCTCCCTACTTTGGACCTTCCCCATTTTGATGGCTGCCTAGGAAGCTACCTGGGCTTCGTTAATTTGTTTGACAGCCTGGTCAATGATAGGGCTGACCTTCGGCCGGCACAAAAATTGGCCTATCTGATGTCGGTTCTGGATGGGGAGGCCAAGGGCCTCATCCAGCATCTGCCCGTGTCTGACGAGGCGTACCAGACGGCTCGGGACCTAATCACCCGTAGGTACCATAATAAGCGTGGCCTCGCCGACACGCACATCAAGCAGATTTTGGGTTTGCCGACGCTCACCCGGGGCTTTGGGTTGCGCACTCAACTTTTGAAGCCGCTTTTGGTGGCCATCAACGCACTTAAGTGCCTTGACCTGCCCGTGGACCAATGGTCCTATCTATTGGTGCACATTGTACTGAAAAAGCTGCCTGCCGACCTGAGGTCCCGTTTTGAGCAGCACTTTGGTGGGGATAGCGCGACCCATCTGCCCCCCTTTGCTAACCTGGAGAGGTTCCTGGAGGATGAGTGCCGGGTCTTGGACAACTCCGGTGGTGACACGCCGGCTAAGACGCAGCCGCCCAAGGTCAAGGAGCAGGCTCGCGTTCACACCCGAGCCAATGTTGACCGGCGCCCTCCTCGCTTTGCAGTCACGCAGAGCCCAGTGGAGTGCTCTTACTGCAAGGTCACGGGGCACAGAATGGCCAGTTGTAGGGCATTCTTGGACCTACATGTCGCCTCTCGTAGGCGCATCGCGAATGCCCGCCGCCTTTGCTTCTCTTGTTTGGGGTCCCACTACCAGCGAGACTGCCCAAACTCTCGCCCCTGTCCTCACTGTGGAGGACAGCATTTGGACATTCTCTGCATGAATGCCAGAGAGGTAGGCCGCTTGCCCAACCAGCCGACGCCGCGCACGTGCGGGTGTTTTGAAGGTGGCAGCCGAGGCTCACCGGCACGCAGCCGAGAGTCGCCTCGCTTAATTGATCGCCGCTCACCCCGCTTGGAGAACCGTAGCGTGCGCACGCCTCCTCTCTCTCGCGCACCTGAATGTGCTGTTCAGCGTCACCAGCACCATGACTGCTGCCCCAGGTATTCCCCTCCTTTGGCGGAGCGTCCCCGCCTTGACTCGCGCCCACCTCGTTTTGGGCGGGTGCGTCATTATGACCCCGCACAGATGGCGCGCGGATCGAGTCATCGCGCCTTTGAGGACTTCAAGCCGCACCCTCGCTTTGACTTGCCTGGTCCTGGCCAACGCTCGCCGCCCAAGCAACAATAGGTAATTAACTCCTGTCCTATAACGCCAACCTCCCCCATTGAGACCGTTATCCTACCAACGGTTGCTGTTAGGGTCTGGGGACCCACGGGGACCTCTGTTGTTGTCCGTGCTATATTGGACACAGGTTCACAAGGTTGCATTGTTTCCACTTATTTGGTAGGGCAGGTTAAATTAAATATGGGCTCTTTTCCAAATTGTATACGGGGCATAGGTGACGTAGCCTCTAATGTTGAAGGCCAAGTTAAAGTTTCGTTTGCCCCTGTTCAATCTTCACACCCGAGGATTAAAACCTCGGCTATTGTGTTGAAGAATATTTTGGGTATGCACCCACAGAAGCAGCTATCTGCTGCTGTGGTGAATTTGACATCGGGATTGGAACTGGCAGACCCCAAATTTGACACACCGGGACAAATCGACTTGTTGATTGGCTCTGATGTCCTCGGTGGAATTTTGATTGGTGGGAAAAGGGTCTTGGTGCCAAATGGTTTGACTGCCATCCCGACCATATTTGGATTTGCTTTGATGGGACCTGTACCTAGGGACCCCCCTCCACCCGAACTTGATAATTTGTTAGCTGTAGGCTCTGCTCTCTCTGATGAAGTTCAGAGGTTTTGGGAGATAGAGGAGCCTCCTCAAGCTGCTCGTTTGAATCCAGAACATGAGGAGTGCGAGCTGTTCTTCCAGAACAACACTGGTCGACTCCGTTCTGGTCGGATCATAACGAGGCTACCCTTCCTGTCTGTTCGGCCTCCGCTTGGTGAGTCACGACCTTTAGCCGAAAAGAGATTGTTGGCTATGAAGCGTCGCATGGGCCGTGATCCGGAGCTCAGACAGAAGTACATTGAGTTCATGAGGGAATATGAACAATTGGGACACATGACTGTGTCAAATTTGGATTGGCGTTCGGTGGAGCACTTCTTTCTCCCGCATCATGCGGTATTGAAGCCATCGACTGGCAAGCTGCGCACAGTATTTGATGGTTCTGCGCAGACTTCTTCGGGCGTATCCTTGAACCAGTGCTTGCATTCTGGTCCCAAGTTGGTCAAGGACCTTTGTGACGTCATCACCAGCTTCCGACGACATCAGGTTGTCTTTGTAGCCGATATAAAAATGATGTTCAGGCAGACGATTATCCACCCTGATGACCGTCGCTTCCAGCTGATCCTTTAGAGAGAGTCTCCTCGTGATCCCATGGTCGTCTACGAGCTCAATACTAATACGTACGGGTTAAGGTCAAGCCCCTACTTGGCAATACGTTCTCTTTGGGAGCTCGCAGGCCGCGAAGGCTTACATTTCCCACGAGCCTCCGCCATCTTGAAGGACGATATTTACGTCGATGACATTTGCATTTGGACGAATTGATAGGTATTTTGGCCTCCGCTGGTTATGAGTTGCGCAAATGGATTTCCAACTCACCAGCGCTTTTGGAAGGCTTGCCAGAGGATCATCAGCAGGATCCACACTTGTTTGAGATTGTCGACAAGCCAGCCATGATGGCTGTTCTCGGCGTTCAGTACAGACCAGTCCAAGACATCTTTACGTATAACGTAGACTTGAAATTGCCTTGTTCTTGGACTAAACGTCTCGTATTGTCTACTGTCGCCAGAACCTTTGATCCAAACGGTTGGATTTGTCCTATCATATTTTGGGCAAAATGCTTCTTGCAGAAGCTTTGGACAGCGGGATTGACTTGGGACGAACCTCTACGCGGTACTCTTGTTGAGGAATGGACCTCTTTTGTATCCTCACTTCCTGCCGTCAACGAGATCTCCTTGCCTCGTCCCATCCTTCCTCCCGGGAAGTACAAGGCCACCCTTCACGGGTTTTGTGATGCCTCGGAACGTGGCCATGCGGCCGTGGTGTACTTGCGCACAGTCAGTGCTGAGGCACTGACTGTGCGCAAGTACACCACGTGTCAGGTGAGAGTTTCCCTGATCATGGCAAAGAGCAAGGTTGCACCCCTTCGGACATCTCTGACCATTCCGAAATTGGAGCTCTCGGGAGCAGCCCTACTTGTACGCTTATTGAACCACGTGTCTAGTACTTTGGGTAAAAGCATTTGTATTAGTGGGTCCTACGCCTGGACAGACAGCCAAATTGTTCTTTGTTGGTTGAAGGCTTCTGTCCACACCTTGGAGGTATTTGTCGCTAATCGCGTCTCCCAAATCCAAAAATCTGAAATCAAGCTTGTTTGGAGACACGTGCCAGGTGAGCTCAACCCCGCTGATTGTGCCTCGCGCGGATGCTTGACGCCTAGTTTGATAGGTCATTCGCTGTGGTGGGTTCCGGAATCGTTGAGTCGACCAGAAATTGATTGGCCTCGAATGCCAGTTTTGAATACTTCTAATTTGCCGGGTCTACGAACACTCGCTCTTGAGAAGGTGGAATGCGCCTTCGACCCCGATTTCTTGTTGAATCACTACAGCTCCCTTGACAAGTTGTTAGGTGTTACTGCTTGGATAAGGCGTTTTGTTTTTAACTTTAGGCACCCACAACAGAAACGTCCGATACCCATTCTCTCACCACAGGAACGACAGGATTCCCTCACCTTTTGGGTTCGTTCTGTGCAATTGGCGCATTTTGAGAAGGAGATTGCTATCCTTAAGTCAGGGAAATCGAAATTATCGGGAGCTGTATCTAAATTGAATCCCTTTTTGGTCGGGTCTCTTGCACTTTGGAGGGCGTCTCAAGAACGCCAACCTCCCTTACGGAGCACGTCACCCCCTTTTGTTACCTAAGGACGGTAATTTGGTACGCTTGTTGGTAACTGACCGTCACCTTAAAAATTCGCATGCTGGTTGTAATGCTTTGTTGGCCATTTTGCAACGCGAATTTTGGATCTCGTCTGCCCGAAGAATTATTCGGAGTGTAGTCTTTCGCTGCATCCCTTGCTATAAGCTCAAGGCTTCTACCATGCAGCCGTTGATGGGGGACTTACCGGCAGATCGCGTAACTGAAAGCAGGACGTTTGACGGTGTTGGCACGGACTTCGCAGGTCCCTTTTTGGTGAAAACTTCGACACTTCGAAACAGCAAGACTATCAAGGCCTACTTGTGTGTTTTTGTTTGTCTTTCCACAAAGGCCGTACACTTGGAACTGGTCTCCTCGCTTACGACTGAGGCGTTTGTAGCCACATTTGACAGATTTGTATCCCGCAGAGGGCTGCCTTCCTTGATCCGTTCTGACTGCGGCACTAACTTCAAGGGCACGTATAATTATTTGACTGATGTTGTTAATTTTCTTGAAACCAACTAGGCTGATAAAGGTGATAGGCTTGCCCGACGTGGGATAAATTAGTTGTATTCCCCACCAAATTGTCCACACTGAAGTGGTATATTTGAGGCCGCTGTAAAATCGGCCAAAACACACTTGCGCAGGACAATCGGTGAATCT
Source organism: Euclidia mi (assembly GCA_944739405.2). Taxonomy (NCBI): domain Eukaryota; kingdom Metazoa; phylum Arthropoda; class Insecta; order Lepidoptera; family Erebidae; genus Euclidia; species Euclidia mi. Next base: position 40,047,019 of record OX123190.2, on the reverse strand, counting down.
GACCTTACATTTGAGGAACTCGCAACTGTGTTTTTAAAATTGAGGCCGTTTTGAACTCTCGGCCATTGTGCCCGATCTCCTCAGATCCGAATGATTTGGAGGCCCTTACGCCGGGCCATTTTTTTATTGGTCGCTCACTTGTCGCCTTGGCTGAATACCCCTATATTGATACGAGACCTGGTCGTCTCTCGCGTTTTGAATTGGTACGCCAGATTACTCAGAGCTTTTGGAAACGCTGGAATTTGGAATATTTGCACATACTCCAGCAACGCGTTAAGTGGACCGACAAGACCGATCCACCCAAGATTGGTGACCTCGTTTTGATCAAGGAGGCTAACCTTCCGCCACTCAGATGGCGCAGGGGGCGCATCCTTCGTTTGGTAACTGGGGCTGATGGAGTTCCCCGATTTGCTGAGGTCTTGGTGGACAGTTCGATTCTGAGGAGAGCGGTTGCAACATTGTCACGTCTACCAACTGATTAGCGGACCGGTAGGCCGGTCCGGGGTGGGTGGGTGTTTGAAATAGAATTAGTTTTTATTATAAGTCAAATCGATTATATCGATTAAGTAACATGTTGTTTAGTCTATTGAAAATTTCTGACAATGGTCACACTGAACTGTCACTTCCGTTCCCGCCTTGAAAAATTAACACGCCGGTCTTGGTCTGTCTCGTGAGATTGCAATTGATATAAATTGTAATAATTTGATCGCCCTTTGAATTAACGCGAATTGAATTAACTTGTAATTACTTACAACTGCCGCTTTTGACTTCCGGCAAAGTTTGTGATAAATTAAGGAACATTTGTGAAATATTGAACTTTGTAAAACACGTGTGTGAATTCCTGTTTGGTGCCTGGAGAAGGACTACGCTGAACTGGACCCTGGTATTCGATTCTCTTGTTATTTTGGCCAAAATTATGAGTTAATCCTATAGGTCCACTTCAAGAATAGCATCAGTACGAGTTGGTAAGACATTTATTAATATTAGGATTATAGTTCATCGCTGTGCTACCACAGTGGAAGTGTTTAGATAAATTGTCTATCGTGGTCAGGTGGATGTATTACAGCTTCCACTGCAACTCTGTTCTCAACAGTTTCCCACCTGGCTGCGGTAACTCTAGACATACCTTATTATTTGATTGTTGCCATAGACAATGGCGTGACAGGAATAGACGATTGAAATTGATCCATATCGATTATTAAATAAGTAATCGATACGATAGACCTATATAGGTTTAGTTTAATTTAAAATACAATTATTAAAATGCAGTTATTTAATCTTTAATCAACATAATATCAATAAGCTAATATTTTTGAAGCAAAACAACTTTTGAATCAAATAAAAACGTCACAGCATCGTTTTAATGTTGTATCGATTTCACATTAAATCGATTTAAAATGTGCAGCTCTGCTTTTATCTTTGGCTGTAACAGTTAGATGATACAGAATACTTCAGCGTTTTGATGTCAATCTAACATATGTCATTTGATAATTCAAACGTACCTACATCATTAATCCTTAACTAAAAATTAAAACACCGATATCTTCTCTTTCCAGGTTTCCCGAGTGAAATAGAATCATTTATAGACTCTGTTACTTACGCCGATTTTTTTGATATATTTTTATTACTGTACGTTTCAATTTAAATTCAGACATTTTGATGTATGGAGATCTGCCATTGTCCTTTGGTACGAACCAACGTCTCATAGCACAGATAAAGGAAAAATTGCGAAAACCGTAATTTTTTAGTTACATCATATAATAATAAAATAATTAAAGTTACTAGCCCTCTCCTTATGAACGCATAGAGGTATTAAATTGAAATTCAAATCAAATACTTAAATCTATAATATCTTTAAAATGTAACAGAATCAAACTTCTATGCCAACGCAAACAAAAGATACAGCTGTTTATGCCTCAAATTCTCGCAAATTTTCGAAACTCACAAGGGAATCAAAACCTACAGGGTACTTCCCGTGGACTTAGAATCTTGAAATTTGATACAAGGCCACTTTTTATATCACAGATTAAGGAAAAATACCATAAATGTTAATTTTTTGTTACATCATATAATAAAAACATTATTAAAATTTTAAAGTTACTACCTCTTTCCTCATGAACGCGTAGAGTTATTAAATTTGAAATTATTCTCGAATATTCAGGTCTATAACACCGTTAAACTGTAATAAAATCAAACTTCTTTGTCAACGCAATCAACAGAAACAGCAATTTAAACATATTTTCAAACTCGCAACTACTCACAAGGGAATCAAAACCTACAGGTTACTTCCCGTGAACTCAGAATCTTGAAATTTGGCACGAAGCAAACTCTTACAGCACAGATAAAGAAAAAAATGTTTAAAAAGAAGATTATAACGTGGTGTTGAAACACGTCCAATATACATAGTTTTCAGTATTTTTTCGGAAGTTGTTTGTAGTGGCTGCCCTTTGGTAAAGCTCGACATGCAACACGGTTATTTGCTGTTGTTCCGACTAAACAAATAATGTTCAGCTTTTTTCGCCAATTGGGTTCCGCACTAATACTTAAGACTTCATACTACTATTTATTCTGTTCCGTGAAACAAAACTCTACCCGTCTCCACATCTATAAGTAAAAGTAATTCTAATACTTTGTTTCAAACGGTATGGAAAATATTTATATCTTCAAAACGATCTCATTCTTTGCAAGCCAGCTTTCTTTGAGGACGAGAGAAAATAAAAGAAGGGAAAGTAATGAAAAACAAATACCTCCTTTGCTGTATAAAAGTAACCCCTTCAAACAATACCGTATAATGCTTGAACAGGTTTACTGTTGTGCATTCAAAGCACCTTAACATTTTAATATTATCATGGATAGCAGCAAGGACATTGAAGAAAAGCTCATATTTGCCGTGATAATATTTTTAATTTAATATCCGATCGTGCAACACTGGCGCTTGTTATACAGTAAAATAACACAGAAAAACCGTTGACAATTGTGAAAACAAACAAATAAATCTAGATAAGAATTGTGACATAAATAAAAGCATACATGTAGATATTTGTAATCTAACGTAGTACCTATAACGATGGTTCGGACATTCGGACATGACGAGCGTCGAAATTCAAACTCGGCTCAGCAAAGCGATTCATATCGATTTCTTTCCCCCATTCAATGGTGAGGACAATTGCGACCGCCTCGGGTCATTCCTGCTGGACACAGGAACTAACGTACTCACGTTATTTAATTGAAATGAATGTTTGTCTGCGGGGAATAAAATATAAAGCTTTTGAAAATATGCGTACTTTGTATAGACAAAGTAATTATGCTTATTTTGTTTGTTTGAGAAACATTTGGTTTTGGTATTGAATTATACGAAGGTTACGTGTAGTATAGCCATTGGTTTTGGATAAATTTAATGTTTTTAAATACATTTCGATATTTGGTTGTTATTTATACGTTTATATCGTTCGTGATCGCATCTAGCCAAGAAAAATTACTTTCTTGGCTATACATATATAAAAATAAGTTATGGGAAAAGAGAAACCTTTGACGTCTCTCAAGGGCCTATTCAGATTAGAATTTTTAAGACTTATAAAGCCTATCTGAAAACTCAAGTTATTTAATACACAACGTATTAATCTTCAAAAAAAAATTGAGAGTCACTGGGGGTGAATAAAGTGATGGCACTACGGAACCATACGTGCAATAAACTCTAAGCGCTTTCCTTACCGAGCAAGTACCGTGCACCCTCGGGACCGACCGCAACAGATAAACAACTGAGAATAAATACTTACAAACTGTGTATGTTAACTATCTTTATTCAATAACTGTGTCTGTTTGTGTTTAAAATGTAAATATATTTTATACTAAATGTATTACGTCTGATTTGCTTTTTAGGGTGCCGTACCTAAAGGACCCTTTTTTTTTGGTGTCGGGTTGGAAAATCCTCATGGAGTCCCTCCGCCCTGGGGGAAGGACGAAAGCGACTGTCAGACTCTTACTGACTAAAAACCAACCCGTGTTCCTCACGTACCCGTGTGTCGGAGGGTCGGGTATCGCTGAAGCATTCCTCGCTACCCCCCGACGGGTATTGGCCCGCCAGATGGTCAGGCGGGCCCCGAACAAAACCCCCTTGGCGGCGGATGAAGGTGTTCGGCTCCGCCGCCAAAACACTCAGCGGCCGCAGAGGATAGGGAGGACGGCAACGCAACACCACATCTCCTCTTCCTCTGCGGCCCCACCGCCACGCAACGATGGTGCGCCCCCATTTGGTCGCGGGAGATAGGGCGCGCGGCAACGCAACACCGACACGCCTCTCCTCCCGCGATGGCACCCGACTGCGAGGGACAGAAGAACTGTCCCTCGCACCCGCCCCTTTGGACGCATCCTGCGCAGGTCTCTGTTAAGCCCACGCGGAGCGTCCCTTCCTGGATCCCTCTTAGCTTCACCGCGGGTGACCAATCCACGGTTACTGAGCCCTCCCACCACGACAAGGTGGAGATCCCACGGGGGGGGGGGGGTTCCTAAAGGACCCTATTACTATGCCTCCGCTGTCTTTCTGTCTGTCTGTCTGTCCGTCTGTCTGTCACCAGGCTGTATCTCATAAACCGTGATGGCTAGAAAGCTGAATTTTTTAAAATGAAAATATTAAGGGAGGGTCCCATACAATAAACGTGTTAGTTTTCGTATTTTTTGCTCAAAATTACTAAAATTAACAGGTAGAAGCTTACAATTTTCACAGAATATGTAGTTGTATATTACCTTTCAAAATTAATAATTAAATTAAAAAAAAAATAATAATAAAGGGGGGCTCCCATACAACAATCGTAATTTTTAAGCAATTTGTTACTTGATCTTAATAAACAGGTAGAAACTTAAAAAATATTTAAGTATACATGCAACAAACGTAATTTTCTTTTATAGTTGATAGTACGGAACCCTTCTTGCGCGAGTCCGACTCGCACTTGCCCATTTTTTTTATATATTCGGCTCAATTACAAGACGTAAACGGGCAAATATAAGTTTTAGACTGGCGATAACGTAGCATTAATATTGAAGACTTTCTTAGAACTGTCTTGAAACGGCAAGCAAAAGTTTCTGGAAGGTTATTGGGTAAGATGTCAAGGCACAATTTCAAGAAATGTTTTCCAGAAATCATTATTATTCATAAGCTTTTACAGCAATGATAGGAAAAGTTGTTAGAAGCTATAAACATTGATTAAGTATAATAGCGAGTAAGAGTATCGTGTGATCTCGCCTTACATTGTGTAACTAAAACAAAAGTTAACTGAAGGAATAGTTGTCGTACGATATTGTTAGTGGAGAATGTCAGCCACGCACACGCTTTAACGTCAAATTGTTATAAGATTCATGAAATGTGTTCGCGAAATTGTGTTGAACTACAAAGTATGCTTTTAATATAGCGATGAAACGATGAGCTTGTATCTATGATAACGTAATATTTATAGGGCAATAACTAAATATAGATGGCAACATCCTCATAGTTTAATATCTTATTTTATAAGAATTTCTACCCAACGTAAATTTTACAAGAATATATTCAATTACTGGGCATCTTTAGATATATACAGAGGAAAAGCCTCTTCTTTAAATAGAATCAGAGCCTTAATCCGTAGTGATTGTGAACCTCAATCAAAGTATTGATGAGATGATCCCCTCCGTAGCTCTCCAATAAAATTCCAATCATACTTAACTGCTCAAGGATTTGTAAATTTACTTGGCAATTACTAGACTATTAAGACAGTTTTGAAAAATATTAAATCTATCTTCGTATAAGCAATAAGGATTTTTCTGTATTACGTTCATTAAAGTAATGTCGTAAAGAAATAAGGATTGAAAGAAAAATAAATAAACGCGTTATGTAGGTAAAGCTCTTCAACGTGTCTACCTAATTTCGCTCAGAAAACCTTATTGCGTAATAAAACTAAATCATAACTCTGGCCGAAAAGATAGCTAATTAAGTAACAAAAGAAAATATCTTACACCAAAGTATGATCAACAAGTTTTTTATGAAATACGCGGTCCAAACGCGGCCGTTGTCGTCGCCTTTGATTGGATCTGTGGTGATTTGTTTGTTGGAGCGGAATTCATTTCAGTGCTGAGAAAAAAATCTACGACGTGACAGACATGAAAAAATCTGTCGGTGAAAATGTTGTTTTCTTTTAGTAAGCCTCTTTTTAAAGCCTCCTTTGACGTTCTCTATCCACGAATACTGAATACTGTGTGATGTCTTTGTCAAATCTTCTCGCTCATTTACCAATGATGTATTTTAATATTACAAAGCGTCAATTTAACAGCAATTACTTTATTCAAGTCACCATTCTATTATCCGTTGTGACCGTATTTTGCAATTTGCGTTGATGTAATGGTGTCAATGAGCTCGATTAATAACGTAGAATCATTGTAATGACAGTATTGCAACAATTGTAAGTAATTAATGTTGTCTGATAAAATACTGATTATACTTTTTTAATTACTACCTCCTTGTCTGTGCCTGTAAAAATATTACAGTTTCAAGTCTAACATGCGAGTAACCATGAGTACATTTTGACTGCACGGTTGGCGTAGTGGTTTAATCGGCCGCCTCGCCGCTTAATACTGCGCCGAGTGTTGTGGGTTCGATTTCCACACGAGGCAACACTTTGTGTAATTCACAAATTGTTGTTTCGAGTCTGGTTGTTCATTGTGTCCGTTAGTTGTATGTTTGTAAAGTCCCCAGCGACACAGGATTTAGTCCGAAAGCGGGAGTTGTCTCTTTGAAAAAAAAAGTATTCTAAATAGAGGTATAAAGACGTTTTTCTGACAAATATGTAGAAAATATTAGAGCAACACGTCACATGTCATCACCAGCTCACAGCGACTTATGTACCTACCTATATGAATGACTATTATATGACTGTGTTGTGACCAATTTTTTTAACTACAAGCTAGGCATAATTCTATTTTTTTATTGTTCAATCAATCAATCAATCAATCAGCCTATCGCAGTCCACTGCTGGACATAGGCCTCTCCCAACACGCGCCACAGTACACGGTCCTCAGCCTTCCGCATCCAGTCCGTCCCAGCCACCTTTTTCAGGTCGTCGGTCCACCTAGCCGGGGTCCGCCCTACCTTACGCTTGCCGAGACGTGGTCTCCACTCTAGGATACGCTTGCTCCATCGGCCATCAGTCCTTCTACAGATATGGCCAGCCCACTGCCACTTGAGTCTACTGATTCTGTGAGCTATGTCGGTAACTTTGGTTCTTTGTCGGATAGCTTCGTTTCGGATTTTATCCTTCAAAGAGACGGCAAGCATAGTCCGTTCCATAGCTCGCTGCATGACTTTTAGTTTGTAGACTAGTGAGTGCCCACGTCTCGGCACCGTACTTCATAACAGGCAGGACGTATTGGTTGAAAACTTTGGTCTTCAGGCATTGCGGTAGGGGCAAAGAGAAAACTCGACGTAGCTTGCCAAACGCTGCCCAACCCAACTAGATCCTGTGGTCGATTTCTTTCTTGAAGTTGTTTCTACCAAGCTGGACTACTTGCCCAAGGTAGACATACTCTTGAACAACTTCGAGCATCCATCCGTCGACATAAACCGGTCCCGGCAGAATGTGTTCGTTGAACATAATCTTGGTTTTATCCAAGTTCATGCCGAGACCGACCCGTCGAGAGGCTTCATTTAGGCTGTGCAGCATCTTGCTCAGCTCTTCCAGTCTCTCTGTCACGATGACAATATCGTCGGCAAACCAAAAGTGGGATATGTACTCGCCATTAATGTTTATGCCCAGTCTAGTCCAGCGTCTTAACGACGTCTTCGAGTGCGTTGGTGAAGAGCTTAGGGGATATTAAATCCCCCTGCCTCACCCCTCTACGCAACTCAATGGGGCTGGTTTTACTGTCCTGGAGCTGGACGGTCATAGTGGCTGTGTCGTACAAACATCTCAACACCTCGATGTAGCGCCAATCGCTGCATCCAGAACCGCCCAGGTTTCGATGGAGTAAAAGGCTTTCTCGTAGTCCACGAAAGACATACACAGCGGCTGATTGTATTCGTTGGTCTTCTGTACAATCTGCCGAACAGTATGGATGTGGTCTACTGTGCCTTTTCGAAACCCGGCTTGTTCCGGTGGCTGGAAATCGTCGAATTTTCTGGCGAGGCGATTTGTTAGGACTCTCGAGAACAACTTGTAGACGTGACTCAGGAGTGAGATGGGTCTGCAGTTTTTCAGCAGGGTTTTGTCACCTTTTTTGAAAAACAGAACCACCGCACTCCCACTCCACGCCTGAGGTGTTAGGCCTTGGTGGAAAACGGAATTAAACAGGCTCGCCAGCTCTTTCAGAACTGCTGTCCCACCTGCTTTTAAGAGCTCTGTGGTGATTCCGTCATCCCCTGGAGACTAGTTGTTCTTGAGCTGCTCGAGAGCCACTCTTACCTCGCCCTAGTTGACATCAGGCATGTCCTCCGTGTAATGGCGCGTGATTTGGGCTCTGTGGTCATCATCGCTGGGTCTCGTGGGTGTAGGCATCCGTGATGCGTACAAGTCCTTGTAGAAACTCTCAATTTCAGCGAGCATCTCGGACTTGGAGGTTACGGTTTTGCCATCCGCAGTATTGAGTTTCGACAGATGAATTCTACCAAGCTGGCGAACGAAGACTTTGGTGCCTCGATTCTGTTCAATCGCAGCCATAATGGCGCGGGTATTGGAACATCGGAGGTCACGTCGCACCAGCTTCCGAATCTTCCGGTTTAGGTTTCTTCCATCTGTCGAAGACGTCTGCGCATATGACATTCCCCTTCCTTGCCTCATAAGTTCGAGAGTCTCGAGCGAGAGTTTACTTTGCTTGTTAACGCTTTTTCCGGGAAACACCCTTCGAGACACATCCTGTAGCGTTTTGACCACAGCGTCGGTTTTCTCGTCAACAGTGCCATGGGTTTCCAGCAGTCCAAAACGGTTTTGAAGTTCCAGTTGAAACTTTTCGGATCCTACTGCTAGCTGAGGTGCAGTAGGTCTAAGGTAGACTTCATCATGCGAAGCCTCTCAGCTCTGAAGTCTATATTTAGAGTACCTCGGACAAATCGGTGATGGCTACCGGTATTAAACCTGTTGATCACTGAGACGTCTCTAAATATATACCTCCGATCAGACATGATGAAGTCAATCTCGTTACTTGTCACAGTATCGGGGCTTCGCCATGTCCACTTTCTATGAGGCTTCTTCTTAAAGAAGGAGTTCATTAAGAAGAGCCCCTGTGACTCCAGAAAGTTGACAAGCATTTGCCCCCTGTGATTTCGGCACCCCACGCCATAGGATCCGATTCTCGTTTCGCCGCGTTCTTGTACTCCCACTTTGGCATTAAAATCCCCCATAACAACGCTGTAGTGTGTCTTGGTGGTATGATGTAGAGCCTTAGTAATGTCCTCATACATGGCTTCGACTATGTCATCGCAGTATGTCGAGGTCGGCGCATATACCTGTACCACCTGCAGGGAGTACCTGTCGGTGATCCTTAATATCAGGTACGCTACCCGTGTCGACACACTGCTGATTTCTACAACGTTGTTAGCGAGAGATTTGTTAACGAGGAAACCGACACCGCCCTGAGAGGGCTGATCGCCTTCTCGAAAGTACAACAGGTTGCCTGACTCAAGGGTTATCGTATCCTCCCCCTGTCTTCGGACTTCAGTCAACCCCAATATATGCCAGTTTATATGACCTAGTTCTACTTTTATTGTTATGGTATTAGTATTATTGTTGTTCTTGTTGAAACTATAACCAACACAATTGTTTGTACCAAATTTATTGACATTAACCAAGTTCAACACGCTTATACCCACAAGTCGACAGACAATGTACACTGACTGGAACATGTCTGAATATTTAGGCAAACATACTGGTATTTACATTAAACTTCGTACGGACTAACGCCTAAGCAACTTGTTGGCACGCGTAAGTGTCGCAAGTCGCAAACCATTCGCCTCCGCTAGTAAAGATGTCGCTAGAGCCCGCCGTATCAAAAGCAATAAATGTCTGAGTTTACGACAAGCTACCAAGGGAACGCGTCACAGAAAAATATTTTACGTGGCCCTCAGACATCCGTCCCCATTGCGCCGAGACGTGGTGGTAATAAAGTTAGCGAAAGCCAAGTGTTAGACATTTAATTCGTGACTGCGTACCGCCGCGCCGTCTGCCCGTAACTGCTGCAGCTTCGGTACACTTTGTAATTTGATTACCTCCGGACAAGCAGACTGCCATCAATTAACATATCCCTAAGCATAGTCAAGCGAAGTTACACATAATTATATTTGTTTCAGTAAATCGACGACGTCAAAGCACTACTACAAAGTACAAAGCAAGCTAAGGTAGATTGTTCTACTTTAGATTGTTTAATTACAAATTGATTATTGACATGAACACATAATCATTTGAGTGATAAAATCACAATATGTCATTTAAATCTATACGTGTCTGGTTGGTAATTTTAGGGTGGTATAAATGTGGGAACGGAACATAAGTGTGAGTGAGATGGCAGACGGATGAAAGAGGGAAGGATATAATAATAATAATAATAATAACGAATAACTACCGGAAGTATATCCTGAGGGATGGGACGGTTGACATATGTCGGGCATGTCACCAGCCTGGTGAATCTCTCAGACATATAGTATCTGGTTGTTCTCGTCTTGCCAACGGCGAATATTTGCACAGGCATAACCAAGTAGCTAGGATCATCCATCAGCAACTTGCCTTAAAGTACAATCTTGTAGACTCTGAGATACCGTACTACAGGGTATGTGCCCGACCCAGTTCTTGAAAATGGTCGTGCCACTATGTATTGGGATCGATCTATCATTACTGATAGAACTATTGTGGCTAACAAGCCAGATATAGTAGTGATAGATCGATCTAAGCGCCTTGCAATGATCATCCATGTCACCATTCCCCATGACGAGAATCTCGTGAAAGCCGAGAAAGATAAACAAATAAAATATTTGGATTTGGCTCACGAGATTGTCGACATGTGGGATGTGGACTCGGCGATCATTGTACCGATAGTCGTGTCAGTTAATGGTCTCATTGCCAAGAGCCTCGATCACCACCTCAAGAGGCTCGCGTTAGACGGTTGGATTAAGTCCTCTATACAGAAGGCAGTATTGCTGGCCACGGCTCGTATCGTCAGGAGGTTCCTCTCTCTGGAGCCCTAACCACCGGTAACTTGGTCCCTGAACCCGATACCGGTGAGCCCCGTAATTTTATTTTATATTTTTATATTGTTTTCTCTAAATCACATAAAAATGTAAAATATAATTTATGAGAGAATGTTTAAATAAAGAGAATAATAATAATAATAAATCTTTATTGCAGATCTATGATCCATATGAATTACAAAAAAGTGCTTAAAAAACTAAGAATTACAAGTAATAATATTATTTTAAAAAAAACAGATAAACAATGTCATGTCGCGTTCAGACAGACTTCGTATGATGCTGTTTTTACAACAGACCACTCTAGTCATAAATGACGCAATTCGGACTCTTTGGATGGCGTTGAATGAGTTCAGTCTCGCCTCCATAAACATCCCGGAGGCGCTACAGTGAGGCTCTAACCTCATGAGATGTCTGAATATATTGTTGTATTGAACACGAATGCTGTCATGAGATCTCTTTTTATAATTTGTCCAGAGCTGGCATGTGTAAAAACTTTGACAGTAGGTTCTAAAAAGATGTAGCTTTGTCTGTGTACTAGCCTTAGAAAATCGCCTAGCAAGCATGTTACCAACAATGAAAAACGCGCGACGTTGCCGCTCAATATCGGCATCATCCTTCATGTTGCTCGTTAGGATGTGACCAAGATACTTAAACGTCTCTACAACCTTTACGATTTGGCCACCAACGCTGACAGGTGGACTGTCCTGGGGTCCTCGTCCCGATCTGAATATCATCATTTCAGATTTTTTGGAGTTGTAAACCAAGTGATGTGCCTTAGCATACTGTTCACATATTAATAATAATTTCCTCAAGCCTTTGATTGAGGGACTGAGCAGCACCATATCATCAGCATAACTCAGATTGTTGACGAATCGGTCATCTAATTTGAGTCCAACTGGTGTCCTGCTCAGTTCCTCTAAACATAAAGATTAAACAGATCTGGAGATGTCAGTCCGCCTTGTCTGACACCACATGACAGTCTATAATCCTCAGAAATAGCACCCTCCCATCGGACATTGTTGTGCTGGTTGAGATACCAGTATCTAATCAGCCCAACAATGTTCGACGATAAGTTACTATTATCTAATTTCTGCCATAAAAGGTCGTGATTAATGGTGTCAAACGCGCGGCTAAGGTCTAAGAAGCAAGCATAAACACTTGTGCCTTGATCAACGTAATGCCTTACAACTTGTTTGAGAAAAAAATTGCCATATCGGTGGAAACCTGTGCTCGAAAACCAAACTGACTATCATCGATATTTGGCCACGATTGTTGCTAACGAAATAGGCCTATAGTTGGCCATACTCGAGATGTCACCAGTCTTATTTTTTGCGATGGGAACTACTATAGTACGCGTCAGGTCCGTCGGTAAGTAGCAGTGTCGCAAGCAGAGATTAAAAAACTGCGCCTATATCTCGCAAATGTACTCGCCCACATACAGCAAATGCTCAATACTAAGGCCATCATGGCCCGACGACTTGCCACGCTTCATACTTTTAAATACAGTAATGACATCTTCAGTTCGGCTTCTGGCAACACTGGCGGTATAAGTTCGGCTTCTGGCAACACTGGCGGTATAACGTAAAACTGTACTTCTCCCAATAATTTATTATTCTTAAATCTATTTAATTAATAATAATGTGCCTAACTTGCTAATTTCTTACGTAATAATCTGTGATAATTATAATTGTTGTATAATAACGGTGATCAGTGGTGTTTATCAAGTTGTAAAAGTTTTGCAAAGTCAAGTAAGTCAACTGTAAAAGTAACGAACAATTTTATTTAAAAGAATTTGCATTATTTTTACAATAATAGCTGACTTTGAGACAATTTGAGGTGAGTTTACTTGTTATTTGACATTCTTACACCTTACACTAGCGATAATACTAAGTCAGCATACCTCAATCTATACAAAAAACTTTGTAGTGTCTTACACAAACCTCAGTGAACCTTTCTTGCTTTGTTTACTTAATTTTGTCAAGATGATGACCAGAAGGGCACGCTTAGATGATGAGAAATTACAGGTGACCCTTGTAGAACTAAAGAAATATAAGGATTTGTGTCAGTCACTACAAAGTGAACATGATGACAATGAGAAAGAAATGCTAGAGATTTTAGGTAAAAACTCTCAGCTTAGGAGTGAGATGGCAGAAATACACTCTAATTTACTCACTACCCTTGATGAACGGGATAGATTACATAAGATTGTAACACAATTTGACAGTTGCAGTGATGAGTTTGAGAACGCTCTAAAACGCATCACTGAGTTAGAGGGTCTCCTAAGCGAGGCCAATGATTATATTAACAGATTAGAAAGTGCGAACCGGTCTATAAAATCAGTAACCACACAGTCATTATTTGATGAGCTGGTTGGCAGCGCTCCAGGTATGGTTTCTGCTATCTCCGATGATGACAGTAAGAATATAGTGACTATTGATCTTACAGATTTTAATTCAACTATTCAGTCATTTAGAAACATAAAAGCTTGTAATAAATTGAAGAAGTATATTAAAATAAATAAATTTATTAGGAAAAAGGAAAAATTATTAAGAATGTACAGGAAATCAAACATAAATCTAGATTATTGCAAAAAATATGTTAATGTAAAAGAACAAATGTCAGTATGTCTAACTAAATTAGATTCAAATCTAGTGAAATATGATGCTGATATTCATTGTCTGCAGACGGAGATTGATAGTTTACAAGATTCTTTGGCTAATATGACAAAAAAATATAATCTATCACAAAAACAAATTAACGAGCATATCTTGGTAGTGGACTTGTGTAAGTACAATGAAGAGAGGCTTCAATCTTTGACTAATAATAGTCATGGCAATGAACTTAGCCAGGCGCCACAGAGTCATTCACAGTCAACTACTTTGAATTATTGCTCTGATTTGCTGTCACTCTCTGCTGCAGTGGATGACAGCACCATTAATTCCATTAATTCTTATTGTAATTCTGGCACTTCTTTCTCACCCCACATTACAAACACCGACAAGCTATTAATGTTTAGCGATGAGATAGGTAAAAACATGAGCCAATTGTTGAGGCAAAGGACAGGTATGACTATTACTAACTTATGTATGCCTGGAGCAAGCTTTTCTCAGATTATGCAATCAATTTTATCTAAATCATACTGTCCTGAATCAACAATAATTATATTTATTGGGAGAAGAGGAAATGCAAATATTAATTTAATAAAGAGATATTTTGACCAATTACTGAATTTAAAAGTTAAAAAAATCTGTAACTTGCTTTTCCTTACAGTAAGCTGTTGCCACAAGCTGAAAATGATTATAGATTTAAGATTAATTCCAAATTACATACCATGACATGTTATAATAATTTAATTGACATTATTGACTCTAATGCTCTAATTAGAAATTTTTATTTGACATATGATAATTATTATATATCACAATTTTATAAAAGACAAATAGCATCCTCGCTAGCTTATTGTATTAATAACACAGCCAAGGTTTTGGCTAACCACACTGCTTTTATTGAGCAGTCAAATTTGACATGCAATATTAGCTTGGAATTCGTTCCAAATTCTTTAAATTGACTTCTGAGACAATAGAGTCAATCTCTGGCAATATATTTAATAAGACATTGAATTCTGTACCTAGTTTAAGTGACAAAAATACAACTCCATCAACTTTACCTACAAAAAATAATTTAAAAAATTGTATCAGCCTGGTGCATCAAAATATACAAGGGTTGATGGGTAAGGAGTTAGAATTGGAATTGTTTATAAACTGTAACAATATTGATATTTTATGCATTACAGAACATTGGCTAAGAAGCCACCAGTTCATATTCAATTTCAATAACCACCAGGTTGCAAGCTCGTTCAGTAGAGAAAACTTTATCCATGGTGGCTTGTTAATCATAGTTAGCAAATTTCTAAAATTTAAAGAAAGGACTGACATTGTGAGCCTCTCTGTTGAGCGAGTAGTAGAAATCACATGTGTTGAGTTTGAGCAGTTCATTGTTATGAGTGTATACAAACCTCCATGTGCACCATTTGAAAGTTTTTTAGTTATTATGGAGGATGCCCTTAGCAAAGTTTGTAATTGCCGTAAAACTGTTGCTATTTGTGGAGATTTTAACGTTAACATATTAGAAAAATGCTCTTCGACTATCAAATTTTTAAATTTATTTAATTCATACAAGTTATGTCATAATTTTTATGAACCAACTAGAGTGACTGCCACAAGTGGTACTTGTATTGATAATATATTTACTAATATAAAACCATTACACAAATCTTTGATTAATATGCTTCAGTCAGATCACAGTGGGCAGTTAATCTGTTGCCCAAGAAAATGCCCAAAAGTCCAGAGAAAAATTATTAAATATATACCAATAAATGAAAATCGACTTAAAACTTTTAAAGACAATTTATCTCGAAAAATGCGTTGGTTGCCTCATCATGACCATCCGGATCAGTTATATAGCTCTTTGTTTGACTTGATTAATGACGAATTTCAGACTGTATTTACATCCAAAAAATTAAATGTAACTGACCGTCTGATGTTTAGTGATTGGGCAACTGAAGGTATTCATAAAAGCCGGATTAGGTTATATGAACTGTATGATGAAAAAACTTATAATAATAGTCAGAACTTTATTAATTATGTAAAAAAATATTCCAAAATATTTAGACAAGCTTGTAGTACAGCAAAATCTATTTATTTGAGAAATAAAATAAAATTATCAGAAAACACTATAAAGGCTACCTGGAATGTCATCAACAATGAAACTGGCAGAGCCAAAGCACGCAGCCGTGACTTCTTATTAAATATCAATAATGTGAGTGTTGCAGAGGACCTGGAAATAGCGACAGAATTTGAGAAGTTTTTTTCTAATATACCTATAATAACTACAGGGTCGCTCGACTCATCTTCCATGTCTGCTGAAATGCTTCTTAGGGACTGCGTGCCAGAATGTGGTGCAGCCTTTGAATTTACCGTTGTGACTACTAAAGATGTTATTTATCAATTTAAAACTATAAATATGAAAAAGACAATGGATTTGTGGGGATTGTCAGTGAAGACTGTTTCATCTATTATTACCACAATAGCTCCACATCTTGTAACAGTGTTCAATGGTTGCGTCGCTTCTGGAATATTTCCTGATTTAATGAAATATAGTAAAATTATACCTTTATTTAAATCTGGCGACACATCAGACCCTTCTAATTTTCGACCTATTTCTGTATTGCCAACGCTTAGTAAAATTTTTGAAAAATTAATACTTAGTCAATTGCTTAGTTATTTTAACAAACATAATCTTCTTCACAAGAAACAGTTCGGATTTACGAGGGGTCGTTCAACTACTGACGCAGGAGTAGAGTTAGCTTGGGAGAAGTCGCAAGATGCTTTAGGAATTTTTTGCGACTTGTCCAAAGCCTTTGATTGTGTACATCATGATACTCTGGTCAGGAAATTATATTATCATTATGGCATTAGGAACAAAGCTCTTAATCTCCTGGTTTCTTATTTGGGCAACAAAATCCTGAAGGTTCAGATTAATGATAAGACATCGCCAGGTTCTGCCTTAAAAATGGGCGTCCCGCAGGGTTCAATACTCGGACCATTTCTATTTTTGATCTATATCAACCGTTTACCCTATTACGTAAAGAACGATCATGAGATTGTGTTGTTCGCGGATGACACCTCTTTAATTTTTAATATTAAAAGACAACAGAGTAATTTTGACGAAGTAAACAACGCACTCTCTAAAGTTGTTAATTGGTTTAATGTAAATAATTTATTACTCAATGATAAGAAAACCAAACTCTTAAAATTCTCCATGCCCAATGTTAAACAGATGGAAACCAATGTACAACTGAAGGAAACCAGAATTGAGCCCGTCGGGACAACCTTATTTCTAGGTATTATGCTTGATTCCAAACTTCAATGGGGTCCGCATATAGAAAGACTTTCGGGCAAACTTAGTTCTGCAGCTTATGCGGTTAAGACAATTAGACGCCTCACAGATATAGCAACAGCTAGAATGGTCTATTTCAGCTACTTTCATAGTATTATGTCATATGGGATTCTTCTCTGGGGGAATGCTGCAGACCTTGACACAATATTCGTTCTGCAGAAAAGAGCAATAAGGGGTATTTACAACCTCGGTCCTCGTGTTTCTCTAAGAGAAAAGTTCAGTGAGATAGGCATTCTAACTGTTGCTTCGCAATATATATACGAGAATCTGTTATATGTCCACAAGAACATTGACACATTTAGTAAAAAAAGTGATCTACACACTGTTAATACTAGACATAAGAATAATCTTATAGTTCATAGCACCCGCCTCCACAAAATAAGTAGCTGTTTTATGGGGCAGTGTATACGCTTTTATAACAAACTCCCTCTTAATATAAGAAATTTATCTATAAATAAATTCAAAATTATTGTTAAAACTACACTGTGTTTAAAAGCATATTATAAAATTACTGATTATATAGGCGATAAAAATGCTTGGGATTAAGCTGCTCTAATTCAACACAAAAATATAAATGATGTATAAACTGTACAATTTTAATTTGAGTTTTCGTAAGCACTTTAAAAAAGTTTACACTAAATAAATATTCATTTCATTTCATTTCAGTAGTGACATGAAAAGTCTCCCTTTTATTAACAAAAGGTTTTTGCAGTGTCCTAGCTACAGCATGTGCACTATGCGGTGATACATCAAAGTGATGTCTGAATTTATTGGCAATCTTAGTTTTGTTAGTTTCCCCTTCTATACTGACTGGGCTTCCTCTTTTACTATTAAGTTTCTTTACCTCCTTCCAGAAGCTTGTGAAACTTTTGGGGGTTGCGTGTCTAGCCAATATGTCCATTTGAATAGCTTCTTGATTGTTCTGTACATACTTTACTGCCATTTTGAAATCTCTGCGCGCGTTCCTCACAGTGTCATAATAGTACCCCGAGTATGGCCGACCACACGCCACCCATTGTAAGAACGTTTGCCGAGCTAGGACGTGATTCTGTCGAACATGATGGTTCCAACCGACAACAGTGCGTTTTCTATGGCTTTTATCGTGGAAAGTGAGTTCTGCTGATGTTTGTAGTACAGTAATAATGTCACAATAGTATTTATCTATTACACTTAAATGTTTAGGGTTATTACATAAATCAGTCTCACAACAAAAATTATAATCATTATTGTTACGCATTACATAAAAATTTCCGGTACATCATTTACAATAGGTATCTATTTGATTATTATCTCTGTAACCCCATAGATACTTAATATTTCCTTTCAAAGTCTTATATGTAATCAGTCTTTTACTAATAATATTATTGAGGTTTACCTTTATTGACATGGGGAGGTGATCCGATAGGTATGCATCATAAACAACATGCATGTCCTGCACTATCGCTTCAGCTGCAGCAGATACGATGCAGTGATCAAGCCACCGCTGCGAGCCCTTAGCTTCACTCACATAGGTGTACGTACGAGAATTGAGCAACTTTAAGTCGAGGCACGTTAAGGACTCTTCAGACCAATAGTCTATCAATTCCTTACCGAATCTTGTACCAGGGTGGGCATTAAAGTCTTCGATTATAAATACACTTTCTGTATCCGTACTATCAATGATGGCACTTATGTTGGCCAGGCACTGGGACATCACGGGAAAGTTGTCCTCGCAATCGGTAGGCATATACACGCTGAACACTAATAAACTACAATCACCACGGGTAAACTTTACGGCCACCATACGATCATTATCACACTCAACTATTGCAGCACTTGGGAAAACCCTCTTATCCCCCACAGGCTCGCCACACCTCCATAGGGCCGACTTCGCACCACTCCTTGCGTTGTGTCTATAGCAGAGACACCATATCCGCCAAAATGATCGTGTACCGAGTTCAGTATATCCATATCGTGAGGAAATAGCCATGTTTCCTGTAGAGCGATTAACTGGTATTTATCACAAAGTTGCCTTATTTCTTCTATTGACCTTTTCAGCGATCTACAGTTATATGAAACAGTTATATGAAATAAAATAAAAAAAGGAAGATAGCGGATATAGCTGTTAGACGTTGCAGGAGTATCTTTTTGAAAAATAAAAGTATATTATAAGTATTTTCTGTTTTTACTCTAAGCCCCATCTCACAAAGTTGGGGGCTCGTCCGGGATATACTATCCCCAGAGTATCTACAGAAATACGGTTACGACGAGACTCACCGGCGAGCGACGGCGTGGCCAACCTACTGCAAGACGGCACGAGGTAACAAAGACGATAAAGAAGTAACGACGCAATTCGTAGATAATTGCGATCGACGATGGCAGAAGACGGAAGCAGCGCTAAAAAAGATGAGGCTAGCACGAGTTTGGCGGCGGCGTCAGCGGCGGCCATGTT
The DNA here is from genome assembly GCA_944739405.2 of Euclidia mi. Taxonomy (NCBI): domain Eukaryota; kingdom Metazoa; phylum Arthropoda; class Insecta; order Lepidoptera; family Erebidae; genus Euclidia; species Euclidia mi. The sequence continues at coordinate 40,027,433 of OX123190.2, read as the reverse complement.
GAACAGCTTCGATGGAAGCATTTCACAATTTGTGTGGCACGGCGGGCTTGTAGTTGAAGTCTGAAAAGGTATTTAAAACATATGAAGATTTGAAAAATGCTCTGCAAAAGGCATTTCCGGAGGCGCTGAATTCCAAAGAAATGCACGAAATGATGGCTGCAAGAAAGAAACGAAGAGATGAGACCTACTACCAGTATATGCTCATTATGAAGGAATACGGGAAAAGGGCCAAATTCCCGGACTATGTAGCCATACAGTATATCATCGACGGCATTGAGGATCGGCCTGAGAACAAACCGATATTGTACGGTGTGACTACATATAGCGTATATACGAGAAGATGAAGGAGGATAAGCGGAAAGCGGTGCGTCCGGAACCTGTAAAAAGGGGAGAAGCATCGTCGGGTTCATCCAAACGTCGTTGCTACAATTGTGGAGAAACCAGCCATATATCTTCACAGTGTGCAAACGGCATCAAGTGTTTCCGGTGCAATGAGTACGGCCATATTGGGACAAAATGCCCTCTGATTGGTGGCAGCTCCAAGTCAGTAAAGCAGGCATCGAATCAGACGCAAGTTCGTGCGGTTGGAACTCGTGAGGCGCCAGCGTCGATAAAGCAGCGGTCGGCCATGTTCGGAACTACCAAGATGGCGCCGGCAACCAATCAGCATAGAGCATAGATATTTAAATAGAGGCACATTTCTTATGGGCGCTCTATAGACAAACTTTCTGTGACCAGTGTGACACATATTGCCGCTTGGCGGCGTGGCAGTCGCGCTGTGACAGCTGACTCTACGAGTGCAAGAGAGACGAAAGTTTCTCCTGTGTATCTTAAATACGAGAGCAAGAGAAAAGGAGAACGACGCCAGCGCCGCCAACGGCGCCAACTACGTATTACACTGACAACCGTCAACACGCCAGTTGGAATCGGCACACGAAATCCTTAAGAAATGCGCTTCTATTATGTAAATCTGTATTCATTGCAATCAATGCCAGCCGCATAGCGGCAATGACAGTTGCGGAAACGTCATCGGGACGTCACTGTCAGTGGTGTCAAATCATCAAAATGTAAACAAAGACTCTCAAAGCGTTACTTTCGGTAAACCAGTGAAAACCGTGTTAGTGGCGGAGAATTACTATTCCCGTGCGTTGATAGACTCCGGTAGTGACGTAAATCTAATCTCAGGGGAACTTAGCACTAAATTATTCAACGTAGAATGCAATGTTGGCGGTCTTACGTTGATAGGTTTAGGTCGTTCACATGTGCAATCACTGTCCATCTATTATAATCTTCGTCGTTACGAAGATTATAATAGATGGACAGTGTTACAGTGATGTTATATTTCATATTATTCGTAGAGACTGTTTGCCTTACGATATAATTATAGGTCATGAGTTTTTGAAGAGTGTGACGGTATTGATGAATGAAGGAAGTGTGTCTATCTTTAGACATGAGGGTGAGGGGTTAGCTAACATGAATTGCATTTCAGGCGAATTTGAAACATTGCTCGAGCATGTCCATGACCCACTAGTGAAGTGGAAAGCGTACCGATGCATAGAAGCTTATAATCCTGTTCAAGTTCAGGAGGCACCTGTGGAGTTAAAGATTGTATTGAAAGACGATATGCTAGTGGCGCAGTGGCCTAGAAGATTATCAATTGTGGAGCAGGGTATTGTAGAAAAACAAATAGACGAATGGTTTAACCATTCGTCTATGTTTTTCTACTGAGATAATATCATATGGGTAAGTTTTTTTTTAATACTCTAGCCCATTGGTACTAGTGAAGAAGAAAGATGGCACAACCCGTGTGTGTGTGGACTATAGGCAGTTTAATGCTAAAATGGTCAAGGATGAATATCCTCTTCCAGCTATCGATGACATGATCGATAAATTATCACAGGCTAAGGTCTTCAGCGTTCTTGACTTCAAAAATGGTTTTTCCATTTGAGGGTCAGCGAGGATTCCATCGGGTATACTTCATTTGTCACCCATCATGGTCAGTGAAAATTTCTACGAGCACCATTTGGGCTCTTGGTTAGTCCTAAGTACTTTATGAGATTTGTCTCCACAATTTTCAGAGATCTACTAGCCCAGAAAACTATGATGATTTTTATTGATGATATTATTATTCCAGCAGACAGTGAAATCCAGGCTTTGCAGAGGCTGAAGCAGGTTTTGGAAATAGCTGAACAGGATGGGCTTAGAATCAATTGGATGAAGGCTAAGCTCATACAGACTGAGATTGAGTACTTGGGTCTTACTTCACCATTGGGTGTACTTCACCATTCTTGATGATATATCAAGAATGGTGAAGTACAACCAACACCAAAAAAGACGGATGCAGTTATTAAATTTCCAGAGCCTAAAACAAGTAAGCAATTGAGAAGTTTTCTTGGATTAACTTCTTACTTTAGGAAGTACATAGAGCATTACGCTGTTATAGCATGTCCACTTAATGATTTGATGAAAGAAAATGTGGACTTTGTGTTTGGTAAAGAGCAGCAAGAGGCTTTCTCTACATTAAAGAATAGGTTAGCAACTGATCCAGTGCTCAAAATATTTGATCCTAATTTAAAAAGTGAATTATACACAGATGCTTCAAGTATAGCCAAAGCCGCTGTTTTAATGCAGTATCACCCTGATAGTGGCCTTCATCCCATTCATTATAATTATGAGTCGTAGAACTACTGAGATGCAACGACGATATTCAAGTTACGAATTGAAGGCTTTGGCTATAATTGAAGACATTAAAAAGTTACGTCATTATTTGTATGGCCACCATTTCAAATTAGTAACTGATTGTAAAGCTTTTCAGCAAACTCTAATGAAGAAAGACTTGACACCAAAAGTAGCAAGGTGGGTGCTTATGTTGAATGATTATGACTTCGAGGTTGAGCATAGAGCTGCTGCAAAGTTGAGACATGCTGATGCCCTCAGCCGGAATCCATATTATGTAGCTACAATAACTACCATGCATGAACAGATGAGGCAAGTTCAGGATTGTGATGATGGTCTCAAGGCAATTAAGAGATACTTAAGGAGAAGTCTTATCAAGATTACCTTATTGATGGAGACATATTATATAAAGGATCAAACAAATTGCTTGTTGTTCCGAAAGCTATGGAGAAAGACATCATAACAAGAATTCATGGGAAAGGTCATTTCTCTAGAAACAAAATGAAGAAATTAATTTTTCAAGATTATTATATAATAGATTTGGATAAAAAGTTAGATGATTTTGTGGTTGCTTGCATACCATGTTTACTGGCTACTAAGAAAGCGGAAAAGCAGGAGGGATTTTTGAATCCTATAGAAAAGGAAAGTATCCCTCTAGATACATTGCACTTGGATCAAGTGGGTCCATTGACTGAAACCAAGAAGTTATACAACTATATTCTTACCATGATTGATGCTTTTACCAAGTTTGTGTGGTTATTCCCTACAAAGAGTACATCAAGTGCCGAGACACTGAACAAGTTAAAAGTACATCAGCAAACATTTGGAAATCCAAGGAGAATTGTCACCGATAGAGGGACTGCATTCACAAGCAATGAATTCCAAGACTACTGTAAGGATGAAGGTATTCAACATGTTACCATTACCACAGGCATTCCTAGAGAGAACGGATAAGTCGAGAGAGTCCATGGGATAATTATTCCCTTACAGTCTTATTAATAAAAATTGCTTATTCTTCTCTTACTCCAAAGTAACACCGGCAGTAGTTATTTTTAGATTAGATATGGAATAGCTACGTGTTAGTAACGGTATTAATAAATACGGAGTAAGTTCGGAGTAACAATACCATTTTTACACCGAGATTAAGGTTTAAGTTATGGCAACCCACTGATATTAAAAGTAAAAAAAATGAACAAAATGACCTGCTCGAATGAAAACTTTTCATTAAATAGTTTTATTTAATAAAAAGTTTTTATATATTAAATTTTAATATTTAACTGCATCATTTCCATCATGGTTCTGACCACTTTCGCGGATTGCCTGCATTATTAGGCATACATAATGTAAGTGGATGCTCCTGTTTCATATTTTTAAATGAACATCAAAATTAAAATTAAGTATTATGCTTGAGTATTATTATGTACAATATATAATTATATACAAGTGATATAGAAGGTGTAACAGTTGCAGCACCTTACAAAATGTAAATTATGTGTATTATACAAAACCTGGCGATGCAAAAGAGTGACCGTGAGTTTTATTGCCCGTTCTTTCTCATGGTTCTACGCCCTTGCTTTGCGAACGTGGCAGTAAATGTAGAATCTTTAAGTAATTATTTTGAAATTTATTATTTTGACGTTCCTAAGCATCACATTGTGACCCAAATGAATAAAGGATTTTGACTTTGACAACACAACTATCCCAAGCGAACATAGACACAACACACATATCGGCACGCTTGCCAAACCTCGGCAAACCATCACAAACGCAAACATGCGGATAGGGTATTTGGCTAGGTTTGTATAGGTTTGCAAGTGCTTGTGGCAAACCCTATCTATGTCGGTTTTTTGGCACAAATCACAATTTAAACTCATCTTCTTCAAGGTCTTGAAAAGGGTTATTGCGAGGTTTATACAATTTCACATGCCTTATATGAATGGTAATATTTCTCCAATTACTTCTATCATTCTTAAATCTTCAATAAAATAATCTCTAGGTATTAATTTTAATCTACAATAATAAAATTACAAAATCAGATACTAGTAAGTACTCTAACGAACACCAAACAAATGTGAAAATATATTTGGGTTATGTATGTAAATCTCAATGGAAGTTGGAAACACAATATAAAACTACGAGCTTTTGACCACAGATTCGCTCGCGTAAATTCGAAGTAACACAATTGTCTCATAATAGACGGATACTTTAATAATAATCATTGTCGTTTAAAAAAACTATTTATACCGATAAGAAATATAACTACAAGAAGTATTTACACATGGCATACAAACTACATAGTAGATACTCAACATGACTGTTATTCGTTGACAGTGACGTTTCTGTCTTTTTTTAATATTATAATTTCTAATACTGTCAGAAGAATTAGAAATTAACAAAATATTCGACAATCCGAATTTTGCGGATATATGTTCTTGACTCGAAATCTTTATTTTTTATGTTTTAGTATTCAGGTAAAGTTTGGATCTAGTCTACCGTATCCCGTGACAAAATTATGCGTACTCCTTGCTTACTCCAGCGTTAAACCATGGGCCTCCCCGGACTAACTTTTACTCGCGGAGTAAATTATGAATAGTTAACTCCGTCCTTACTCCTAGTTTATTAATACCATAATTGCCTAATCTTTGCTTAAGTCTTGAAGTAAAGTTGTTCTGACTCTAATCTTAGTTTATTAATAAGACGGTTAATGACTAAGCTTTGCATAGAAGATACAGGGTGTGGTATAAACAGGTTAGTAGAGTACAAGGAGCTTTGAATAGTACTTACTATAGGAGTTTTGATACTACGCCCTATGACTTGTTAATTGGTACCAAGATGAGATGCAAAGAGGATGTTGAAATTTTGGAATTACTGCGAGAAGAAACTGCCAGACAGTTTAAAGAGAGTAGAGAAGAGTTCCGTTTAAAGGCGAAAGAAAAAATATTGGCTATACAGGAAGAAAACAGAAGATATTTTAATAGAAAAAGAAAAGAAAGCCAAAAGTATGAAATAGGGGGCTCACTTGGTGGCTATAAAGAGGACTCAGTTTGGATCAGGACTCAAATTAAAACCCAAATATTTAGGACCTTATAGAGTTACAAAAATTTGTTTGAAGGATCGCTCTGATGTGGAGAAGGCGGACAGTTCAACTGAAGGTCCGAATCGCACCTCTAGCTCAGCTGATCAAATGAAAAGGTGGCCAGGGGGATAACATGTTTAGGTGAGTATGATGTTGGTATGCTGATGATGAATGTATGGAATAGTATGAAAGAATAGGTTAGTATTATAAGTTCAAAATTGTAAACCCTAAGTAAGGTATCACTATTGTTAGTATTAAGTTACTACAATTTGGTTAGTATAACTAAGAATTGTTTGTGATCTCGTACATCCGTTTAGTTAAGGTATTGTTACTGTACTGTAAGATTAGCTCATTGTACCTTGTAATTTTAGTACTAAGTAAAATATTGTAAGTATGTATTTGAGTGATGGATGTCTGAGGACAGACAGATGAGCAGGACGGCCGAATGTGGGAACGGAACATAAGTGTGAGTTAGATGGCAGACGGATGAAAGAGGGAAGAATATAAAAAAGGAAGATGGCGGATATAGCTATAAGGTCTAAGACGTTGCAGGAGTATTTTTTTGAAAAATAAAAGTATATTATAAGTATTTTCTGTTTTTACTCTGAGCCCCATATGCCACATAACTATGGAATGTTTAATGAATTACATGCAGTTTATAATACAGTAATCTGTTCTTCTATTCTTTGGATTCAGATAAGCACACAATCATCATTATCATCATTGTAATTTTTGCATGTAGGTATGTCTAAATATATTAAAAGACTAGAGGACGCCAGCAGCTACGCCTGCACATTTTTTTAAATTTATCTGTTTAGACTGATCCCGTGGCTATTTCGGGAAATCCCTTCTTAGTGCACCCCTACGGTCCCCAAGGAACATACATGCTAAATTTCAGCTTCCTGCGCCCAGTAGTTTTGGCTGTAGCTTGTCTGTCAGTCAGTCAGTAACGCAAGGATTTTACATATTAAGATTGGGCTGTATGAAATTAGTTACAAATCTTACATTCCGTACGTATCTATTTTTTTATATTTCACTAGAAAGATACATAATTATGCTTAAGTAAAAGACAAGAACTGCAAATGAATACTGAAACCCTTACTCGAGATAAGGTGTGGGTATTTCTTTATGATACTTTTCATTTCTCGTGGCCAAATACGAATTCAAATTACGATATAAATAATCTATGGGTGCCTTGGCAACAATATTGAGTAGGTATATAAAAATAAATTTGACAATTTGTTGGAGGATATTTGAATAAGCTCCTTTGCAGCCTAGCGACGCTCTGATGCTAGTATTTCTCATTAAAATATAAAACTTGATGTACAATTCAAGACGAAAGTCTAGTAGACACTATAAGCTTCGTTTGCCTCATCGTTTAAAGTTTGGCAGATTCTCAGAATTGGTTGTTAGTCGTATGTATTTATTAAATTCATGAAACATATCGCATAATAATAAACATGATCAAGCGCTCAAGTTAAAACATACCACTAAAATAAATACCTATTCAAAGAACTGTCATAGGTTTCGAAACATTATCATACTGGCCAAGTATCCTTAGAAAATTACAATTATCGTCTATACATAATACTTAACAGGAAATGCTACTTAGATACGGAAATTACCGCCATTACCATAAAATCCTTTAAAAGAAAATCCATATATTTTTATGTGAGCGTTAAAATAAGCCGGCTTTGCTAATCCCTATATCTGAAGAGTTGACCTAATTGTTCCGGAATCCGACTTTGGCTCATTAAATCTAAACCGTAGTGAATCAGTGAGTTTCATTGTCATCTTCAGAATATTTTTCTGTGTTGGTGGAAACAATCTGAGTGGAGGAGTAGGCAACATTCTCTCGGCCTCATTAAGTTTAACTATTCGCTAAGGGTTCAGCTGGCTCTCGGAACAACCACTGATGTCGACGAAGATAATACAAGGGGAAAATTTCCTGCTGGATGAACTTTATCTTTTATATTTCTGCTTAACTTACGTCTAATCGAGAAAGTTTGGTGCAGGGATGAGCTACATAATATGTATGACTAATGAGGCTTTTCGGTAATGTGCAATGTTTCTGACTTACATAAAATCAATGAGAATGAAATTGGGTAGAGGGTAGAGTAATGCAAATGTACGAATGCTTCACTAGTTTTGTGACTGAATTTACTCGATTTTAAACTTTCGCGATTTGTATGTATCCGAATGATCGGTACGGGACGTCAATTAACTAAGAAACGGAAGTGCGAAGATGGCGCGCTTCGACAGAGTCTGGTGTGACGTTCGCTACAGTTGAAGAGGGGGGATGACGGTTGACGTTCAACGGAGCAACGACAACTATCACTTCTCTTGGAGACTCCGGGTGGACAACAAGTACCTAGAAACTGTCACTCGTTTCGTGTTCAGTAATACAAAATAGTTAGTCAGTTTTGTTAAATTTGATTTGGTGTGAACTTATAACAAACTGTGATGTGAAGTGTTGATATCGGCCAAGAATCAAACAACCCGCCGACATCAGAAGTGGAATAATGGACCAGCGCGACCACAAGGCGCGAGCGAAGGCGACTGCTAACGCTGCTATGTTGGGGAATCGACTGAGCTTGCAACTGCAATCGTGGTGAGCGTATTTTGTCTGATTTTTTTTATTGGTACTGCCAAATTTGTTTAGTGGCGGTAGTAGTAAAACATTACGCGTTTAACCTTGGAAATGTCATAATCGTTGTGGTGATATCGCCATCACATCGTACCGAGTGTTGTAGGTTCGATTCCTACACGAGACTGAGTTGTGGAACCGTTTGACTTTTACGGTGTCATGGTTCCCATGGCATGATCTCATGAATAATCTTCTTTTTAACAGCTTAAAGAAGAAAGACAAAAAAAAATGTGGGTAGTAACGATTTAATTGCGACCTTTGCCGTATTTTAAGTTAGCGTATGGTTGTTTGACTACCACAGTGACCTAACTATAGCGTAGATAGCGAACGGAGGTTTAGAGTTTGATACGCCAGTTAAAAAGAAAGCGATTATTTTTATTTCTTCATGCGAGGGTGGCTCGCACTCACGAACCTTGTGATCATATTATGCTTGCAAATAGATTAATCTTGTCTCGGTCTTACTTTATGGACTGTAATAGTAAAGAGAGTGAGCGTACAGGCCGACTTGCATTATTCCAAGCAAGTGCGTTTGAGTGAAACGTGCTAGTTATTGTTCTAGTGCAGTTGTAATATTGGTTTTAGAACCAACACATAGCTTTGGTTGGTTTTCTGCTAAATCTAGAACAATAACTTCGGTCTAGACTGTCCTTCGCCGGGCAGCGGCGCTAAAGTTGGTAAACTAATCGAATCGTAAATACTAATTTCATAGTGTAAGACTGTGTGGAGCTATTGCTTCTGACTGTGCTGATTTTGTGTAGAACAGCTTGTAGCTTTTATTTCTTAAATAGATGTGTGAACTGCAGTGCTGTCTAGACGAGTGCGGTTGGTTGGTTAGTGTAACCTGACCATAGTCAAAAGATATTACTAGCGCTATTATTTTATCGACTCGTGGTGTTGATAATACGTAACGGTTTTCGTTTAAACGTGATCAGAGCCTAAGTAAAAAGTGGCACTGTTACTCGTTGTAATTCTGAGTTGTACAGACGATCTCGGTATTGCAATTACACCTGCTTCTTTGTGTGCATAAATTTTTAACATGACACATTAAAATGTTTCTTACTCTGATTATTATTAGATGGCACCACAAGTAAAATTAAATTCAATTTTAAGATTTTACGTGTGAGAATTACCTACTGTGTGTTTTTAACATTCATGTGATACGCTAGGAATTTTTATCAAGTGCCCCGAGTTCTATGGCCAATTCCAAGTTATGCTTAGGACGTTTTGGAGTGATAGTGTTTCTAGTAGAAGCTGTTAAACTCGATTATCAGACGTAGAAGAAAATGATTGAGTTATCATCATAGTGCGTTACGATAATCAGTTTCAGAGATTTTAATTTTCATTGTAGGTAGAACTAGGTTAGTGATCGTTAGTGATGATTGTATGCTTAACCTTATTCTCATTAAATGGGTACTTTGTTAGTCGTTGCTGTGATAATTTTGTGGTACCCACGTTACCGTCAGTGTAGATTTGCATAAACTGGATAAGCCGTTTGTGCGGCTTCATGTTTAGCCATGCGTTGCCATTGGTTGGACCGGTAAAGTGCCTTTCTGGTTAGCCTAGTTTACCCTGGAGCTTTTGTGTTAGTCATAGTCTTCGTTGGTGTGCAAACAAGACAGCCGTTAGTGCATTGTCATAGTATCACAAACGTTGTCCATCGTCTTGAACGCGAAAGGTCCGTTGCTGTATCGCTAATGATTAGGTAAGGATAAGCTTCGTATTTAGACTATCTATGACAAAATTATAACGCTATAAAGACTGGTTGGATACTTGGTAGTAAACTTAACAGCTAGAGTATCAGCCTAGTAAGATTTTCTTATAGTCTGCTATGTGATAAGGAAAACCAAAGCAACATGTTCAACGAACCTACTTTAAGATTACTTTGTTAAACGCTCGAAATGATTATCCGGGCGGTGTTGTGTAAACGGATGGAGGTTGCATAGCGTGATGTTGAAGACCCAATGGATGTCAGAGTATGAGCAATGCAATATTTTAATGAGTTTCCTATTATTTTAACGAGTATGCGTGTTGTTCAACATGTCAGCTTCGAGAGAAAGAGTTAGTTGTGATTTTCATTAAAACCTGTAATGATTTTGATCAGAGTAGCTTTATTCCCCACCGACTTGGGTCAAGAATAGCCGAACGACTAGAATGAGTATTGTGCGATAATTTTCTTTTATTCCTAGAGCCAAGTACAAATGTGGTCGTTAATCGCAATCACGGCTACCCTGCTACTCAAGTAGCTCTTATTTGATTTTTGATCGCTAAAATCATCTACCTCTGGTTTCTGTGTCGTATGACAAGAGCGTGTTGCGAGAATCTGAAAGTACTCATGGACTGTCGATTGGTTACCTCAGAACTGTAGTCGTTGCCTCTATGTAGCCAAAGGAAATCAGTTTGTCCGAAAGTAGCTTATCAGTTCTCGCCATGTTCACATTTGGTTTTAGTTTTTGTCAGTGGTCAAATCCAGTTTTGACGTAGCTCATTGAGAGTATGGACGGGAGTTACGTTCTGTCCAGTTGTGAAGTTGTAAATGAATTTGATAATCGCTTAAAATTTACAAAGTGCGGACGTTGAATTAGTCTGAAAGAACGGATACTCTATTTAGTGGGTTAGTTAGTTAGTTGTAGATTTATTTCCTTTTTGGGTAATCCAGGTGGCTAGCGCAGCCTGGAGGCAGGCGCGGCATGGTGGCCGGCGCGGCATTGTGGCCGGCGCGGCATGGTGGCCGGCGCGGCATGGTGGTCGGCGCGGCCTGGTGGCCGGCGCGGCGCGTGGCCTGTATGTGGCGCGCGGCCCGTGTGTGGAGTGCGGCCCGTCTGTGGCGCGAGGCCTGTATGTGGCTTTGAGGCTGGTAACTGGTATAGCTAAAGCATATCTGGCCGAAACTGGCAATGAAAGTGAAGGTAGTTTATTAAAGGAATTTGGTTAGAAGATATAGAGTCCAAAGACCTTAGCTTTAATGTTTTGGTTAACTTGGTTTGAAATATCTTAAAATATAAAGGTCCATTTGAGGTCACAGAAGTTCTTTACGATGATCGTTATAATCGCAAAGCCCTAATAATACTAAGTGTAACTATAAGTACGCACTCGACAGGTTGCGAAAAATGCCTGAAGGTTAAAGTACAACTGACGAAATTGAGGTAGAACAAAGTAGTTCTGATATTGAAGAAAGTGTTTTAGTTTACATGATGATCGGATCGGACCGTACCAGAGGCTGACGTGTAGCCGTAGCTCGGTAGAAATCGGCGTCTACTAACTTAGTAGTCCGTGAGTAGGCGGTATTGCAGTCAGCTCTGGCGGAGGTCGGGTTTCAGTGGAAACCATAGAGTCCTGGAGAGACTCGTCGTTCCCATGTGGGGTTCGCAGAAAGTAGAGTAACTGGAGGTTACTGGGCTATGCATAGCCATGATCACATGTAAAGCTTAAATGTTATGGTTTACTTGGTTTGAAATAATATCTTGAGAGATACAGCGATAGTTAAATGTCAGTCTTACTTTGAGTTTTCTGATTATTGATTTTGATACTGAAACTTTGTGCCAGAGGATCAGAGCATAACTGACGATCTTGAAGAGAGCAAAGTGTGCACCTTAATACTGACGAGACAGTAGAAAACTGGGCTTACATGTTGATTGGTTGTGTAATTACATATAAATGTCAGAGGTCGATTTGTAGCCATAAATCAGTACAAATCGGATTCAATACAACTGTGAAGGCAGTTGTCCGTGAGTACACGGAAGGCAGACGACTCTGGTGTTAGATTGCTTGTGTGATTCAATGTCAGAGGTTGATTTGTAGCCGCAAATCAGTACAGATCGGATTCAATACAACTGTGAAGGCAGTTGTCCGTGAGTTCGCGGTAGGCAGACAACTCTGGTGTTGGGGTTTCGTGGAAACCATAAAGTCCAGGAGGGATTTGGCGATCCTTGTGAGGATGCGCAGATAAATGGGTTTCGTAGGAAACCATAAAGTTCAGGAGGGACTTGGCGATCCTTGTGAGGATGCGCAGATAAATGGGTGGCAACCGAGTGACTGGTTTAAGTCCTGGTTCAGTAACTGGAGGTTGCTGAATGGTGGCAACCGCGTGTCTGGTTGAGTGCCTGGTTTGGTAACTGGAGGTTACTGAATGGTTATGAATCACATGTAGAGCTTAAGTTATTTGATTTGATTATAACGTGAGTCTATGGTAATTGACTGTATTGTCAGTGATGCTCTGAATCCAGCTTCTATAATAGTTAGGAATGTAGGAGGTAATTTTGTAAAAAAAAATTTTTATTGGAATCCTAACACTGTTTTGATTCAACCCTTACCTGGGTTAAGTCAGGAGTAACCGAGCAATGTGATACTGTGCGTGTAAAATTTTGTTACAGATTAACACACAGGGACGTGTGTCTTGCAGGATGGCCGTAACGGAATGATCAGTACGGGACGTCAATTGACTACGAAACGGAAGTAAGAAGATGGCGCGCTTCGACAGTCTGGTGTGACGTTCGCTACAGTTGAAGAGGGGGGATGACGGTTGACGTTCAACGGAGCAACCGGCAACGACAACTATCACTTCTTTTGGAGACTCCGGGCGGACAACAAGTACCTAGAAACTGTCACTCGTTTCGTGTTCAGTAATACAAAATACTTAGTCAGTTTTGTTAAATTTGATTTGGTGTGAACTTATAACAAACTGTGATGAGAAATGTTGCTACTGGCCAAGAATCAAGCAACCCGCCGACATATACATAAAACAAAATAATTTAGTGGGTGTTAATCGTGTAAACTAAACTTACTAAAGGTATAAATACCTATTTGTTTCCCAAAAACCGACATATTAATAAGTTGGCTATAGCTGAGCATTTGTTGGAGTCTGGACCAAACCACTGGATAGAAATATATCAACCGGAAGTCCTATCCATCGATCGTCACTAGTACTCCAGGATAGTACGTGAAGCGGTGGAAATCAAGAAATACACCGTTATTTTTTAATTAGTACAAAAACTTTAAGGACAGATTAGCGAAGATATTATTATCATATATGTGACGTAAGAATTTCATAATATCAATAAAGAGCAAAGTTATTATAATTTGTTTATTGTAGAAAATCTCACTTAAATCATAGTCATATTTTACAATCCATTCACTAATTCATTGATAATATTCCATCCTGCTCATTCGCATTCTCTCTGTCGCACTTATGAAGTAGGTAGCCATAGAAAATAAAATGAAGAAAAATAATAAATGTAGGTAGTTATTTTTTAATGTTGTTAATTCTACCCTCTCCTTCATACTTCATTCGGGCTTAGGACCGGTAAAATTTATCGTTTAACAAGTAATAAAATACGGAGGTATGTAATTAGAAAGCAAACAAATATCAAAATAAAAGAAGGTGTTCTGGACTAAAAGAAAATAGTAATTTTGGCGTATTTATGAAGTTAGAATCATCTGCTATTTACAAATATTATTTTATCATCATCATGTCAGCCTAGAGACGTCCACTGCTGGACATAGGCCTTCCTCAAGGTGTGTGGAGAACACAGACCGATTTTGAGCCGCCCGCATCAAATTATTATTTACTTAAGTACGTATTATTTACTAAACTTACAAGTATTTCCATTGTCCTTCGAAATGTCCACCACCGTTGTCAAAAGCATCCAATATGCACTGTTTTAATAAAATTGTTTGACACTGACCGGATCACTTTTGTACACTCACAATAAGATGTCCATGGGTACACAGCTGCACTCGCGATTTTTCCACTCAAAAAGTACGCACGAAGCATACATACTCCCGTGATATGAACTGATATGATAGGCCATCGCGTCGGGCAAACGTGGACAAACAATTAACTTTTGCAACGAAGTTAGATACGCTCACTTTAGCTAACAATTTAGTACTGTTTTTCGCATCGTCGGGGCGTGGCGCAGGCGCAGAGGGGCGGGAGGGGGAGGGAATTTATCAATGGTTCATTTTACTATGATACTCGTAATAGTACTCGGGTCGGTCATAGTATTAGTATTGCATTTACCAATTATCACGTATTTTTGTGGATAGTTTTGAGACAGTTTTGGGACTTAGTGTTTTTATTTTTTAACTACATAAATATGATCAGTTAAAGATACTTAGTGCTGTGTTAAATTTTTTGTACTAATTAAAAAATAGCGGTGTATAACAATTTTAACCGGGAGGATGGATATAGATTATCGGCTACGTGGAATCCAGTCATCAGCTAATGTAAACACCGCCACAGTGAGAAAACTCAACAGTGTGTATTTTTTTTATTTTTTTTTATTTATTACGTCATTAGTGTAGTGTGCCGAAATACCGACATTGCGAACTTAAATAAAAACCAAGTGGGTGTAGGTGCCAAAACCCGCACTTCCACAAGACGGCGCTAAGCTCTTATCAGTCTCTCCCCGACCACGATCGGTGCAAAACTATCGAAACGTCGGAAACAAATAGGTATTCATACCTTAAATAAGTTAAGTTTATGCAATTAAGACCCGCTAAATTATTTGGTATACTATTTACTCATTCAAATGGCTATACATAGATTGATAATAAATCTAACTTTTACTTTGATCAAAATAGAGCAAAATAATCTTAGCTAATATAGAGACCGTATGACGCATCTCTGCGGCTAAATATAAATCAAAATCTAGGAAATTGCAAAAGAGTATGATAGCTTCGACGAATCACTACACCAATCCTGAAATGTAACGTCAACTAATTCAAATCATTTATTTCAGACTTTTCAGTCCATTAAATGTTAGTAGTACATCGAGATAACTTAAAACTATGTTAGTAACTTACACATAAACATACAGCACACAAACAAAAAGAAAAAGAAACAAAACAAGTACCATGCTACGATATGTGTATCTTTATCCAATGCCTCCAGATTGGACTATGGATGTATTCTGCAATGACTCTCAGGTAGCTGTTGGGACTGTCCATTACCCTTCGCATCAGCGATGCTGCTCTTTAACGTAAAATGGCATGAAAACCATCCACTCGTGCTTCAGCAAACATCGCTGATGCACTACAGTGGCGAGCAACCTGAAAGCATTGTTATATTGAACCTGTAGGGCACTGACGACCCGCTGCATATAGCTAGTCCACAAACTACATGTATAAAAATATTGACAATATGCCCTATACAGTGTCGTCTTTATAGCTTTAGAGCATCGGACAAATCTCCGTGCTAACATATTACAACGGATTGTCAGCCTCCTACGCTCCCTCTCTATGTCTTGTTCATCTATCAGATCCTCGTTTACGACATGACCTAGATACACAAATTGTTTTACTATGTTTAGTGCAACTCCTGATAGTGTCACAGGCGGTACGCAAGAGGGACTCTTACACCTCGCCCTAAACACCAGCAGTTCACTCTTTTTAACGTTGTACATCAAGCCATGTGAATCTGCATAGATCTCACACACGCGTATTAATTTTCTTAAGGCGCTGATCGATGTTTTACTATGTTTAGTGCAACTCCTGATAGTGTCACAGGCGGTACGCAAGAGGGACTCTTACACCCCGCCCTAAACACCAGCAGTTCACTCTTTTTAACGTGGTACATCAAGCCATGTGAATCTGCATATATCTCACACACGCGTATTAATTTTCTTAAGGCGCTGATCGATGTTTTACTAAGTTTAGTGCAACTCCTGATAGTGTCACAGGCGGTACGCAAGAGGGACTCTTACACCCCGCCCTAAACACCAGCAGTTCACTCTTTTTAACGTTGTACATCAAGCCATGTGAATCTGCATATATCTCACACACGCGTATTAATTTTCTTAAAGCGCTGATCGATGTTTTACTATGTTTAGTGCAACTCCGGATAGTGTCATAGTGTCACAGGCGGTACGCAAGAGGGAGGCTTACACCCCGCCCTAAACACCAGCAGTTCACTCTTTTTAACGTTGTACATCAAGCCATGTGAATCTGCATATATTTCACACACGCGTATTAATTTTCTTAAAGCGCTGATCGATGGGCTCAACAGCACCATGTCATCAGCGTAACTAATGTTGTTGAATATTATACCATCTATTGAGCATCCTAAATTGGTGCTGTTAAGCTCACAGATCAGCCCATTTACATAAATATTAAAGTGTGTGGGAGAGCTCAATCCGCCCTGCCTAGCTCCACACTTCAATGGGTAGGGATCCGAAAAGGCGCCCGACTAATATCTCCGAAATGTAATAAACGCTAGCATAAATAATACGATCGAATTACACTATCAACTACACGAACATAACACATGAATCACACGAGAGCAACAAACGTTACACTGAAGCTCTTCCAGGTGAATCTTTCCGCGTGGCCTCAAGTTTACGGTCAATTAAACGAAAGAACTTATCCCTAACTTTGATGTACCGCCGACCTGGAACTAATTAGAATTAGGCGCAAATAGCCCGCCCACCACAGAGCCAGACTTGATGCTACCCCAGTCACCACTTATTGCGAAACTTATGCTCCAACAAGCCGAGAAAATTTAAAGGAAATTGGAACCAAAAAGGATTTTTATAAAAGTTAAATTAATCATTAGTTCCAAGTTTAAGTTCGTTTATGCATTGCTGGAAGCAACTTTGATATATGAGAAAGTTTACAGCCCCTTATATAATAATAGTTTGCCAGTTAGAATATTGGCTGACTTCGAGAAAAGACTGCGCAATTACTTAGCTTAAAGTTTTTAAACTAGAAAGCAAAGCCTTTTCT
This sequence comes from Euclidia mi, assembly GCA_944739405.2. NCBI lineage: Eukaryota > Metazoa > Arthropoda > Insecta > Lepidoptera > Erebidae > Euclidia > Euclidia mi. The sequence goes on along the minus strand of OX123190.2, from coordinate 40,010,316 downwards.
TTTCCTTTTAACATTTGAGATGAGAGTAATAAGGTCGTACTCTATAGTCGTATTTTTTATTAGACGAAGTCAACTGACGTTTACTGTGTTGTCAGTTTATGATGAAATAAAAATAGTGTTGTGACAAAGTGAATGATTGAAAAATCTCTTGAATGAATGAAATTGCATCGATTGTCTAGTGAATAGTTAGTGTGCCTAACGGCCGATATCGGGTACGGTGTTCGAGTTTTCGAAGACTATGTTCCTATAGTATTTACCTATACTGAATACCGAGTGTTTTAAACATTAAGGAAAACATTGCGAGGAAACCTGTAAGACTGTTCTATTTTCAATACATCATGTAGTTGAAACTATACAGGGTGTCACCAGACCCATCACCAAGCCGAAGTTTACTCGTTGTGGACATCATGCCAAGTCATACTAACCAAAAATAATACCTGGGAAACGACTTTTTTTTTAAGTTTTAAATTTTTTAAACCGCAATTTAAAGCGCGCGCGTTCAGTGCTCGAAATATCTACCTATCCATGGGGTCATAGGGCATCTAGCGAACATCTTGGCGGGGTAAATGCATCGATTTTGTACTTAATTAGAAAAATTCCATACTAACTTTGAGCCTCAATATCTCCTGAACCAGTAATTTCCCAGGTATGGTGCCGAAGTAAAAAATGTTGGTAGTGATTGGTACAACATGGGATTTCAGTTTTCGTTAAGGGTCTTTTTACATCCTGTAGATGTATAAAATATAACAATTTATACTACTTACATGACTACTAGTAACTTATATCAGAACACTTTTATTGTAATATAGAAATAATATTCTTTTATAGTTTGAAATGATTAACTATTCACACTCAATGTTCGTTCATCTGATTGAACGAGAACTAAATCACATCACTTTACATACATCGCATCACTATTACTTTAAATATGACAACATTATTTTACAAATTGACATTAGCTACTGTCAGTTGGCTTCGTCTAATTAAAAATACGACTATAGTTACGAAGAGCTAGTTGGCAAACACAATTAATTCATACTTACGTAAGGTAGAATAGATAAGATTTATTTATTTAAAGTATGAAATCATGAGAAATATCTTCGGCAATCCCTAATGTCATATTTTATTTAAAAGATATGCCAGCTGTCTTGCACACCATAAAAAATAACACAACAAAGAATTCTATCACCGCATGTAGATAGTCGGTAGTCTAGGTAGTCGGCCGAGACGTAGATATGAATTGAGGTAAATATGAAAATATTTAGTAGTCGAGGAACGTAGACAATGACGATGGGTTGCAATCTGGAGAATCGAACGTGAGCGAGGAGCGACCCCGATTCTCCTCCGCAACATGCCCGCCATCGCTGACATTGTATCCCGTCATGTTTTGATATAACCCTGCGCTCACTGTATTCTCGTAATACCGAAATTAATTATTCTGCATCGGAATATGGCACTTCGATATGCATAAGGTGATGTAGTAGCGGATGAATGTAACGCCAGATAACAGTGTTCTATTGCGTTGAATATATTGTACTTTTGTAATAAGCTATTATGTTGTAGTAGTATTATGAACAATATATCTATTATACTGAGTATATTTTCGGTATTTGTAGGCTGTGTTGTCGTTGGTAGTTGTTTAAAATATATTTATGGACTACCTACATTTAAACATGATATCGTCTATTGTGACAGTTTGCGTTGATACAGGCACCTCATTATTTAATCAAAATGTTGAAATTTTTATTACGTTTCCTCTCGTCACAATTGATCTAATCAGATAGCAGTGACAAAGCTCGGAGTTGTAGGCAAGTATAAAGCGATAGAAAACACTTAATAACTTCTAGTAAATTTTAAACGAAAAGTCCATATTAATTTGATCTAGATCATTTATTTTGGGCTTAGGTTTCTTATTTTATTGCTGCTATGAGCAGAAATTTTGTTAAATGATTTATATACATATATAGATATTTTAAAAATACCACTAGATAGGAGCAGCATATTTGATGTCATTAGCACGAATAAATGAATAATAATATTGTGCAAATAAAGAAAATGAGATAATACTATACAATATATATGTTTTTATCTCAATTTAGTGAAGAAATTATACAAATTTCCACTCATCCATCAGCACTCCATCCAACACACACATAGTTTATTACGTTTTTCTATTTCTCCTAAGTCCTTTTGGCGATATTTTAACTAAGCATGATAAATAATGATATGCTAGAGTTTAGTTTACGTGGGACTGTATCACCAATTGAAATTCAAATATAATTGCAGTGTGAACAAAACAATTGTTTATTTTCTAAGCAGATTTACAAAACTAATCATTTAATGCATTATGGCAACCATTTATATGCTACTTAGGGGGAATAAAAGTGGTAGAACCATCGAAATCAACTGACACTGAAGGCAAAGAGTTCTACGGTCCATCAATAAAGTACGTATACCACAAAAACGTATACATACCTAGCTCGCTTTGTTTAGGTATTCACAACGCAACTGCGGAAACAAATACGCTCTCGCGTAAATCTAGTTATAGCTGTCTAGCTGTAAATTGGTATCAGTGTGGCCGCTGGTTCAAGCCGTGACATTCAATAGGCGACAAACGAACAATCAGTCGGTGGACATGCCTCGGATTTGGGATTCCAATCTCGCTGTTGAATAGCATTACAGGCTAAGCTGACCTGTCGGGACTAGATACTCATCGCATCGTTTTGGACGGAGTTTTAGATAATGAAGGCGTAAATGATTAGGTATGAGGTTTCCTAGTTGGAAGTTACCTACTAGATACATGAGTGTATTAATAAGCAAAGGATAGCTCATCCCGATGCTCTATTCAGTATTACCCGTCTGAATACTTCATTATCAAGTATATATGTATGTATAAGGTGAATAGATTATACGTGTTTCTATAGAATATTTGCTTATCTAATAAAACAGTAAGTATTATGCAATCGGCTTTATTAATAGAAAAAAAGTAAAAGCTGTAATGTTTGAAGTTGGAGTGCCAACGAGAGCATTTAAAACTATTTTATCCAAGGTAAATGCTCGAACTATGAATCGGCTTACGTAATAACAACCATTCACGGAAAATGCAATGGTTGAACCGCAGATACGAGTGGGATCACAATAGAACCATACTAGATACAAGTAAATAAATCACACAAACGCAATGATGAATACCGAGGCTGATGTAAATCCGAATTAGCATAACCAGAAAGCATTACTTCCACACGCACTACCTACATGTAGCTACCCCACCTACCCGCGACTCCACCTACCCCGCGCGTATGTGACTGTGTGAGTGGCGTGCCACACAATTTATATGCTGATTTTATCACCCGACCATGTGCGAACGTAGTCCCGACGAGAATATATCTACGCACTCGTTGAGTCGTAAAACGTCTACCTCACTTTTATCTATCTTTATCTTTGTAACAGCTACTTCACTTCCGCTAAGCACTTCACGCGAAAAATCACTCGAGGTCTCTTTTAACACAAATATATTTAAGCGTCTAATCTTCTCACATACGCTACGTTTGAGTAGCAGTACAACCGGCGGAATACAAGCTTAGGGCCGCTGTAGCCACACAGCTGTTCCAACGTATTTAATTTTTCAGGAAGGAATCTTTTGGTATTTTATTACGACGGAATTGCCTCTTTATTTTAAGATGATGATGAAACGAGATATAGTAAGCTTTGAAGAAACTCTTTGATGTGACAAATCATTTGATATAAATTATCAGATGGAGGAACATGGCCGGCGGAGCGAGCTAAATGAAATCAAAGACTATCTCCGTTTCTTCCACTCTAAGTTTGTATATCAGAAACTCGTAGTGGCAGCTGTGACATAACCCAAATGCCTTATGAATTATTTAAAGGGAATCGTCCTCCGTCAGACATTTGAATTATTCTGAAGCCTTTGCTTGTGCATAATTAAGTATTGGTCATTTTACTGTAACTCTTTTACACATGGGGACATGAAGTAATTAGGAATTCGCTAATTTATGTGTTAGGTTGTGTGTAGGCCTAGTTCCACTTGTTCCGCCGGTACTACTCATATTTACACGAGACACACTGACCCAGATGCGAAAACAAGGAAAGGAGCAACGCCCAGAAATAACGAAGCCAGAAATCTTCAAAATTTCAGTATCTGAAGAAAACTTTCAAAATATAGAAAGTTAAAGAAGTTTGTAGAGATCATTGAAGCGCGGTTTCATTTTTGACTTAAAATTACTTCGATGGAACACTGAAATTGTCATTTACTCTGGTACATTTCTGCGATCAAGCCAAAAACAACCGAGACCTTCTATCTATCGTAATATAGGCAAAAGTAAAATAATTTTATGGCGTAGCGGTTTTTACGGATGCCGTTAGTATTGCGCCGATTGTAGGTTCGATCACCACAGATGGCAACTCTATATGATTCTCAAATTGTTGTCTTATTCTTTGGATCTGGTTGTGCTCCGTGTCTGTGGTATGAGAGTTTATAAATCATACGACACTGGTTTATTCCTAGCGCAGTTGTTACCTATATAAAACAAAGATAGAAATGATTGACTATCCGCAGATTATCTTCGAATTTCCAAAGTAAAATGTACTTCTATTTCTTAAGCATATCTAATGTTCTTAGTTAAAATAAAAACCCATACTTATTTTATAGAATTAATTGATAAAGAGCAAAATCTTGTCGTTAATTTAAGTGGACCGATCAGCCAGTGGATCCAGATTGGCAGAATATTAACCTCCACGGGCTGCGTCCCAGGAGGTTCATTAGTTAAGGCGCTGTTATACCTCAGAACCCGTGAAACACCAAATTTTTCGTCGCGCAACTAGCCATAACGGTACATATTACAAACTAGCAAAAAATTGAGCTTAAGGTCAAAAGTCTGAACAAAAGACTTTTGAAAGAATTTTTCATGTATGTAAAATAGAATCACAGTAAAAAAATCACAAAAACGAGGCAAAAAATAATCTTTCGTCTCGCTGTTTGCAATATTTTGATCGTAAGCTGTCATATTTTATTTAATAATAATGTAGGAAACCTAATGAACTAAAGAATTACCCTATTTATTTTCATATTATACGTGTATATTTTGTAAAATTAAATAAAAACTGCCAAACGTCTATGATTTTGACGCTCGGTAGATTCCATCAATATTAAACGCTTCGGCAATTTAAACCTTATTAGCATAAGCGGTGTACTGAGTGTCAGTTGCTAGTTTATGCTCCGCCCAGATCTCATCATTCGGCTATGAGCCCTGTTAGAGATAGGTCATGTCGCTTGAGTCTCCGCTGCACGATATTTTACGTAAACCTGTTTGTTATTGTAATACGCCGATTTGAGTTCGTAATTTCCTGTTTTATGTTATAGACTGAATACTTTGAATCAAATAGGCTTTTCATGTGACTATGGGCACATATAATTAGGACCTAAGTTTATATTCTTGTTGCGTTTAATGCGTTATTGTTTCTGTGTTTATAAATATATAATTAGAAGAATAAAATACGGACAATTAGAGAAATAAAGTTCTACGAAGGATTTGTACAAGAAAGCGTCGTAATAAAATAGAAATTCATCCATGGCCAAATTATTATATATTTAATCCATGGCTAAAATAGAAATTCGTCCGTGTGGTGACGGATTAAGAATACGGAATGTCACCACCCCATATAATCCCATGGGTGTCGTAAGAGCCAACAGAGGGAGCATATTATGCAGAGAACAGCACTGTAAGAGAAGGAAAACTTGATACAAACCCTATGCCAACCCATTTGGCCAACGTGGTATAGTAGGCCAATTCCTCCTTTCAAAGGAGAGGCCTAGTCCAGCCGTGGACTGTTAAAGGCTGATGTTGATGATGATGACATAGCTGGCACAGTTTTCAATATTTGAAAGAGTAATAACATAAAATCGAATCATTTTATGTACCTATATTGCAAATTCATTAGCTTGTCAGATCGCCTGGAGCGCTAAGATGCCGCCACGGCGAACAAGAAACAGCGTGCAGCGCTAATATGGCGCTCCGCAGTCCGCACACAAGCGGTAACGAATGTTGTATTACTGTGTTGTGAACATAAACCTATTTAGGTGCATCGGGTAAAACTTTGATTATTCATAAACTATTAGGTATGTCTCAGTACATCTAATATATTTTTAATTTCTAAAATCAATCGTTTATAAGCATGTGTGGGAATTGTGTTAGACGAAAATCTGAAAGATGGTGTGACATGTGTAAATAGAATTAATGACAGATTGATTGCTGTGAAAGTGATATTGCAAGATATTATTCTGAATGTGATAAGTGTGTATGCCCCTCAGGTAGGATGTGATGATTGTGAGAAAGAGAAGTTTTGGATGGATTTCGATTGCATGATGACGGATATTCCGGAGAATGAAGAGATAATTGTGGGAGGAGATTTTAATGGTCATGTGGGACGAACAAGTGGAGAGTATGGAAGAGTACATGGAGGCTGGAGTTTCGGCAGCCGAAATAGCGAGGGAGAAGCAATTCTCCAAGCTGCTGCCGCTTTTGATCTTGTAGTGGCTAACACTTGGTTCCAAGAAAAAGAGCAGCACCTGGTAACCTACAACAGTGGCCACCATATGACCCAGATTGATTATTTTCTGCTAAGGCGTAAACGTATCAACTGGGTCAAAGACTGTAAGGTGGTACCGGGAGAAGACTTAGTCTCACAGCACAGACTCCTGGTGGTCGAATTAAAAATTCGGCTGAGCTCAAAAAGAACCAAGGAGCAGCTACCCCCAAAAGTAAAATGGCATATGTTAGAGAAGAATGAATGTGCAGTAGAGTTCAGAGATAGAGTGGTAGATAAAATGATTGAGATGGGCGATATGAAGGATTGCAGCGTGAATGAGAGTTGGGAGGAGATGAGTAATTGTATGAAGTGCGTGGCAAAAGATGTTTTAGGAGAATCGAAAGGAAAACGTATGAAAGATAAGGATACCTGGTGGTGGACAGAGGATGTACAGAGTGTGCTCAAGGAAAAGAAAGCAAGGTTTAAGGAATGGCAGCTGATGAAAGAAGGTAATGACTCGTTGAAAGAGAGTAAGAAAAAGAAGTATGATGAATGTAAGAAAAAAGCCAAAAAAGCCGTTGCCTTAGCCAGAGCAAAAGCCCTTAACGATATATACGGATTAATTGAGAAGCCGGAGGGCCAAAAGTATTTATACCGACTGGCTAAGGCTAGAGAGAGAAAGGCGAGGGATGTATCCCATATCAAGTGTATGAAAGATGAAACAGGAGTGGTTCTTACGGATGATGATAGGATTAAAGAAAGATGGAGAACATATTTTGAAAAATTAATGAATGAAGAGAATGATTGGTGCAAAATGCTTGAGAACAAGGCGAAGAATATTGGACTAGTGAATGTAATAAGTAAGGATGAGGTAAGACGGGCTGTGAGTGGAATGAAGAATGGGAAAGCATTAGGACCAGATGGAATACCAGTAGAAGCATGGAAGGTGTTAGGGGAGGATGGATGGGTGTGGCTGACTTTATTCTTCAATAAAATGTTGCATGAGGAGACAGTACCCAAGGAATGGTGCAGCAGTTACCTAGTGCCCATTTTTAAAAATAAGGGAGATGTCCAGGAATGCAACAATTATCGGGGAATAAAGTTAATGCCTCATAGTATGAAAGTATGGGAGAGAGTAATTGAGCGACGTTTGCGAGCAGAGAGTGAGATTTCACGTAACCAATTCGGTTTTATGCCTGGTCGAGGTACGGTGGATGCCATTTTTGCACTTCGCCAAATTTGTGAAAAATACAGGGAGGCGCATAAAAATCTGCATATGGTATTCGTTGACCTCGAAAAGGCATATGACCGGGTACCGCGTGAAGTCTTGTGGTGGGCCCTCAAGAAGAAAGGAGTGCCTGAAAAGTACCTGAAGTTGATCCAAGCTATGTATGCTGAATGCCACGCGCAAGTCCGGTCCGCAGCTGGAATCACAGCCAGATTCGATGTAGCTGTAGGCTTGCACCAAGGGTCGGCTCTTAGTCCTTACCTCTTCTTGCTGATTATGGATGCCATATCATCGGACATACAGGAAGAGGCACCCTGGTGCATGCTGTTTGCCGACGACATCGTCCTGCTAGCAAAAAGTGGACAGGAGGTGCAGAGCAAGCTGGAGGAGTGGCGGCAGAGACTGGAGAACGTAGGCCTTAGGATAAGCAGAACCAAAGCTGAATACATGTTCTGTGACTTTGGCGGCCTCTCTAGTCCAAGCCCGGTTACACTCGGCGGTATACCCCTACCAGTATGCTCCGACTTTCGCTACCTCGGTTCACTCCTGCAACACGACGGCGAAATTGACCGAGATGTTCGGCAAAGGATCAACTCAGGATGGATGAAATGGCGACAGGTCTCGGGCACAATATGCGATCCTAAAATGCCTTTTAAATTCAAGGGACGCATATATAAGGTGGTTATAAGGCCTGTCGTATTGTATGGAGCTGAGTGTTGGGCTACTAAGAAGATGGATGAAACACGATTACATGTGGCAGAGATGAGAATGTTGCGATGGATGTGTGGAGTTACGAGAATGGATAAGATTAGGAATGAATACGTGAGAGGTAGTCTGAAAGTGGCGCCTATAGACGAGAAAGTGAAAGGAAGTCGTTTGGCTTGGTATGGACATATTATGCGAAGAGATGATATGTATGTAGGTAAGCAAGTGATGAATATGAAGATAGAGGGGTGGAAAGGGAGAGGGAGGCCAAGGAAAAGATGGATGGACTGTGTGAGGATGGATATGAAAGAGAAAGGGGTAAATGATCAGATGACGGGCGACAGAAAAGAATGGAAGCGAAGGACGTACTGCGCCGACCCCAAATAGATTGGGACCGGGGCAAGAAGATGAATCATTTATAAGCAAGACGGTGACTTCTTTGTTTGCTATAACACAAGTTATAGTATTTTTTTTAATAATAAAGTACCTAACTAATTATTTTTATTGTTATTACAGTGAAGTTAAAGATAACAGTTCTGCAACGTCTTATACACATTTGACCGCAGTAATTCCTAACACGATTTGTTCAAGAGCTAGCCAAGAAATGCCAAACAATTTTTTTAACAAATTTGACTCAACTCCCTAGTGATAAGCAAAAATACAATTTTCTTTTTTTATAATTTTAATAAATTTTCCATAAAAACATGTATGAGGAGAGCTAACGAAAAAGCAGTACCTAGCTCAAATTTTAGTTCTATAATTTTCTAAGCGACATAGCAGTATCTCATGAATAAGGTATATCCACATATATTTTTGATATTTCCTCTATTTTGAAAAATAATAATGGGTTGGGTTTCGAACGAGTCGCCTGAATTTGAGGGTATTGGTGGTGTAGGGGGCTTAAGGGAGTTAGTTTTAATCCCCTAAAAATAATTTTGGCTGCCGGAGTTGCGTCTAAATATTTTTAAACTATTTCCAAAAATTCCTAAATACTTCGGCAATTATGCAAAACGGAACGTAGTTTTTATACTTTAGTACAGTTTTAGAAATGTCATTTTTAGGTTTTATGTGAAAAGCGTGAAACGAAACGCAAACCCGCCATCTTAGAATGATCATTATCGATCACACAAATTTGACATTAGCTGTCAATACAGCTAATGTCAAAGGAGACCGGCCAAAGTTGGCTAGAACGTGAACAATCGTCTTAAAAAAAAGTAAGTTACTCAAAGTTTTTGTTTTAATATATTATAAATATTGATCACTATCCAGTAATAGAAATAAACACATAATAATGATGGATTTTAAAATACTTTCATTTGATTATAAACGAGTAGGTGTCGTTTGTGAAGCCTTGTAAATAATCGGTGGAAAATATCGTTAAAAAGTGTTTAACAAAATCACATTTTAAAGCGATTGCCGAAACCCTGAAAGTACGTAGATATTTTTTATAAGTTTTTTATTTTATATTTTTTTCAGACGACAATCATAATTAACGTAAAATAATGATATTATTTTTAATAATATCAAAATGGTAAAGTATGTTGGGTATTTATTTTCATACTCCAGCAACACTTGACTAACTTGTCAATTCTGTTAAGTGTTATATATATATATACCGTCATTAGCTAGCTTTGCGTCCCAGTACCCGCTTCGAACGATGACTTGTGCTTGAACATGAATGCATTGCATCAATTGTGGTACCAATATTACACAGTGGAGAAGGCATATTCTCAATCTCGTGGAAGTACGACAAGTAGTGACGTGTACGACAAGTGAAAAATTCAATGGATTGCACCGCAAGTGGTATGTATTTGGCATTTCAACAACTTACTCACATCTATCATTGTTTACAATGTGTTTCATTTCATTATTCAACTGACTTGCTACTAAACTTCAAAGAATAATGTTTTCTACTTAGTTTACGCTATTGAAAATTAATATTGTAATTCCAATTGTAAATTGTTCACGCCCAGGCCAAAGTCCAAAACATTGTGGTCGGTCTCCTTTATGCGTCATTGCTTTCGAGTGCCTAGGGTTAGGTGCGGCTGTAATAAGTAACTAAATAGGTTATGTTAGGTTCTCTTTTGAACCTTTATCCGAAAATAGGAGCCCTGCGAAGCAGGGCTCCGTCAGCCTTAGTTTATTAAACTAGTGTAAAGAATGTGGGGAAAAAGGGTGCATAGGGTTCCCACCACGAACTTAGGGTCCCAAGCCAACCTCACCTGCAAGTGGTGCACCTGCCGATCAACGGACGAGGCTCTGGCAAACAAAATATCCCGATAAGCGACAATAGGCTCGCCACCTATTACGTGGGATGAAAACACTGGCGAAAAGTGGGCGTTAAATATGCCTCTGCCTACCCCTTCGGGGAAACAGGCGTGAGTCTATGTATGTATGTATGTAAAGAATGTGGAAGTTGGCAGTGCCATACACGCCGATGTTTAGAGATATTTTTTTACAGAGGAAACCAAGTATTTCCGGCAAGTAAAAATGGTGAGGGGGGTTCCGAGCCCTCCCCTCTTCCCCCCTTCATCACTCACAACCCCTAAAAACGGCGACGTATTTCAATACCTTTACCATAATAATTATACCTATAATAACAATAAAACATCCATAAAGAAATAAAATAAATCAACTTTTGCTAAACTTCAATTATCTCGTAACTCGCTTTACTTGAGATACGGCTTTTGCGCTTAGTAGGGCAGTATTGTGGTTTTTAGGGTACAAAAATTGTAAAAACGGAACCCTTATAGACTCGCCATGTCTGTCTGTCTGTCCTCCCGTATGTTACAGCCAATTTATTGCAAAACAGATTTGAAAACTGGCAGGAATGGAATTAGATGTAGGTATTCTATGAACCGCTTCACCATTTTTATACAAAAACAAAACAAAAATAATAATGGCCTCTCCATTCATGGAACTGACTTAATTATTTTTATCATCTTACGGCACTTAGGTATTTACCTACTTTCGTCAACTATACCTATAACGTCTAATGTAAACCAGTTTTGCTCATGGCGCTACTGAGAACAAAAATTGCGCTATGCCTATATTGTACAAACAGATTTATTTATGTAATTTAAATTTTAATATCAGTATCTCAATTCAATATGCTAAAACGTTTTGCTTGCGATTTTGAAATATTGGAATACGGATGTTGCCAGAATACGGCCGCACGCAACGAGAATGAAGGGGGGCGCCCCGCACAAGACGGAGCTACGCGCCCTTCACCTCCCCTGCTTCACCCCCTCATTTACCAAAACAGTCGCTTAGAACAGCGCCTTAAGACATAAATCTCCGCTTTAAGCTGAAAGCTAAGACCGACTTAAGGCGAGGTTGCAGTACTTTTTAAGATTTTTGAACGTCTGAAAGTCACATGAACTATGATATTTTTAATGAATAAAAATTAAATTATAAAAGTTGAACATATCTTCTAGTAAATCGTAAAGATAGAAACACGATTTGGAATGATTGGCTCGATAAAAAAAAATGTCAAACATGGCACTAAATCACAATTTTAAACGTGTACTGCTCAGACATTCCATAATGAATTTATATGAAAGTATTATCAATAGAAGCAGCTCTTTATTTTAAAATAAATGGTAAAAACAGATTTTGTAATTTCGTTATCATTTTTCTCCAAGAAAGAAAATAGTCAAAATGTTGGTATATCGCTCGCCGGCCGTTCATCAGTGCCTGTCTAGGCGTGATTGAGGGCGGACGTACGTCGTTGCTCCGCAAAATCCCCCTCCACCCCCGCATGTACGTTTTCGCAAAAGTTCAAAGTAATTCGTATTCCAAACTCAATCGTTCAAACCATAGACATACTAGTAAGAAACCGTAGACAGGTTACTGACAAGGTAACATGACGGAGCATACGAGTGGCACGCATCGCGAAAAGCGTATACACACTAATATAAATATGTCAAAACGATACACTAAGAATTAGATAAGAAGTGTAAGTGAGATAGCACATCTAATCGCAAGCGCGAAATAGAGATAAACATATACTCTCTGGACCAACGCGCATTGTGACATCATGCTGACCGTTTCACAAACAATAATTTGACTCAGATGCGACATGATCACTTTGTCTGTCTTGAGTAAATTCAATTCGCCTCAAAGTAAATTTGATTAATTCATTTAAGGTAGGGAAATAAAAAGTCGATATGATTTATTTATAACATTTATTAAAAAAGTACATTTTATTCTTCTCATTTCATTCAATGGAAACCTAAAACAGTACGTTAATATAAAAACTGCGCTGCGGACCCACCGTAGCCCTGGCAATACCCCTGGGGGTATGGTGGGTCTTTTAAAGCTTAACCGTACTCCTGGCTGAAATGCTCGTAGTGTTATACCAACGTGCTACGTGGACATTAAACTGAACAGTGTTATCTCTCGTATGATAATGACTTACTACTTACGTTTTTGTATTTTTAGACAAGCGAAGACAAGCGCTAGTACGATGATATAGTGCAACAAGGAGATAAATTAGAGAATAAAACGTTTAGGTATTACTGCTAATGGTTATAATGCTTTCTATATTATAGGTATAATCTGTGGTACTGTTGAAGACCTGTCATCATCATCATCCTTGCGCTGTCGAATCATTCCCACTAGTTCTATTGAACAGTTCTATGATAGAACTAGTGATACTTTTTTTCCCACTAGTTCTGTTAGCACAACTTGATGAGAAGAATAGAACTAATGGGAAACAGTTATAGGAAATTTATCACTAGTTCTATGTATGTTTTACAAGGGTAGTGTCACAACATCGCGCTCACAAATCCGAATAAATAATAATGTATTTATAAAAATGTGTTAAACGAATGAACGTCTACAAAACAATTGAACGTCTACAAAACAAATGAACGTCTACAAAACAAATGAACGTCTACAAAACAAATGACTACCAGAAAGTGATCAGCTATCGATAGTGATTGCAAAAAACAGGTGCATGCGATTTTCGACCTTATTGACAATTCATGACAAACTTTTTTTTTGTTTTTTCTCGCTTTCTGGCAATATTAGGGTAATAAAATTATAAATTCTGACTAATGTCAATTAGGTTGAAAATCGCATGCACCTGTTTTCTGCAATCACTATCGATAGCTGATCACTTTCTGTAAGTCATTTGTTTTGTAGGCGTTCATTTGTTTTGTAGACGTTCATTTGTTTTACACATTAAACAAATGAACGTCTACAAAACATATTTATTCGGATATATGAGCGCGATGTCGTGACACTACGGATCATTCTCAGTAGTTCTATTGAATACCCTTGTAAAAACATACATAGAACTAGACTGGGACATTTCCTATTACTTATTCCATTAGTTCTGTTCTCCTCATCAAGTTGTGCTAATAGAATTAGGACAGTTCTATCATAGAATTGTTCAATACTACTACTATACTGGGAATGATCCCACTAAATAGTAGAACTTGAAATTAACGAACTGAAATTAATAAACTAATTACACAACAATATTATCTGGGAGTACGGTTAAGCATTGAAAGACCCACCATACCCCCAGGGGTACTGCCAAGGGTACGGTGGGTCGGCAGCGAAAACTGTGCAGTACAATCTACTTAGTTGTTTAATACTAAAAGGAGACACTTCGCCAGTCTTCTGGGCACGCTTCCGATTGACTGCGATGCGGATGACTTCCATGACGCCTTCTAAATTTAATTGTAATTTATTTTATTTTTCGTATTGTATATATTAAATAGGCTTATTTTAATTTTAGGACATAATTAAGCTGCTTTTCATATAATTGTTGATTTTGTTTGGAAAATAAATATAGAATAGTTTTACTAAAGAAAAAAAAAAAAAAAAAGGAGAAAAACAAGAACAAGTGTATGGACTTTGATCATCCGTCAATGTTTGTAACTTACGTATGATTTTGTATTTCTATAATAATAATATATTGTGTTGATTCAGCCTCAAATCACTTTTATTACTTGACAAAAACACACATCAGTATTTTATTATTACGAATGTACCATCTGGATACTTTGTTTTTTAGTCTTTGAACACGCACAATACTGCTTCTCTTTTACACTCGCTAAATGCCAATTTTTTATTCACTCTATTATTTGTGATACTGAATTGATTATAAATTGAAAATAAAACGTAATATTGTAATACTCATGAATGAGAAGTGATTCCATAACTTTTAGTCATTTTCCTACTATAGTTTAACTACTTTAGCAAAATCTCATTACACACGACGGCATTTTCAAATGTAACGTACACACACGCCAGTAAAAGAGCGAGCGCTTCCGACCGCAGTGCGTGAGCGACTAAAGCCAAATGAGACATTTAGAAAAAAAAAGTTTGTCATGAATTTGTCAGTTTTTAATGTGCCACTTTTGAACTTCGCATAACTCATCTACGGTTTTTTTACGCTGCGCTGTGGCACACGCACACACGAAAACCCCCCCTCCCCTCCCCCCGCTCACTCGCTGACGCCACCGCTGTGTTTTTGTTTTTGCGGGGGGTGAGGTCGAGCTACGCACTGTACTGCAACCTCGCCTTAAAGTAAATTGCTTGCAGAGCAGTTCTTCTCTGTGAGGACGGATCAGTTCCACAGCATCCTTTGTCTCAATCAGCCACCTCACTAGGGAAATAAACCTTAGCATAATAATTGTGTTGTAGGATTTATCGTTATTCACCTCCAACTTTGTATGAACGTAATGAAACACAGTACGAAAGATAATTATGTGCCGCATTATGGAGAGTCGCGCGCGAGTGGATGAATCAAAAACATTAAAGAATGAACTACATAATAATATTTTAATACTAAATGTAATAGAATTAAAATATTAAAAAATAAAATATTAATATTTAGAACTTTATCGATAAAGCAATCAATATCACCATTTAAACAAGAACGATTATATAGAAGCGCTCATAGCGAAGCTCGTAGCAAAGTTAAGCAACATTCACAAAATTCATCACTTAGGTGTGGGTGACTGCTTGTGAGGCATTTACATGTGAGTGCTATCATGCTTCGGAAGGTTCGAAAAGACTTCGGTCCCGGACTTTTCTAAGGGCGTGAATCGGGCGGTCTCAGCAGTCCGACACCAGAGTTGGCCACACACTCAAACGAAAAAGAAATAAGAACAATTAAGAACATAACGTTTCATATAACTCAAAAATGTATGCAGTATACATTAATGTGGCGTTGAATACCAATAGATGTAAAAATTTCTACGACTTGTACACAATTAATAATGTAATCTCTTTGTTGATTAAAAATCAAAGACATATTTTGTTAAGGAAAAAGCATCGCTCTGTTGTGTATAATAGTTTGTTACGTATAAAGGTTATAACTTTTATACGTAACATTGATTTCAAGAACACAGATATTTTAATCTTTGTTACTGTTATTTGAATCACAACTTCAGCTGTTTGAAAATACTATAAAATAAAATAAATACTAAAAAAAAAATTTGTCGGAAGTAGTTTACACTGGCTGTCCACGACATGCAACACGGGTATTTGCTGCTGTTCCGACAAAACAAATAATGTTCAGTTTTTTTCGCCAATCGGGTTCTTTTGCGAACTAATACTTAAGACTTCGTACTACTATTGATTCTGTTTCAAGAAACTAAACTCTACCCATCTATAAGTAAAAGTATCTTCTTTGTTTCTAATGGTATGAACAATATTTATAATATCTTCAAACAATCTTCATTATTTGCAAGCAAGCTTCCTTTGAGGACGAGAAAAAATAAAATGAAAGGGGAAAGTAATGAAAAACAAATACCTCCTTTGCTCTATGAAAGTAGCCCCTTCAAACAATCTATACATATAATAAAATGGTAGGAAAGTCAAAACTGTACATTAAATATTTTTTTTAAAGAATTCTTGGGGTGTGATCTACAATCGATACCGAAGCCAAAAATATAGTTTTTAGAATTTTTGTCTGTTTGTTTGTATATCCGGGATAAACTCAAAAAGTACTGCATGGATTCACTTCATATTTGGCACGAATATTATTCAAAAGTCGGGTCAACATATAGGCTACATATTATCACACTATGATCTACGGGGATCGAGCAGTGAACTTTTATTTCTTCAACGCATTCTGTAACAACGTGTAATCTAACGATGCATATTTGAATGTTGTTATTATTTTAACCATGCTATAAGCTAGCTTCACACTATAAAAATCACGCAATATAAGTAACTTAGGCCGATAAACATAATTAAATGAATATAAGTAGTATCAAGACAATTTTAAAGCAGCCCAATATATGATTTTCAAAAACATCAAGTCGAATTACATGTGTAAGCCCTTTTTGGATAAAAATAATTTAAATTTGATCATGTTGGCGAGGTTAATAGTTGTTTTTAAAAGTCATAGATGGAGTTGTGCCTTTTCTTCTTAAAAATTGAATCGTTAGTTCGTTTCAGAGATGAGCAAGACAATAAAAAATGGGTTTATATAAGTTTTAAGCTGCTTCATCTATGTCTTATAAAATTCAGCGAGTTTGTCTGTATGTAATAACAAATAGAACTCAAGAAGAACTGCATAGATTTATGACAAAATTTTAACGGCAACTCAAAAAAACGGCACGCTATTGCTGAAAGCAATTTGAGCTAAATGATGAAGAAAGAGGAAATTAAGCATGCCATATATGTCTTAAAGATAAGACATGTTATTTTGTTGTATTGTTATTTTTACAGTACTGAATAAATAGTAATAGAGTTAGTACAAAATAAACATAGACTGTTCATATTTTTGTTCGGTATTTATTGGTAAAATTATTGCTTCTTAATTAATATATTTTCATGTCGCATATAAACTTAAATGTGATGTGGAACTAGCTAGATTTTTTACTCACACACAGCCATTTATTTCATGTTAAAAAGGCATTTATTTCGTGTAAAGTCAACAATTAGATGTGTCATAATTTTTTACCATATAAACGAAACCATTACTGGTGAGGATGGATATCCCTCACACCGGAGCCGATCACAAGCAGAGGGTGGGCATTCCACTGAGCTGAGCGTGCGTGGCCAGTGGCAACCGGTCGATAACAGATGGATTGTTCCTTACTCACCAGTACTGTCCAGGACCTTCCAGACGCATATCAACGTCGAGTCGTGCACCAGCGTCGACTCGATCAAATACATCTGCAAATACGTCAACAAAGGGAGCGATCAGGCGACGTTTGCTTTACAGAACACTGACAGAGACGAGGTTACCAGTCTGGTCGCTACATCAGCACGTCTGAAGCGGTTTGGTGGATACTGGCTTCGTTCTCTATACATGACAGGCATCCTACCGTCATGCATTTAGACGTCCACCTAGAGAACGGCCAGCGCATATATTTTGACCTCGACAACGTTGCTGAGCGCTTGAATCCGCGCCAAACAACTCTCTTGGCATTTTTCAGGCTCTGTGAAGTCGACCAGTTTGGGAGGTCCCTTACGTAAGACGAGGTGGCTTCATATTATACGTACGACAAGCAAAGGGGTGTATTTAACCGACGTCAACGAGGAGGTGCTGTGGAAGGTTTTCCGGGAATTTTCAAGGATACTGCATTGGGTAGAGTTTATACCGTGCACGCGAATAATGGGGAATGTTATTTTCTGCGGTTGTCACTTCACACGGTCCGAGGCCGAACCTCTTTCGCCTTTCTAAGGACATTTGATGGCGTGGATTATACCACTTACCGCGCAGCCTGTGTAGAACGTCACCTTCTGGACGGTGATCAAAACTGGGATGACACCCTCGCGGAGACGAGCGTCAGTGACAATCCCAGCCACATGTGTCATCTGCTTGCCAAATCTTGTTGTTTTGTAGAGTCGCGAACCCGGTAGCTTTGTGATGAAAAGTATCGCCATCATAAGTATCATATCTGTCTGAAGATTTTCTACTGAGCTTTGAGGCGTGCTACTGGAGACGAAGTCGGAGTAACTGATGAACGCGTGCTGAACACCTGTCTCAGCTCACTTCAAGACGTGGTCATTTCTGTCGGCGGCAATCCACTGGTCGAATATGGTTTACCAGCTCCCCAATCATCACCGCATCAAGACCGTGGAAATCGGGAGTATAACGCTAAGACAATTTACGATCCGGGCGAAATGACCACCATACGAAATGACCATGTAGCTTTGTTCTCTTCAGATCAAAAACAAATTTATGACACCGTCCTTGAAAGCGTTGGGCAAAACGAGGGTAAAATGTTTTCTTGGATGCTCCTGGTGGAACAGAAAAAACATTTGTTGCCACTGGCATACTTGCAGAGGTCATGAGGCAAGGCAAAATTGCCATTGCTGTAGCATCGTCGTGAATCACTGCTACACTGCTTCCAGGTGGCAAGATAGCACATGCCATGTTTAAAATTCCCATCGATTTAGAGAGCGCCGAAACGCCTGTTTGTGGTGTGTCACGTAACAGTGATAAGGGACACGTGCTCAAGGATTGCTCTCTGATCGTATGGGATGAGTGTACGATGGCCAATGGGAAGGCAGTTGAGGCCGTAGACAGAACCCTGCAGGACATCCGCAGGAACGAACATTTGATGGGTGGGAACAGTTCTGTTCAGTGGTGATTTCCGACAAACGCTTCCCGTGGTGACGCGGGGATCGAAGGCTGACGAGGTGAATGCTTCGTTGAAACGATTTTCACTGTAGTCATGAGCTTGGCTCGGTGGCAATGCACGTGCTCAACAATTCTCCGATGTCCTTCTAAGTCTTAGCGAAGGCACTCTACCAGAGGAGAGAGGTGGACAGGTGGTGCTTCCAGAGTCTCTCTGTAGAGCTGTATCCAGTTTAGAAGAACTCATTCGCTGTGTGTACGGGGACATCAGTCGTATACCGCACCAGTAGAATTCTTGGGTGTGTGAGCGGGCCATTTTGACGCCCAAAATGATCAGGCTGCAGCAATTAACGAATGTTTTCTCTCGGAAATTGAGGGGAATGAAGTGGTCTACACCTCAATAAACACTGTCGTCAAGCAAGATGACGCCACACATTATCCCGTAGAATTTCTGAACATCCTGGCAGCAAGTGGACTTCCAGCACATACCATCAAGCTGAAGGTCGGTGTCCCGATTATGCTTCTTTAGAACCTATCTCCTCTGAAGTTGTGTAACGGGACCCTCCTTAAAGTAATCTCGCTCCACAGACACACCATTGAGGCGGAAATTCTTAAAGGTTGTGGCGTCGGCGAGGCAGTATTTATACCACACATTCCTCTCATACGTCATAACTTCCCGTTCCAGTTCAAGCGCGTACAGTTCCCCGTGAGTGTTTGCTTCTCTAATAATGTTGTTTAATAAGTATGTATTTTTACCCTATTCTGTATTTCTTATTCATTATTTTCTACATCTGCTTCAGTCACAACTTATGACTTAATTCAGCAGAATTACCAGATCAATATTTCAAATGTTATTTTAAAAGGTATAATCGTAGGTATCTATTTAATAATTTAGTGCTGTATAGCGTTTACGCAGACGACGTCGCGGGCAGCAGCTAGTACCTTATAATGTTTGAACACGATTACTGTTGTGCATTCAAAGCACCTTAACTTTTTAATATTATCATGGAAAGCAGCAAGGACATTAAAGAAAAGGTCATATTTTCCGTGATCATATTTTTAATTTCAAATCCGATCGTGCAATACCTACTGGCTTTTGTTATTCAGTTTAATAAGACAGAACGTTGACAATTGTGAAACAAACAAATAAATCTAGATAAGAATTGTGACATGAATAAAAGCATATATGTACATATTTGTAATCTAACTTTATATGGTTCGGACATTCGAACATGACGAGCGTCGAAATTAAAATTCGGCTCAAAAGCGATTCATATCGATTTGTTACCCCATTCAATGGTGAAGCGTTTGCGAGCCGAGTCTAAACATTGCGACAGCCTCGGGTGATTCCTGCTGGACACAGGAACTAACGGACCCACGTTATTTAATTGAAATGAATGTTTGTCTGCGGGGAATAAAATATAAAGCTTTTGAAAATATGCGTACTTTAAATCGAAAATCTGTTACACTTTAATACGTTAACTTTCTAGCCAATGCTTTCAAACTAAGAGCAGTACCTAAGGTTTTATAATTCTATACGTAATGGTTTTAAAACTGTGAAAAGATGGTATTAGATAGATTTTAGGGAATATAATTGCTTTATTAATCCGTTAAATTCAGAATACCGCAAAAGCTAATTAAACTAAGTTGGTAAAAACATAGTTGATATTTTATTTGCTAACACAGATATATGTATGTTTTAGACCAATAAAAGCTTATCACGGTAACTCGTTAATTAAGGGCCTATGCACGCCACGTTTTTTAGACGCGACGTTGATGCACGTTTGTAGCGATACAGACGCGATACGCACGCAAGATAGATGCAGCCTGTAGACCTTTGCACACCTGTATAAATCCAAATACGCGTTTGAATCGAGACAGACGCGCCAGTGTAGCGATACAGACGCGATGCAAACGCGCGTGTGTAGCAATACAGACGCGCCAGTGCTGCGCGTTTGTATCGATACAAACAACAACAAACTGCTCTGTAGGATAAATACGCGCCGTCGACGCGCGTTTTAGAAACACGCGTCGACGGCGCGTTAAAAAAACGTGGTTTGCACAGGCCCTAATATAAAATATAGCGTTTTAAAACTGACCAGATATGTATATCGCTATTTTTGTAACTCAATCAAAACGCATGTGAGTACATTTTAAACATTAAGTTAACATTCACGATGTTCACCCACACTCGAAACAACAATTTGTGGATCACACAAAGTGTAGTACCCTGTGGGCTTCAAACCCACAACACTCGACGCGGTGTGGTGACCACTACGCCATCCGTGTAGCCAATTATATTTTCACTAGAGGATGCTAGCGGCTACACCCGCGTTATTTAAGGCTTACTGCTCCAATCCCGTCGCTCATAGCATGATGTTATATAGCCTGTAGCCTCCCTCGATAAATCGCATGAACACTGAAAGCATTGTTCAAATCAGACCAGTAGTCAAAGTCAAAGTCAAATTATTTATTTGTGAACATAGGTAATGCGAGATGTTATACCATAATAATAAAGTTCTTCTATGTTTTGCTTTAGAAAGCATACAAATATTAACACAAACTTAAATACATTGAGAAAACAAAAATCATAATCAATCATAAATAAAACCACTATTGTCAAAATATGTGAATAAATTATTAAAATACATACAGGCATACATCGGCGATAATAATAAATCTAGAATTGATATATTGTAATATATTTGTCATTTAAAAATTCTGTGACTGTATAGTAGGCTTTTTGAATTAAAATATTATACAATGTCCTTTTAAACACCTCAAATTTGCTCATTTTTAGTAGAGTAGTTGGTAAATGATTATATATTTTTGGGGCCATACCCAAAAAGTTGGCATTATAAATGGCCTTTTTGTGTCTTTTCATATGTATTTTATTTTGACGGCGAGTCAAAGTCAGTGTGTCAAACAATTGGATGTTCTTTTTTATAAAAATTGCGATCTCATATATATAAAGAGATGGCAAGGTCATTAATTTCAAAGTAGTAAAATGCGGTTTACATGAATCCGTGATTTTTATTAGCCCTGACACATTTCTTTTGAGCTTTGAAGTTCCTGAGATTAGCGCATTCAACCAAAAAACAAACGAACTCTTCAGCTTTATATGTATATTAGTATAAGATTATCGAATCAATTGTGTTATTCGCATATTGTCAATCAAATCACATGTTAAATCAAATATAACGATTACACGATAGACGGGATGACAATAGCATATATTTTAATTCCAAGTATTTGGCTTATTTGATTATCTGGGAAACGACCAGTGAAATTCGTGGCATATTACGCCTCATTACAATCAGTTGAATTGTTTCTGTATTCAAATTTTAACCATTTGTACTAGTTCAACTCTAATATTGTGTTGTTAGATTTTATTATTGCATGTTTTGTATTGGATTTGTATTTATTTAGGTCTAATTTAAAGTATTAGTTATTCAGGCTTGACTACATGGGCGATGTGGCTACATCTCTACACTGCGCCGGGCGTAGTGCATTCGATTACTACATGGTGCAATACTTGGTGTCATCCACTGATTGTTGTTTAAAGTTGGTGTTTTTGACTCTATTGTTTAAAATCCTCCGCGATACAGGATCTATTCCTAATGCGGAGTTGTCTTTTTATAACGTTGCATTTTATAATCAAGATAACAATGTACCTACTAAACTATAGCATTCGATCCCGTTAATATCAATTCTAAAAATTGGTTGCCTGTAAAGTCGGTATACGGGCGAAAGTTTTACGTGACAACGACTTTGAGTGGTAAAATAATTTTAATGTGAATATTCATTCGTATAGTAGGAAGAAGGATGAAAGACGCGTGCCTTCCACTTTTTATGTCTGTCTCTCTCGCTCTTAGGCGGGACGCGTGCCTCTCACTCGCTCTCATTGTGAGCGCATAACGTGAGCGGAGCGTAACGCAGTTTCTTGAAGTGTCACCCGGCAAACCAATTTATAAGACGTTGTCACGTCAAAACAATTAGTAAGTAAACATAGTTATTCAAGTTCATTATCGGTTTAAGGAATTAGTGTATATAGTACCTAAGACTAACTACGGAATTCAATATTCGAATTATAGATAGATCTGTAGATTTTAGATTCGTTTTCGACAGTTTTTGACATAAGCTCCATACAAAATATGTCAAACACGAATCTAAAATCTACAGATCTATCTATAGTTCGAATATTGAAAATGGCCCAAAGTGCATTCAGAACTAATTGAAAACTTATTTGTATGTAACAATAGGATACTAACAATTTAAGTTGGGCTCTTGTTATTAAAAAAGTTACACAGAATTGAAAAGTACTTTCTTGAGTATTTTTTTTTATAGTAATAGGCGGCAAACGAGCAGACGGATTGCCTGATGGTAAGCAATTACCGCCGCCCATGGACACAAGCAACACCACAGGAGTCACAAGTGCGTTGCCGCCCCTTGGGGTGTGGAGGATAGGGCCTTTTAAGTTTCGTATAAAAAATATTCAACAAATAAATTCAAAACGGTTATTTATTAAATATTTTTATTTGCCGTAAAATATAATAAAGTGATTTATTTACCACAAAACGTAAATAAATTTAAGTGTGTTATCATTCGTTGGTGAATATTTCCGTGCTTCAACTTCATTGCCGAGCTCATAGGAATATTTTTGCATATTTCCTGGCTTCACAAAGCGTCGATTTACTCCAGTTTCTAGATAGAATTTTCGCTGACAGTATAAAATGCGTGGATTCCATGTCTCGCCCACTCGAGTGCGACAGCCGAGCTTTCTCAGCAATATTGAAACTTAATGATCCGTGGTCCGTACCCGAATAGTAACGTGACTCACGGAAATATTTCGCCTTTTTCTGCCCAAAATGTATACCGGTTATCATTAATGTATCGTTATTATGTGCAGGTATTTCAATGAGCGGCTTGTATTTTTGTATAACGAGAAATTATGCTTACGGATGTAGAACACGATACGAATGAGATGGAAGGTAAAGTTGTGTCAATTTAATTTGAATTTGTGAAAACAGTCGGGTGCGGCGGTGGCAGTAGTTTTGCGGAATTGAAAAGAACAGTTGGTTAACTAACTAGGCGAGTTGTGGAGTTAGGCGGTGGGTGAAGCAAGCGGCGCGCGCGCTGAGCGCACTAACGACACCTTGTTGCAGCCAACTTCGCTCCACACGCCGCACAAGTTCACTTCATAAACGGAAACTTTGCCAATTGCAAAAGAGTTCGCTTTCATGTTATGATATGTTAGTTTATTCAAGTTCTCGACGACTTAGTTATCATAAAGTAAACACAAAGACGTCTTACGTACTGAGAATGTGTAGTTGTAGATCCGACGACTTTTGAGTTCAGTCAGCGTAATGGTATTTCAGCATTAGCCATCGTGTACAATAGTGATGAAGGTAAGATATGAAAATGGGTCTTTTTGGTATTGAATATGAATGTTGGCTTTACTTATTTTATATTTCTAGCAACATTGTATCTATTGATTTCAATTCCTCCTTAGCCTAGTTGAGAAGATTGGTCTCAACTCATAGTTTCACTTTAAAGATAGTTTTTTTAACTTATGAATTGTGCCTCTATGAATTTGTTTTTTTTTTGTAATTATGTAATCAATAACATTTATCCTAATTGCTATCAATATTAATAACTTGAAGTTAAACTACAATTAGTTCATTTTGAATGGGGTAATATTCCTAAAGACCTTTCATTGTGTCAACATTGCCAAAGTTACTGTGAACATGTTAAAGTCGGTAATTGATGAAGATATCCAACTAACGGGGGACTCTACTTTCCACGAAACGGTGAATCAATAGTGCCCTCCCTTAGATATATCGATAGCTTATAGTGAATAACCTCGTAACTGCGAAATACGCAACTTTTCAAGAGGCACAAAAAAGTCTCCTGTAAAATTTTGATCTTACAGAAAATCTAATTAGACTTTTAGTATCATGTAAACCCTAAGATTCTAAGCATAAAAAGATATAGCTTCTTTTTAAAAATAGATTAACACTACAAGTATCGAATCAAATTTTGCGTGAAACAGGATTGTGCGTAACAAGCTATACCAGAAATAAAATAAACAAAAAATGCATTCCCGAGGTTTACATTGTAAGCGGTTGTGTATATATCAACTTATGTATGTGGCGGTCACAATATAGTGGTGTAATGATAGTGTAACGTATGTCCCCTTAGTGTTCAGGCCAGTGTCGTGTTGTTGGTCGGTCATACTCGTGGCAAGGGAAGTGAGACGATACTCTGCAATAAACGCATCTAAAACCTCTACTGCGTTTTTACTACCAGAACCCGTTACAATAGAAAGTCGCGCGTCGAACGCACGTGAGACGACTTATAAGAATTGCACCCGTCGTCGCGTAGCTTTACCCTCATCTACTAGTTTATAGCCGTCCTCTCATTGAATGCTGACTATATTGTTAGATATTATTGATATCCGAGTGTTACGGCTTCGGTTTGGTTCACTTTATTTTTGAAGTGAAAAGTTTTACAGTAGGTATTTCACTGTTTCAGCCGATTGTATTGTTTACCTTGTTGTGGGGGGTGACAAAGGTAGGTATAAATATTTTGTCTGATAAAAAAAAATTCTTATGTTATGTCTCAATTATAAGTACCTACATGCGTGAGTAGTATCACACCTAAATATTTCCTATTCTAGTACCAGTGAAGTGTATGATGAAAAAATCGAGAGATGTTATTTTAACTGAATATAAACATGAAAAATAATAAGTAGGTATAGGCGAACGTAGCCCGGTGTCATGACTGTAGATTACCATCTATATTTTACAGCCTATTAAAAAAAGAACCACGCGTTGCTTCAGTGAGCATATAGGTAAAGTGATCTTAAACGAAATCAGATATATCTTGAAGGACCTCTTTAAGGTCTGAGAAACTAATACTTTCTACGTGTAACCCACGATTTCCAGTTTGGCATTCAGGATCACTAGCAACAAGACTAACAGGACAGTCAATATACCTACATATGTAATTATTATCATGAAAGACTGCCTCCGTGGTCCAGTGTATAGCGTATGCGACTGCTGATCGGAGGTCCCGGGTTCGATTCCCGGGTCGGGTAAAAGTGTTACTGGGTTTTTCCGAATTCTCAGTAGCAGCACGGAGTCTGGTGATGCGCCCGGTAACGGCAATAGGTTCACCCCCTATTACGTGGGACCTAAAAATTCATGGCGAAATGTGGGTGCAATGTTACACCTCTGCATACCCCTTCGGGGATACAGGCGTGAGTCTATAAATAAATAAAATAAAATAAAAACTAAGTGTTAAAAATATAAACAGTAGAATGTAAATTGAAACAGCAGCCAGAAGATGGCACAGCCGAAGCTCTGCGTGTCATTTATTATGCGAACCCAATCACATCAAGCTAGTGAATATCTTTCACGGTAAGTTCAGGTTAACACAGTCACGTAGGTCGTAGATTTCATGTGTTCAATCTCGAGGTGCGTATATTTGATTTTTAAAGGTTTGTTCTTTAAGAAAATGTTATTGGAACTGATTTCGTAGATAAAACAGTGAAAATAATTATGCTTAGAAATGTTGTACACGTATACCTACTTATAGATTTATTTTATAAGACAGCTTCCGTGGTCCAGTGGTTAGCGTATACGTCTGCTGATCAGAAGGTCTCGGGTTCCATTCCCGGGTCGGGCAGAAAGTGTTATCGGTATTTTTTCGAATTCTTAGTAGCAGCACGGAGTTTAGCAAACCGGTAACCAGTAACGGCTATTGCCGTTCTGGCTCTCGGCGCCTATTACGTGTCACATAAAAATATGAAAATATGGGTATAATATTACACTTCTTCTTATGCGTTTCGGGCATAAATGTGTGAGTCTATAAAAAATAAAATACGAGTCTTAGTCAGGTAAACCGAGAAGATTTTTTTTTCACCAGCCTGTACTGTGCTGCTGCTGGGCAAAGGTCTACCTCAAATCCTTCCCCACTTCCTTATCGCCTGCAGTCTCAAGCAACTCTTGTGGTAGGCGTCCAGGTCATCCCGCCACCTCTTTCGGGGCTGGCACCGGCGACGTCGCCCATTTTCTGGCACCCACAAAGTCGAGATAATAATGATAAGATGTAAATAATACTAGTAGAAGAAGATGAACTTAATAGTGGTCGCTAATAAATTGCATTAAATCATCTACTGCTCAGTAGCTTGTGGTAGTTATCACTTAGATATTGACTCATTCTTTAGGTCTGATAGAGTGGCAAACTAAGGTCTAGTTAGGTTGAACAGCACAAAATTGTTCCATACCTACACATTTCTATGTATTCAAACGTTCGATAAGTCCATGCCAGATAAAAGCGAGATGACATTTCCGTGTGTGGTACCATGAAGCTTATTTTGTAGCAGTTAATGCTTTGATACGGTCTAATACCGTACCCAAAGCCCTGTTATAGATTTACAGTTTGAATGTTGAATAGGACGACATCTCTGTAATTGCATCCTTGACAATTCCGCTACAATTCACACATCGTTGTATTACAGAGGCGCGTTTGTAGAACAGAACACAAAGAGAGGCGTTATTCAGTTAGTTGGATTACATTATCTCGTATTAGTTGTTATGGGCTCACTGTTCTAGTGCCATAATGAACCCCTTTGTAGTGCCAGTTGCCAGCTAATGCTTGGTACTGAGATAAAAAGTCTTGAATTTAAAATATATCTACTATAGGAACTGCGCATGTGATTAATGTCACTCAAAGATTTTTGTTTAAAATATATTTGACTAATTGGCTGGGGAAAAGTGTTGAGAGAATTAGCCGGTTGAGTACTTTTATGTGTACACAATGCTTTTCACAATAAACCAAAGGAGTCCACCTACACTAGCTGTTGCTATCTACTTTTCAATATCTGTCAAAGTAATCCTAGTATCACATTACGTTTATGTTACGTCGAACCTTCCTCACCACAAACTTCAGATTTGCAGGCTTAGTGTAGGTTAGGTTTTATTTTCTAAAAACAAATTTATGTTTAGCCGGATAATCTTAAGTTTGTGTTCACAACTACCTTTAGTTGTAACGTATATTTATATACCTACCTCTGAAGAACTGTCTCTCTAAAAAAAATAAGGTGTCAATTTAAAAGCAGACAAAGCAAATACAATCCTTGTACAAAACAACGCTCTCACTGCTCCAGATTGGCGAAGGTATGAAATACTTCCCCCCCGTGGGATCTCCACCTTGTCGTGGTGGGGGGCTCAGTAACCGTGGCTTGGACACCTACGGTGAAGCTAAGAGAGATCCCGGGAGTGGACGCTCCGCGTGGTCTTGGAGAGGCCTGCGCAGGATGCGTCCAACGGTGCGGGTGCGAGGGACAGTTCCGTCTGTCCCTCGCAGTCGCCCGACTGAAATTCGGGTCGCGGTCGCGGGAGGAGAGGCGTGTCGGTGTTGCGTTGCCGAGCGACCTATCTCTTGCGACCAAATGGGGCGCACCATTGTTGCGTCGCGGTGGGGCCGCAGAGGAAGAGGAGATGCGGTGTTGCGTTGCCATCCTCCCTATCCTTTGCGGCCGCTGGGTGTTTTGGCTACGGAGCCCAACACCTTTATCCGCCGCCAAGGGGGTTTTGTTCGGGGCCCGCCTGACCATCTGGCGGGCCAATACCCGTCAAGGGGTAGAGAGGAATGCTTCGGTAATACCCGACCCTCCGACACACGGGTTGGTTTTTAGTCAGTAAGAGTCTGACAGTCCCCTTCGCCTTGCCCCCAGGGCGGAGAGACTCCATGAGGATTTTCCAAACTGACACAAAAAAAAAGTGTATGAAACTTACGTAATTTGTGTTTGTGCGGGGACGATAAAACCACAAAACTTCGTTTGCTTCTATATAATTGTGTCTATATTAACGTACATGTAATAATTATCTTATTTTATAGGAAGGCAATTTGAAATTTGTTTTGTATCGTTTACTTGGCTGCGTTACTAGATTTTAGAAGTCAGCCTTTGTAAATATAACATTCACATGAAAGCAAAATGCTATTTATCGTGTCGGGTAAAGTAATTTATGTACTGCAAGTAGGTTTTCGCCGTTAGCTTGAACCATGGAAACGCTATCTTAGCACAAAATAAGTTATCTTATCTTCTTGTATCAAATGAATTAAGAAGCATTTTACATCAATGAATAAATATAACATAATGAATAAGTCGGAAATAGAAAAAGTAAATGACACTACACATTACAAAAAAACTGGTTAAGCGATCTCGTTGACTACGTTTGGCCCAAATAACTTCATACATAAATTGATGAGAAGTGCGAGTAAGTCGCGTTACGTCACAAGCGAATGGCTATAACGAACTTTTCCAGCCCGAGAGCCGACAAATTCTATAAATAATTGAACAGCTTACTCCACTGGCGACTCCAGATGATAGCTCCTGCACTATAATATCGAGAGAGGAATCGTTTAAGTGTCCCTGAATATTTGCCACTACTCCCAACTTTCATTTATAATTTACATTCCTATATTTTATGAGAATATAAATTACGCAAACTGCATCTGCGTAGGCGTGGTGATCGTCTTTTCGGAAAGCATAAGTTGTCCCAACTCCTCCATATTAATTTCATCGATAGCTATCACGTTAGTAACTTACCAAAGTTGGCATATATGAATATGTGTGTAGATAAGCATATTACCTATAGACGTTAATATTTCCTTCGCGAAAAATATTTTTCAATCATCAAAGATCCCGAAAATATTTATCCATGTAGAGGATCTGAACAACTAAAATAGTTACGTCCAAAGAACATCAAAAGCAGTTCCGGCCGAGTTTCCGCCATTGGTATTCTCGAAAACTTGAGCGGTTTCTTTAATCAGCCTCTTTTGAAGATCCTTTGGAATGAGCTATTAAATAAATAGCTAGTGGCCCTTACCGCACCGAATAAAAGAACACGACTTTCGCTCTATCGTGAACAATGTCCGCAATTGAAAATAAATCGAGTTCCCTTCGAATATTTATTTGTTCAGATATTTTGAGTGGAGCGGGACCCTCATCACAGCCTTTGTACTTTATAAATACACGTAATCGATTGATCGCAACTATAGGACGCACGACACCAGGTAAATAAAATATACAATGTCCGTTTCACATATTATTTATTTTAAAAGTTTTTACGAATTCTAACTCATTGGTAACTGAAATATCACAAAAAGTAAATCACATGTAATACAAAATAAATATATCAAAAATTAATAAAATTAACAAAAACATTAAAGGACACATTGATATCAAAAGTATAGGATCAAGCTCGATGGGAATGTATTAGAATATTTGCTATATTAACCTGTATAAATTGTCTAATAAAATATGGAGGTGAGAAGCTCTTGGTTTATTTATTAAATAAATACAGCGTGGTCTAGTGAACTTGTATACTGTTTGTGCTGTTTCATTTATAAATGTTTGTATTTTTTTGCTAGATTACGAGGAATCGGTTTGTATTAAATTTATTTAATAGATGTTTTGATAGTTTAGCGGTAAAACTATTTGTTTAGAATTGCTTTCTATTTCTAGTTTCTGACAGTTAGTAAAATTAACTGTTATTAATGCAATGTTCAACATTATTACTAGTTTCCAAATGAAAACAAGATTTTAAGAAACTAGAATTTTAGTGTAAAACGGTTCTAGACTGTTACGTAGACGTATTACATTACCGTATACACTTATATCATTACGAAGTGTGTACGTATCCCTAATTTATAAGTAATGTAAAGAATATCTTGGAGCATGTTGTATGCAAGTGATATTTTCAATAATTTTAGTGGTCCTTTATCTCATGAAGTAGGTCGAAGGCACTAGGTACTTCAGAAACATTTATAAGTGAAATGGTCTGAGTGAAAACTTATTGAGAAACATTGAAAGTTACATATATAGTATAAATAAATCCTGTACAAGTTATGCTGAATATTATAAGACAATTAAACGTTTAACTATATCAAAATTCAGTCTATTCAGCGTTCACAAATTCATTTGTAAGTTATGATATGCGACTTTGCACAAAATGATATTTGCGTCCGCACAAACTTGTGGTTCAATTTGAATATTGACATAAGCTATTCTCTTTATGTAAACGTTGTTATGGTTAAAGCCAGCTAGACACACTATTCTGTGGAGAGCTCGTTAGATTGATAAATCCAATCAAATATCTGCATGGACCTTTCGGCTTAAACTGATTGACATTGCATTTTTCTAACTCGTGGTAATTTTATTTATCTAACTGTTCAAAGCTTTTCTATTACACTTTTATATGACGTAACAATACATGACTAGTTCCTTTGGTATGCGGGTGTGGGAGATTCTACGAACAACAGGAAAAGTTCAAATTCTTATTGCGACAATGAATTAGTCATTTGTCTAAAATATTATTTTTTCATTATTTCCTACTATTTTGCGAGAGGGTTTTAAAGAACTCCATTAGGTATATTAGATATAGACAAAAATAGGTATCGACACAGCGACGATGACTGAAAAAATGACCTCTCTTTTTAGCTTTACAAACTTCAGGTAAAGTTAAGAAGGCCAATATCGTCTGTAGTACTTTTGATTGTTATGCTATTATTTAATTGCGTCATCGTACAGTTCTTCTCAACTCACTGTGTCATTTTACAAAACCAATCAGTACAATGGTATTTCAATAACACTCTAACCAAAGTAACGTTCATTATAAAGGGGTGGCCTTATCAGGGTAGACCCTAGACGGGAGCCTTGGTGCAGGCGTTGATGTCGCCGATGCTTTTGACATGTCGGTGTCGCTTATGCTTCACGACCTCGTCCGTGGTCTTAGCTGGCAGTGGGGAGCTTACACGGTGCGCGTGGTCGGCTTTGGCTCCGTACCTGGTGGAAGATTTATTATTTATTTATTTATTCAGCTTTATATACAAAAATATACAGGAGGGCTTAATTCTATGGGCGTTTTCTCCCAATCTACCTTAATGGTGCAGAGCGAAGAGAAGAAAGTTTTGACTATTTTTTACATAATAAGACTTTTCAAAATTGCTGTAACCAGTCAGTACAGTGACAGTAAATTTAATGAAGTGATTTGGATACCATTATGTTATTTTAGAAAGCGTTTGAATCTGTAATCTTTTTTTAAATTTTTGTTGGTCTATGATATGGTGGGTATGGTAAAACAATTTTGGGTGACTAATCGATCTTATCGAAAAGGGCACTGATTCGTCAACTCATTCGGTTGTTTTGGCCGATGTGACTTGTGTTGTCAGAAAAATCAAAGACTGTGTATAAAAATATCTAGTTCTCAATGACTCGCGTCCAGCAAAATACCGAGTGCGACCAGTCAAATAATATTGTGACTCATGTAAAGATGTGTCTTTATACAGGAGCAGGCACTAATCAGTTCTCGGTATAAAGAACAAAGTAACCGTTGTTCGTTAAACATGAGTATTAAATATCTATGTGAGCAATTCAAACGTTACAAAAAAGAGAGAACGATATACACGTTACAGAAGCTTTTTTTTATAGTAATAGGCGGCAAACGAGCAGACGGATCTCTTGATGGTAAGCAATTACCGCCGCCCATGGACACAAGCAACACCAAAGGAGTCACAAGTGCGTTGCCGCCCCTTGGGTTGGGAAAAGAGATGGGATGAGGAGTGGGATGAGGGAGAAAGAATAGGGGATAGGGTCTCCGTCACTCTCACTCACCGAACGAAAGTACTGTTTCTTTACGTCGATTTTCTGTGAGAGCATAGTACTTCCCCGGTCGAGCCGGCCCATTCATGCTAAAATCAGCAAGGCTCTTCTAAACTGTAGATGTACTTAGATTACGTCAAACAGTATGGAGTAATGCTTAAATATGAATTAATCTATTCATATTAGTATATAATAAGAGTGTTAAGCTAAAAAATCGAATAGCAAAGACAAAATAAGTAATACAATTTGAATAATATCTTCAAGAAGTTTTTTTTTTCTAGAAAAGAAAGGACTGATAAGCAAAATAAATCTTATTTTTAATGAGTTAATTAACGTTTGTGAAACGAAAATAACCTGTATATGTACCTTGAGGAGTGTAGGGTAGCCCTAAGAGAGCATTTTTGAAAATTCCTCCCCTAAAGGGGTTAAACATGTTTTCAGAGTTTGTATGAAACTTTTTATTCCTTCAATGGATTAACTCTAAACTTTGTATATTCATTCCTCAAATGAAAGTAGTTAACACTAAGAAGCATTTTTTGGAAATTCTTACGCTAAGGGGTAAATAGGGCAGTCAAAGTATGTATGAAACCTTTATATTCCTTTAAGGGATTAACTCCAAACTTTGCATATTTGGTACTCAAATGACGTTAGTGCACACCAATTTATTTATTTTGTAAATTTTCTCCCGAAGAAGATAGAAAAAGGAGTCAAAATTTGTGTAAAACCATATTTTTTTGCAATGGAATCACTTCAATCTGTATTACAAAATCCTTGCATTACTGACCGACTGACAGACACGCTACAGCCGAAGCTACTGAGCGCAAGTAGGTGAAATTTGGAATGTATGTTCCTTGAGGTGTGTAGGGGCGTACTAAGAGAGGATTTTTGGAAATTCCTCCCCTATGGGAGTTATATGGGTTAAACAGGTTGTCAGAGTATGTATGAAACTTTTTATTCCTTCAATGGATTAACTTCACACTTTGTATATTGGTTCTTCAAATGAACTTAGTGAACACTAAGAAAGACTTTTTGGAAATTCTTACCCTAAGTGGAACAAAAGGGGAGTCAGAATTTGTAGGAAACCCTTTTAATTCTTCAAGGGATTAACTTTATACTTTGTTTATTGGATCCGGAATTGTTGTTAGCGAACACAAAGATTTCGGAAATTCTGCCCCTAAGAGGGTGGAAAAGGGAGTCAGAGTTAATGTAAAATGTTTTATTTTTCAATGAAATCACTTCAACCTGTGTATAAAATCCTTACGTTACTGACTGACTGACGCATTACAGCCGAAATTATATATTGGGCCCAAGAAGGTGAAATTTGGCATGTATATTCCTTGAGGAGTGTAGGGAAGTTAGTACATAACATTTCATTTAAGCGAAATTTACGCGTGCGAAGCAGCGGGCAAAAGCTAGTATAAATATAAAATAATAAAACAAAAGCTTATATTTTATATATGAAACGACTCATTTTGTAAACTATCACATCCGTGAACATTTTTTACATACCTACGTTCGCAGCAGATGGATTGAAATGTCCATGTCTGTCGAGCCACACCGAACTGAACAGAGCGAATAATTTTGTAACAATTGACAAGCGGGCCGCAAAGTACACACTTTGATTTTTTCAGCCTCTTTCTCTGTCCGTGTGTTTACTCTGTTCGATCATGTTGTTTTACTGATACACATGTTACAGATCACTCAATATAAGTACGACTGGTAGCAGATAGACATTTTAAGATTTTGCGAATGCGACGATACATGCGAAACATTTACTCAACAAAGCTAAAATGTTATCTCTAAGTTTGTTAAATTGAAGTCATAATACATTTAGGGACTTATAATTTAAGTGAGTATGTGTCAATCAATTGCAATTTAGTACAAGCTTACTTCTGTATGCTACGAAGGATTACGTACAACATGTTATATCAGCTTGCTAACATAAAAGCGTCTGAGGTCGTACACATTTTAGAGATGTTAGATTTTATCACCATTCTTTCAAACACCCATAGCAATGTAAATCCAGAATCATCATCATCATCATCATCAGCCTTTAACAGTCCACTGCTGAACTAGGCCTCTCCTTTGAAAGGAGGAATTGGCCTACTATACCACGCTGGCCAAACGGGTTGGTATAGGGTTTGTATCAAGTTTTCCTTCTCTTACAGTGATGTTCTCTGCATAATATGCTCCCTCTGTCGGCTCTTACGACACCCATGGGATGATATGGGGTGGTGACATTCCGTATTCTGAATCCGTCACCACACGGAAAAAAAGTCGAAATCCAGAAACCAAACTATTATTATTACGCAGCTGTAGGCAATCATAGCCTACTGGTGAGACTGGCGGCTGCTACACAGAGAATCTCAGGTTCCGAAAACGGCGCACTAATGACTTTTCGAAATTGAGTGCGTATTGATATGAAAGAAGTGGGGATCATAAGCACGTGCCCTTAAATGCCAACCAACATGCATACAGCTCAGGGAAATCGATGGAATCGGCCTTACACCAGATCGTGAACCAGATAGAAGCTGTTATACAACAAAAAAGCATATGTCTAGGTACCTTCATTGACATAGACGGTGCCTTCGACAAGACAAACTTCTCCAGCATAAGCAAGGCCCTAGCCAGACATGGTGTGGATCAGATGCTCATACAGTAGATCGAAAAAAAAACATGCTTAGCAAAAGGGTAGTACGCCTGCACGGCGACACCCAGACAGCCTTGATAACTAAAGGTTGCCCGCAGAGAGGCGTTCTCTCCCCGCTGTTGTGTAACTTAGTCATCAATGAACTCATAGACAAACTCTACGCGAGATACTTCTACACAATAGGTTATGCAGATGATCTGACCATTCTCTCTTCATTTAAGGTAACCAGTACAGTGTACGACCTTACCCAATAAGCCCTAAGCATAGTAGAAAGGTGGTTTAATGAGTACGAACTCTCTGTAAACTCGACCAAAACTGAACTGGTCATGTTCACACACAAACGCACTCTGGGTCCTTACCAACTGCCCAGGTTATTTAATACAGAGCTTAAGCTGTCCACCGAGGTCAAGTACCTGGGTGTCATTCTCGACAACAAATTGACATGGAACAGCTACATGGAAAATAAGCTCAATAAAGCCAGCATCGTCTTCTTGCAGTGCAAGAAGATGATAGGCAAACGCTGGGGCCTATCCCCCAAAATTGTCTTATGGCTCTATAAGACAATAATACGTCCTATAGTAAGCTACGGTGCAGTAGTGTGGTGGCCTCGGACCAACCTAATAACGGCCGCCAACTAGCTTCAAAGGCTTCAAAGACTTACATACCTAGCGGCCACGGGCTGCATGAAAACCACACCTACAGCGCCACTTGAAGTGTTGTAAATCCATCAAGCACGAGATGTCAACGTGTTGTAAATTATTGATAACATAACGGAACGTTACATGGAAGAAGAAAAAGTGGACAGAGTCTGATAACATGTAGTGCGATCTAATGATGATGACAGAGGCATTCATGATGTATCGATAAAATGATCGTTACCGTTCTGTCTCGATGCAAGGATCGCCAAGTTTAGGGGTGATGGATAATAAAAGAAACTGACTCGATGTCCCTTAGGTTTATCTTTTTATCAGGATTTATTCACATTTATAATTAAATCGATATAGTTTAGTCGATATCGTTACATATGAGCCTAATATACAATGTCGTCAACTTTACAATATGAATGTACCTATACAAGTCAAAAACATAGTTATCTTACAGTATTAGTAAACACTATTATTGTTATAATCCTAAAGCTATTGTGAATGGTTCCGTTTTTAAATTTATGAATATTCAATGTTTAGATCTTAAGATCTTCTGATTATTACAATAGTTTAAAAATTGTCTAATGACAATTCATTGATCTAATGATCGAAAGGAATCCTCTTCGGTAAGTAATTACTAATTGCAGGTAGCGGGAGGAGATGCATCCCCTATGAATACGAAGCATTTCATGCTTATCTTTATAATATCAACTAAGTTGTATACATTTACTAGTTTTATCAAATTGATCAATCTCGAATAAACATGAACGTGACGAAACTAATCTACGGCAAGATCGGAACTCTAGGGGGTCACAATGTCCAACATTGAATCTAACACTGACGAAGGCGAGGGTAGAAAATATACTGTTGTGAATGTGTCCGATCGCTCCAACTTGTCAATATTCTTTTACTTACAAACCACGATCTTTACGATAACTTATCAGTCTTCACCGCTCGTAAAGTTTTCCATCAAAAAGTTTCACAAACGAGCGAGCTTTGACGGTAGATAGGTACAAAATTTTAAAGTGGTGTCCGTGGTAAATATTATATTTTCAGCTATGTGTATGCATATGAGAGTTTGTGTTGACTTACCTGGCGGGTATGACGAGTGCATCGAATTCTGCGACCAGGTGCCGTCTGATAATGCTCTTTGAGGGAGGTATGCCTAGCGCTGTCGCCATGGTCTCGCCAGTGAACGACGGCTCTAGTACTACTAGGCCACCGTGCACTCACATTACAAGAAATGTAACAATAGGAAAGCTAACTACATCAAGGGCAAATAACTATTACGGAGCGAGAATGAGCAAGTATCTAGTGCCTAAGATATATAACGGAATAGAATTGTTAAGAATTGAACCTAAAATATGTAAAAATCTATTAAAACTTAAGCTAAAGACTCTAATGCTCGGTGAATATGACATTGCTATTAGTTAGGTTCATTCCCGAGATACAATAGATTTCATAAGTGGTGTATAGAGATAATACCTAACCAAATACCAAATAATTATGTTAATTACTTTTTAAGGTGTTGTACTTTTTTGTATTTTAATTTACTTTATTTTAGTTAAATAACACTGTTAACGAGCGTATCTCGCCAACAAACTGTTGTAGCTTGGCGAGGGAATTGTTTTTTTTTTAATATTTTTGTGTATAAAAGAATTAAAAAAATTATAAAACTCCGCTATCTTTAGTATTTAAATTTTAATAAGTCTAGTTATTTCGGAGAAATTTCTGTGAAATTAATAACCCAAGTTTTTAAAAATATTTCAAATGAGCTGGACTGTACTGAATTCCAAGAAGACCTTGACCGCTTTTCCAGCTATTGTTCAGCCAACAAGCAACACCTAAGTTTCCCCAAATGCCATAGCATAACATTTACTAAAAAAATAAACACTATTAATTTTAATTATAAACTCAGTAACAAATTTGTTAATAAAGCATTAAGTTTACGTGATCTTGGCATCCATCTTGACTCAAAACTTCATCTAGATATGCACGTAGAAAAGATAGTCAATAAAGCGTACCAATTGTTTGGTTTCATAATGCGATCCACTCACGAATTCCGCCGTCCGTCTACATACCTATACTTATATAAGTCAATAATACGACCGCAATTAGAGTATGCAGTACCTATTTGGAATCCACATTATGCAAAATATAATGATGCCATTGAAATGGTCCAACGTAAGTATCTTCGTGCTATGCAGTATAGATGTTTCCGTAAAAAAATATCATACGAACAACTCCTTAAGAAATATAACATGTTAAGTTTACAGTCTAGACGTGTTCTTCTTGACACCATGACTCTTTTCAGTGTATGCCGCAACCAATTTGATTGTCCTGACTTAGTGAATCGCTTGTGTTACCTGGTTCCTCGAACGATGCATG
Organism: Euclidia mi; assembly: GCA_944739405.2. Classification (NCBI taxonomy): domain Eukaryota; kingdom Metazoa; phylum Arthropoda; class Insecta; order Lepidoptera; family Erebidae; genus Euclidia; species Euclidia mi. Next base: position 39,971,922 of record OX123190.2, on the reverse strand, counting down.
GGCGAGAGGTGCGATCCAGACATCTATTTGCTACTAGACTTTGTAAAACGAATGCTGGCGTACGCTCACCTCTGCAACGTTTAGTCGACACATATAATAAATATTTTAGTGCAATCGATATATTATGTCTCAGTAAGTTTACTTTAAAAAAATATATAATTACAATACTAAAAGATCGGCAGCAGGCTATACAGGTTTAATATTAATATCAACTCAGTGGCATCTTTTTATTGTTATTAATATATCATAATTTTGTTCAAATACCTTTTTTCTTCAAAAATATACATGCAGTAAAATTACTGCGTTGAATACAGCTCATGTCTGCTAACAGAAGTATAACTTTTAATTAGTAATTTGTGGAAAATGTAGTAGGTAGTATATTAGTTAAGCTTAGTAATAAGGACTTATTGTGTATAAATAATGTACTACTGTTTGTTTTCCCAAAGTTAAATAAATAAATAAACCCACTCATATTATCAACTGACTTAGTTATTTCAGTGTCGAATATTTATCCCCCTCCCCCCCGTAGGATCTCCACCTTGTCTTGGTGGGGGGGCTCACTAACCGTGGGTTTGAGGTACAACACCCACAGTGAAACTAAGCAGGATCCCGGGAGGTGACGCTCCACGTGGGCTTGCGTGAGGCCTGCGTAGGATGCGTCCCAAGGTGCGGGTACGGGAGACAGTTCTGTCTGTCCCTCGCAGTCGGGTGCGGTCGCGGGAGGAGAGGCGTGTCGGTGTTGCGTTGGCGCACGCCCTATCTCCTGCTACCAAATGGGCGCACCATAGTTGCGTTGCGGTGGGGCCGCAGAGGAAGAGGAGATGTGGTGTTGCGTTGCCGTCCTACCTATCCTCTGCGGCCGCTGGGTGTTTTGGCGGTGGAGCCAAACACCTTCATCCGCCGCCAAGGGGGTTTCGTTCGGGGCCTGCCTGACCATCTGGCGGGCCAATACCCGTCGGGGGGTAGCGAGGAATGCTTTGGTGCAACCCTACCCTCCGACACATGGGTACATGAGGAGCACGGGTTGGTTTTTAGTCAGTAAGAGTCTGACAGTCCCCTTCGCCCTTCCCCGCCAGGGCGTAAGGACTCCATGAGGATTTTCCAACCAGACACCAAAAAAAAAACAAAAAAAGAAAAGTGTCGAATATGTTAATACTAGCGCGCAACCTTATATTCTTCTTCAGTCGTTCTCTCTTGACAGAGTGGTCGTGGTCTCTTGATTTTGTTTACAGGCAGACTTCGCTAAATGTCTCCATCGGCTTCTATTCCGTGCATTCCGGGAGCACTCTACCACCGATTTATGCGTCACTGTTTTTATTAGGGCAGTCCAACGAGTGGGTGACCTCCCTCGGGACCGTTTCCCCTCGGCGCGGCCCTGGACGACAAGACGCTCGATGGAGTTTTCGTTGCGGATGATGTGCCCGAAATATTAAATATTTGAGGATTCGTAGTTGCACAGTGGCTGACAATCTCTCTTTTATTTCTAGTTCTTTAAGAATGGAAACGTTTGTGCGGCGTGCGGTCCAGGGTATTTTAAGCAGCCGTCTCCAGCACCACATTTCGAGGGCGTCAATTTTTCGGCGTTTCTGAAGTCGGATTGTCCAAGTTTCGGAAGCATAAAGGAGGACTGGAAACACTAGGCTTTTCATGAGACGGATTTTTGTTCTTTTCGTGATTTTATGGTTGCTCCAGACTTTATCAAGTTTGCTTACGGCAGATCTTGTTATAGCACATCTCCTCCGAATCTCGCTTTCACATCCACCATCGTTGGATATAGTTGAACCGAGGTATACGTAGCTCTGAACCACTTCACAGTTAGCTAATGACGTGATATCAGGATGATTCAGTTCAGCTCGATCAACTATCATCATTTTGGTTTTCTCCCTGTTAATTGCTAATCCGAAGGAGAGGCTCGCTGTTTCGAGTGACGTCAATAAAGCTTCCATATCTTCTTTTGACAGCGTGAGAAGGGTAGTGTCATCAGCATATCTCAAATTGCAAACTTTACGGCCTCCGACTGTAAATCCACTTGTCCATTTCTCCAGAACTATGCGCATGATGTGTTCGGTGTATATGTTAAACAGAAGTGGAGATAATATACACCCCTGTCTGACTCCTGCTTGCGTCTAAAAAGTTTCTGATTGAACCCCATCTATTCGGACTGTTGCAGTACCTTTCTGGTATAGATTGCGGATAAGGCTCACTAGATGCTGGGGGACACCCATTTGCACAAGCATATCCCAAAGTTTATGCCACTTTACTGTGTCGAAGGCTTTGCGGAAATCGACGAAGCAGATATACACTGGGTTGTTGAATTCTCTTGCCTTTTCTATAATTTGGCGCAGTGTTAATATCTGTTCCCTAGTTCCTCGGCCTTTAACGAATCCGGCTTGTTCGGGAGAAATCTCGCGTGAAAGGTACGCTTGCAGTCTGGTGTTAATTATGTGCAGGAGCACCTTGCCGGCATGCGATATAAGTAAGATCAATCGATAGTTACCGCACTTTTTTGTGGATCCCTTCTTATGTATTGGAATGAAAACGGAGTGTGCCCAATCTTGGGGCCACTGTTCGGTTTCCCAAATACAGTTGCAGATAGTGTTTAAAACATCAACCCCGAATTCACCCATGGCTTGGAATACCTCGATAGGGATATCATCAGCACCAACCGCTTTGTTTCGTTTCAGATGATTTATTGCAGCACTTACTTCGCTTTTAAGTATATGTGGTTCTTTCGGCACAGATGCAGTACTGGCCTGAACTGATAACATAGGCGGTGGCGAGGTGTTGACAGCAAAGAGTGATTTGCAGTAACTTCTCCAGACCTCGACAATATCTTTAATTTCAGTTACAGTGACACCATCGGATCTTTTGATAGCCCATGTTCTTGGTTTGAATTGTAGGCTAATATAGCGAATCTTTTTAAAAAGGTCTTTGGTTTCAAAGCGGTCACAGTTTCTGTCAAGTTCTGTGCAGATATTATTGAGATGGTTGTTATAATCGCGTCTACAACCAGCCTGTATTTGTGCATTCAATCTGTTGAGAACACTGACGATCTTCCCACTCATTTTCGCTTTACGACAACGCTCCACAAGGTCCCATGTTGTATCAGACATCCAGTGTTGTATTTTGGTCTTAAGTTGCTTAGGTTGTGTCATAAGTACAGCTTCTTTAATATGGTCTTTAGCGTTCTCCCAAAGTGAGTCTGGATTGGTCTCAACGGATTTCATTTTCCACTTATGACCATCTTCATTAAGCTTTTCTCTGAGAGAACTGCCACTGGAGATTTCTAGGCAATTACTTACTTTGCGTTTTACAGTGTTATGCAATCTAAGTCTAAGGTTACAGACAAGCAGCTGATGGTCGGACTGACAGTCGGCACTGGGCAATGTGTGCGAGTTTGTAATTGAACTCCGCCATCTAGTTCTTATAAGTATGTAGTCAATTTGATTTTTGTACTGTCCGTCGGGGGACGTCCATATGAAAAGCCTTCTTGGGTGATATCGGAAAACAGTGTTTGCTATGGTACAGCTGTTTTCAGCTGCGAATTGCAGTAGTCTTTCTCCTCTATTGTTTCGTTGTCCAAGACCGTAATGCCCGACGATGTTGCGAAGGCCAACATCTTGTTTTGTGTTGCCAAGCTTATATAATTATCCATAATTTGATAAGATCGTCTATAAGTTCACGGTCTATAATATAGTCGAGTAATATTTGAAGTAAAAATTCTGAGCAAATATTATTTTCCAGGCGTTGCCACACACTTCACGTTGTACACTTCCTAATTATATTTTGCAAAACATAAGCTTTTCCGCTGAGATACGATCGTCCTATTAGGACCGATATCAGCATAATAGAATTGTGGGTACTGACTTCCTACAACGATTGTCACTGATTTCCATGACGACCGGAAACGTTACGCGCTCTCCGTTGTAAAGAGCAGTGAGATATTGTGACCGGTCATCTATCTACATATATAAGCTTGACGGTGATAAACGCGTTTCGTAACTTTGCCACAGGCCTCTCAATTTATGCAAATATTATTAGCAGTACAAAATAAAGTAAGTATATAAACGATAAACATAGAAAACAAACGTACCTATGAGATTATCCGCAAATTCTCCTAAATCAATATTGTGCGCCCATCGCATAAATCTCTGGTTGGTCACACTAAGGGATCGGCGTCGACGTTCTCACACTGATGCCGCCTCACCGCTATAGCCTTCAACAAACGAATGAAACCCTGCTCTGATATTATAATTGAGTAATATGAAAAACGTCATTACTAATGTTAAGGACAAAAAGGCAAGCTTGGAATAGATATAGTTGAAAAGTAAAGACACTTCTCATATTATATATATCCATGCGAAACTAGTGTTTTAGAATGGTGAAAGTGTAATGAATTCAGTCGTAACATAATTGTTAGACAAATTCATGTGTTATATGAACAATCTGTCTGTTACATTGGGAATAATTTGATCATCTGTTTGAAAGTGATTGATTGATTATTTATATATGTAGATATTAGACGGTCAAAGGACATCACCCAAATTGCTCTAGTTTTTATTTTGCCGGCCAATCAATAAAATTATGTTTTTTTTTAAATAGAACACACTATTTTAAACATTTTTTACTATTACACCAAAGTTCTAAATCAATTCTCTGAGTCAATACTTAGGTTTGAATGTATGTCTCAAAGTAACGTAAAGCAGGTTTGTTTTGCCAATAGTGATAAATAAAAGAGTTGTGATGGTGGTCAACTATACGTTTTCAGTCTCACGTGAAATACGTGAGCCTTAAACTGGAGTGGATTCATAAAAAAACAGTAAAAAACTTTTTAATTCTCTTTTAATTCTCCTGACCAAATATATCCGACCAAATATATCTATTTCGAGGAGATGGGCCTCGTTAGTTCGGGGAGATGGGCCTCGTTAGCCTTGGTTGGCAACCTGTCTAGGAGAAGGAAAACTCCGAAATTAAACCAAACGTTCGGGGAGATGGGCCTCGTTAGCCTTGGTTGGCAACCTGTCTAGGAGAAGGAAAACTCTGAAATTAAACCAACTTTCAGGGAGCATACCCGACACAAAACCCTAATCTAAGGTGTAAACCGACCCGTGCCGAGAGATTCGTGGCCAGAAGGTAAGCTGGTCGCAAACGGAGGGTGCCTGTGTTGGTGGTCACAAGGCACACGTGATATTCCCCCGTAAAGGGATCTATGGAGATGGACATTTAAAAACCCTCAATCTCGTGGGAACGCAATGGGAACAATAAATAATATTTCCTCACACGGCGGCGACGCGGTTCGCAACCCATCACGTCTTGTTTCCCGCGAGGGCGAAAAGCGGCCTACGGAGAGCAGGTTTGCAACATTGAATGTTGGAGGAGGAATGAACGGCAAATTGGATGAAGTATGTCAGATGATGGATGATAGAAAGATTGATGTTCTTTGTGTGAATGAAACGAAAGAAAAGGGTGTGAAACCACCAAGCATGGCGCATATACGGCGTATTGGTCTGGGGTAGATAGTACCACCAGAGCCTGTAAGGGAGTTGGTGTAATACTGTCTGCGCAAATGAATGAGTGTGTAAAAGAGTTTGAATGTATAAATGCTAGGCTACTGTGGATGAGAATGAAGGTAGGACTTACTCGTCTCTTTATTGTGGGGGTGTACGCCCCGGTCAATATAGTTACGGGTATGTCACAACATGAGCAAGACGAAAGGCAGGAGTTTTGGGAGAGTTTAAGAGAGATTTTGAGGAACTGCAAGGATAATGAAAGATTGATCTTGTTAGGGGATTTCAATGGATGGCTGGGAGTAAAGCGAGATGGATTTGAAAGGGTGTTAGGTGCATTTGGTGATGAGAGTGTGAACGAAAATGGAAAAGTACTGCTTGAGATTTATTTGGAGTGGAGCCTTTGTGTGACAAACACCATGTTTGATCATAAAAGGATACATATGTATACGCGAGAGGCGAAAAATGTTAGAAGAAGTATGATTGATTTTGTGATAGTAGATGAACGATTGAGAAAGAATGCGTTGGATACAAGAGCATATCGAGGGATCGGCATCCACACAGACCACTTCTTGGTGTTGAGCCGGATAAGTGGGCTCTTTAAAGGATGGCGACACCGAGAGCGTAATGAAAATAGGGTCTTGGAAAGAATTAAGGTAGAAAATCTACAAGAGAAAGATGTGAAAGATGAGTATAAACGAAGATTGATAGCAAAATTTGAGAGGTTCGATTGCATAAATGATATGGAAGAATTATGGCAGGCCTTTAAAGAAGAGGTAGTATGTGTAGCGTCTGAAGTATGTGGTGTGATCAAGAGAAGGAAAATACGAAAGGTTAAGAATACATGGTGGGACAAGGATGTACAATCAGCAGTGACAGAGAAGAAGAAAGCTTGGTCAGATTGGTTGGCTGCCAGAGCAAATGAAATAATGGGAAAAGCAACGAGTGTTGACATAGATGAAGCAAGAAAGGAGATTGTTGGGTCAAAAAGAATAGTGAAAGAAATGGTTTAAAGGAAAAAAGAGGAAAAGAAAGATGAGTTTGATAGCAGATTATCTGACGATTTCCTGAGGAACATTAAGTTTTTCTGGAAATCCGTTCGAGCAGTTCGAGGAAGAACTCAATCCTCAGAACACACATCCATCAGAGACGAGAATGGAAATATAGTAAATGATGAATCGTGCGTGCTGAAGAGATGGAAAGAGTATTTTGAAAGTTTATTTGAAAGATCGGCGATAGAGACACCGATAGCTGAAATGAATGGTAACGATAGCAATGATGAAAGCGTTATTGGCGTGGATGAGATCGTGAAGGCACTGGGAAGTATGAAAGTAGGTAAGGCTGCAGGATATGATAGGATTACAGTCGAAATGCTGAAGGCTGGACAGGGCATCATAGTTGGTCAGTTGCAGCGGTTATATAACTTGTGCTGGAGCACCGGCCGAGTACCTAATGACTAAGCCACAGCTGTAGTTGTGCCTCTTTATAAAGGAAAAGGCTCGCAACAAGATTGCAAAAACTATAGAGGCATTAGCCTTCTCAGCATTGTTGGCAAATTGTATGCAAAGGTACTTATTGAAAGAGTTATGGAAGTAACCGACAAGAAAATATGGGATGTACAAGCGGGATTCCGAAAGGGTATGGGATGCACGGATCAGGTTTTTTCCTTGCGAAGCATAGCCGAAAAGTTTTTGGCCAAAGGTCAAAAGGTCTATTGCGCATTCGGGGATTTGGAAAAGGCTTACGATAAAGTGGTGAGGAATGAAATGTGGTCGGTGCTGTCAATGAATGGGGTAGACAGCAGCCTCATTCGAGCTCTGAAATCCCTTTATAAGGATTCTAGAGCTTGTGTTAGGATAAACGGGGCATACACTGACTGGTTTACCATCGAGAAAGGTGTTAGACAGGGATGTGTAGCGTCGCCGTGGCTGTTTAACCTCTTTATGGACAGTTGTTTGCAAGATTTAAAACATAGTGACTGCGGATTAAGGATGAATGGGTTACTCGTCAAATGCCTCCTTTATGCTGATGATCAGGTAATACTTGCATCTTTAGCGGAGGAGTTGCAGGAGATGGTAGCAATCATGCATGGTGCGTTAGAGAGGAAAGGAATGAAAGTGAATGTAAGTAAAACGAAAGTTATGGTTTTTGAAAAGGAGGAATGCGTTACGGCTTGTAATGTTTTGATCGATGGACAGCGAGTGGAACAAGTGAATGAGTTTGTTTACTTAGGTACGTTGTTTACAAGAGATGGTAAGAATGAAGAAGATATAGAAAGGAGAGTTAATGCAGGTAATAGTGTGAATGGAGCTCTGAAAGCGATTGTGAACAGTCAAAACGTGTCCAAAAAGGCACGTTTGTCTGTGCATAGAGGGGTGTTAATACCTACTCTTATGTATGGTAGTGATAGTTGGGTATGGCAGAAGCGTCATGAAAGTAGAATAAATGCTGTAGAAATGAGAGCACTGAGAAGTATGTGTGGTGTCTCGCTGACCGACAGAGTAAAGAATTGTGTGATACGAGAGTGGTGTGGGGTAAAAGAAGATGTAGTGACAAGCATTGAGAAAGGCATGCTAAGATGGTTTGGGCACATGGAGAGGATGGATGACGATAGACTGACAAAGAAGATATATAAGGCAAGTGTGAATGGAACAGGACAAAGGGGAAGACCTAGGCGGACGTTCTCTGACTAGATTGGAGACATCCTAAAAAAAGGACAAGTCAGAAGTACCCTTAACAGAAGAGCATGCATGAGAAACTTGATGGGAGTGAGTGAAGCAAGTGAGGTATGTCAGGATCGTTGCAAATGGCGTTCCGTAGTCTCTGCCTACCCCTCCGGGAAACAGGCGTGAGTCTATGTATGTATGTATGTATATGTATATCTATTTTTAATTCTCCTGACCAAATATAAAAATATCGTCTAAACCTTTAGCAGGAATGTCTATGACTGGCAGATATCTCGTATATGGGCACGCCACTACAGTTGCGATAAATCCTGTTCATGGCATGTGGTTGAAGAGATGTCGCCTCGCGGGATTCTCAATTTCCGGGCTAAGTAAGTCCGCACCAGCCATGGTTGTTTCGGCCGGTACTTGTGGAAGAAAGGCCAGGAGCAAATGCCCAGATGTCACAATGGTGACAGCTGCCGCAACCCTGTCGAGGAAACGGCACTGCAAACGTTGGCGGAATGCCCCGTCCAGGCATCCCAGCACTGTGAACTCATCATCATTAAGCCATTCTCGACCATTTTGGTGTAGGCCTTCTTCAACAACTTCCATTCCGTTTTGTTTCGGGCAGTCTTCAACCAATTACTGCCAGCTATATTTACGATTGCATCTTTCCACGTCATTAGCGGTCTTCCAGCTGGTCGTTTACGGTCTCCATTTCAATATTTGCTTGCACCATGTTTCAGGTATTCTGGCTACATATCCAGCCCACCGCCACTTTAGCTTCACTAAACTTTTAACAACGTCTGATACTCGACTTTCTTTTCGCAGCCATTTTATTGAAAATAGTATGTTTCTTCTAAAGTAGAGGTTTTAGATTTTAAGTGCGGTTTCAAAATAGCGTATTTTCCTGCGCGTATACGGTCGTTTCTGCATACGCGCTTACACGCGCGCTACATTACGCGCTTCAAAATACCAGACTCGCGTATGGGCATATTTCGGCGGGTTCGCTCGAAACGGTAGTGACATCTTGTCAGTGTCAACATGGATTTTGACGGCACGCGCTTATATACGAGTTTAAGGTAGAATTCTGTGCATCGCGATCGATCGCAGCCGCGCGCGGCCTACGACTGTCGTCGATCGCTCGCGACAATAGTCAAAGTATGAAAATGTATGGGACCGCTGCCGAGGCCCGCGACTGACACGCGCGGCTGACGAATGTCGTGAGCCGCGCGCGGCAGTGTCTTGAAATTAGTAGATGTTGTTCGTCAGTTCCGTCTAGACGTGTGTCTAGCGAAGTCAAAATCATGGTCGAAATGCTAATTGACATCCTTGAAGAAGAAGAGGAGGATGACGAGCTGCTGTTGCTATATTATGAAACTAGAGTACCAATCGACCCTATCTTTAAAAGCAGAAATGAAAAAGGGTACTAGCAAATATTGATTCAAAAGCAATTATATTGTACCTAATGAAAAAAAATGTTGGAAGTTTGGAACGATAATACAAAATTGAATTGTTTTTATACAGAGTGTCACAAGACCCATCACCAGCCGAAGTCTACTCGTTGTGGACATCATGCCAAGTCATACTAACCAAAAATAATACCTGGGAAACGTTTTATTTTTTTAAAGTTTTATCATTTTTTAAACCGCAATTAAAAGCGCGCGCGTGCAATGCTCGAAAAACCTACTTATCCATGGGCTTACAGGGCATCTAAAGAACATATTGGCGGTGTAAATGCATCGATTTTGTACCGAATCAGAAAAATTCCATATTAACTTTCAGCTTCAATATCTTCTGAACCAGTAGTTTCCCTGGTATGGTGCCGAAGTAAAAAATGTTCGTAGTGATTGGTACAACATGGGATTTCAGTTTTCGTTAAGGGTCTTTTTACACCCTGTATAGTTGGCAAAATTTCCGAATTTTTTTTTCATTACTAGTAATTTCAAGACACTGCCGCGCGCGGCTCAAGACATTCGTCGGCCGCGCGCGTCAGTCGCGGGCCTCGGCAGTGGTGCCATACATTTTCATACTTTGACTATTGTCGCGAGCGATCGACGACAGTCGTAGGCCGCGCGCGGCTGCGATCAATCGCGATGCACGGAATTCTACCTTTAGAAGCCCGTCAACGCTCGTACGAGTTGTATGTGTGCCAAAAATCGCGCCTATAAGCGCCTACAGGCGCTTCCAAAAACGAACTTATACGCGCGTATAAAACGTTAATCTGAAACCGCCCTAAAGATGGTAACAGAAACTAGAAAGTTGTTTGATATGAGTCAGCTTTTGTGTCTTTTTAAAATCTTCTATACGTTACCTCTTTGTTTATATTTTACAGTTATCCGTTAAGTAATCATTCTAGATTGATATAACACAAAAATATACATTATTTAGACTGCATCAAGATGTAAAGCAATATAAGAGTCTTGCTTCTACTAGTTCAATCGAAGACTTTTGTAATTATTTGAGACCTATTCGCATATGAATATTGCCATAGTTATAGGCAAAGAATTTTATGTTGTTACTTTACTATACGATTGAACCATTTAAATGATTACTTGTAAAGATTTGTCAGTTATTTGTACATGATCTAAACTTTCTTACTTTCTTGCCATAATACCTGTGATAATCCCAAATCCGGCAGCCACTCAGCGGCGACCCAGGCGTGCGTGAGCTGTCCAATGGTGGGGTTCCGCACGAGGTCGGGCCGCCGTCTCAGCTCGATGGCGAGCCGCAGCTTCTTGCGGTGCATCGGCTGCGAGATGTCCCAGGTCACTTCCAGGTCCACGTCTGACAACTCGAGCAGAACCTGCCCATTCAAAGTACGGATCTAGAATCAACCAGAACACAATATTTGACGCTTAATGCGCCTCTCTCGCTCTACTACAACAGTATTCCCTAAATATTCCACATCCTTAAACCAACATTCCAATCACGATATCAATCATTTTTACATACCCATCGTATCATTATGAAAACATGAATGTCCTCAAAAATCTGATATGCTATGCAAATATGGAATAAACAATTTTTGCGACGAATTTATCTGGGAGTTCTGTATCGGACCGATTTCCATACAAATCTAATAAAATAAGCGCATTCCGAATAATGAATGGATTTGAGGGTAATCAAAATGAATTTTTTATTCCATTCGTTACATACGAAATTATAATCCGCGTCGTTTTTGCTGTGAGTTATGGTCGAAGCAAATGTAAATATTGATGGTTCGTAAAATTTTACTCGAAAATAAAATTTCTATTATGAAACCCGTATATGCATTAAGTAATATGTAATACACAAGTATATGAACACGTTATTCTGGAAAACTCAAATTGCCTGCATAAATGGGGCTCTACGTACGTAGAAGTGGTAATACGATTTGTGTTAATACTGTTTGAAGCTTCATGCAGTAAAATGCAATCCGTAGCAGACCAGAGCATTAACAACTATAATAATAGCTTTTAATTTGCATCGCCTTTTCAAATTGACCATCCTTACTATTATTTTATTTCACTACTGCCACGGTAATATAATCTAACAGTATTGTAACTCGGCCGTCTTCGTGAGTTATATACCTACCAGACGCGCCGCAGGCGAGCTGCGGCACGATCGCGGCTGTGGGTACTCTTGGCACAGTCCGCACAGTCTAATGGGTACTCTGCTCGAGGCGCGTAGGTATAACTCGAGTTTCGTGCGTTTGTATGGAGTTACAATACTGTTAGATATTATTACCGTGCTACTGCTGTCTCTAATGATATATTTATTTAGCAAATATTTAAAACAAACGAAGTATATAAAACAGACCCATAATCTACTATTGCATCATATTACTTGTCGTCATTTTGCACGAGACTTACAATAGAGAAGCTGCGTTAGATGCTAGTGAAATTGCTATAACACGTAAGTGACGGCATAATATTTTAATATTGCGAAATATGCATTCCACGCCACGGGCGCTGACGTATTCAGTAAGTATATCAAACATATATGAAAGTGTTATAGATATATGAAACATATTTTAGTAAGCTGATGCTAATATCCGGCAAATATAACGTATATTTAACATACTTTATGTTTTATTTTTATACTGTAATTCGAGAGATGTACCCGGACCCCGGTTTTCAGTATTCAAGCACATCCGTGATCATGGCGCTTGCAGTGTCAAAATATCGGATATCCGAAACAAAGGGCCGCAGTACATACGAACAACCATTTAAAATTAATGCTAATGATCACAAAAACTAAATTTAGAGAGCCACCACTATCGGGAAAATTCTGGTTCGAATATTTGCCAGATAACATAATATCTTAAAAATAATGTCTTTCCAGAGATTGTGAAACAAAGAATATTAAAACGCTCAACAAAAACCAAATTGCGTAGATATTTTACTACGTCCAATAAGGTTAGCTCACTTCAAAACAATACATACAAAAAATATTGTCACCTTTCAAAAAGTATTATGAAAATGTTCAAACTGCTACCAAACAAGCGCTGTTGAGTAGCAAAAATCGTGATACGTTTCTAGACGTCGTTTCGGGTTGGATGCATTCCGTAAATGTGTATTGCAGTTGAATGCACCATAAATCAATACCTACTTATGCCGCTTGTGACAGCCCATCACTGAAACCATCAGTTTCGGGACAATTTAATGTAAGGAAGGTTTCATGCAAACGCTTAGGTGATTCAACCTATATGACGCCCTGTTATTAAAATTAGTACCTAGTTATATGGAACTCGTCATGATGAAGTGAAAAATTTGATACCTAATGAATAATTTCTATACGCCCGTTATTTAATATTCGTGAGATGGAAAATATTTACATAAATAAAACAAATCTGTCGTTATAAAAATCTCCATATTATAAAATTCTATATTACATAATCGAAATAATTATGCGCTTAACGTTTGTAAAATATTTATTTCACTACAATGTCATTAAATGAATTATATCTTAGTTAAATCGTATCTTAACACTTATTATTTATAAGTGAAATAATAACTATATACATGACTATCTTAAATAATCATACTGTCTAAGAATATATATGTACATAAAACTAAAAATAAAGAGTAAAAATAGATACATATGTACAGGTGTGTTTAGGCGTCGTAGAATGCCTCCGCATCAATATCATCGGGTAACGTGCCCAGAAGGCTGGCAGCATTGCCACGCTGGATGGCAATGCTGATTCTCTGAGCAAAGAATAAACCAGCCTTCTGGTCACGTGAGACGTCGACTAACCGTTTAGATATTTCTCGGTATAGAGAACGAGCGCTCGGACCCCATGAGCCTAGCGTTTCCACCCCAAACGGCTCAAATACGTAATTAGCTACTAGATTACTGTATTTGCGCCGTTTGAGGGTTTCCGCAGATGCAGCAGCAGCGCCAGCATGACCTCCCGAGCTTGGAACATGGGATGGCGCGAGGGTGTCTACGCAGGTTGCGTCCCACACCAAAGGCCTACCCATTTTCCATGGCAACAGTGACATACCGTCAGGTCTCTTCCCGTCGTCGCGTACCAAACCATTTGGTTCAAGTACAGCTGGTACACCAGACGCGACAAGAGCACGACGGATTATGTCATTTAGGTGAGCATGACGAGGAATCCTACCAGCGCTTCTGCTGCAGGATAGCCCATGGTGTCCGAGGCTATCGACGTCTTCTCCACAATGACATCGATGCGGAGAAACACACGGAGCACCTAAACGGAGACAAGTGGCGATACGGAACGTCTCATCGTCCAACATGGTTCCTGTGTTAGACGATGGTAGTGCCTGAAGCCATAGACCGGATTCCCATTCCCCCACAGCCAGCAAACGAGCACGCTCTGTAACATTAAAAGATGTATCCAAAAGAGTTTTCCTCACAATGTTACAAAGCGGCGCGTCCCACTGTCTTTGGGAGAATAGGTTGGTGGGCAAATCAGTGTTTGGACAAGCCATTTTCCAGGCGTTTATAGCTTCGGTTTTGCACAGCACTTCTGAGTTAACTAGTGTAGGTGATAATATTTTCCTAGTTAACTCTTCCGTGCTGTGAACCGAAGACAGGAACGCCGGTAAACTGACACTGGAAATTTTGCGAACGCCGAGCCCACCCAAACGTATGGGTAAAGATGCTTGTAGCCAGGCTCGGTCGTCCAAGTCCACATTTAATAATTTTTTTAAAGTAACTTGTATAATTTGGTCGATTTGTCCTAATAGTGTTATTTTTTTCCAAAGTTGCGATGATCTTAAGGCATGAGTAAATTTTGGGACGAAAAGGCAATATCGAATAATAGTATAAGCCGAATGTATATTAATTTTGAATAAACGATCTGAAATTTCACAAAAATTTTGTATTTTTTCTTCCAAGAAAGAATCAAAAGCTTCTTCAAATACGGGCGAACCTAGGAGGCGAAATGAACTCTTTTCAATAATTTTGATGTTTGGTGCCAAATGATTAAATTTAGATAGTATCGAAAGTTTTTTTGTAGAGTCTGTTGTATTTATAAACAACTCACACTTACTAGAATTTAGTTCCAAGCCAATAGAAGCGAATTTATTTTTAATAAAAGCTAAATCTTGTAATACAATGTCTAGATCTCCTCCTAGGGTTCCGTCGTCTAAATACCATACATTAAATTTAGAATTTATTTGCCGAATAATGGGTTGTATAGCTAAGCTAAAAATGACTGGTCCAAGAGGGTCACCTTGTTGGCATCCAACTGCAGATTCCAAAAGATTGTCCTGATATAGTAATTTTGTGGGATACCTGTAACATTGCCAAAGATATTTATAAATTTTAGGGGTTTCTAATTTTGCCTGTGCCAACAAAGTGTCCCTATTCACTGAATTGAAGGCGTTCTGCAAGTCAACCTTCAGAATGACCTCCCCATCACCACTTCCAAGATACGTCGAAAGGGCATGTATAGCAGCCTCACAACCTCCCTTTGAACCAAAACCTAGTTGGAGAGGTTGGAATTTATCAGATAGCTCCCTGCTGTAAAATTTACAGCATACCTTAGCTGCTATACGCCGATAAGTGCAACCCACGGCAATGGGACGGATGCCACCATCTCTCTTGTTAAGGGCGCACAGGTTGGCCCCATACAAGATATCAATGATAGCATCGTCCACATTACCGGAGAGCATCATATTTACTAGCGCAGTCAACTCCTTCAGAAGTGTATCGCCAGCCACCCCAGCACTTGCACACACAAGATCTTTAAGATGCTGTGGTGTCAAGGCATCGAGGCCACCTGCCGAGCCACTTCGGAAGGAGCAAACCGCTGCTAAGACGTCCTTGGCCGTGGTGATCAGATGTTCTGATTCACTGTCGGGAGCTTCAGGAAAGGAAAGGTCATTAATGGGCGCTGGATGCTTGCTCTTCAGACCCGCAAGCGTATCTGGGGAGCAAGGCGCCACCACATCACTGCTGAATAAGAGTCTAGACGCACCCCGTATGTCGCTTTCCCTCAATTTGGATTCCACATATTGATACAGAGATTTATGCTTATTTGAAGTGAATTTAGGGTCTAAAGTGTTGGCCGAAATTTGACAATTATATTTAATTTGAGATGTTAATGAATTTTTGCCAGCCTGATTTTTATCAACATGTAGAATCCTATAAGGGAAAGTCAATAATTGCTCCCAGGCCGCTTTTGAGTTCTCCCTTAAGACAAGACCAATGCATTCAGCCAATTTTTTTGACACTGATGGTCTTGCCCCACGGGGAACTCTTTTGACTATAGGAACCGAATGTTTTAATTTAGATAGAGTTTGCCAAAAAGGAATTTGGTTGTTGTCTCCTGATATAGGTGGTGAAGATATTGAAGGGCCAGAAAGCACATTTTGGGATTTATGTACTTTGCCAAAATGTACTTTCAAGCCCCGCTTACCTTTGAAAAAACGGTCCTGAGAACAGTCCGGACAGCGCACCAGACCAGTCAGCGATGTGGTAGGTTGACTGACACTAACTCCCGTATCGCCAGCGTCATAGTAATCTTCCATACACACAATATTTACAGAAATAACACAATAAAAATCCTTACTTTAAGATAATAATATAAACAAACATTGTATCATAAATAATATGTACAAACTGTCAATGTCACTGGAATTTCTTTTAAAAGTGCTATAAACAATAATAATTTGTTTTCAGACTCAATGATAGCTTTTAACCCATTGTCTGCTATGTTCTCACTTCTGTACAACTCACACTCAGCCATGCGTGTGCCAGCCATGCTGCGGCAGTGGCCCTGACGAAGTATCCATTTGTGGGTGGTTTATTGCTTTTATTTGCAGGAACAGTTCTTATATTGTTCTTATATTGTTCTTGTATTGTAGGCAAAATTTATTATATTTTATCGAACGTTGACAGCGGGTGCTTCTTAGGTGGGGGAGGCTTCTTGGGTTTTAGAGATTTATGATGGTATATGTCTTCCGCTGGTTAGGCAAACTGTGTTCATTATGTTATTAATATTATTAAGTAAATTTTAAGCACAATTAGAAGCCCAGTTATCAAATTATTTATTATTATTTATTAATTTTTTACTTAGTTTTTTACTTGACATTTCATTGTTAATGTTGAAAAACTAATCATTTGACAAACTTTCATTTCACAAACGTATTACTTTAAAAACAATCATTTGACATAATACAGGTTTCGCAAATGTTTTACTTAGAAAATAATTAAAATGTTAAATAATTATTTTAAAAATAATCATTGGACTAAATAATTCGTTTGCCAAATTGGTGATTGTACAAAAAGTTAGAAGATAAATAATTAGTTTTTAAAAATAACTTATTTCTAACCAATACTTACGCGAAATTTTGAAAATATAACATATTTAATTGCATGGTTGCAATTTTCATGTTGGACAGATTATTTATCGGCAAGTAATAATTTTGTATTAATACTAATTCCATAGAAATTTAAGCCTTTTAAAAAAAATACAAACTGCCTGAATTAAGCGAAATAAGTAGAATTCGGTTCTGGCGTGTGTGGTCGCAGTTCTAACCTAACCTAACCAGCCATTTTTTCAGTTGACCATACGCAAATATTGTTGTATTATCGTAGATTTTGGTTAGTAAAATATTTACCAAGCAAGGCATTTTGTCATATGTTATTTATGCTTTACGTTATTTTGCCAAATAACATGTTTAAAAAATAATCAATTTGTAAATTAATGTTTTAGCATAATAACTTTTTTAGAGTAAATATATTGTCTAATGAGTAGTTTATTAAACAATAGTTTGTAATATAATAAATTTATCAAGTATAATTTTGTCAAACGTTATTTGTCAAATGAAAATTTTTCATTTGTTTTTTGTCAAATGATCGGAACACCACGCTGACCGCATGTCGAACGCCCGTCGAGCAGACGCACTTGAGGAACGCGCACAACGCAATGCTACCCTGTTGCTCTTATATATTATTGTTATTGAAAAAGCTACACCTAATCAGAAAGTTCAGTTTCTTCGCGTGAGGTTGTCACAAACTCAATGAAACCATAAGTTTAATGTAAGTATTTGTATGTTCTAAAACTCACCGCTTTCATGTCCACTGACGGCCGCGCTACCAGACTTGGTACGGTGCCGCGAGCGCGAGAATACCCGCGAGATGGAGCCCCAAGCCACGGTAATATAATCTAACAGTATTGTAACTCGGCCGCCTTCGTGAGTTATATACCTACCAGACGCGTCGCATGCGAGCTGCGGCACGATCGGGGCTGTGGGTACTCTTGGCACAGTCTGCTCAGTCTAATGGGTACTCTGCTCGAGGCGCGTAGGTATAACTCGAGTTTCGTGCGTTTGTACGGGGTTACAATACTGTTAGATATTATTACCGTGCCCAAGCGGAGTCCCGGTCGCGGGAGCCCTTGCTCCCCGGGCCTCCAGTGCGGCCTCGGATTCCTCCCAGCAGGGCCGCCTCGCATTCACCGGGCTTGACAGCTGCTCCACTGACCTATACAATAATTATAATATTTTAGGTTTAGAACAAGAACAACTTTATTTCTCATAAAGAATTGCATATATAATTCACTTACTGAGAAACAATGTTTAAACTAAGATGAATACTTCGAGCACACAAAGTATGTACGTAAATTGGAAACAAAACAAAGTAACAAAAAAGTAGGTAAACAAATAACATTAAAACGGTAAGAAACTCGATCGTAAGTTAACCGAGCAGAACATGGATGCATGAATCTATTTTTACAAGATGTGGCAGTGATGGCATCATAGTCTGTTATCGACAACTTTATCATTTTATTATTATAAGACTGTATTAAATTTAGTTTATTATAACCATTTATCGAAGCCTTTTCTAGAAGAACAAAATATTAAACTATTAAGGACTAATTTAAAAAAACTTTTATTGCAAAAGGCCTATTATTCAGTGTATGATTATTTATCCGATACATTATAATTCAATATTCTGTTCTAGTTATTTTATAAGTAAGCTAAGACTACAGAACAAAAGGTTCTTGTTTGTTAAATCTGTGTAAGTAAGTATGTCACATGCCGCAAGGTTAAATATAGTGATTCTAACACATTTATGTACCAATAAGATCCCATGTACCTATATTTTTGACTTATAAATAAATAAATATAATATTTATATATTTTAGGTATATACGTAGTATTGAATGGACATGTTATGCGGAGAGACGAGATGTATGTAGGTAAAACAGTGATGAATATGCATGTAGAAGGACGAAAAGGGAGAGGACGGCCAAGGAAAAGATGGATGGACTGTGTGAGGATGAATATGAAAGAGAAAGGGATAAACGACCGGATGACTGGTGACAGAGAAGTATGGAAGCGAAGGACATACTGCGCCGATCCCAAATAAATTGGGACCAGGGCAAGACAATGATGATGACGTATTATTGAATTTATTTGTTGTCGTTTAATTTAAGTAATTGCTTATGTTTATTTTTAATTTAGAGGTATACAGGGTGTCACAAGACCCATCACCAAGCCGAAGTCTACTCGTTGTGGACATCATGCCAAGTCATACTAACCAAAAATAATACCTGGGAAACGAACTTCTTTTTTGAAGTTTTTACATTTTTGAAACCGCAATTAAAATCACGCGCGTGCAATGCTCGAAATACCTACTAATCCATGGGGTCACAGGGCATCTACAGAACATATTAGTGGTGTAAATGCATCGATTTTGTACCTAATTAGAAACATTCCATACTAACTTTGAGCCTCAATATCTCCTAAACCAGTAACTTCCCAGGTATGGTGCCGAAGTAAAAAATGGTCGTAGTGATTGGTACAACATGGGATTTCAGTTTTCGTTAAGGGTCTTTTTACACCCTGTATAGTTAATCTATATACTGTATGTATTTTATTTATATGTTATTGTATAAATATTTTTTATTTATTCACTTATTTGTATGTAAGTATTACTTGTGTGAATTTTGAGTAGCTTTTTGAACCGGACATAACATATTTCTTCTTTTATTGCTGATTGTAATTTATTGTAAATTTATTGTTAATTTTAACACCCTCATAGTCCAAAGGACCATGCCCATCTGTGCCCCAGAAATGTCCAGAGAAAGTAAATTACAAGATCGTCCTAATAAATTAAAACTAGAATTAAGTTGTTAATTTTGAAACCTATCAAGCACTGGATAAAAACACGAAAAATAAAGACTTGTTTACTTTGCAGTACCTATGATAAATAATGTTTCATTCATTCATGCACTAAAAGTGCAGTTTATTGCGGTCTATAACCACGTTCTTTAGCCGATTTATTAATTCCTTGTGATAGTATCGCGGTTTTACGGAGTACTCTTTCCATGTTATTATTTATTCAAGTACCTACTTAAGTTTTGTATCTAACCAAATTGTTTTCACATTTATATAGATGGAGATACTATGGAGACAGACTATATAATTCCAAATAACTGAAATGTTTACAGACATATTAGTATATAAATGAACACTGATTTGGCCTAGCTTATGTGATGATTATGAAGTGCCTAGTGGAAACTAATAGCAATGCTGTTTGTAAACGATAAAATGTATAAACGATAGGCGTTAGGCAGTTATCATGTCTTGTTTAACGTCCAATAACTTTTCAACCAGTGCTTTATATGACATTAATACTAGATATCATAGAAATACTGTTAATAAGTTATCGTATGACATAGAGTTGCAATTTGGGAAATGCCTAGCATTGACGGCATTGCTGGGTTTCGCCTCCATACTAATATGGGCATGGTCCTTTCTTTTTCCGTAGTTAGTTCTAGGAGGACGGGTCACTAAGTAACTAGCACGTCTAAGATTGATCTTTCGTGTTTGCTGTTTTGTTACAAACTTTAAATTTGAATGGATTTCCTTATTTAATATTTTACGTATAATAAAATACCTGTGTAGTAAGTGTGCGTTTGTCTTATGTTCAATATTTTTGTTTCCTCGTATATCTTTTCAGTAGGTGTCCGAAAATTAAAGTTCTCGTTGAATTGGATCTATATTAGTCTTTCCTGCAGTACCCCAGATTTCAATGAGGTAGTCGATATGAGGCTTAACTAGATAATTGTAAATTAGATATTGTACTTTTAAAGGGAGACAATTTGTTATATTGCGTAGTGCCCCTGTGAGTGGACTTAGTTTAAGTTTAATTTTTTCTAGGTGTGGCTTCCTAAAAAAAAATATTTTTCCTATAATAAAAATATCTCGGACTTAATTTAGATAGTAACCTAACCAGAAGGTTAGGTTACTAACTAAATTAATTTTTCTTTTGGTATTCGTACAAGTAGTTGGCCGTCTATTTTAAGGTCAAAAGTATCGGTTACTTTTTTATTTTTTGCTGCAAAAATTACATAATTTGTTTTTGTAATGTTAAAAGTTAAAATATTTTACTGGAACCACACATTCAACAGATTAAGATCAATAAGATCATTTTGAGCATCGGCTATTATATTTTCGACAGAGTGTCCAAAATAAAACAGACTTGTATCGTCTGCATAAAGAGAGATGTCTCCTTTGAGGCCTAATGCACTGATACTGTTTATATAGATAAGGGACATTAGGCGGCCCAGTATTGATCCCTGGGGACGTTAAAATCGAGGACACAGGGACTGCTTTCATATTCACCTATTTTAACAATTTGTTTACAGTTATCCATATATGATTTAAAAATTCCAAGTGCTTTGCTTGTAACACCACTGAGTTCTAGTTTTCGGAATAGTATGTCATGACTGATGGTGTCAAAGGCTTTTTTTAGATCAATAAATATACCTAGGACGACTTGTTTTTTATCAATTTTATTTTTAATTTTAGTTACGAGATCAATTGTAGCAGCGAGAGTATTTGATTGAGCTCTAAATCCATACTGTTTCCGGTAAAAGAATCCTTTTGAATTAAGGAATGATTCTAATCGGTTGTAAAGAATCTTCTCAAAAACTTTAGAAATCACCGGGAGAACTGAAATTGGGCGGTAATTTCTCGGGTCAAATCTACTTCCGGATTAATGAATAGGTACAACGTTTGCAACTTTTAAATCATTGAGAAAAATACCTCGTGTCATGCAGTAGTTAATGCAAGCTGTTAGTTCCGTAGTAATAATATCTGTTACGCATTTAATAGTTTTTGTACAAATACCATCAATACCAGATGCAGTATTACAGTCCAAGTGTTTAATTATGGTAGTAACTTCTTTCGTAGTTGCTGGTTTAAGAAACTTTAATTCGGTTTTATCAGTTAGTCTACACACTTCTAAAATTAGACTTCCTTTTGATTTTAGAAGATCTTATTTGCTAGGGTCGAGCCAATAGTCGAGAAGTATGAGGTGAAACTTTCACATATTTCTTTTTGGTCTGTAATAGTACCAGCTGCCGTTTCAAGTTTGTCCGGTCCAGTTCTATCCTGCAGTTTGTTTTTTGACAAATCGTTTATGAGTTGCCACTATTTTCGTAGTTTACTTGAATTTTCTTCAAACCTCTTTAAGTATTTGTCTCTTTTTGCTTTACTTATGTTGTGTGATACTCTAGCTTTTGTATGTTCATACTCTGCCTTTAATTCCGTGTCTGCCGTGTTTGTTTTATATTTTTCTTCTAGTACGTTCTTGTTGTTTATATCTTCTAATAGTTTTTATCCAATCTTGCTGCGGAGGGTTTAGGAGTTTAACTTTTGAAATTCTGCATTTATTCAAACAAGATTGTAATTTGTCTGTAAATTTCTCATACTCTGGTTCTTCATTATTTTAGGACATTCATCTAGGCATCGATAAAGATTATTGTATTCTGCGTTGCGTAATATAATACTCAATGTATGATGTTTTTCTAAAAAGTGGCTTGCAAGAATCTAGAGGTTTGGCATTGCATATAGCTCTTAAGCATTTCTTTTGAGATACAAAGACATCATGGATCCGAGTTGAGTTTCCCCATAATATTAAGCCGTACCGCAGTACTGAGCCAACATATCCATGGTATGCTGTGATAGCTGTACATTCTGTAGTTGATTCGCGTAGATTTTTCAATGCATAAACAAATTTATTTATTTTCGTGCATACATTATTTATGTGTGATTTCCAGTTGCAGTACTTGTCGACTGATATTCCCAAGAATTTAATATCATTAGTGAAATCTATATTAACATTGTCATATTTTACTGATATACTATGTGTTGTTGTTTTGTAGTTAGAAAATTGTATATACTTTGTTTTATTTAAGTTAGCGTTACGGTCATTATATGTTAGCCAATTTATTATACCATTGAATATTGCCATGTAATATTGCATCATAATACCTACTTTTGTCACACAAATTAAGAGAGGCCAGTGTCCAACAGTGCACTACAAAAGTCTGATGACGATGGGTTAAGGTTTCCTTATTACAATAATGAAAAGTGATATAAAACGGCAGAAATTGCTGATCCTAAAGAAAGCTTTTGAACGAGAATGGAAAGCTAATAAAAATACTAATTCTTAGCACTCCTATCGCATAAACAGGATTGTTTATTGTCCGTTATAAATTAATACAAATACAATATATTTAGCTTAAAAATATGAAGTACCCTCTAATTGCCCAATGTATCGGAATTGATATAACATAATCTACATAATGATCAGCAGCGCCGGCGCCCGCCGTATCGCAGCTTAAAATATTGCGAGATGAAAGATATTACAGGTAGCAAGCGAACAGTAATGGAGGATGAAAAAGCTAAACTGGAAAAATGTAATTTGGAATTTTTCTACTGCTGAATCGCGAGTGGGATCGCGTAAAATGTGATAAATTTTACTGTCAAAATTCGATAATATCACCAGCAGTAATAAAGTAGCCCCCGTAAAAGTAATAGAACGTCTCCGATCCTATTGGTCTTTAAATTTCCGCTTTCGCATCTAATAAACCTCTCATACCATTTCCTCGAATGTGCTTATAGCCTATTGCAGGCGCCATCTAGTTTGCAGTAAAAAAAACTTTTGGAATTCAAATTGAATTTTGTTAAGTAATTTTCCAATTCAAGGCGAACTCTACAGGAAAGCATTTTAATTAAAAAAGTTTTAGTGACCAATAACAGAAGTAGTACCTTTTTGCTGAGATTAGTATTATGGTAGGAAGAATAAAATCATTAGGGTATTATGTGCGGTAATTATAACACGTAGACGGGTCGTTTTGATGGGGAGTAAGGTACCTGTTATATTGTCAAGATGTTGGCGTGTGGGTATTATTTGTATAAATAAGTTAAGCGATATATACATATTATATTTGCGGACGCAATGGAACTGAAAGTGACCCAGCATCGATAGAGCGTGTGAAGGGCGACGCACTGTTGTGTGGCGAAAGAGTTGGGCTGCAGTCTCGCGGTGTGCTCACTGAAAACAAAAATATACAGTTTAATAAGTCATATTGGTCTCGTACAAGAATCGTTTACGATAGTGTATACTGCAGGAGGTACATAGCGGTACTAGGTGGCATTGCCCAATACCTGTATGCAGAGATCATTGTTATCACTTTAGTATTTGTGAAACGGCAGTGGTAGATTGGCGCGACAAGATATTGTACCAGCGCGAACGGCTAGCTAACCTGTGTTAATTCTGTCAGTCTATATTGAATTGGGTTTTGTCAAATATATACAAATTCAAACATCCGTTTTCTAGTTCCGCTTTATTATTCTCCATTACATTAAAATGTTGCTAAAAATTCAATACAAAACATATGTATGTAGGTTTTTTAACAAAAGAAAACTGGTTCAGTTATTATAAAAAACATATACAGTCCAAGCGAGCTTCGATATTCACAGCAATAAAAACCAAGTGAATTTTGTACCGGATATTGAAAATGAAAATAACGAAACAAAGTTCAGAAATAGTAGCGGTACGAGAGAATTTTTTAGCTATAGTTTTGTAACGTTCAAAGTGAAAATACTACAACGATCCTGTAAGTTGCATTTTAAAGTGGTTAAAGATAATATCAGCACTTTTACATTTTCCTACGGGATATATACTACCTACCTTTGTTGCGAGTAATCGATATTTCGATCAATCGGCACTTGCAAGTGCCATGTTCAGGGATGTAAGTATTGTCTGTAAGTATTGCGAGTATAGTAACTTTATTGTACCTTAACTCGAAACAAAGTACGTGGTATATTATATACAAAGGCCTATGTGTCTTGTCAGACGATATAAACATAATCTGTGGAGTGTTATATAATAGTTGCCGTTAATTGTTATTGCGCGTGGCATTTTTTCACAAGGCTGTGTAGGCCAATCCGTGATGATGAGCGTCCGATCCAGGTTTTATCATGGCATTTCTTCCCGTCTTTTAAACTTTTTCTCCCCTCAATTCTGTCTTCAGCAAGCTTGTCCCAGTTTTTGTGGTCTATTTCGAAAATGTTCAATTTTTTTTGTTCATATCTCGCTTGACACAATCTTTAAAGCGGAGTAAAGGCCCACAGCCGTTTTGCATGCGCTACGGCCCCTACAAGAATCTGTCGAGGTAAACGAGAGTGTTCCATGCAGTGCACATGCCTTAGCCATCGTAAACGCTTCTGTTTAGGGATATCGCTGAGACTAGGTAGCTGTGCGTTTTCTAGAACCCTCTCGTTGGTGACTTTATGTGTCCACGTAATACCGAGGATGTTTCTCAGACAGCGCATATGAAATGTCGTCAGTCGTCGCTCCTCCTTTGCGTAGAAAGTCCAAGTCTCGGCCCTGTACAAGAGTATACTAAGAATAGAAGTCTGGTAGACTAAGACTTTGGTTTTGTACGAATTTTGTCAAATGCTTATTGTCCCATACTCTTGACCGAAGCCTTCCGAATATGGATGCCCCCTTGCCGATACGGATATCGATCTCCACATACAGTGAAAGATTGTTCGATTGGTGGATCTGTACAACCCTGCGATAAGAATATAGTCTTTTTGGCGTTAATGGTCATTGAGAACAGTTGGCACGCTCGAGAAAACTTATCAACTAGGACCTGAAATATATTATATCTCGTAGGAAAATGTAATAGTAATATTAATGACCACGAAAGTTAAAATTCCAATATTAGCAATTTTCTGGAAGCTACCCTAGAAGTATGAATGTTATTGGCTAATAACAATGTCACTTCTAGGGTAGTTTCGATTAGCGTAGGTAAAGTACGTGCGTCAAACTGTGATTCTTCGATAGGTTAGCGTCTAATGAAGAAAGAATCAAGCAGTTTCAGAAGTTAATAATAACGAACTAAGAAATGTTTCCCCTTTTTATATTAGTAGGACCTGTATGGTTATGAGTGTTATGGTAAGCAGTTGGCACAAAAACATATATGAAGCCATGAAGCATATATCTCCGAATCAGTTCTGGGCATAAATCATATTTTTTAAGTTTGATATGAAACCGTTATCAACCATATCAAAATACTCGACATTGCAATTGTCTCTAAATATCACCATTTATCATTCCCTTTCTGCGCTATAAGTATAGTGTTAAGTCTAGCCGAGAAATTGGGCAACAGCGTAAAGCGACTCAAGGACCATTATATCAAGGGCAGCCTGCACCTGATATAGCCCAAAATATTTTTATTCTGCCTGCACGGTGTAAAAACAGGCTAATAAAATTACAGAATAAAGATATTTTCAAACTGAGAAATGAAAGTAAAGGTTTGTATTGCTGGGCTAATATACGAGTATAATTATCCTACGATGTTGATCATCGTCTATCCGTGCTTGTTGTGGTACGAAAAAATTTGATTCGCTCGTTAAGAAACTTTTCCCTTTAATAAAATTCCTCGTTTCTCGATCGGAAATTTTTACTCTTTCAATTTTTCACGCTAAAATGCTCTTCGGCCAAAAGCAGTCTACGAACAATGAAATAAACGAGTTCTTTAATAAAAAATCGTTCACTTACTTTGTTCACTATAATTTAACTTCTTTGAAAATATTTTCTGAACTACCTGACGAAAGATTAAATTGCCGGTCCTTATCGTATTTATAAACCGTAGTATAAAAATTATCAAAGTAACATTTTAATTAAATACGGTTTATGTCAATATGAATTTATGTGACCGGTTTTACAGAAAGCCTTTTTTAGTAATTAAGGCAAACGAAACATATAAAATTAAAAGAGTTGTACCAAACAAACTAACCAAAAAACCACCAAAACTACCAAAAAAATCCAATGGTGAAAAGAAACCTTATTACATCACACTAATTCATAATTTCGTTGCAGAATGTTGAATCTAGTTCCGTAAATGACTTTAATTTGCTTTTTACATTCGCAAACAAAATTGTATTTCTTAAAAAACGCAACACTATCACGTAATACTCATTTAACGACGTAAATACTAAATGGACGTTACTTAACGTAAAATATTTATGTGAAAATATCATTTAAAATATAGTGAATAAAAGTAGAAAGCTTTGCATCGAGAGATATCATTATGCTTGTTTTCAGCACGAACGAGTTGCAACCCGCTTTATATTCCAGCTGAATCATGAAAATCATATTTCACTTCATAGCAACAACGGCGATCGATGTAACGATGTTAAAAACAATATGTTTAAGTTCGCTGAGTATCTACTACAGAACACTTCCACATATGAGCAGTGTGTGCAAGAGTTCTTTCATAATCAGTCCTACTTATTCTTAACAAGAGGAACAGTCACTTATAAAGAATGAAGTCTTAAAATCTTATTATTATTATAAATGTGAAAGTTTGTGAGGAAGAGTAGTTGTTTATTACTCTTTGACGTAAAAACTACTAAAAGGATTTTGATTCAAATCTGCAATAACATACCAACACATACATCATAATAGCAAATGGTTTAACTTTTTGCCCCGTAACCGACACCCATGCGAGCGAAGTCACAGGCAAAATCTAATTACATACTTCAGGTCTTTATAGACCCTACGAGAGAACTTTTCTGATCATTTTTTGTAAGGTCATTGATGATACTCAAAGGTAGGTCGTAATAAAAGCAAGCAGATCACGAAATGTGTATTCTTTACGATAGCTTATGATATCTTACTAATAGATAGGTATTTAGCATTAGAAGAATTTATTCATAAGCATGTTATCTCAGTAATTATGTATTTAATAAGCTAATAAATAATGAGCTTGACTTTGTTATTACTGTCCAATTTCATTCACAAGATCTTAAATTGTTATTTCAAACATGTAAAAATAAATTACATACAATATTTCATTATTGAATGTAGGACAAAACTAGATTCAAGAGTCTCTAAGCTTTTCTTAACGGTGCACGTTAGCAACGTAAGCAGTTTCAAGACACCGGGTGTGTAAGTGTTGGCGACGTTTAACTCCATAACGGAGATCTTCTTGCATGTCGTATACATAACTAGAGGACGCCAGCAGCTACGCCTGCATTTTTTTTAAGTTTACCCGTTTTGGCCGATCCCGTGGGAATTTCAGGAAATCCCTTCTTAGTGCACTCCTGCGGTCCCCAAGGAACATGCATGCCAAATTTCAGCTTCCTGCGCCCAATAGTTTCGGCTGTAGCGTGTCTGTCAGTCAGTCAGTAACGCAAGGATTTTATATATTAAGAAGATTTAATATGGACTTTCATCTAAAGGAACGTTTAGCATAAAACAGTGGTTTTATACGAAGCCTTTTAATTCACTGTGTAAAGGTAGGGTTCGTAATCTATAGTTATGTATTTCACCGATTTTAATGAGTTGTTAACGTGTAATTTTCGGTGAATTTGATCAACGTACTATGCGCTAAATTCAATATCCGATCGGTCCATGGATTTGAAGATTATAGAAACATGTAGGCGTTTGACAAAATTATTTTGTATGGAGCGTATGTAAAATATGTATCTCAAATCTCCAAATCCATGGATAGATCGAGTATTGAAACCAGCCTTAAATGAGCTACTACTAAGGAAGCCGTATTATTTTTCAGTATTAACATTCTAACAATCATCATCGGCCTTATAAACTGTCGGTATATAAACTGTTGCACTACTGGGCACAGGCCTCTTCTCACTATGAGAAGGGTAAGGCTATAGTCGACCACGCTGGCCAAGTGCGGGTTGGCAGACTTCACATGTCTTTCGAGAACATTATGGAGAACTCTCAGACATGCAGGTTTCCTCACGATGTTTTCCTTCACCCATTAGCAAGCGATAATAAACAATTTAATACGCACGTTATTCCGAAAAGTCATTGGTGTGTGCCGTGGATTCGAACCCAAGACCCTCTGGGTAGCAGTCTGTCGGTCTCTCCACTCAGCTATCGCTGCTTTTCATGCTCATGCATTAATCATGGCGATTTACTCACTAGACTCTAGCGCTCATAGTGTGTTTATTAGCCGTTTGTAACATATCGACAAAGTAAACTAACTTTGGCGGCGGTCTCCACTTGGATGGGTGACCGCTTTTTGGGCATTTATATTAGTGCACCACCTTGCTTGGGAGGGCCCTTCAGGTTCTCGGTTCTTGTCTGAGGACAAGATCCATGCGATGTTAGAAGCTTTCGGTCTGTCCATAAACTATGACAAGTCCTTTGTAGAATTTAAATTGCAGCATAGTCATCATCATCATATTAGCCGAAAGACGTCCTGGACATAGGCCTCCCCCAAGGCTCTCTACATAGACCGATCCTGAGCAACCCGCATCCATCAGCTGCCCGCGACCCCAAGAAGATCGCTGCTGCTACGACGTCCTGTCGTGGCCGCCACTCCAGAACCTTTCTGCTCCAACGGCCATCGGTTCTTCTGGCTATGTGCCCTGCCCACTGGCACTTCAGCCTGACTTTTCAGAGAGCTATGTCGGTGACTTTGGTTCGCCTGCGGATTTCCTCATTTCTGATTCGATCTCGTAGGGAAACTCCGAGCATAAATCTCTCCATCGCCCTCTGAGTGACCCTGAGCTTCCGGATAAGGCCCATAGTTAGCGACCACGTATTGGCTCCGTAGATCATCACTGACAACACACACTGGTCAAAGACTTTCGTCTTGAGTCACTGCGGGATATGGGACGTGAAGATATGTCGTAACTTCCCGAACGCTGCCCAACCGAGTTGGATTAAACGAATGACCTCTTTCTCGAAGTTGGACCTACCCAATTGGATCATATTTTGACCCAGGTAAACGTACTTGTCGACAACCAGAATAGGAGCAGGTGTCCATGGACGTTAGACATGATCTTTGTCTTGTCCATGTTCATCTTAAGACCTACTTGTTGGGAGACACTACAGAGGCCACCGAGCATTGTGCTGAAGTCTTCCATGGTCTTAGCCATGACTACGATATTGTCTGCAAATTGAAGGTGATGTCGTTTTGTTGTCGTTGATGGTGAGTCCTTCCCTGTCCAGAGGCTTGAAGACATCTTCCAGCGCAGCGGTGAACAGTTTCGCAGATATGACATCTTCCTGCCTCACCCCTCGCTGGAGTCGAATGGGTTTCGAGCTCTGGTCCTGAAGGCGGACTGACATGGTGGCGTTTTCGTACAAACACTTCAGCACTTTGATGTATCTGGCACCGTTTGGGAGACTGCAGCACTGCCCAGGTTTCCATCGAATCAAACGCTTTCTCATTTTCAAGGTAGTAGAGCCTTGCTGATTTCAGCATGAATGGGCCGGCTCGACCGGGGAAGTACTACCCTCTCACAGAAAATCAACGTAAAGTAACAGTACCTAAACTGTTGCGTTTCATTCGGTGAGTCAGAGTACCGGAGGCCCTATCCCCTATTCCTTCTCCCTCATCCCTCTCCTCATCCTATCCCTTTTCCCAACCCCAAGGGGCGGCAACGCACTTGTAACTCCTGTAGTGTTGCTTGTGTCCATGGGCGGCGGTAATTGCTTACCTTCAGACGATCCGTCTGCTCGTTTGCCGCCTATTACCATAAAAAAAAAATTGTCCACTCACGCCAAGCATAGAGGCTGGTTATACTCCTCAGACTTCTCTATAACCTGCCGCAGCGTATTTATGTGGTCTATGGTACTATAGCCTTTATGGAACCCAGCTTGTTCGGGAGGCTGGATGTCGTCTAGCTTGCGCGCGAGACAATTCGTGATGACCCTTGAAAACAACTTATAGACGTGACTCAGAAGTGAGATGGGTCTGTAGTTCTTCAAAAGGGTGTTGTCGCCCTTCTTGATGAACAGCACCACCATACTTCTGTGCCACGCCTGTGGCGTTTTACCCTCGAGTATGACAGAACTAAAAAGCTTACGGAGCACTTCCAAAACGGGTGAGCCGACAGCTTTCAAAAGCTCCGTGGTAATTCCAGCATCACCCGGTGCCTTGCTGTTTTTTAGCTGTTTTAGGGCTACAATAATCTCGCGCACGCTGACGTCCGGGGTATCTTCGGTATAGTGTCGGGTCAATCCAGCTCTATTACTGGGTGGGTTGCGGGTGATCGTGTCGTCGTGTATTACTGTCCATAGAACTTCTCGATCTCCTCCAAGAGCTTAGGTCTGGATGACACAACCATGCCATCCTCCGTCTTCAGCTTTGTCAGCTGAGTTTGCCCAATAGACAGATCTCTCTGGTATAATTTTGACCCTTTATTGCGCTCGATCGCCTCTTTAACTAAAGCTTTTGAAACTTTAGACCACGAGATTCTTCTAAAGGCCATGCAAGAATGCGGAATTCGTGGTCCACTTAACAAATGGTTTCAGTGTTATTTGAAAAATAGAACCCTTTGCACCAGTATATGTGAACAGCGTGGGCAAGAAGCGGCTGTTAAAATGGGTGTGCCAACCGGATCAGTATATGGGCCTGTTGGGTACATTATGCACGTTAATAGTATGAGCAGAGTAATAAAGAATTGTAGTGTATATATGTACGCTGATGACACGTGCCTAATGTACGCAGACACCGACTTGGATACTGTAGAAAAATGTATGCAAATAGATTTCGAAAATGTTATCAAATGGTCTCATGACAATGGCATTATATTAAATGTATCCAAAACAAAATGCATGCTCCTTCACTCACCATATAATAGAAAATCAATTAGAAAAATATCTATTATTGGTCACTCGTATGAATGCTTACATAATAATATGCAACAATGTATGAATTGTGAACATATAGAATTTGTGGAACAATATAAATACTTAGGTTTAACAATAGATTGTCATTTTAACTGGAAATCTCATATCGATATTGTTTGTAGTAAATTAAGGTCTGTTTTATGTAAATTCAAGCAACTTAAATACGTAACAAACCGAGCGACGCTGTTTATGTTGTATCATGCGCTAGTTGATGCAATTCTGAGCTATGGACTGAGTGTACTACTGTGTGCTTACGGGCGTACATTTAAAACGTATTTGGATAAGGTCTTGAATATACAAAATAGGTTCCTAAAGATTATGGTAGATAAAAACACAAAAAATAAATGTAATAAAAACTATATGAAATTGTTTAAAATATGTCATATATTACCAGTGCATCAAAAAGTTCAATATATGTTAACTGTCGAACAATATAATAAAGCAGAGTATAAGATACCTAAAGCTTCACATTGTATGCTCAGACAAGCTGTAAGAAATAAATACAAAGAACCTGTTTCATGTAATTACTATGGTGAACGAACACGTATGTTTATAATACCAAGACTATATAATAAAATAATATTTGCAGAAGATTGTATTAACTTAAACATATTTAAGAAAAAGTTAAAAGCACACTTGTTAGAAATATTTAATGATCAAATTGAAGATTAACAGCATTATGTATCTCAAAATCTAAGTTTAAATAAGTCAATTGTACGGAATGTGAAACAAATGAGTATACATATTCTTATAAATGTGTTTACATATTTTATATTGTAAAATGAGCGCACAGTGTTCGCCAACAAACTGTCATGCAGTTTGGCGAAATCATTTAATATGTACCTAAATGTATCACATTTGTTTTAAATAAAATAAAAAAACACATTTGGTGTTGTATCGGCGGAGATCGCGAGTCAGAGCCTTAGATATCTGTCTATTTTTTCAGCATAATCACAAGCTAAAAAAAATATAAGTACTTTAAAAGAGCCATCAGCTATTGATTAATCCAAATTTTATAAAATGTAAATGACGGGTTATAAGGATTATGCATGTCAGACTATGGCCCAATACTGGACTTTAAAATATTTTTACAAAATTGATTTAAAAATACGCATGGGGCACACGATAAGCTAGGGGAGACCCCAACCGACTACTACGGGTTCAAACCCACGGCACGGACAGCAGAGTTTTCGAAGTTATGTGCGTCATCATCATCATCATCAGCCCTTTATACCGTCCCACTGCTGGGCACGGGCCTCTTCTCACTATGAGAAGGGGTAAGGCCATAGTCCACCTCACTGGACAAGTGTGGGTTAGCAGACTTCACATGTTTTTCGAGAACATTCTGGAGAACTCTTAGACATGCAGGTTTCCTAACGATGTTTTCCTTCACCGATAAGCAAGCGATAGTTAACAATTTAATACGCACTTAGTAAGTCTTCATTTTAACACGGTAATTCGTTTTAATTAGTCCTGATTTAATTTTATTAAAGTTATGTGCATATTAATTGCTAATTACCTCTTGCTAAGCGGCGAAGAAAAACAATATCTTCAAAATCTTGTTACATTATATTATTATATTAAGTGTCAAAAAAACGTACACCTGGATATGAGTCCATATTATTATGCCAAGTTGCCGCCGCACACTGAGGTCGCGCCGCCGTCACTGCTGCCTGTTAACACAAACAATTTGTTTGAAAAACAGTCATGGGGTTTCTTGCATAACTGGAAACTGAAGTAGATACTGAATTATAGACTACCACAGAGCTTTGTGTCTTCTACGCGCTGTAACTTGTATCTTACTACATTTTAAGCTTGAACGTTTGTGAATATTGGTGGATAGGTTTGTTACTCTTTCACGGAAAAACTACTCATGAAGTTTCATGAAACTTTACAGTAATATAACTTACGTATCAGAATAACACATAGACTAGACCAGCGTTTCCCATTTGCCGGGTCGCGACCCGGTACTGGGCCGTCAAAAGAAAATACCGGGTCGCAACATTCCTGCCTTGTTTTAAAAATGATACCTACTATCGATTAGTAGCGATCGACGTATAGTTTAGTGACTAAATAGGCGATACCAAAAAGTTATATGTACCTTGTATTAAAAACAATGTGAATTATTTAACCATAATGGAACCAGTTTGAGTTTAAAAGTATTCAATGGGTCACGAAGGGGCAATGTGAAAATTACCGGGCCATGGCAGAACAATGTTTGGGAAACACTGGACTAGACTATGTATCACAATAACCGATATCTACGAGGGCTAAGCAGCGCCTAGACTCAAGATAGTAGCACGAAAATCAGCAGCGACCTATCATATGTATGTCGTGGTCTGCCAGAATCAAGTACAAAATAAAAAATATGTTAAAACCGTATCCGATCAAAAAATAAACCACGTCTGGTGGGAAAAGCATATCCTATGCTTTCACTTTGAATGGTCAACGATCTGCATAAGACAGGTAAAGACTATTCTTGGTGATGATTATGAATAAGGAAATAGCAGCAAACAGCAACACATGGTGCCAACATTACTGTATAAACTAAAACTCTATGCATTAAAGCCGTTATTTATGGCATTTTAAGCTCAAAATTATATCGATTGAACTACTTATGATTGCCTTTTGAAATGAAACGACACAGAATTCTTTTTTCTAACATTGACTTATACAAAGTTCGGTAGCATAAAACATTTCCAACACATTGCGGATAAAAAAAATTGTACGATAACAATATGTTTAACCTCTGAAATTAAAGCACAAAGTTCAAAAAATTTATGTTTCCTAGAACGACTTTGTAGAACTGAAATATAAACTAGGTAAACGTTACATAAACGTGAGTGTAATTTTGATTTGACTTTTGCCATGAATTCGTAAATATAAACTCTATTTGATCATATTTTACATTACAGTATAAACATGTGAAAATACATAGAGGTAATGTTATAGTTATGTGTTCCAGTTACATTGATGGACTGCACGGATGACGTAGTGGTTTAAGCGGCCGCCATGCCGCTTGACACTGCACCGACTGTCGTGGGTTCGATCCCTACACGAGACAACACTTTGTGTGATCCATAGATTGTTGTTTCGAGTCTGAGTGTTCATTGTGTCCGTTGGTTGTATGTTTGTAAAGTCCCCCGCGACACAGGATTTAGTCCTAGTGCGGGAGTTGTCTAAACTGACCAGTAAACATAAGTGACAGAATAGGTAGAGAAGTCTCCTCGTACAATATTGTTGTAACCATCGCTCATCGTATATAAGTATGTAATATCAAATTTAACATGAGTTTCATTTCGAGAAAACTCAAGTGACAAAATATATTGAAAATGCAAAGTACTTTAGCTGTCGTACGTAGAGTCATTTAAACTGAGCCATAAATTAGCTTACTTGGTTGTGTGCGCTAGCGTAAGAGTAATTAGGCGCCTGCACATGATAATGGTCGTTATTTGTTGTTACTTACTAACACATAAATATTGTCAGTGACACACAAGTAATGCAGTGTAGTTTCGTCATATGCTTGATTGCATCTTTACAAAACTGAAAAGTACCTGAATAAATTGTGATATATTTTAAGATCAAGAGGACCTGGCTTGTTCCAAACTGAAACAATATTCATAGTGTATATTGTATTACCCTTGATCAATGGAATTGCATTTTAGGTAATCAATACAATCCAATGGAGATTTGAAAATTCACATATTGTTGCTAAGCTATAATGTTGCTAAGCCGTACTTGGCCAGTGCGGTGGACAATGGCCTTACCCTTCTCATTATGTTCTAGTGAAACATGTGTCCAGCAGTTAGGCTGGTTGTAAATAAGGCTAATGATGATGATAAATCTAATCTAACTAACTCTCCAGACCGATTTCGGTCACGGCGACTACTTCAACTCCATGTAGATAGTTGTCGCTGATGTGCTCTCATGTGACTGCAATAGCCACACTTATTTGCGAAGATACGCAAGCATTGCGGGCATGTGAGCATACCGTTGTTGTAATTATAACTAATTGCCACAGGAGATCGGGCTCTCAGTTCGTCACGCCTAGAGTCAAGCTCCGAGCGACGATGTTCCTCGAAATCAGAAACTTGGTTTTGGACTAGAGCTCTCCAATCGGAACGTGAAGCCGCTAGCCTTTCCCATTGCGAGGGCTCAATGTTACATTTTTTCATGTGACGTTTAAGCACATCTTTATATCGGAGGAACTGACCACCTTGTTTCCGTTTTCCCTCCTTTAGTTCAGAATAAAAGATGCGCTTAGCCACTCGGTCCTCCGCCGTACGTGACACATGACCACACCATCGAAGCTGCCTTCGCATAAGATAAGCCTCAATTCCACCAACATTGGCTCGTCGCAGCACTTCGGTGTTCCGCACACAGTCATACCATCGGATGTTAAGTATTTTGCGTAAGCATTTGAGGTGAAACTTGTCTAGTGCGCGGATATGCCGGCGATACGCAGTCCACGTCTCCGCGGAGTACAAGATGTTAGGCAGTACTATTGCCATGTAGACCGAAATTTTTGTAGCCAGCTTAAGGTCGTGACAACGAAATACCTTGGCATCCAGCTTGCCAAACGCTGCAGCGGCGGCACCGATTCTGCCATTGATCTCGGCATCAAGGTCGCACTTTGATGTAATTGTGCTCCCCAAGTAACGGAATTTATCTACCTGCTTCAGTGTGTCCTCGCCGAGATTTATGGTCAGTGTCTCAGGACCACTAATATCTAAGGACATTACTTCCGTCTTCTTGACACTGATCTTCAGGCCAAATGTTTGGCAGACCTGGTGAAAATCAGACATTAGCTGTTGCAGGCTACCCAAGGACTCCGTGACGAAACATAGGTCGTCAGCATACATGATTTCAGTAATCAGTGCATACGATACTTTAGTGCGGGCCTTAAATCTGGCTAGGTTGAAAAGATTGCCGTCGGTTCGAAATCGGATTCGAATTCCTTCGGATGATAATTGCAAGGTCTCCCGGACTACGACTGCAAAGTACAATACGAACAGCGTAGGTGCTAAAACGCAGCCTTGCTTCACTCCACAAGTAACGGAGAAGAAGTCTGACTGATCGCCATCGACAGCGACACAGCATTCCATGTCATCATGCAGGAGTCTCAAAAGCCTTACAAATTTTACCGTGCAACCCAACTTTCCCAGTACAATCCAGAAGGCTTCTCGAGGCACACTGTCAAAAGCCTTCTGAAGGTCAACGAAGCAGAAATATAGCTGACGGTCTTATCCACCGATCGTCACTATTACTCCAGGATAGTACGTGAAGCGGTAGAAATCAAGTAACATAACAATTTCAACCGGGAGGCTGGATATAGATTATCGGCTACTTGGAATCCAGTCATCAGCAGGTGTAGACACCGCCGCAGTAATAAATCTCAACAGTGTATAGACGTCATTAGTGTAGTGTGTCGGAGTACCGACATTGCGAACTTAAATAAAGACCAAGTGAGGGTAGGTGCCGAAACCCGCACTTCCACAAGACGGCGCTGAGCTCTCATCAGTCTCTCCGCGACCACGCTCGGTGCAAGACGAGCGAAACGTCGGAACCAAATAGGTATTTATACCTTAAATAAGTTAGTTTACGCGATTAAGACCCGCTTATTTATTTTGTATGATATAGCTGACGTTCCTGTTCTCTGCTCTTTTCCTGTAACTGTCGCAATGAGAAGATTGCCTCTCAGGTACCTCGGTCAGGTCGAATGCCGAACTGGGTTTCCGGTAAAATCTTTTCAGAGAGTTTTCTTAGGCGGTTCAGTAAAACTCTAGCAAAAACTTTTCCAGGGACTGATAAAAGTGAAATACCGCGGTACGAGTTGCAGTCAGAACGGTCACCCTTCCCCTTATATAAAGCGCAAATGCGCGACAGTTTAAAATCTGTTGGCACACGTTCCGTTTCCCATA
Organism: Euclidia mi; assembly: GCA_944739405.2. Lineage (NCBI taxonomy): Eukaryota > Metazoa > Arthropoda > Insecta > Lepidoptera > Erebidae > Euclidia > Euclidia mi. The sequence continues at coordinate 39,934,383 of OX123190.2, read as the reverse complement.
GATAAACAAAGAGTTCCCAAATGGCTGAATTTAACTCATCACCACCATATTTGATCAGTTCACCTGGTATAGAGTCCATGACAGCCGCACGCTTGTTTTGTTGTTGTTTAATGGCAAGAACAATCTCATCACATGATAGTGGGTCATCCAGATGGTTTGCTACGGGCAACTGAGGCATCGATCTGATGTGTTGCAGGTTAGATGATCAATCTACATTAAGTAATAAGCTGAAGTGCTCTACCCATCGCTTTAACATAGCGTCTTTGGATTCTAGAAGGTCCTTGCCGTCTAGTGATTTTAAAGGAACCATCAATGAATACTTTATACCAATCAGTTTTCGAACCTCAGCATAAAACTCACCGAGCTGGTTACTATCGGCTAGCCACTGCATGTACTGAGCTTTCTCTTGCCACCACTGATTTTTCATTTCCCTAGTGAGTTTTCGCAGCTCCATGTCACTTCTTTTAATCTCTGCGGCGCCTGTACCTTGTTTCTTTCCGCTCCATTTCCTGAGAATGGCACGATGTTTGTCGATGGCATTAGTAAGCACTTCATCATGCTCATCAAACCAATCCTCATTTTTGCGTACTTTTAATCCCAAAGTATTCTGAGCGGTGGATAAAATATGAGAAGACAAAGCTCTCCATCTTGCATCTACATTACCCGTACCATTTCCTGTGGTTAGTGGCATACTAGCTAAGGTTTCAGCAAACTGTTGTCTAGTCTGGAGATTCTGAAGCTTGTCTACGTTTAGATACGCAAGTTTCGCTCTTCCTGATCTACGAGGACGGCGTAGGCAGAGATCCAGTTTAGTGACAACAAGCCGGTGGTCAGTCCAGCAGTGAGTTCCGTTTCCCATAGATAAACAAAGAGTTCCCAAATGGCTGAATTTAACTCATCACCACCATATTTGATCAGTTCACCTGGTATAGAGTCCATGACAGCCGCACGCTTGTTTTGTTGTTGTTTAATGGCAAGAACAATCTCATCACATGATAGTGGGTCATCCAGATGGTTTGCTACGGGCAACTGAGGCATCGATCTGATGTGTTGCAGGTTAGATGATCAATCTACATTAAGTAATAAGCTGAAGTGCTCTACCCATCGCTTTAACATAGCGTCTTTGGATTCTAGAAGGTCCTTGCCGTCTAGTGATTTTAAAGGAACCATCAATGAATACTTTATACCAATCAGTTTTCGAACCTCAGCATAAAACTCACCGAGCTGGTTACTATCGGCTAGCCACTGCATGTACTGAGCTTTCTCTTGCCACCACTGATTTTTCATTTCCCTAGTGAGTTTTCGCAGCTCCATGTCACTTCTTTTAATCTCTGCGGCGCCTGTACCTTGTTTCTTTCCGCTCCATTTCCTGAGAATGGCACGATGTTTGTCGATGGCATTAGTAAGCACTTCATCATGCTCATCAAACCAATCCTCATTTTTGCGTACTTTTAATCCCAAAGTATTCTGAGCGGTGGATAAAATATGAGAAGACAAAGCTCTCCATCTTGCATCTACATCACCCGTACCATTTCCTGTGGTTAGTGGCATACTAGCTAAGGTTTCAGCAAACTGTTGTCTAGTCTGGAGATTCTGAAGCTTGTCTACGTTTAGATACGCAAGTTTCGCTCTTCCTGATCTACGAGGACGGCGTAGGCAGAGATCCAGTTTAGTGACAACAAGCCGGTGGTCAGTCCAGCAGTGAGCTCCTCGCATTACGCGGGTTACTTGGACTTGGTAAATGTCTCTTTGTCGTACGATTGCGTAATCAATTAAATGCCAGTGTTTCGACCGTGGGTGCATCCATGTAGTCTTGTGCTTGGCGCGAAGTCGAAACATTGTGTTTGTTATAGCCAGCTCGAGTTGAGCACAACTAAGCAACAATCGACCGTTACTATTCATGTTGCCTATTCCGTGTCTGCCTAAAACTTTAGGCCAGGCTTCAAAGTCGCGCCCTAGCATTAAAATCACCCAGTAATAAGATCTGTTCACTGGGCCGTACGCTTTCTAGACAATGTGTCAGCTCCTCGTAAAATTTGTCCTTGCTGTCATCAGGCTTGTCCAGCGTTGGAGCATAGACACTGATGACATTAAGATAATTGTCATGGTCAAGATGCAACCGTAGCGTGGACACGCGATCAGAAATATGAACAGGATATTCCTGGAGATCTCTCAAAAGCTAGTTTCTTGATAGCGAAGCCAACGCCAGACCGCCACGATTCAGTGACTGCAGTACCTTTCCATAGAAATGTATATCCACCGCCGTGTTCCACCAGCTCTCCTTCATCAGCAAGATGTGTTTCGCTAAGAGCTGCTACATCTACATTATAACGACGAATTTCTCGAGCTACAATAGCGGTTTTCCGCTCAGGACAGGCATTGATAACACTGTCAAGAAGTGTTCGTACGTTCCACGCGCCAAACGTCATAAATTTGGATAGTGTGTTTGTTTTATTCTTTTTATGTTTGTTACGTCGACCACGTCAAAATTAGATGCAGAGGCAGCCGTGGTTACTACCATCTCTGAGGTTGGGGTGAGCATTTCTTTAGGACACCTTTTCTGGTCCTCTCCCTGGCTGAGCAGGGAAAACAGTGCCTCCCTAAACAGGGCTGCTTTGTCACTCTGAGTGCTGCCGAATCCATTCTGTCACCCCCGTGCAGATTGAAAGCGACCACGGTATACATACATACACCCTCAGAGCCGCCTATGTGCAGGTACCAGACAAAGCCTGGTTCGCACCAAACCCGACCTCTCTACCTCAACCCATCGCCACAGGACTTTTCTATCTCGGGAGTCCATAATCGGAAGCAGTCCGGTACGCAGGAAATATTAAGGTGCACAAGCGCTTGCGCAGACACAAGTGCACACACCCGTCCGCCCCCTCCTAAACCTAGTGGAACGGGAGACTGACACGACTAGAGGAAGGTTTGGATGAAGTGTCTAGCCAACGGTAACTTTACGCTCTCTACCGTTGCCTTAGGCCTTCCACAATTGCCTTGCTGCACAGCCAAGTCTGCCAAACCCATCGCATATCTACTGTGGGTTGCCTTCGTTGCCGGAATAGACTTATTGTATATAGCGAGAGAGATCCGCATTAATACATTCGATTGTACAGGTCGAATGCAGGGCAGTTTAATGTCATACCCGGGATGATGATAAATAATGCTTAAAGAACGTACCTCTGACACCAGAATCAGCGCTGCAACTGTCTCTATCTCCAATCAATCCCGAGGGCCCTTCGAGCATCATGGGTAGTCCCATGCCGAGCGAAGCCACACTCTCGCCTTCAGACAAACACCCAGCTGCTTGCAGTAGTCGCCTTGCCTGTTTCAAAATATTACAGATCATATAGAATTTCGTAGAGGGATTACATAATTCACAACGATAAAATTTACTCTACATTCTAAATCTCTCTGATATTGTTTAATAAACTATTTTTGAGATCAATAAAACGATGTTCTTTATGGTCATTCGATGAAAAAGGGACTTATGTTTGATTTTCTTATTGTTACGCTAATACAAACTACAGCTTTACAGAAGCTACTGTAGAATTAGCTTCTACAGCAGCTTTTGTAAAGCTATGGTTGATTTTAAGGGCATCAAGACAGTCATATATTTTTCAGTTTTTCCGATATGTATGGAAGAACCAAACAAGTTTGATGAATACCCGTACAAATAATCCTTTATGGTCAGAAATGTATAGGTACGAATTTCTTTTAGTCAGCTAATGCGGTAACTATTTTTTCGACCGGAAACGTATTCAGAAAGTATAATAAACTTACGAGTGGCCTTCATATAAAATAAATATTGCGATATCCTGTTCTTGAGTTTATATTTTCGATATAATGTCTCTTCATATGTTTTTTAGATGTATGATTTGTGATAAATACCTTTTTAAATATTGATATAATTCAACGATTTTTTATGCGCCAAACTGCCTTTTGCGTGTAACGTAATAATGTAAAAATAATGCTGTGCAATGTTAGACTCTCTTCAAGCATTCAACCTGTGGCCTTGCTGATTTCAGCATGAATGTCTAGTCTCTCACAAAATATCAACATAAAGTAACAGCGTCTATGCTGTTGCGTTTCGTTGGGTGAATGAGAGTGTTGGAGGCTCCATTCCCTTTTCCTTCTCATTCGACATGCTCCTTCTACTATTCTCTTCCGATCCCAAAGGCCAACAACAGATGTGTGACTCTTCTGGTGTTACGGGTGTTCATAGGCGGCAATGTATCATAAAAAAGTTACCTCGTTCAGCACGGTCTCTGCCTATAGACATAGTTTACGTACATTGTCGAAGGCCATACCTCAAAAAGTTGTTCCCTGGCGTGTCTGAGCTGCGTATCTCTACCACTGAGAGCCACAGCTAGTTGAAGGGAGCGCTCAGCTTCGTCTCGCGAGTGACGCAGTAGCGCAGCTCACTCACGCTCTCTCTCTGCGCGCTCGGCGCCCAGTACAGATGAAGCACCACCTCGCGATAGCATCTAGATAACACAATAAAAATATATGAATTTAAACTTACATGGTCTTTAGTATTAGTTGTATATTGTAGGGTGCATTGGGTTCCCACCAAGAACTTAGGGTCCCAAGCCAACCTCACCTGCAAGTGGTGCATCTGCCGATCAACGGACGAGGCTCTGGCAAACAAAATATCCCGATAAGCGGCAATAGGCTCGCCACCTATTACGTGGGATCAAAACACTGGCGAAAAGTGGGCGTTGAATATGCCTCTGCCTACCCCTTCGGGGAAACTTCGGGGCGTGAGTCTATGTATTGTATATAGTATTTCGGGATATATACCACGTACATGATGTACATCCGCAATCATGGCACCTGCAACAGTGCCGTAATATCGATTACTCGGAACAAAGGAACGTGGTATATATATCCCAAAAGACAGTATACAACCACAATAAAAATATATTTGAACCAATAGCTACTTAGGTAGATGTATTTGAAGTGAATTATTAATTTAGGAATAAATGTACTCAGGTTCTAAATTTGTAATATTTTCGACAACATTTATTAAATTGTTCGTATTTTATTTTGGTAGTTTTACACTAATAAAGTTGGGTTCTCAACAATTTGAGGAATGATTCGATGTACATGATTATGCTGAATATACATACTTATGCAATATATAAATATACTTTTAGAGTAATGGGGATGTGTACACTTAGAATGCCTGAAGCTCTATCACTAACCCTGCGCTGTCTGTTTATCAGCGGATTCGTGTACGTCAAGAATATAACCTGCCTATAATCAAAGACACAAATACTGGTAGCGCCATCTACCTTTCTATCGATAATTAATTACATCAACGTCAATCGTTCCTCGCTTGCTCGTCCAATAAATTCAAATTCAATTCAAATTCAAATATCCTTTATTCATTTGGGTCACAAAGTGAGGCTTATGAACGTCAAAATAATAAATTTATAAAATAATTACTTATACTCAAAGGACAATGGCAGATCTCCATACATCAAAATGTCTGAAAATAAATTGAAGCGAACAGTAATAAAAAATATATCAAAAAATTTGGCGTAAGTAACAGAGTCTATAAATGATTCTATTTTCACTCAGGAAAGGTGGAAAAAGAAGATATCGGTGTTTGAAGTTTTAGTTAAGAATGAACAATGTAGGTACAAGGAAAGTTATAGTATAAAAGTTAAACAATGTAGGTAGGTACGTTTGAATTATCAAATGACATATGCCAGATTGACATCAGAACACGGAAGTATTTTGTAGCATCTAACTGTCACAGCCAAAGACAAAAGCAGAAATGCACATTTTGAATCGATTTTATGTGAAATCGATACAACTTTAAAACGATTTTGTGACGTTTTTATTTGATTTAAACGTTGTTTTGCTTCGAAAATATTAGCTTATTGATATAATGTTGATTAAATATTAAATAACTGCATTTTAAACCAAACCAACGCTATAAAGGTCGATCGTATCGATTACTTATTTAATAATCGATACGGATATAGCACTCACGTCTATTCCTGTCACACCATTGTCTATGGCAACAATCAAATAAAAAAGTATTCGTAATCAATTGGAATGCTTTTTATCATCATAAAATACTCCAGCTTTAACGAGCCAAAGTGAAAATATTAAAAATCGTAGAAAAAAAAAAACAATTTGTTTTGTTCATATGAAGTTTAAGGTCGCCACAACAAACCCAGACCAAAGTCTGCCATTGTCCTTTAAAACATTATTACTGTATGCTTCTACATTTACATTTACTGGCACGTTCGCAAAGCAATAGGTAGAACTATGAGAAAGAACGGGCAATAAAACTCACGGTCACTCTTTTTCATCGCCAGGTTTTGTATAATACACAATTTACATTTTGTAAGGTGCTGCAACTGTTACACCTTCTATATCACTTGTATATATTTACTGTACATAATAATACTAGCATAATAGCATAATACTTTTGGTTAGCCTCCTCAGAATAGACATGGTGAAACAGGAGCATCCACTTACATTATATATACCTAATAATGCAGGCAATCCGCGAAAGTGATCAGAACCATGATGGAAATGATGCAGTTAAATATTAAAATCTAATACCAGCCCGTAAGACCGTCATTGACCAGTCATCGCAAGTAGCACCCGTTCACGAGTATGACGCATGTGCCAGCCATCATCCCTCTCGCCATATTAGAGGGACAGGGATGACCCGACACACGACGCCACCACAAGAAATGACATTTTAGTGAGCATGACGACAACGGTATACGAACCAGCAGTAAGAAACAATCTATTGGTATACTGACCATGACCGCCAATTACCTCCATTTTCCAGATCGTTATTAATACGAGCGATCCTTCTATTCCTTCCCTCCCAAAGGCACACCTCGCTGATTGGTCGCAAGGATTCAACGACGCTACGAGGGAGTCTAGAATAATCCGTATCGCGCCGAACACGTGTACCGCACCGCCATATTTTTACCGCTTTATACTATAAATGCAACAAACCGCCCGCGAGTGAAGTGGAGTGAAATTGTATAATTCTGGGTTGGATCCAGACGGAGTGATTAGTGAAGCTTCAGGATTCCCGAAGAGACACCAGGCGGCCGCCATTTGCAAGGAAGAAGACTGACGTACATGGTAAGGTGTGCTCCCATACTCCCGTCTCTAATTCCTCCCATGAACCCACTCACTTCACTTTTCCTTTCCAAAGCGATCAGAACCCACTTCCTTACAGTCCACAATATTAATATTTTTTCCAACTCGCCTAGGAACATACAATTTCGGTGTAGCGCCAAACCATTTTTTGGTCCTTCGAGCCGGATTCATTTGCGTTTATACGTAACCTCTTGTTTATCTCGCTCGCGTAGGTATCTTCTAGAAGTACCTACCTAGGCAGTTATAGCACCAAGCTATACTCCTAATTCATTTACACACCCATTACAGGGTATTTCCGCACGCATCAGTAGGTAATATACTTTTATGTAGCTACCTACTTACCCAATTATTATTACTGGAACTATCATAGTTGTCTTGTAAATTACATATTTCAAGCACCTTTTAATTCCACCGCCTTAAAGTGTTGCCTAATTAGGTAAAATAATAGGTACTTTGGTTATTCTTATTTTGATTCGGTCTCATTAGCTTATACTTACGTAAGCATGGCACAACAAAAGAAGCCACGCATGTCGGAAGACAGAGAGCTGACAATCTTAGAAGCTAAACGTAATATTTTATTTGAGCGTATTCAAAACATTTACGAGCGCTCGAAAACTGCCGCCACTTCCGATATTGATAGGGAGTCATTTCTTAGCTATTGTATGACAGTAGATAGTATTCGAACAGATTTTCATAAGTTGTTAGACCATTATAACGCAAGATTGCTTTCTACTAATCCTAATGAAAAGCCGAATTATCAGGCGTACACCATTCGAGGATCTTTATTGTATCATCAAGCGCATACAATCACAATTGGAGGGTAAATATTCAGCACAGCCCGTTTCTGCGGTTCGGACGCCGAGATTACCGCCAATTGAGCTCATGTCATTCGATGGCGATATACGAAAGGCCGTTATTCTATGCGAGTTTTAAGTCTAGAGTGCACGATAATGGTTCTCTGACAGATGCTGACAGGTTGTACTATTTAATAGGTAAACTGTCACCGAAGGCCAGTCCGTATTTGCACTGGGGTGCTGAGAATTATCAGGTCATATTTCAGTCACTACTTGATAGATATCAAGATACTCGTGTTCTAGCGTCTACTTACTTTGATCAAGCTTTAAATCTTAAATTGTCTGGTGCCGCGTCTGTCTCGAATTTCCAGCTGTTTATAGACAACTTTGTTAACGCAGTTAATTCTCTTAAAAACTTAAAATTAGAAGATCTTTCCGACTTTGTGTTTCTTCAACTCGCTTTAAAAAAGTTTGACACTGAAACAATTCGCGCATTCGAGATGACGGAACGAAATCATAAAATACCTACATTAGATAGTTTTATTTCGTTCATCAAAGATCAGTGTCGAATATATCATAATACGTAGTCTAGTTCATCTAGCTCGTCTAATAATAACAATAGCAAACAAAGGTCGAATAAAGCGCGAAATAGTAATAATAACTCGGTCCCTAATCCGCAATCTTACGTAACATGCTCGGAATCTAATAATAATAATTCACAGAAGTGTCTGTGCAGTAACATAGTGCACGACCATTTCTATAAGTGTCCCGCCTTTAATGGTTTAAATCCGACTGCTCGTTTCAAGTGCGTAAAAGATAACAAAGCTTGCATTAATTGCTTAAGTATAAAGCATAAAATGAGTGATTGTTCTAGTAAGACGAGATGTCGTTCATGTAGTCAGTGACACCACTCATTGTTGCACTTTGATAAAAGTAGTCCGTTGTCGAGCCAAGCCGGTATCCTTGACACACTTACGTCGCAACTGCAGGCCACAATAACTGCGCCTTCCACGACTCAGAATGAAATATCGTTGTGTACGACATCCATTGCGCGAGCGACGCGCACGCGCGGACGGCCCTCGCGCATCTATAATGATCAGCGTGGGGCTAAGCTACAGTGTATGGCGTCCAAGACGGTTCTGTTAGCGACGGCGCAAGTTATCGTTTATGATATTAATGGATCGCCGCACATGGTACGTTGTCTGCTAGATAGCGCGTCTCAGAGCAATTTCATAACTTCTGATTGTTTCAAACGCCTCGGACTATGCGATAACTTTAGAAATACTAACTTAGTGGTCAAGGGCATCGGTGGTTCAGAAAAACATTGCAAGGGTTCCGTAGATGTTAAAATACATTCGCGTTTTGATAGGAATATTAATTTTAAAATTTCTTCGCTTATCGTGGAGCGTATTACGGACGCATTGCCGAACGCTAATGTGGACGTAGCATTACTCACTCACCTCGAGTCATTGCCGCTGGCAGACTCGGAGTTTGCGAATCCGGCAGACATTGATGTTTTGATCGGAGCTGCAATATTGCCGCACTTGCTACTAACTAAAGTGGTACGTAGTGAGCAATATAATTTACCGCCCGTTATTGAGACGGTATTTGGGTATGTGATTATGGGCACCGTACCTACGTTACATACTTCTCAATATATTACGTCTTGCTGTTGTTCTGTTCTTCAAGAAAATAATATTGATTATCTTCTCAAGCGATTTTGGGAGCTTGAAGAGGTTACCGCACCGCCTTCGATGAGCCGTAAAGATCTCGAGTGTGAAGAACATTTCCGCGCTACCACTGTTCGTGACGACAGTGGCAGATACGTTGTGGCGTTGCCATTCTATGGTGACCCTTATTCGTTAGGCGACTCGTACGCTGCTGCGCTTAGACGTTTCCATTGTTTAGAACGTAAACTTGATGCTTCACTTAAATTAACCCGGCGCCTATAATGACGTCATTCGTGACTACCTAAATAAAGGTTTTTTGAGTGTAGCTGTAAACAACGAGGGCAATTCTCTTCCCTCATATTATATCCCGCATCACGGCGTAGTTCGCGAAGATAAAACCTCTACTAAACTTCGTGTGGTTTTAGATGCAAGTTGTAGGACTACATCGGGTCAGTCGATTAATGACATTTTGCATGCCAGCCCTAATCTACAGGGTGATTTATTTAACATCATAATAAAGTTTCGTCTTTTCCAAATCGCTCTGTCAGCTGATTGCCGCCAAATGTTCCTCAATATCGGCGTTTGCGAATCTGACCGTAGATTTCAACGGATTTTTTATCGTTTTAACAATAAGGAACCTTTATCTGTGTATCAGTTCAATCGTGTTTGTTTTGGACTCAAGTCTAGCCTATATCACGCGTAACGAGTTGTTCGCCACTTGATCGCTGATGAAGCCGATCACTTTCCCGCCAAAGCAGCTGTTGCTACTTCCGCTTTGTATATGGATGACATTGCCTGTAATGTCATATCCGTTCCGCTAGCAATCTCGCTTTGTGAAGAGCTTATTCAGCTTTTCAAGCGAGGCCAGTTTGATCTTGTCAAATGGACAAGCAACTCTAAGGTGGTTCTCGCACGCATACCTGATTCCCATAAAGCTTCTCCAGACATTGAGTTTGAGAAGTCTGTACCGCATGAAGTTCTCGGTTTACGCTGGGACAAATCCTGCGATAGTTTTCGGTTTGCCGTCTCACCGCCAGATGATAAGTGCACCAAACGCACTATGCTGTCCACAGTGGCTCGACTATGGGACATAATGGGTTTTGTGGCTCCCACAATTTTGTACGCCAAGCTCTTAATAAAAGAACTTTGGCTATCAAAGTGTGAGTGGGATGAAACAACCCCTGACCATATTGTCGCCGCTTGGGGCCAGTTTTGTATTGAGCTTACCGCGCTCAATCAAATTACTATTCCGCGTCATCTTGGGTTGGTAGATGGATGTACCATCAACTTAATAGGTTTCACTGACGCCAGCGAGCGTGCTTACGGCGGAGTCGTATATCTGCAAGTCCGCATTGGTTCTAACTACTCGGTGCAGTTAGTTTGTGCCAAGTCCAAGGTCTCGCCTATTAAAACCATTTCGGTTGCGAGACTGGAGTTGTGCGCGGCCCTTCTGCTGTCTCAGTTGCTCCGCAAGGTTCAAGACACAGTTTTGCCCCACTACCCTATTAATAAAATATACGCATTTTCTGACTCCAAAGTAGTGCTCGCTTGGATTTATTCATCTCCTCACCGCTGGCAGTCTTTTGTCGCCAACCGCGTTAGGAAATTGATTGAACTTGTTCCTGCTACTTGTTTCAATCACGTCGCGGGTACTGAGAACCCCGCTGATTGCTTGTCTCGTGGTGTTACTCCACTTAATCTTCTGCATCATCCATTGTGGCATCGTGGACCTTCTTGGATTTCCCATGATCCGTCAGAGTGGCCCATGCAACCCTTTGACCACAGTGCAGAAGACTGAAGATGTACCCGAACGGAAGTCTGTTTCTTATCCCGTGATTGCTGAGGTTGCGGAGTCTCCGATCTATGCACTCGCACTACGCATGTCATCGTGGTCTAAGTTACTCCGCGCCACCGTTTATGTCTGTAGGTTTCTTAGGCACGTACCTAATGCGACTTTTGTTTCAAGTACTGATATCAAATTCGCAGAATGTAAGTTACTACGAGCTATACAGGCTGTTCATTTTAGTACCGACATTCAAAATTTGAAAAAACAATGTACCTTGTTCTCCCGCTATCCTTAGGCTCAAGCCGTTTCTCGATGAACACGGCGTCATACACGTTGGGGGTCGCCTGTCAAATTCGGATGAACCTTATAACTACAAACATGCTTGCATTCTGCCGCGTCATGATCATGTTGTCGACCTTCTTGTTAATTTTTATCACAAGAAGCACCTCCATGCTAGTCCAGAGTTGCTTATGTCCTTACTTAGGCATAAGTATTGGATTTTAGCCGCTCGACGAATAATTCGTCACAGAATACATAAACGTAATGTACAGATCTTCCTAGCCAGCGCGTCAATTAGGTTGATAAAGCGTTTACACACACCGGTTGTGATTACGCAGGTCCACTGCAGTATACGCCAGTGCGTGGTCGAGGTGTTAAAAGCCGTAAAGCTTGGCTATGTATTTTTACATGCTTAACGACGCGCGCCACGCACATTGAAGTTGCGACGGATTTAAGCACGGTGTCATTCCTGGCAGCCCTTAAACGATTTCTCTCACGGCGCGGCCCTATACAGTGTTTGTACACGGATAACGGCACTTGTTTCGTGGGCGCAAGCTCTTATTTACGCGACCTTTATAAGTTTCTCAAGGAAGAATATCGTACTCGTCTTCAGGAGGAACTTGCCATAAATCATATTGACTGGAAGTTTATTCCGCCAGCATCTCCACATTTCAGTGGATGTTGGGAAAGCATGGTCAAAGTAATTAAAACGCATCTTTTCAAAGTTATAGGCCAACAGATCCTCTCTTACGAAGAGCTTTTAACTGTCCTTGCACAAGTCGAGGCGCTGATCAACTCGCGTCCGCTCACGGCATTGAGTAGTGACCCTGCAGAGCCATCCGCGTTAAGCCCTGCACATTTTCTGAACACAGTGCCATTATCGTCTTTTCCGGCTCCTGAAGCAGACTCTTCAAGCTTGCTCCAGAGACTGAGAGTTCTGGCGGCGGTGGCGTGCGGAATATCTACACCAGCTTCAGGCTAGATCCAAGTGGAATAGTCCTTTATCCCCTATACAGGAGGGTACGTTGGTCGTCATAATACATGATAATGCTCCGCCGCTTTCATGGCCGTTAGCCATCGTAGAGAAACTGCATACTTCCAAGGACGGTACAACCCGCGTTGTTACCGTGAAAACTGCGAAGGGGAGCTACGTGCACCCTGTTGTACGTCTCTGTCCGCTTCCAACTGTGAGATCTAGCCTGAAGTTGGATCTACCTCTTAGTTTAAGTATTTAGTTTGTAGTTTTTGCTATTATTGAGTTTGTAATTTTTGCTAAAGTTAATTTAGATAAATTTTATTATCGTATCGCTGTCTTAGCCTATTGATGGGTTATGCGGTAGTACACCCAACATAGCTAAGTTCAATTTTGTTTCTTTAAAGGCAACTCTTTAGGGCCCGGGGGATATGGTAGCGCCATCTACCTTTCTATCGATAATTAATTACATCAACGTCAATCGTTCCTCGCTTGCTCGTCCAATACGAGCGATCCTTCTATTCCTTCCCTCTCAAAGGCACGCCTCGCTGATTGGTCGCAAGAATTCAACGACGCTACGAGGGAGTCTAGAATAATTCGTGTCGCGCCGAACACGTGTACCGCACCGCCATATTTTTACCGCTTTATACTATAAATGCAACAAACCGCCCGCGAGTGAAGTTGAGTGAAATTGTATAATTCTGGGTTGGATCCAGACAGAGTGATTAGTGAAGCTTCAGGATTCCCGAAGAGACACCAGGCGGCCGCCATTTGCAAGGAAGAAGACTGACGTACAAGGTAAGGTGTGCTCCCATACTCCCGTCTCCTATTCCTCCCATGAACCCACTCACTTCACTTTTCCTTTCCTAGGCGATCAGAACCCACTTCCTTACAGTCCACAATATTAATAATTTTTCCAACTCGCCTAGAAACATACGGTTTCGGTGTAACGCCGAACCAAATACACTGCTCTTTTAAACCCCTTTTTTATTTTATTTATCTCTTATTAACATAAGGCTATAAGCAATAAGCCACATATTTACCAAAATAATATGCATTTTACAAAAAAATAAACCAAGTAAAAGAAACGTGTCGTGTCATTTCTGTGGGTATATAAATAAGCCATTCTCGGAAACTCATAACACTCGCACAAGCAATAAAGTCAGAAATAATTGGTATTAAAGTTGGAAGTTAATAAAAATGCAAGTTACTCTAGCCGGGAACAATGTTCGTACAATAACTAAATATATGAAGAGAAATCCTAGAAGTTCCTGTACGTGTAATTTTTATATACACTTGACAACAACTGGCTAAGTTCCGTATGACCTAAATATTAGCCTAGAATAATGAAACCATCTAATGTTACTACAGACATTTGTTCAAGTAAATAATTTTGGTTTAACATATTAGTAATGCCATTAGATATACTAACACATTTATTTGTCAGCGCGGGTAATTCTGTTACGCAGGACTTAACAAAATTTAAGATATAGCTCTCCTTAATAAGAAAGAGATGGATATCCATAAAATCTTTCAAGTTCAGTTTTGTAAAAGTTTTGGCAATGTTAGGTGACGTCCCGACTTCTCAACTAAAACACGTTTCAATCACCAATGAAGTTTGATGAGTGCAAACATCTCTTTTTATTTTATTAAATGTACTGCGTGTATGTGTAGACAGCTTTAATTATAATTTTTTTTCAGACAGTCCAACACCAGGGCTTAGTAATTAACACAGTTACAAATCGCAAAATAATTGTCCAACTCTTTCTTCTCTCGTCGATGCCCAGTTATTTTATTTAAAAGTATCAATATTTTGCCCGACAACGCGTTTGCAGCTACTAAATTGCCTGTTATGCTAATAACAGCGTAAAAAAAAGAACAAATTTAACCTGTTCGTTGTTTCTCATGAAGTCTCGTTCTCTTTGTCTTCCAGCGTGGCGTACAGTTGTTTCATTTGGTTCAGTAAATCAAATTTCTCCGCATTCAACCTCTTTTTGTCTGCTTTCAAAGCTGAAACAAAACATTTATACTTTATAAAAGTCGATATCAAAGTTACTTCTAGCTATTAAAAAGGCACAAGTTGTTGGCTGCAGTCGCGTTTGACGGTACACAAAGTTTGAAACGAGTACATAGTATGTTTGAATATTAATTCAACTTATTTATAAACGGCTTGTACACCAGTAAGAACCATGCTTCAATCCCAAGTGATTCAAATTCTTTGAACGTTTGGTCGCTTTGGGGCTCGTGTCCTTTGTCACTCCACTTTCTATGCAGATTCCCTCAACTCGGACATTTGTACGTTTCAAACGGTTGATAACAAAATAAAACGCATACTAGATTGAACTACATTTTGCCGTTTCTGAAATCGTTGTTAGAGATTTGTCGATCGGTTTGACGATTGCCGTCACTTTGGAAGTTTGGAAATTGGATTTCAGTTCCAGGCTCAGATTTTATTGCCAATCATAAACTTCATGAATTTGGTATTTTTTTCGATATCGGGCAGTACGCAACGCTTGTTCGGTAAACGTTAGCGAAGATATAGTTTCTGATCGATGTCTATTGGTGCGGTAAGTTGTGTGCGTAGGCGGGCGACAGCCCTTTGATTTTGGTTGTATCGATCTACGTCTAATGGTTACATAAAGTAAATATATTACGTATGTATGTACACTTATGCCTAGTGGCGCTGTTTATTTTCGTTGCGCATATATTTACATTTTACAAGCTAACTTCAAAGTTCCATCACGTAACGTGTGTTGCTTCTAAGAGAGAATGAAAATTACTGCTGAATAATAAATCTTTATGCAAGGTCTTCCGACAAACATGAGAGTTAAACAAACTTCACTATCCCGAGTTTTCTTAGATACCTACGTCATCGGCCTCGTAATTATTTATTTTTGACGTTAGCTAGACGTCACTCCATTATCCCGCATATTTAGCATCGATCCGCATAAGTAGGAATTACGCTGGCTCTCCACTACAAACGAACAAGGTAAACGATACTGTGTAAACATGTCATAACATTTTAAATTGCGATTGAATCATTTATAATTTTATCTAGCTCCTTAGCGAAATTGTTCCTGTTTCGCAGGAAGTAACTAACTAATTTGTACAATTTGTTATGTCTGAAAATACTGAGCAAGAATTTAAGGAGTACGATGTAACTTCTTCTTCTATCTTGATATTAAGGTCACGCCACAGAGTGCGTGAAAGTACTGCTACGCAATAATTGGACTTTTTAGAATAATTTTCGTTTTAGTTTCCTTATATGGCATCTTCACTACGTTGTCGCGGCGTAGCATTAAGCGCAGTTAACACAGTACATTTCGGCTTGTTAAGTTTGCTCTTACACAACACGTGCCGAGTTGTCGTAGCGACATTCCAGCGCTTGTCAACTTTTCTGCATGATCCCACAGGCGCATGCAGTGCCATAAAATCACGTAGTAGTACTGACCCGTGCCATGGTGTAGATCGTCATAATTTAACAGTTCTATGAAAGAAAGCATTTATTTTTCTTTTGTGAAAATGTGTTGAACGACTATTTCAGAAATAATATTCTCTTTAGAGGAAAATATTCTTCTTAATCGTCTCTATTTAATTTTCAGACTTTCTAGTTGAAAGCCGGTAAACACGAAGTATTTCTATCAAACCTTTACAACTCAAAAGGCAATCGATGTTCAAAAGTTGTGTTGACATGGTTGTTAGAAACTTAATGGCTCAGTGTCATTATGCATCTCATACGTTCATCCTTATGATATTTGAACCCTTTGAAGACGTTGATTGCACGGCTATCTGAGGAATATATAAATATTCCTACCAGTTGCGAGTGATGCATTAACGAGGGCAAGGAGAACTGACAAACTTTGATCCTTATGCAATCGAGCCGTTTGTTGTGTGACAGATTGGACAGCACGAAAATTCGGACAACGGACAAATATTTTTATATTTTGGTGGTACAAACGAAAGTATAGCTATCCAACAATAGTGTAATACTCCGCAAAGGAACTCCGCAAAGGAGTATCTTACTTCATGCCATTGGAATACTTACGAGATGATGGTGAGGATAATGGATATCCAATAGAAAGCGCGAGCGCAAACTTCAAACTCAATAGACTTCGTAATTCTGCTTTGATCTAAACAAATTGGTTTTAAATTGCGACGAGCTCTTCACGTAAGTAGAGAATATTACCCGTATCTTACTTTTATTACATTTTCGAGCTTCTGTTAGATTGCTATATGCAGGTTTACAGTAGGCGCATTTTCAGAAGCTAATGAAATTATGCTCAAAATAGTTATTAGATACTTAGGTATGTTGATCATCGATATCATAAATATTTTTACGCCTGATCTGTTGTTCTAATAGTCTGTGACTCTGATTGTTGAGCTGGAGGCCAAGGTTTCAATTTCTACACAGGAAAAAACTTTGTCTGATAAACTCAATGATTTTTTTGGCGACCGGGTTTAAAATTTCAGAATACTTATGTAGCATGTGAATACTCTCATAAATCTAGTCCATCAAACGAATTGCTGCCAGCTGAATATTTGAGTCTTTGGTATGTACGCATACATTTCTATTAAATCTACTTCAATCTAATACGAGGGTCAAACTGAAAGTTCTTAGAAAATCAAAAACTGATTACATTAGCCAGTTATTAGTTTTATTATATCTTTTCAAAATATTGTCCATTGACGTCAATACACCGCTGCATGCGATGGAACCACTGGGAAAAGCACTTTGCCCACTCGTCCTTAGGGGTCTCTTCAATGGCATCGCGATACGCAGCCACCGCTTCTTCAGCATTCATAAACCGCTTTCCTTTAAGTTTTTCTTTAATTTTTGGAAATAAATAAAAATCACAAGGCGCGAGGTCGGGGCTATACGGCGGGTGACCCAGTAATTCAACGTTTGATGTCGCCAAATAGTCGATCGTTCGCTTGGCGGTGTGTGACGAGGCGTTGTCATGGTGAAGGAGGATCCTACTGCGAGGTCGTTTCTCTCGAACTTTTTCCAAGACAAGTGGCAAACAATTGGTAGTGTACCATTCTGCAGAAACTGTTTTTTGATCCTCTAACACAATTGTTGCGAAATGACCTATCCTTCCAAAGAGCGAGGCCACCATTTTTTTTCCCGCACTTCGATCTCTCTTCACTTTAGTTGGCAACTCCTCGAAAGGAAACACCCACTGAGCAGATTGTCTTTTGGTTTCAGGATCATAACAGTAAATCCAGCTTTCGTCACCTGTTAGTATGTCGAAATTAGGAACAATGCGAGTAAAATGAGACGAATAATTTTGTTCTTAGAGCTCT
Organism: Euclidia mi; assembly: GCA_944739405.2. NCBI lineage: Eukaryota > Metazoa > Arthropoda > Insecta > Lepidoptera > Erebidae > Euclidia > Euclidia mi. The sequence goes on along the minus strand of OX123190.2, from coordinate 39,916,434 downwards.
GTAGTGTATATTTGTGTGTGGGAGGCGCTGGCAGGCTTTTAATCTAACATAAGCGATACTAATAAACACCGATGTCACTTGCCACTATAGTACCTGCTAATATTGTGACACACTTTATACGTACCTATCACTCTGAGCATGACCTGAATTGGCAATTAACGATTTTCAAAGTACCTAATTTCCCACAGTAATGTTTCATGTACCTAATTCAACATTAAACGGTTTGCACAGATGTATAGTCAGAAAGTAAGATTTTATTTGCTACTAACTCAATATATAGATATATGTTAACACAGGGCCAAGCCGTCGGTTCGGTATCATCAACATCATCATCATCAGCCTTTAACAGTCCACTGCTGGACTAGGCCACTCCTTTGAAAGGAGGAATTGGCCTACTATACCGGTATCGGTATCAATAGGTCTTAATCAATCAGAAGACCCTTTATTATTCACTCGAGTTGATTCCGTAGATCTCTGTAAGTAATGGAAATATGTATATGTGAGGATAACCCTTTATCGGTTGTCAGAGTAAAATGTTAACTCAACAGTGGTGTGTATCTTGGTGTATTTTTGTTAAAATACAAAAACCTGATTTTTTGTTTTGAGGTAACAATTGTTTTGTGAATTGATGAATAAGTCCATAGTAGCTACTTGGACTCACGTCAATATTTGAATATGATAATGTGTCCGTACAATATAATAATACAATTATTATGACTTGACTGGTAGCTTTTTTAAAGGCAAGGATGTTGACAAGCGATGCAGTAATTGCTTTGTGAGTAACCTGGTAAGTGTAAGTTACTTAAGTTTGCGACCGAAATAAACATACATTCAACGTAATATTGCCGACACGGAGCACAGCAAAACTTTGGCGTTTTAGAAAGTCATTTGTGACTTCCCGAAATACGTACTCCCATTTGACTGCAAATCCAAAGTTTCATCTATGATGTTACTGTTACTGCGGCATTGGTAGCCAACGTAATACACAGCAACTTTTTATATTTAATTTTCGTATACAACGACGGACTTACTGCCGAACCAACATACCAACACAAATAGAAGTAGTTGGGTTAATATTAGTTCGCAACTACACTATAGGCGCCATTGTTTCTTGTACACTGTACCAATCTACATTTACCTCAAACACCACACACGCACATATAAGAGCGCGAACATTACTATCATACTTGTATATTGGCAAAGTATTGTGTTTTTGTTGGTGAGTCATATCATTGTGCGTACCAATCAGATTGAGACGCAATACTAAATCTTACTCGATTCTTGATTGAGGAGTCTCTTTACATTTCAAAAGAAAACTCATCCTGATAAGTATCACGAGAAGCGTTTCCAGCAGATATTTCTAGCATGAAAAGATATCTATATATATTAAGAAACAAATAGCTCCTTAACTCATCATCATCATCATCCTCTTAGCGTTATCCCCGTTTCAATCTGGGGTCCGTTCACTAGTCTAACCGAATTTGGCTGAATATTAGCTTTTCATTTGAGTCACCTCCGTTAAATCTTTCAATCATTTTACGGCACCAATCCACACGACGGAGTTTTTGAGCCTTAGTCAAATTATGAGGTATCCACCGGGCGCAAAGCTTCCTGACCGCTAAATGTTCGTGGAGGATTTTGTGCACTTGACTCATACCGATGCCTAAGCTTGTCCGAATCTGCTGATAGGTCACTCTTTTGTCAGTCTCTATCATACGCCGCACAACACAGATGTTATTTTCAGTCGTCGCCGTAGAAGGCCGTCCCTCACGTACATCATCAGTGAGATTAGTGCGACCACGTTTAAACTCATTAAACCAGTTGTAAACAGTCGCACGAGATGGGGCTTCATCGTGCAAGGCCAATCGTAGTCTATCATAACTTTCTTGTTGACTTAAATGACATCGAAAGTCATAAAAAATCATTGCACGAAAATTTTCTCGTGTTAAATTCATGTTGACGTGACACAGACAATTTTCAATTTGCCGCCAAATCGTAAAACAAATGACAAATGAATGAAATATATACTCAGTAATATTGGCAAAGAGTTCTATTTTCAAATTTTAGAATATTTTTTTTATTATATTGTTTATAAGTGGCCAGTTCTAAGAACTTTCAGTTTGACCCTCGTAGTAATCATGACTCTATCACTCAAAATCCTGCTATGAAAAAATAATGCATTGATAGTCATGATTACAGAGAGATTACCATAATTACTTCTACGAAAGGTGGAACACATAAACTGCTTTATACTTTAAGGAACATTACGAGGCGATTTTTATGTAGTGTTGCATAATATTCACTCATTACCTGATACCTTTGTAAGCAGTAGTGTAAAGTTGTGACTGACGAGCTTTTGCAGTATCTATAGTTAGTTCGTGATGTTGCACTACAGTTTTGGAGTTGTCGAGTGACTTTGTCTGTGTATAACATACTGCAGGATTAGTGCGGTTGAAACAAGTCTCAATCAGGATCATAATATGCCAAAAGTTGGCCTTTCTAATTACTTAACTTAAATTTATATCTTTTATTTGTTTGTTTGATAAGTTTATTATTTTTTAAGTGTTTCTTAAGTTTGTGTGGAGGTGCAAATAAAACATTTTCATTTTATTTCATTTCATTATTTCAGAATTTCTTTGACCAAAAGACAATTGGTAAGATAAAGGAAAGGACAAGGGATTTGTGATTCAATCAGGCGATCCTAAATAAAATAAAATGGTGACATGTTACTCCATTCTATTGGATTTCTTCGTTTTTCAATTTGATTTTGCTTTCCATATTTATTGCTATATATCCTGTGCTAAAGTGAAATAAAAGAGTAAAGAATGTGATTGGGCGTCTTTGATAATCCTTTTTATTAAGTTGCCATACTGGACAGTATAGATTACGGCTAGAATATAAGGTAACGGTGTGACATACTTATAAAAATAAAACACGGTACCTATAGAACATTTGATTCTTTTATAATATCTTCTTGGGTTTACGCGAATGTTACACATTTAAATTAAACTACTGTTTACGAATTTTATCGCGATATATATATATATATATATATATATATATATATATATATATATATATATATATATATATATATATATATATATTTACATCCCCATGTTGATATTGCGTCCTACATGGCGGTTTTTACCGATGATGTTGCGTCCGACTGACTTGTTGCGTCCTGTATACGGACGCAAGATTGACCATCTCTCAAATTCAGCCAGGAGTCATCAAAAGATCAGTACAATGCATGGGTGAAATATTGGCATGGACGTAGTTTTATCACGAGAGTGAATTTCGGCGTATTTTTTAGTTCCGCAGTGCGCCGCGCGAATTTTAGAGGCCACTACTGAGAGATGTATATTAATGGCGTATATTCATTATTTAGGTTACATACATCATGCCGATTATATTGCTTCCGTAATTCTTATTCAGTATAATAAAAAGTTTTTATCGATTCTAATTACCGATTTAATTACGTCCAACAAAACGGCGCAAATACGGAGATTGCTAGTGTGAGGGGGCGGAGTTAGCACGCGGGTTGCAACCTGTTAGAGGCCCGCAGCGTAATTTTGTTTACACCGTTTTGACTAGCCAGCCGGGGCGGATGAAAAAACACTTGTGGTGTGAAGTGGAAGTAAAATAACCAGCAACATGAAAAGAAGTGCCAGGTTACTTTTATTTGCAAGTAACTAGTATCATAAAGTTCAATTAAAATGATTAATAGGTAATAGGTAAATGAGTATTTTTAAGTTAATAACTTATTAAGTAAATAACTTGTAATCAAATTGTAAGCTGAGAGTAAATATTAAACATACATACATACATATCGCCTTTTATCCCCGAAGGGGTAGGCAGAGGTGTATTTCTACACCCACTTTTCGCCAGATATACTTTAGTCCCACGTAATAAGGGGCGAGCCTATTGCCGTACCGGGCACATTTCCAGACTCCGTGCTGCTTCTGAGAATTTCGTGACAGAAAAACCCAATAACACTGCCCAACCCAGGAATCGAACCCGGGACCTCACATTTATGCCGCGAGACCAACGAGGCAGTCGTATAGGGTTTGATGTCGAGTTTTCCGTCTCTACGCAAAGATGGTATTTGCATCGTGTTATCCCTTAGTCGCCTCTTACGACACCCATGGGAAGATCACACGGCAAAAAATAAATATTATATTTCTTGAAAATATACCAAGAAATGTAGAGTATGTTTTGTCTACGTAACTCGTACTTCCTTCAATAAAACAATTTGTTGCTGAATTAGGTAAAGCTATCAACAAAAGCTTTACCTACATATAATTGACAATAATAAACATAACTATCAAACGATGTAACAACATTCCTTCGTTAAGTGAAAGGGTGCATTTGTAAGAAAATCTACTTTTTAGCTTAATTTTTTTTACGCATATTTTACGGTTTTATTTAGCTTGACCAGTTTATTTGTTTGTTTGGGTCAAATTTACAACAAAAATATGTCTAGTGTTGTTGATTGACTTGATTGAATCGCGAAAAAATTTGTAATTTTATGATTATGGTCTTAATATTGTACTTAATAACTCGGCAAAAATAAAACTTGATGGTATTACCGATACAATTCCTTTCTTTTTGATGCTTCCTTAGTTGGGCCCCTTGATAGCCCTTGGTTACTTCCCTTGATGTCACCTTGGTTATAGGTCGCGCCACACAAGTTGGCGGATGTTAAATAAGCTACAAGCTGCGCAATATCCAATCAACGCGGAGCTTTATGTGAGGTTCAGTCAGGATTGGATATTGCGCAGCTTGTAGCTAACTTCACATTCACCAACTTGTGTGGCGCGGCCTATACGTCCCTTATTATTTTCTGGTTGCTTCCCTTGATGCCTCGCCCGATATCCACTGGTTGTCTTTATATATTTTTTTACTCGTCTTACCTGCTATGATGATCGTGGAGTGAGTGGGTCAGTTGTCGGTGACTAATTATTTTTCACCAAAGATGACACACAACCGATTTTGATCGTGTCAAAATTCGAATAGTTCACTCGAGTTGATATAAACTACTCAAAACATAATAAGGGCCACTAGTTTATTTACATTTAAGTGCATTTTAGTAAACTGAAAGTGACTGATAAGTAGCATTATATTGATATTACGAACTCTTTGGTGTTTGATCTCTTTTATGCTGGTGTGTGTTCCTAATTTGAAAAGTATTGGTCATCATTCCAAGAAAAAAAAAATGTTATTCTTAAGTTTTTCTTCGATTGTCTTCCTAACTTGTCTCGGTTATTTTAGGAAAAAAGTTTTACTTTTCAATTTTAATTGATTCATTTATCATCTCGCGTTAATCATGCCACCATTACGAAGGCACATGGATACAATTACGGCAACCAGAGCCATTACTATGATTCAAGAAGGCCGTTCTCATCGTTACGTGGGTTTGCAGTTGGGATTTTCTTGAAGAGCTGTCTAAAATGTATGGAATCGCTTCCTAGAGACCGGCAGTGCTGCCAGGAGACCCGGTTGCGTATTTACAAAGCCTATACCATTAGAGTAAAAGTGCAAACTGAACTGGCTTAGCTTTTGTTTGACAAAATTTTTACGAAACCCTCGTCTATTCTAGTACAGAAATTAACCGAAGACTACTAGACTTTGTAGGATAAATTCATTCTAACATTGCAGCAACAAATGCTATTTAATTTGGGTCTAGGTTTGGGAACACAATGTGCCTAGTGCCTAGTTTTGGTTGGTTAGGTGCGACTGTATGTAGGTAATTCAAGTAGCTAAATAGGTTATGTTAGGTTCTCTTTTGACCCTTAACCCAAAAATAGGACCCCTGCGAAGCAGGGCTCCGTCAACTTAGTTTATATTATATTATATCAGTAAGTAGACTTTATGTCCAATTAAATAGTTTTTAATAAACTATTTTTGTGTTAAGGGTCAAAAGAGAACTTAACATAACCTATTTAGTTACTTGAATTACATACAGTCGCACCTAGAAAACCAAAACCATGTTTGAAAATATCTTGACAAAGGCTTATCTATTTGAGTGAATATGAATGATACTGTACTAGGTTGTGTACGTGTATTTTCTTTGAAAATATCAAGGCAAACATCTAATCCATTTGAGTCAATTTTTTTACTGAGATAGATTAGGTATTGTCGTGTAATATGCATAAACAAAAGCTATTCTATTAGAGTCTGACTCGTGACTCAAATAATATAGGCTTTGTAAATACGCGACCCTTTTCAGGTAGAGTTCGTGTAACACCGGCGCACGAGGATCGGTACATCCAACTAAGTGCTCGTCGTGATCGTACAGTTACGGGCCGTAAGTTACAACACCGCCTACGGCTGACAACGGGTACCCGTGTCAGTGATCAAACTATACGTAATCGATTGCACGAAGACCAGCAAATGTCAAGACGACGAGTTGTTCTAATTCCTCTGACCAGGGTTCAACGTGCAAACCGTTTAAGATTCTCCCGTCAGTATTTGAACTGGCGGATTAATCAGTAGGGCAAGGTGCTTTATACAGACGAATGCAAAGTAAAATTGTTCAATGATGATCGGCGTGTTAGGGTGTGGAGACCACGCGGCGAGTGGTTTACGGAGTCCTGCATCCACGAAGTTGACCGTTTTGGTGGTCCCAACGTAATGGTTTGGGGTGGGATTAGTTTACACGGTAAAACCGAGCTCCATTTTACCATTTTAAATGCGGGTACCGTATCTGCAGAATGTTACAACGAGGATGTCATCAGGTCTCAAGTGATCCCATTTGCACAGCGAGTGGGGCCTGGATTCATCCTGAAGCAAGACAATACCCATGCACACACAGCTCGATCGACCCAAACTGTCCTAGAAGGGTCTCATATTGAGGTATTACCATGGCCAGCTAACAGTCCGGATTTAATTCCAATCGAGCAATTGTGGGACCAATTGAAACGAAGAGTTAGAGTGAATGAATAAGGGGTCTACAATCAACAGCAGCTGATTGACGCTTTTAAACGTGCCTGGGAAGAGATTCCAGATGAAAAAGTGAGGAATTTGATCTATAGTATGCATACAAGACTTCTGGAGTGTATTGCTAAGAGAAGAGGACATACTCGTTACTAAAAAGAAGAAACAAAAGTGACAAGAACAGTATTTTGTATTTTTTCGGTGATTTCTTTTGTTCATGTTTTTCACTCAATATGGCCAATTTCATTATGGACTTAAAAAGCAATTCCTGATCATTATTTTAAACAATTGTTAGCCTATATTATAACTTTATAACCAATAACATTATTTTGTAGTTACATAAGTTAAACAATTGTCTTTATTGTTTTCATGGTACAGCAAAAATTCTTAGTGGCCCTTATTTTGTTTTGAGTAGTATATTTATATTTTTTTTTGATTATTCTTAATTTTTCAAAAACAGCTCAGCTGATTTCGATAAAATTTGAAAGGGACCAACATTGAAGTATGACCTATGAAAAAAAGAACCATTTAAAACGGTTCCTTATTGGCGGAGTCATCCGCGAAATAAATATACAAAAAAACATACAGTCGAATTGATAACCTCCTTCTTCAAGTGGATTATAAATCAAATAACATTGACTTGCAATATAATTATTAAACTACTAGTACGATTTAAATGAAATTTGGAAATGTACCTCGTCATACGATATTCTCTTAGTTAGGTATTAAACATTCAGACGTCTAGGTTATCCATATGGGCTAAATTGCACCTGGAACCCGACATCCTAAGATCGGAGATAGTAACGGCCATTGGATCGTTAAAAACTAACAAAGCGCCAGGTCTGGATCAAATTACAGCTAAAGTGTTGAAGGCTCTGGGTGAAAAAGGTGTTGACACACTGCACAACATCTGCAACCACGTATAGTGGAACGGCAAGTGGCCCAAGGCCCATAAAAAAGGTTCGACCAAAAAATGTGACAATTATCGCACACTCGCTTTAATTTGTCACGCAAGCAAAGTCCTGTTAGACATCATAAACAACCGGGTCCGGTATTATCTTGACTGGCAGATCCCGCAAGAACAGGCCGGTTTTGTCAAGGGAAAAGGCACGCGTGTACAAATATTAAACGTCAGGCAAATTTGAAAAATTGTGGAAAAATGCTACGAGTTCGACATACCTGTCATAATGTGCTTCGTCGACTATAGTAAGGCATTTGACTGTGTCAACTGGGACTGTCTATTTTTATTTATTTAGGTTTGCTAACAATTGTAACAGTCATACAAGCAAATATTATAAACATCTTACGATCTAGAGTAACAGTTACATCCAATTATAAGCAAACACCACTTCCACTTACAATAACAAACATAAGTAAGTATTACTAATAACAAGTAAAAAAAGTACGGATTACAGTTCAGTTTTTTTTTACATAGCATACCTTTTCCTGATACAAAAATTCGCCAAGCATACAGAAATACATTTATAAGAAAGTATTACATTTTATAGTTTTGCGATATTTAGTAAGAGAATCAGCAAATATATCAACACCGTGATTGCAGAGGTTAAGTAGCTTGCACATGCGAGGGACAGGAGAGGTAGAGCCTGAAACAGTTTTTCTGGGTGGCGGATAAAGGAGACTGATGTATATTCTAGGATATTTGTATGGCACTCTAAAATTTATTCTATGAAGGAGTTGTGTACAGTAAATTTTTCATCAAGTTTCCATTCTGTATTTTTTAAGTTTATCCTGATAAGAAACCATTCTTGGGAAACGCAGGGGCGACAAGTGCCACAGAAATCTTTTTTGAATTCTTTCTAGCCTGAAAATATGAACGCCATAATGCGGTCGCCAAACTACACTACAGTATTCTAAATGGCTTCTCACAAAACTATTGTATAACAAAAATGTTGTATGAGGCTTGCGAAAATCCTTTCCATTTCATACAATATAGCCCAGAGATCTAGATGCTTTCCTAATGATCATTTCCAAATGAGGTACAAAGGTTAACTTTTTGTCTAACAAAACGCCTAAATCTCTAACACAATCACATTCATTTAATTCTACGCCGTTGATCGAGTATTTTGATGTTATTTGGTCAATCTCACGAGTAAACTTCATAAACTGACATTTATTTGGATTCAATTGCATACCATTGTTGTGACACCATATAGACAACGAATTCAGATCTTTCTGAAGAAGTAGGGCCTCATTAAGTGACTCTACAGGCTTAAACATTTTAAGGTCATATGCGAATAGCAGGGCAGGGGTGAAAGCAGTCCGGCAGGTCATTGATAAACATATTAAATAATAATGGCCCTAAGTGTGATCCTTGAGGCACTCCTGAAGTTATGGAGCGTGTGGATGATTTGAAGCCATTCAATACAACCTTGGAGTCACGATAGCTTATGTATGATTTTATCCACTTGTAGATTGGTCCACCAAATCCGTACATACATAATTTTTCTATGGAGGGTCTTATCAGAACTGGGTGTACCTCATCACTTGATTGCACTTCTGCAATCTTTATATCACAAGAACCAAAGTGTGGTGAGGATAGACATTACGAAATCTAAACCATTCAATTTTGAAAAAGGAGTTTGACATGGCTGCGTCCTTTCACCCATCCTATTCAATATAAACGGTGAATATAATATAGTGAGGCGTACTTCCGATAGCTGGGAGGGAGGCATCACCGTTGGTGGACGCAAAATCTGTAATTTGCGTTATGCAGACGACACCGCCTTGCTAGCGTCAGATGACGCCGAGATGATCACCTAACTGGATAGGATGGAGCGCATCAGCAGTGAACTAGGTCTCTCTATAAACAGGGTCAAAACGAAGATCATGGTCATAGATCGCACAGGCAAGCTTGAGCCCACTGGGTCACTCAGTTTAGAGTAGAGACGGTTAACAGCTTTATATACCTGGGTTCAAGCATTAGTAATAATGGTTCTTGTGAATCTGAGGTGCGAAGAAGGATCGGGATGGCAAAAGGAGCCATGGCACTGCTGTCAAAGATATGTCAAGAATATCTCTCTGAAAACCGAGATCAATCTTGTATGCACTCTGGTGTTCTCCATATTCTTGTATGGCGCAGACACATGGTACTTGAAGAAAGATGACCGTGATCGCACTGATGCTTTCGAGATGTGGTGCTGGAGGAAGATGCTGGACATCTCCTGGACAGCACACCGCACGAACGTATCGATCATACAGGAGCTCAAGATCCAGACGAGGCTTTCCACCATCTGCCTGCGCAGAGTTCTAAAGTACTTCAGGCACATTGCGAGGAAAGACAGTGATAACTTGGAAAAGTTAATAATCACTGGCAAAGTGGAAGTAAAAAGACCGAGAGGCAGAAGCCCGATACGTTGGATCGACCAGATCCGCACGACTCTTAACACCACGGTATCGCGTACCGTGGTGTTAAGAGTCGTGCGGACCGCTCTCCACTCAGCAGCAGATAGGAATAGATGGCAGGAAGTGGTCCGCAATAGACTGTTTCCACGAGGTGGTCACGACCCTCAGCATTGAGGAAACCGACGCGAGAAGAAGGTTATCCAATCTCGAGTTAATAGGTAGGCAGGTATCTTCTGCGTTAGTGTGCTACAACCTCGACAACATATTTGCTTAACATCAGGCAGTACGTAGTACATCGATATGGTTAGAACAAAAATGCCAACTCAATTATGACTGTAATAAGCTTTTTTCATCCTGGATAACGCTCGTATTTAATCAGGGTGCACGGCATTGAACCCAAAAAAGTCGAGCAAAAAAGCTCAGTCGTTAGTTTTACTTTTACCGAAGCCATTCAGGCCATTTTCAAGTCTCTGTAACTTCGTTCTGGATAAAGCTAGACATCTGAACATTTCATTATCAAGAGCAAATCTTTATAATAATAGTAGATTGTATGACAAGGGAGCAAAATGGTATTTTTACGGCGAGGGCGCTACTTTGAACCACAAGCGAAGCGAAGGATTCTAACGTAGAATCCTGAGCGTAGCGAGGGGTTCAAAATATATTGCCCGAGGAAAAAATAATTTGCTCTCGAATCATATACTCTACTTTCCATCCCCTTTCTATGAGAAAATAAATAAGAGACGGTGTTATGTAATTAATGAATATATTTAATAAAATTAGACGTGTGAATATAAGTTAAAACAATTACAAATTTATATTTTCCTCTTTCACAACTCGACGTAGAACTCATTATTTTTGCAAAATTCTATAAAGTATGTACCTACAGATTACGAGGACAGAGTCGTAATTTGCGCACTGTTTTTTTGTTAGCGCGGGTCACGCCCGTGCAGCCAACACGTACCAGTTATTAACACAATTTACGTTCGATTTCTATGAATGATATACGTTCCAAATTCAAATCACTTTTCCGCCCGCTAAAAAGTGCTTAACAGAAAAGAGCTATTTTGCTCCAACTAAAAGAGGAACAAAGCGACACTTTTCGAATAGAAGGGATAAAAAATATATTACAGAGTTTTATCCAAATCGAACTAGTACTTTAAAATTATTGACTGTCACACTCACTCAACGGTCTTCATAAAATTCTAAGTTATTCTAGCCGACATAGATACAAGCTTGTAATTTTGATGATCATTATCATTAAGCCTAAAAAAATAAAAAATCCTTAAACCTTTAGGAAAAATTACAACAAATGTACCTTTTTAATTTTGGTCTAGTTTTCATATTTTAGAATCTACACAAATAAGTTTGTGAACCTTTGTAGTACGTGGATAAGGTATTAATTACTCCACCAAGATAACTTTGCGGTTTAGAATTCGGAATTCAGTTTATGTCCCTACTAGATTCAAATATTTTTGGCTATCTAGAAGTACTCGTAGGGTAGGATCAGGGCAGGGAACGGGCAGGCACCGGGAAGGGACCGGCGAGGAGCACGGGTGGAAGTGCATAAGTCGCGGCCCGGGGGGTGGGGTTTCACGGGTGGAGAGCATAGGTTGGGGTTCACAGGTGAGGACACGGAGGGGGGTTTACGGGTGAGGACAAGGGTGGGGGTTCACTGGTGAGGGCACGGGGGAGCTCACGGGTGGAGTACATAAGTGGGGATGCAGGTGCGAATTCATGGGTGGGAGTACGGGTGGGTGTTCACGGGTTTAGGCACGGGTAGGGGTTCACGGATGAGGGCAAGGGTAGGGGTTCACGGATGAGGCCAAGGGTGGGAGTACACGGGTGAGACCATGGGTGGTGGTTAGTGAACCACCACCCATGGTCTCAGAAACCCCAACCCGTGCCCTCACCAGTGGGTGAGGGCACGGGTTGGGGTTTACGGGTGAGGGCATGGGTGGGGGTTCACGGGTGTGGGCACTGTTGGGGGCACGGATGGAGCTTCACGGATGGTGGTCACGGTAGGTGCAGGGTAGAATAATACCCCATGAGGAGAGATGTTTCATAAAGACCATCACTAGCAAAAAGAAGTTAGATTTCAACAAAAACATTACATGTAAAAAGAACAACAACTTGAGCAACAGTTCTTCAGTATATAGTTGTGAGATCAAATATGGCAACTAATGGCAGGTACCATTCGAAACGGTCATGACGGCTGGAACACGAGAGGTTACGGTATCGATAAATATATCTGTTTAGGAGGAAGCAGCATTCTCAACACAATATATGGACTATATACAGAAAAAATATTCGGTATCAATATAACCTCTAATGTAGTAGGAAGTCATTTAATTAATGGAATGCTTATATTAAATACAGGAAAATATACGGATGCGATATAAACTTAAATTTAGATGGATGTAGGATAATCTGTAAAACACATAGAACATATTCAGAAATATACAGTGCGTCACATTATTTCCATCATGAACGGACGCCAGAAACCAGCGAGAATTATTTGAAATTGAATATCTTCATTTCATGTTTAATCAAAATTTCTTGTTGATAATTGAATTCACATGACTAAAGTGTACCTATATTCGCACAAATAACAATTGAAATCTCATTGAAAGTGGTGGACGCCACAAGGTTCGACTTTGAAATGACGCAAGAAGTCTTCCGCGATTTAAATATATATATATATATATATATATATATATATATATATATATATATATATATATATATATATATATATATATATATATATATATATATATGTATATATATATATATATATCAGTACTTTAATTTCAATTTGTTTTTATTATTTAATCTAATAACACCATTTAACTATCAGCATAGCAGCATAGCTAGCGATCGGTTGGGAGGGTGAGAGCCCATACGGCCCTTAATATTTGCCCCTTAAGCGGCGAATTTTAAGGGGCGTATGGGCTCTAACCCAGCGATCAACAAAGTTCTTTTATTTAATCCACTACGTAATTATCATTTGTTAGACCGAATGCCATCCTTTTAAAATGGAACGTGCCACGAGTAGGTACATAGAAAGCGGTCTTAAAACGATCCTCCTCTTTAATTAACGTCTGCCAAAAACATTTAGAAATATCTAAACTAGATAGGTATTTAGCATCTCTCAAGTTATTTAGAATTTCCGAAATGTAGGGCAAATTATAAGCATCTTTTCTAGTAACAGAATTCAATTTACGACTATCTAAGCAAAATCTTAGTTCGCCGTTCTTTTTAGGGGTTAGAATAACAGGGTTAGACCAAGGACACTCAGAGGGTTCTACGACATCTTCCTTCAACATTTCGTCTAGTTGTTGTATCAAAATGCGTTGTTTATCGGGAGACATACGATAATAACGCTGACGAATAGGTGGGCTATCGCCTGTGTCAGTATAGTGAGTAATGAGAGTTGTACCACCGAGACCCCGCTTTTTATAAGAAATATCGGAAAATTTAGAAATAATGTTATCAGCGGCAGCTCTCTGTTTAATAGATAAATTATTCTAAGACACAAGGTGCGGTAAGTCATCGGTCTGCAGCTCAGTAACTTGTAAATCAGTTTCATTCAATAACAACACCGACTCTAAATGGTTATGAAATAAATTAAAAATTCGCCAAAAATCCATACCGAGAATTAAACTATTTTTAATCCCTGGCACTACATGAAAATTTAGGGAAACTGTTTTATTTTGAAATTCAATAGGAAGAGAGATAGACCCCAAAGAACACAATTTTTTACCACCAGCGGTTACCAAACTCAAAGGCTGAGAACAATCCAACTGATTCTCATTAGTTAAAAAGAAATTATGAGAATTGTTACCCAAGATTGTAACACATGAGCCAGAATTCAACAGGCCGACTACAGGTTTACCATTTACAATAACAGAAATATATGGCGAGTATTCTATATTAGAATTACGGATTGAGGATAGGCTATAACAATAAAAAGATTTTTTTAGATAATTTAATCAATTACTCCACTCAGTTTTATTGAAATTATTTGATTTATTTATTCCCCAATCCTCGCTTATTACTTTTTTGGTTTATTAGCTTTAGGATTACATTTAGGACAATCAGACACACGAAAACCTTTTAGACCGCATTTAAAACAAATAAAAAAAATGTGGTTGGCGACAATTATATAAACTATGAGAATTGGATCGACACCTGGGACAGAACCGGTTGTCGTATTTATTAGTGGTGGGTAAGTTGATAGCGTTTATCTGTGGTTGAGCGTTAAAGTTTTTATTAGAATAATTATAACAATTTTTCGGTTTGCTATTAGATAAATTAGGCTTTTGAGGTTGGTGAGCAAACTCAGGCAACAAGGTATTTGGTGTGGCTTTAGAAGATTCCCGATGGTCTTTAGTTCGTTTATGAAAGGTTTTAAATTCACGATAAAAGAACTTTTGTTTGTTTGCGTAATGTCCTGCCATGTTACAATCAAACTATTTTAACGGCTAAGGTGGCCGATATCCCTAGTCTCGTTAGTGTCTGTCGTCTGATAACATTATTTCTAAATTTTCCGATATTTCTTATAAAAAGCGGGGTCTCGGTTGTACAACTCTCATTACTCACTATACTGACACAGGCGATAGCCCACCTATTCGTCAGCGTTATTATCGTATGTCTCCCGATAAACAACGCATTTTGATACAACAACTAGACGAAATGTTGAAGGAAGATGTCGTAGAACCCTCTGAGTGTCCTTGGTCTAACCCTGTTATTCTAACCCCTAAAAAGAACGGCGAACTAAGATTTTGCTTAGATAGTCGTAAATTGAATTCTGTTACTAGAAAAGATGCTTATAATTTGCCCTACATTTCGGAAATTCTAGATAACTTGAGAGATGCTAAATACCTATCTAGTTTAGATATTTCTAAATGTTTTTGGCAGACGTTAATTAAAGAGGAGGATCGTTTTAAGACCGCTTTCTATGTACCTACTCGTGGCACGTTCCATTTTAAAAGGATGGCATTCGGTCTAACAAATGCGCCCGCTACTCAACAACTATTAGTTGATACTTTGTTTTACGGTCCTGAATTTGAAAATAAGGTCTTTTGTTTTATAGACGACATTGTATGTATATCGTCAACGTTCGAAGAACACATTACGCTCTTATAACGTATTTTCAAAAAATTGAAAATGGCAAATCTCACTATAAACTTAGATAAGTGTAATTTCTTCCATGCGGATCCTGATAAAATTGATGCCATAATTAATTACCCTACCCCTTCTAATAAAAAGGAATTACGTCGTTTCCTGGGCGTAGCTTCGTGGTATAGGCGATTTATTCCAAATTTTAGTCGTATATCGTCACCTCTAAACAAATTAACCTCTCAAGGTAAAACGGCTCCCCATTTTTGTTGGTCTAAAGAGGCGGACCAGGCTTTTATCAAATTGAAAGACTGCTTGTCCTCTCCTTCTATTTTATCTTGTCCGGAGTACTCCGAACCTTTTGAGATACACACGGACGTCAGACTACGGCGTAGGCGCTGTCCTCTGCCAGGTTTTGAAGGGCGAAGAAACAATCATAGCCTACTTCAGTAAGTCTCTGTCTGATGCAGAAAATAATTACAGCGCTACTGAGCGCGAGGCGCTCGCTGTGCTATCTGCCATCGAGTACTGGCGTTGTTATGTCGATAACGGTAAAAAGTTTATTGTTTACACTGACCACGCTGCGCTCAAATGGTTTCTAAAACTTAATAATCCTACTGGTCGTTTGGCCAGATGGGGTGTTCGTCTTTCGTCATACAATTTCGAGATTCGACATCGTCGTGGTTCAGACAACATATTGCCCGACCTCCTGTCTCGTTCTGTTCCCGTTGCAGCCATTATCAATGATAATGACATTACTCCTAATTTAAAACTAACACTCCCAATGTCTACTAACGACTTGTTGTATCTAAACATTTATAAAGGTTGTCTAAACAATCCCACATCTTTCGTGGACTACCAAATTATTAATAATAAATTATATCGTTTTAAAAAGTGACTAAATCCCTTAACTCGAGATTTTCAATGGAAAGTCAATGGTTATTCCGTCTGAACAAAGATCTAATATTATTGCTGAGAACCATTCGCTGCCCACGGCTGGTCACCTAGGTATTTTTAAAACCTACAAGCGCTTGGCAATAAATTTTTACTGGCCGAATATGTATTCCGACGTTGTTAAGGCTGTGAATTCGTGTGATGTTTGTATAGCTCACAAACATCAAAACCATTCAACCTTAGGTCATATGGGTAGATCTAAGTCTTGTTATAAACCATTCCAGATGTTAAACATTGATCTAATTGGTCCACTACCTACTTCTAGAAGGCTAAACAATTTTATTTTTGTTGTTTCTTGTTGTTTTTCCAAATATTGTATGCTTTTTCCCATTAAACGAGCTACGGCCGAAATAATTACTAAAATTTAAAAAAAAATGTTTATTGGTCCATGGTATTCCGTCAACTATTGTTCTCGATAATGGTAAGCAATTCATTAGTTCTACATTTAACAATTTGATAACTAAATACAAAATTCCTAATTTGCATTATACGCCGCTGTATACACCCCATGAAAACACAGTCGAGCGTTATAATAAAACTATTATGACGGCTATTTCTACTTTTATCGAACGAGATCAGCGCGTTTGGGATTTGGTTGTTCCTAAGATTCAGTTTGCAATAAATTGCGCAGTAAACGAGGTAACTGGCTATTCTCCATCTTTTCTGGTCTTTGGTCGTGAATTGGTTACTTGTGGGTCACACTATGTGGTCAACAAATCTGACCCTAATATTGTTTTCGAACCGCGTGATACATATGCGGAGGCCCTCGGCCATTTGTCTCCTATCTTCGAAAAGGTACAGGCCGCTTTGATAGCCGCTCACCAACGTAATTGTAATTCTTATAATCTTCGTCGTAAACCGGCCGAATTTAATGTCGGCGATATTGTGTGGCGGCGTACTTACTATTTAAGCGATTAAGATAAATATTTCAATAAAAAACTCGCTCCTAAATTTATTAAGTGCAAAGTTGTAGTTAAAAAGTCTCCTTTAGTTTACAAATTGTCTGATATGACTAGCAAGCCAGTTGGCGAATGGCATATAAAATATTTAAAATTAATTAATTACAAACAATAGATTACCTCATAAAAAAATCTCGCCAAATTTTTGTTATAATTACTTCTGCTCACCACAGTCCATAATGGTCGTTATAGTAAAACCGATTTTTTCTATCTTTAAGATCTTTTTGTTTTGACTCAGTGGTTAAAACTGTAATCAACTGCGTCTCACGGGTTCGAAGTTTCTTGAATCTATTTTACTTGTTGTACTAATCACCTTGTTTACGTTATGTTATAAATCAGGCTCGGAGATATTAATATTAACCCATTCTATTTAGCGAGCCGCTAGCGCGCCTTCCGAATAATACCTTGTCCCGCGCACATAAGGCTTACTCTCGTCTACATTCGTCTCGACTACCTGCGTTGAGTTTTATGACCTGTCACTCACTCTTTTGTTGTCGCAGCGGACCTTTTATTTTAATTGTTTTTTAAGCAGTAGTATTATAATAGTTACTTCATAAACTGAGCAGCTCTTTTGTATTCCATTTAACTCAACTTATATATAAATTTTCTAAACAATTGTTTTGATTTGTCACTAATAAATGTTAAATATTTATTCTAGACTATCTCAGTTATGTGTGATCCTCGACGTGTTTTGCATTCAAGCAGGAACCGTATTGATTTGTGTGATGGCTGGTGCACTGGTTGTGAGTTGGCATGTGTCTGGCATGTGTGTGAGATATGAAGGATTTTTTTGTTATTAAAGGGGTCCATTGAATGCGTGATGTATGAAAGGTTGGGGGGTTATACATAACCAAATTTCTTTTAGGTGGTTTTTGGCACTTAAAAGACTGACACCACTTCTCCTTCTCTATTCCAGGTGCTGTCGGCGGCAGGGGGCCAGGGAATTTTTCCCCAGGAAAAATTTCGGCCTAAAGGGGGGAGTGTGTAACGTCGGTGCCATCGCGCTGCTTCCCACTACTCCTGGCTGGCCGCCTCGCTCCCCAGCGGCACATA
This sequence comes from Euclidia mi, assembly GCA_944739405.2. Classification (NCBI taxonomy): domain Eukaryota; kingdom Metazoa; phylum Arthropoda; class Insecta; order Lepidoptera; family Erebidae; genus Euclidia; species Euclidia mi. Next base: position 39,898,045 of record OX123190.2, on the reverse strand, counting down.
AATACGGCGGCGCGACAGCGAACGGCCCTTTTCGGACTCCTGACACCGCTGAGATAAGTGCCTCTCTCTCTCTGCTGGAGCACCGAAGCCTCGTCATCCTGCCTGCCTACCCTGCCCTGAGTCTTAGTCTTAGCTCTTAATTCACTAGCTACCGGGTTTACATTCTGTGTAACGCTTGACGAGTAATTATATATTATATATTTTGTAACCAACTATACTGTATTTAATTTATCTCTCTACACACACCAACAAAAGTTACACTGGTTCACATTCGTTCGGCAACCCTCATAACCGGTCGCGCTGAACGACGACTGAAATTATTTAATTTATGACTACACTAAGTTAAACAAAACTCAATACAAAATGCATGAGTGCATCTCAGTACACGTTGGCCAGGTCGGAGTCCAGATCGGTAATGCCTGCTGGGCGCTGTACTGCCTTGAGCATGGCATCCAGCCCGACGGCCAGATGTCCACAGACAATACCGTGGGCGGTGGTGACGACTCCTTCAACACCTTCTACAGCGAGACCGGTGCAGGCAAACACGTGCCCAGGGCCGTGTTCGCCGACTTGGAACCCACTGTAGTTGATGAAGTCCGCACTGGCACATACAGACAGTTGTTTCACCCAGAACAACTTATCACTGGTAAGGAAGATGCGGCCAACAACTACGCCCGTGGTCACTACACCATCGGCAAGGAGATCGTAGAGTTAGTGCTCGACCGCATCCGTAAGCTCGCCGACCAGTGCACCGGTCTCCAGGGCTTCCACATCTTCCACTCATTCGGTGGAGGCACTGGCTCCGGTTTCACCTCCCTCCTCATGGAGCGTCTCTCCGTGGACTACGGCAAGAAGTTCAAGCTAGAGTTCGCTATCTACCCCGCGCCTCAGATGTCCACCGCCGTGGTGGAGCCCTACAACTCCATTCTGACTACCCACACCACCCTGGAGCACTCGGACTGCGCCTTCATGGTCGACAACGAGGCTATCTACGACATCTGTCGCCGCAACCTCGACATCGAGCGCCCCACGTTGGGCGCCAGTGTAACTTTTGTTGGTATGTGTAGAGAGATAAATTAAATACAGTATAGTTGATTACAAAATATATAATTACTCGTCAAGCGTTACACAGAATGTAAACCCGGTAGCTAGTGAATTAAGAGCTAAGACTAAGACTCAGGGCAGGGTGGGCAGGCAGGCTGACGAGGCTTCGGTGCTCCAGCATAGAGAGAGGCACTTATCTCAGCGGTGTCGAGAGTCCGAAAAGGGCCGTTCGCTGTCGCGCCGCCGTATTTATGTGCCGCTGGGGAGCGAGGCGGCCAGCCAGGAGTAGTGGGAAGCAGCGCGACGGCACCGACGTCACAACTTATTATTCTATTTAGGTGATCCACTGTGGTACAGAGAACACTGACTCCTATATAGTACAGTGTATTTTAGCTTGAGCGTCATTATGCCTCCTATAATCATGTTTTGTATACTTATTTCTTTAAAGCCAAACTCAGGTGTAAAATATACTAATTAATTATTTTTAAGCACCGTTTAGAACTTTCCGGATACTCTCAAGTTTAATACTCGCAATAATTTTTCAATAAATCACAAAAGTATTTATTTAATAACCCTGCAAAGCCTCAAATAATAACTTCATTTAATATTGATATTAATGTCTTCAAGAAACTATTGCCATAAAAATGTTACGACTGTTTTAATGTAGATATTAATGTTGAGAGAATGTCAAACCAATATTAAAACAGCTATTTCATTTTTTGGATGAGACAATAAAACACACACATAACTTCGAAAAGTCAGAGGTATATAATGGTATGAACATTTAATTTATAGCATGCAGACACTTTGGATATTGCCATTTATATATAGAACTAGACCAAGGCAGCGATAGCCTAGTGGAAGGCAGCGATAGCCTAGTGGAGATACCAACAGACTGCCATGCAGAGGGTATCGGGTTCGAATCCACGGCGCGCACCAATGACTATTCGGAGCTATGTGCGTATTGAATTGTTAATTATCGCTTGTCCCGTGCCTCGGAGAGCACGTTAAGCTGTCGCACCGACAGCTTAACGTGCTCTCCGAGGCACGGGACAGCGACAGTCTAAACCATGGAATATCGCTATCCCTTCGGGTTGCGGAGGTCAGACAGGCAGTCGCTCTGTGGAAAAGCTAATATTCAGCCAAATCCGGTTAGACTAGTAAGCGGACCCCAGATTGAAACTGGGATAACGCTAAGAGGATGATGATGATATAGAAATAGACCGCCATGAATTAAAATGCCCAGTGAGGATAATTTCAGGCAATCTTAGATCATTATTTGTATGCTTTACTTTCAAACTTTCGCGATTTGTATACGAACTAATATTTTTGTGTACAATTTATTTTCAGATAACACAATGTTTGAGACGCATTCAGATGTACGGCTGTGAGGCGTGGACACTGATACTCAAGGAAGAGAACAAGCTGTTAATGGTAGAAAAGAAAATCTTCCGGTGTATTTTGGGCCAACTAGAAAAGAGGATGGAAGCTAGTGGATCCGAAAATAACCAGGAGATAGAGGCCCTTGTGGCCGAACCAAATATTATCGGCGAGATTAAAGCGTCACGATTTCGCTGGTCACGTGATGAGGAAGAGAGAGGTTCGTGCTGCGAAAAGGGCGTATCTGGAACGACCTAGCGGTCGACGCCCGGTGGGTCGTGCTAGATATCGCTGGAATGACGAAATCCTAAAAGATCTAGCAAGACTTAACAAGACGTAAAATGGACTGGAAGGAATGCACGACAGGAAAAAATGGAGGAAAGAGGCCAAGACTCACTTTGGGTCACGGTAAGCTAAAGCCTGGCTCACTTAACTTAACAAGTTTCTTCACATACCTAATTAAAGTAATTTTTAAACACTTTCTGGGCTTAATAACGTAACTGATCAAGGAGGCAAACGACTCCTTGATCAGTTGAACACGAAGATTATGAGTACTCACAGTTAACAGCTTCTCTAGCGAGCAGCAGTTCCTTTTCAAAAAGCTGTGGGTCGAGTGGCGCGACGACGTCAGCGCCCTCGGTCTTCGAGCGCTCAATTAGAGCGGAGCCCGCCTCACCGCGCTCGGCCGCCGCCACTAACAGACGACGCACTCTGGTCAACTCCGCCTATACAGATATTAAGAATTAATTACTTTATAAATTAATACGATCAGATTTTGGGCTTGGTCGTCGATGTCGACTTGGAGTTTGACGACGATTGAGGTCTGAAATGGGTTAGGTATAATTGTCGGATTTGTTGAAATAATAGGAAGGTAATTTATAATGATCTAATATTACAACCGCAACAATATTCTTTTCTTTTAAAAGCATCTGTCAATTTTCTAATATATCCCTGCGACACATCGCAGGGGACTTTACAAACATTAAATCAACAGACATAAATAAGATCTAGATACTAAATAACAATTTGTGGATCACAAAGTTTTGTCTCGTGTGAGGAGAATTCGAACCACAGCATTCAGAGCAGTGCTAAACGACGAAGCAACCAATACGACCATGTAAATCACTACGCCCTTTTCTCTGCAAACACGGTCTTGTGTTAGATGCCACGAGGTTTATAAGCTGTTCATGTAAGGCCGATTTACATATCAGAGTATAGTATTTCATCAATACATTCTAGTTGAATAGAGCTATGCAAACAGTTTGTTCTGAATGGTGAGATATTTCCATTCAAAGACTAACTATACACTCCAGTCTGCCTTGAAGAGGTGTATTGTTCCTAGAATTATCAGCCAGATAGTTGCTTAATATTTTGACAATTTACAAAGAAAGGTACTATAGTCTGTTATAAATCACGGCGGTTTTGTTTTTGTGCTCAGTGGGGAAAAACTAAGGATGTAAATCTTGAGTGTTGATACAAAGCAGATAAATTTTGTCACAGAGTTTTATTAACAAAGTAATTTCCTACTTTATTGATGCTTACTTCCCGGTACGATTTGTAATAGATAAGAAAGCGGCAGCTTTATAATCTGCGCTTCGAGATCTTTCGCTTCCAGATATTTTTTCAAATTCACACCGTCTCAAAATGTTAATTTAATATAATAAAATGTGTTTTAGCTAGATTATGTTTTTAGAACATCAATATATTCATAGCCGGTGCCGTGATGGGTGTCCTATCTTGACCACCTACGGAACAAAATATAAATAGAAGTTAATGGAAGAAAAGCTCTTCTAAGTATATTCCAATGCAGGTATATTGAACCTAGGATTTTTCTTGTACGAGTACGACAATGATTTCCAAAATAACTTCAATATATTATAATTAACAATAACAATAACTTCGCGATTATTCAAACATTGGTGTTGAATAAGTAATGTGACTGTAATAGCGACGAGCTCCTGTCTCAAATTTTGGCGTCTCCCGAGGCACATTTTACTCAGACGGACGGGACGGCGGACGGGGACGTTGTCAGATAAGACAGCATTCATCTCTATTAGAAGAATGGATTCAAATGGCTGCCTTACTGATGGACTTAACCTTTTGAACGCCACAGCAAAAACACATAAACCTGCCCTCAACGCCAAGCCACAAATTCCGCGCAAATACCTACGAAAAAAATAGGGATTCCAACACTACATCGATATTCAATGGTATTTTTATTTTCGTCTACGATTTCAGAATATAAATGTCCTTATAACATTGAAATTTAATTCCTAATTACACTTCCTCCTTCCTATAGTAATAGTTATACATAATTTACAGACTTGTGTAACACCGTAATAACAGTTATGAGACGACAATATAATTAAATGTAATAACTATAGGCACAACACTATTCTTTATCTGCTGTCTTCTATTTGTGACCATGGCGTGGACGGCTCGCCATTTATATGACTATGTCGCTTCCGAAATAAGGATGTAGCAACGTAATATCTCGCTTATCGATGTGTTCTCGTACAATAATAATATTATTTTAAAATAAATAAAACACGTTTTTTTTAAATTAGGTACATTTGTAATCTTTATAATTCCGAATATTCAAACAGTTTTATTATATGTATAGGTACGAATAAACATAAACAATATCTATAGTTGTTTCACGAAAAAAAACATTCACAAATGTACCTATATAACTTATTTTTAACAAAAATATGTTACATTTGGTCTTCTAACACCAATACTGGGCCACATACCTACTGATATTATTTTGGTTTTTAATAAGTTTAGTTTTTGCTCAAAATAAAAGCTGAAAAAAAATACAGTAGGTACTTCCTTAGGTACTCTAAATCAGACGGCTATGATCTATCAAAATCTTTAGACTCTAAATATTTTGTTTCCGAAAAGTCTTCGTCATCAGGATTCAGGAACTCCTTCTAATATGCGAAGAAGTTCCTCCGTAGTCATCAAATTCGCACTCATTGTAACAGTCACTTTATATAAATATTTCAATATTGTTCATTTTCTTCACTATTTTCTGATCGTGCGCTTGTGACGTCACGATGTTGTCATCTATTTGTGACCATGGCATACAAGGCACTGATAATTCGGGTTGAGTTAGGGATGCGCCCGAGTCAGGATTAGCGAATATCGAAATTCGACCCAACCAATTTTATCTTTGATTATATAGCTATTAAAATGTTTTTTTAAGACTGATTCTATAAAACTAATGCTGTTTTATCCTGGTACTAAATTATATCTAAAATAATACATTGCAGAAGAAAGTCTTAAAATGATCTTTGATGTAAATTTTTGATAATATCTAACATGCGCTACATCACTAGCGGTCACATATTTGTGACGTTGGCGTGTGAGGAACACTCTTTTTTAAGAATTTATTTCTTACTTTTTAACGTAAAATATCTCAATATATATAATGCTATTTAATTCGTTTAACAGAAATAACCAAGAATTAGAACTTCTATTTTAAGGTAATATAAATAAACAGGCATTAAAATAATGTTCAAATTGTTGATTTCGTGTTTTTGTATACCGCTTTTTCTGTCACGTATTTGTGACGTTGGCGTCCAGGGACAGTTTTCGCTTGTCACGTATATGTGACTAAGGCGCTCAAAAGGTGCCAAGCTAAGACAGCTCAAATATTGTACTCATTTGAATGAATATGGATGATTATAGAAGCGTAACGTCTAGTGGGTAGTATGTACAAAAGATAGAGTAGATGCAACATCAAGCAAAAACGATTCCTACTTTATTCTATTATACACAAACGTCTACCTCATCATCATCTTCCTAGCGTTATCCCGGTTGCATCCAAGACAAATGTCAATGTATTTAGACGTGTACCTAATATACGTGAGTAATTTTTGAGAACGTTTTATTGAAAATGTAATAAAAGATGCAAAATATCTGGTAAACATAATTAAATCTTTTAAAGGTAAACATTCAAAGTTTTGGTCCTAAAAGATTACATAAATTGCCATGCGGCGAATCCATGCATACTTAATAAATCAATCTTAATGAATGTAGACATAAATTATAAATAGCACACTTCTGTCATATCCTTTGGGAAGAAAGCAGACGCTACATTTTCATTAAATAATTTAATACCTATCCAATACCAAATAAACAGATCGGCCAACAGCAATATAAATACGCAATAATAAATTCTCTACGCGCTTTTATTACTCTGTACAGAGTAATCTGTAATAAAATTATGTTAAAATGTTAGGTACTAATAAAGACAATTGTCTCAACTGTCTCAACTCAACAACAGTCAGATGCTGAGAATGTCATCACGTAGGAAGCTTCACCTAGCCTCACTCCTCTTTGGCGTGATATCCACAGGAAGGCCTGCGTATCTGTACAATAAACTTACTTGGTCCAGTGACCTCAATAAGCATAAAACAAGAGCATCTGCTTACTTACTGGTTACGCCAAAACACCGCAGCGTTTCTTTTCGTGCCTCATTCAGGTTTTTAGCTAGCAAGGTCTGGAATGACTTGCCACCTCCTCTGAGAGACCTATAATCAGTGTATTCTTTTAGTAAGAAATATAAGCATTTCCTGTTAAATGAACAAGTAAAACCTTGAAGTTAGTGAGTGTAAAGATAGCATAAAGACAATTTTCACCTTTTACCATCCCGTGTGACCAGTAATAATTGTGCAATGGTCTAATCGACAGCCTTTCGAATTCCATGATTGTTTGTTTTGGTTGCTGTGCTCGTACATAATTTGTTATATTCGGAATTGCCTCCACTTTACACACAACTATTCACCCACATGAAACATAAATGGCATATATCGCACATAATCTATGCATATTGACGTGGTACAACACACAAATCACTAGAATAATATTTGCAATTGAAGAAACCAAATTATAATTATGTTTTCACTATGGCGTCCTTAGCGTCGCGTCTATTTCAAAGTTTCAAACTACGCGCGCTATACGCCTGCAGCATAGACAAAAAAGTGTTGTAATGACAGCCGGTAGCAAGTTTACGATTTTTGGTGTGTGTCAGGTTCTGTTAGTGAGAAGATTGTAATTTTTGGTTCGTGTGTTAATAGTTATTATAATTTACTCCAAGTTAATTTTTTACTTGAAGTGGATTATAATAATTATTATTAATAATATTTTTTATTGTTATTTACCATAATATTTTCTACACTCGATGGCTTATGATGATTTGGAATTGAGTGTTGCCATGTATGAAAAATTAAAAAAAAAATGATTTGGCAGTAAAATTTTAGAATGCTTGTTATTCTTTTTTATTTTTGTTTTTTATTTGTTTTTATTTTTGTTTCTTGTTTATAGAAGAAGGACATTAATTGTTGTTTATATTTAAAATATATTGTTTCCGTCATCTTAATGGTGTTGCTGTAGAGATGTGTTGCCCGACCGTAGACACAAAAATGTTTTTAAGAAGAAATGTTGTATTTTATTTATTTATATGTATCTATTTTGTTTAATTTCTGGACCTAACAGAATATCAGTGCCATCTCGCTAACCAGCAGGATGGCTCAATGCTGAGTTAGGATCCAATTCTGCATTCATTGATATTTCTTTTATTTTTTTTTATGTTTTGTTTATTTTGTAAATGGGTTTTTGAAGCAGAATAAATATGTTTTCTTCTCTTTCTTTTCTTACCTACATGCAGATCCTTAACTTATATCGTAAATTTGCCAAACGTAACTGGTATTATGGGGGTCGCGCGACCCCCATACTATTTTTGCTTCTAGCAAGCAAAATTTGATTAAATGCTCATAAATGTCAGATAAAAGGCTCGATTTATGAAATCAATTACTAATTTAAAGTTTATATATATTCTTACTTACATAATTATTACAAGATATCACAAAATAGTAAAAACTGTTTGGTAATATGTTTATAAAAAGTTATTGTGTGGTAAGTTATAAGTTTATAACCAAGAATAAAATTAATTTCCTTAATTTAGAATATTTAAACTTAAATAAAAAATAAAGTTTTTAGTCTCTTATTAACATTTCACAAAACCAACTTGAATCTTAACTTAAGACTTATGTATATATCGGCGCAAAATAGTTTAATTATTGATTAAATTAATTATTTGAATTAGTAATTGCAATTACTATAATAATGTTAAACGTTAATAACTGTCAAACATCAATTTATTGTAATCTAGACATGTAAAAACATTTTTGTATAATGGCGGTAGTTAAATGTCAAACGTACTATAAATACGCTGCTGGATCGTGCGGACCTCTCCAAAGCGACGAATAAATTGGTGAGTAATTCTAATTACTGTTGTGCTGATTTTGAAAATGGACAATGAAAATGTGTGTGAAAACAGTGACGTCAGCTATGCTGACGTCACACTTTTTAAAAAGCTTCCTGCAGCTGTTGTTCCGTCATCAGAAGGGGGATTGGGAGGCATCCCAATCCAAGACGCTTCCTCATCAGCTCAGGCGCCACCTGAACACCAAGAACCAGCTATGGAACAGCCAGAACCAGTGCCCGCCACCGGCTTACCATGGGGCACTGCTACAACACTTCAGCCACAGCAAGTCAATGCTGTGCCATGGCAGAATACCACATTGCCAGCGACAGCGACGTGCTTGCCGGGGATACCACCGCAATTCTACATGCAAATGATGGAGATGATGCAGAGGATGTCGGAAAGATTGTGCGTTCCATCAGCGGAATCACGGATCAAGATAAAAGACGTCTACCTGCCATCTTTCGACCCTGACACCAACGTTGGAGTACAAGAATGGTGCCAGCATATTGACAAGGCAGTTGAGACATACAAGTTTACGGATTTTGACATCCGTATGAAAGTATGCAGCTTGCTGAAGGGACGAGCCAAAATGTGGGTTGACGACTGGCTGGTAACCACATCTACATGGTCCGAACTACGCAGGAATCTCATCACGACATATGAACCGGAAAATCGGTACTCTCGCGATATTATCCGATTCAGAGAACACATTTACGATTCATCGAAGGATATTGCCGAATTTTTATCAAAAGCCTGGGTTCTCTGGAGGAGAATTACTAAAGACCACTTGGATGATGCGCATGCTGTTGAAGCTGTAATCGGGTGTATCAACGACGAACGTCTCCGCATTGAATTATTAAATGCAAGAGCTACTACGGTACCCGAATTGATCTCGATTGCTTCATCTATACGTAAGAAACGCCCACATGCAAATGCATACTCAACAACGGCTAGCAAGCGCCCACGTGTTGATACGACCAACACACCACAAAGTTGCCGCATATGTAAGAAAACCAACCATGCTACTGAAGATTGCAAATTCAAACGTTCAGAGTCAAAATCAGAGACTGAAAACAAAGAATTAAAACCATCATCAAGTGTACCTACCTGCACCTATTGCAAGAAACCAGGGCATACGTTTGATACATGTTTCAAACGAGAACGTTCATTGGCAAACGTGAACCATGTGAGTGGAATGAGACTAGCACCTATCACAATCCAAATTGGTACGAAGACTATGGAAGCTATATTTGACAGTGGAGCAGAATGCTCGTTCCTCCGGGAATCCATTGCTGCGGGATTACCGGGAAAAAGAGGCTCAACCGCTATTTTTATGAAAGGAATTGGACAATTTTCCGTACTATCTTTAACCACACTAACAACTGTTTGTGTTATAGATGCCATAAGCATAGAACTGCAGTTTCACATATTACCAGACTATGAAATGTCAACTGACATTTTAGTCGGTATGAACCTCATCCATGATACTAATCTTAGTATGGTAATTACATCAAATGGTACGAGACTAGTTCGTCAGCAATCAATATGCCACTTAAGTGTCCACAATCTGTTGTTCGAGAAGTTGGATACTGATCTGACTAATGAAGACGAGATTTCACAACTGCAGGGACTACTGAACAAATATGAACACTTATTCATACGTGGATATCCGAAGACTCGTGTGAATACCGGTGAATTGGAAATCAGACTTAAGAACACTGATAAATACGTGGAGAGAAGGCCATATCGTCTCAGTCCCTCTGAACGAGAGAAGGTTCGTGATATCATCAAAGAATTACTTGAGCACAAAATCATACGTGAAAGTAAGTCACCTTATTCGAGCCCCATCATACTGGTAAAGAAGAAAAATGGTGATGATCGTCTCTGCGTTGATTTTCGTGAACTCAACTCAAATACTTTGCGTGATCATTACCCACTGCCGTTGATTTCTGATCAGATCGATCAATTGACAAATGGCCACTTCTTCACAAGCTTGGACATGGCAGCAGGATTTCATCAAATACCGATCGCTGAACCTTCGATTGAGAAGACTGCCTTCGTCACACCTGATGGTCTTTATGAATATTTAACCATGCCGTTTGGTTTAAGCAATGCCTGCTCTGTTTATCAGCGTTGCATCAATAGGGCGTTGTCCTCACTGCTGGGAACAGCTGCTCAAGTCTACGTTGATGACGTATTGAGTAAATGCACTCATTTCACCGAAGGACTATCTTACTTAGAGCGTATCCTTCTGGCTTTGCAAGAAGCAGGGTTTTCAATCAACGCTGACAAATGCAGTTTCTTTAAAAGATCTATTGAGTATTTGGGCAACGTTGTCGCGGATGGCAAAGTCAAACCAAGTCCAAGGAAGGTAGAAGCTCTTGTCAAAGCACCTGTGCCAAAAACTGTTAAACAAGTGAGGCAGTTTAACGGCCTAGCAAGTTATTTTAGGAAATATATTCCTAACTTCTCTCGTATTATGGTACCTTTATATGAATTAACAAAGCAAGGTGCTAAATGGACATGGGACGACAGACACGAAAAAGCCCGTCTTACAGTGATTGAATGTTTAACATCAGCTCCAGCATTGACTTTGTTTCAAGAAGGAGCACCCATACAGCTATACACTGATGCAAGCAGTCTCGGATTTGGTGCAGTACTAGTCCAGATTATCGACGGTCGTCAACATGCAGTTGCCTTTATGAGCATGAGAACCACTGACACTGAAAGTCGATATCATTCATACGAACTGGAAACTTTGGCAGTGGTTCGTGCTGTGAAGCATTTTCGTCAGTACCTTTACGGACGTAAATTTACAGTAATAACCGATTGTAACTCATTAAAGGCGTCCAAGAGTAAGAAAGACTTGCTGCCAAGGATTCATCGTTGGTGGGCCTTTCTACAAAACTATGAATTTGACGTGGAATATCGCAAGGGTGAACGATTACAGCATGCTGATTTCCTTAGTAGGAATCCTCAGGAATTTGCCGTCAACATCATGACTAAGGACTTTGACTGGCTTAAAGTTGAACAGCAAAGAGACGAAGAACTGCGAAGCGTAATGGATCGGTTGAGAGGCAATGACCCGGTGTAAGGTTACTCTTTACAAAATGATGTTCTGAAAAGAAAAGTACAAGATCCTGTCTGCGGTGAGAAAGTCTGTACAGTCGTGCCCAAGTCATTCCAATGGAGCATCATTAACTCCTATCACACCATGCTTAAGCATCCGGGTTGGGAAAAGACCCTGCAGAAAATTAAGGAGACCTATTGGTTTAACAAAATGAGTTCGTTAGTACGGAGATTTGTTGAAAACTGCGTCATATGTCGCACTGCCATAGGTACTTCAGGCTCCATTCAAGCACAACTTCACCCAATACAAAAACCAACCGCTGCTTTCCAAGTCATCCATATGGATTTTACAGGCAAACTAGGAACTCAAAATGAGCAGCAGTATGTCATCGTTACTATCGACGCCTTCTCCAAATACGTGTTGTTCTATTATGCCACTAACAAAAGTCCACATAGCACATTGGCTGCCCTGAAACGCACAGTACATTTGTTTGGAACATCGGTACAGGTTATAGTCGACGGTGGCAGAGAGTTTTTGGGTGAATTCCAGAACTACTGCGGAAACGTTGGAATCAATATTCATGCTATAGCGCCAGGAGTCAGCCGAGTAAACGGTCAGGTGGAACGCATTGTGGCAACTCTCAAGAATGCCCTGATAATGATCAAGAACTACGAGACTCAGCCGTGGCACACCACTCTTGAGGAACTCCAATTAGCCATGAACTGTACAACCCACCGTGTAACGGGAGTAGCTCCGCTTACACTCATAACCAGGCGACAGCATTGTGTGCCATCAGGGCTTCTGAACCTAGTGGACATAGATACACAAACCGTTGACATCGAAGCAATAACTCAACACGCTTATCAAAGAATGTCACAGAATGCTGAGAAAGACAGACAACGCTTTAACCTACATAAAGCCAAAATTCGCCACTTTCAAGGAGGTGACTATGTTCTTATTAAAAATAATCCTCGTAACCAAACTTCACTGGACCTTAAGTTCAGTGAACCTTTTGAGGTTTGCAGAGTATTAGAAAACGACCGTTACCTTGTAAAAAGGGTGGTCGGCAGAGGGCGGCCACGAAAGGTCGCTCATGATCAGCTTCGCCGAGCTCCACAACCGGGCGATCAGGAAACCGTATCGGCGGCGCAGCATCAAGACGATGCCACAACACAACCCGAATCAATTCCATCTACATCACGGGCAGGGCTGCCTACTAGGCCAGACGTGAGTGATGGCAACACATCATCAGACTAAATGGTGAGCAATATTTTTACTTATACCTTTTGCAAAACAGTTGTTAATCTTCGAGAATCTACGAGACCCTCCGAGAACCTACGAGACCCTCCGAGAACCTACGAGACCCTACGAGACCCTCCGAGAACCTCCGACCCTCCGAGAACCTACGAGACCTTCCGAGAACCCCATGTACTAACTATGAATTGCATAGTACATCCTAACCACAAAATATTAAAAACTAAATTGGTATACTCATAAAATGCTAAACAAAATTGAGGTTACTTTCAGATACCACACCCAAAAGAACTTGTTTATTGTTACAGGTAACTTTTAACAAGCAATCTGGTGCAGAGCGCCTACGAGAATCTACGAGACTCTTCGGATTCTACGAGATGCTCCGAGAACCTACGAGATTCTTCGAGACGCTTCGAGAACCTACAAGACCTCCATATACTTACAACTAGCAGGCTGGTGCAGAGCGCTAACCGCCTGTCAGAATGGCCGTATCGGCGCAAAATAGTTTGATTATTGATTAAATTAATTATTTGAATTAGTAATTGCAATTACTATAATAATGTTAAACGTTAATAACTGTCAAACATCAATTTATTGTAATCTAGACATGTAAAAACATTTTTGTATAATGGCGGTAGTTAAATGTCAAACGTACTATAAATACGAGAGCCCGCCGGTTCACAGTTCAGTGTTGATCGAGCTGCCGGATCGTGCGGACCTCTCCAAAGCGACGAATAAATTGGTGAGAAATTCTAATTACTGTTGTGCTGATTTTGAAAATGGACATTGAAAATGTGTGTGAAAATAGTGACGTCGGCTATGCTGACGTCAAACTTTTTAAAAAGCTTCCTGCAGCTGTTGTTCCGTCATATACAATAACAAAAAAGTTTATTCAGTTTTGGGAATTATCACATAGTATTTTTTGGTACGATGAACTTTGCAAATTAATTTAGAACACTTACGGCAGTTTGTAGCAAATATTCCATCTTTTTTCTATCAAATAAGTGACAGTATCCTCTTTTCAAAACGTTTTGTCTTGAAATAGAAACATTAGACGTCGAGGATAATGGCGCAACGTTAGCTGCTAAGTAATTATCAATTATATCGCGTAAATTTCTGGGGCACTTCGAATACTATTGTTTTATCACTTAAAGGTCACGACATATTCATTAAATAACTGTAAAAAAGACAAAAAATAAAATAACATTATAATGTCAGAAAACTAACCTAACTGAATACTTTAAATGGCGGCTGCCCACAATGCGCTTATTAGGAAATATAGAAAATGTCATGCGTGGGGGCAGCGCAGCCCCCACCATAACAGTTAAGGGTTAACCAATAAGTATTCGTATAGTGAATGTCATTTATTACTATGATGATAATTTTAGGATGTTATTCGGACTATTATGCTTCTGCAGTGCATTCCAGATGTTTGCACTCATGTTAAATGTATACATGATGGCGAATGCTCTTCCTCTGATAATATCATATTTTTGCATGCGTTTATAGCGACTATTTCTTTTTCATAACGGCTGCCTGAAGACATGAAGACAAGAAAAAGGAGCATCTCTTTTTAAAACATTGGGTGATTATATTATAAAGACTCGATTTACAAGACCTTGATATTACATAAGAAATATAATACTCGAAGTTATGTTATTTTTTTTCCTATGTTACCTTTAAACATTTCATTCTTTCTTTTCTTTAATTTACTAACAATTTATGTATTTAAAATGCTATCCGAAATAAAATACAAATGAAGTGAATATATTCACATGATTTGTAGATTGTTTTCATAGCACTTTACAAACTAGTAGGCACAACAAAGATACTATAATTATACTTTATTAATAAATATTCTTTCCGTCAACTAACAAGAACAAAAAGACCTGCCGTCTTTGTAAAACAAAGCTTTAATGCCTAAGTTTAATTCGTGAGTAAAATATGTGAATCCATCGTTTCATAATGCACAGGTGTTACTTAACAAAGTTCTGGCCATGATAGTGTTCATTGTTCGCCGACTCACAATAAGAACCAACAAAGTAGCGAATAAGAACGCTAATTCACGTCGGCTTACAAACCATCTCTTTGAGCCTGATGCTACGAGAAGCTTTAAAATCGACCTACCGACTCGATTCACTCCGAAGGTGTTACTGAATGCAGCGTTCGTTCATTCTCCTCAATTAAAATGGTAAAGCGACTCGGCTCCATTTCTAATTGCCATGCAAATGTTGGGCACTACTACATACTGATATGTTTATAGCTCGGTAAGGCGGTCGAATCTGCTTAAAGAGGTCATCTCTGTTGAAATGGTTCTTTTATAAGCTGTCATTGAAAATGCACTCTGGCTGTGGTCCACTCCCTTGAGTGAACTTAAACTACTTGTAATACTGGAATACACTAAAGTAACTCTGTTTGTGAACTGGTTCATGACTTTGATACTACTTCGTCTTACAGAAGTGTTATTACAAGGAAGCCGAAATAAGAAAATGTCCGGTGATAAATGGTGAAGTTTGTAGGAACGGCAACAAAATGTACAAGGCGATAATTGCCGCCCTTAGTAGCTGAAGGTGATTTTCCATCAGAGTGACGAGACGAGACAAGACGAGAAGAGAATTGAAATCGCACTGACCTTTTTCCACTAAAAATAGCCATTGCGACCTCGCGCGAGCTCGTGCGAGCACGCGCGTGACCGCCGCGCCGCCCGTAGGCTTCATTAAATAAAGATATACTGGTACTGGTTAATTTATACTCTATGTTGTAAGCAATACGGTTCATTTTTACACAAACAAATATTTCAATTCACGCCTAGCATATTCTCGTCAATCCACACTGTTTCCACCAAAGATGCGCTGGGAGAGAATTGAAAATTTGCCATACAAATTTCAATTCTCTCCTCGCCTCGCCTCGTCTCGCCACTCTGGTGGAAAATCAGCTTGACGCCTTTAAATTAATATATACAAAGCTAACTGAAAATGCCAAAAAGCTTTTAGACAATGATTTATTTCATAACAGCCAACAGTTTTAATTGCCCTAAAAGACATTATTTGACGACGACGCGCGACGTCGGGAGAACAATTATAATGTGTACAGTTTTCTTGTTACTTTTGTCGGCATATTAATGCAATTTTTAAGTGTTTTTGTTTGTTCGATAGGAATACTACTTTGGTTTACCTTTACACGCTATTTTTGCCACATAAAACCCATTTGATTCGTGAAATTTGCTAATGTCATGAATGAGTATCATGGTAGATACATAGAAAAATATTCTAAGTTATTAATTGTAATATTCTACACGCTTTGCTCCTACTTACTTTGGTGTTTGGTCATTAATCAGTTTAAGAGTTCTAACATTTATAATTCATCATTATACAGCCTTTCAAAGTCCACAGCTAGATAAACGCCTCTCCTTATTTGCATTACAATACCATGTCGAGTCAATAGGAGGATTTGGTCGCGGACGGTTTAGTACAGGGTTTGATGTCAGGTTTTCTGTCTCTTTTGGAATATATTTGCTTCTTGTATTTTCTTAGTCGCCTATTAGGACGCTCACGGAATGAAATGAGGTAGTGACATTTTGTATTCTTAATCCGTCACTACAAGGACAATAGACATTAGGTAATAAACCTGTAATGATAATTGAATTGTGGAAATAAATAAATAAATAATTAATGATTAAAATACTTTTACTGTTAAAGAAGAATGTTTCTTCATAATCGAAAAATATGAAGAGAACTTTTGCAGTTGTGGTGTTGTGTTTGCCTTGACACTGCCATGGGGCTGTATCGGTATCCTAACAATAGGCAAACAGAAATTGACCCTAAAGAACAATAATATTTTCTTATAGGATTAAAAATTAATCTTACTTTTATCAAAATTACTGCAAGGCAACTGTTATCTTGTGTTGATTTTATGTAGAGAAGAATATACTTTAGTACTTTTAACGAAAATACTGATAGTCTTGGACAACGCTACTAAAAATGTTATACAAGGTAAGTTTCAATCATTTACACTAACCAGAGAACAATAGAATGTATAATGTGCACTGTAACAACACTCGCTCCACCAAATTGATGTTACCCATTGAACCCAAATTCAGCTTGTTGCGACACTGTGCCTATAACTAATTATTAGCGAACTGGCCTGGACTAACCTGGATAACAATGGGGCAATCAGATCGACTCCTAAACATTGCGGTGGTGGACATAATAAAGGAACAATGTAAAATCCAGTATTGTTTGTGATAAGTGCACATCATACGTGCGGCGGGACTGCTAATAATAACAACTCTAACAAATAAACTATAGCACGCGTTCAACAAAGTTCGTGCGGTTTAATGCGGTAACATTCTCAACTAGCCAGGCTGTGCTCGACTTTGTGACATACGCTTATCCTAATAAATATTATAAAAGTATGTTTGCTGTTTGACTTTGTTCATATTGAATAGGAGCGCTATGAGCTACTAAGTTGAAAACAGCGAGTAAAATAATAGCATACAATGAATTCGCCTTTAGATAGCCGAGTCAAGTTTTGAATTATTGCGTTTTAATACAAACCCAATACTAACTAAAACACCTGAGACTAACTGTCTTAGTTGTATAATTATATAGATCTTGTATCAAATAATACCATAATTACACTACAATTTAAACGGATAAAACCGGACTCAAACTTGAAGCTGTATTTTAATCCATGACTTATCTATGGAGTCAAGCAATTTTACATACTTCAGAAATATTTTTGAGGCATATAATGCTTATGTGCGCACACCGGTCATTTTATCATAGTTTAACTATTTACCCCTTGTGAGAAATTAGTAAATTATTGAAAGAACGCAAATTCCTTTTACACTGTTGTTAAATAAGTCAAAAGTTCCTAGCTTGTTTGTAACAACGTACCTACCTATTCATAGATTCGTGCACTAAAAGTAAACAGCGTTTTGTCTACATTTAATACACGCGACAATGCGACGATTTCCGTAGTACCTTACGTATTGTCACATATTTCAGTTACCCGATGCATCCGTGTGCAGTTGAATATCAAAGCCGCTTACCACAGGTAATCTTGATATAAGTAAAAATAAACAGCAAGCTGATGCTCAATATCTTTCGTCTAGGTTACATAAGATTTTTTATTCGTCATAATATTATTATTCATTATGTACCAATATACAACGTGTAATGGAAATAACGCACATCCTCAGACACCCCAATTAGAAAACCTTGTTCCAATCATAATGCATGCATTGAAATATTTTTTTTATTTGCGTAAATAATGTTTTTTAAAGAAAGTATTAACTCAATTAAAAGTGAAAATCGTGGTCACTCTAAATCTGCGCACGCACACAAACGAAACGGTTGCTATGGTAAACAAACAACAACGATCTGATAGGAACGAAACACGATACGATATAACAAAATGTATGAAATTCAGTCTGTAAACCACAATCTGATAGAGTGGGGTTTACAAAAATGATGTTTGAACATTTGTCGGCCACTGTTGATATTACCAAAGATATTATGAGTATTATTTTCTTTCCATCACACTTTTAGGCTATGGAGTGGACAGCCGAATCATTTATTGTTTGTTATTAATATGCACGATCTATTGTTTCTTAACATCGTAAGTGACTATTGTGACTATCTTAACTTCTTAATCATACCTAGTTAGCATTATTGATCGATAAAGTAAAAGAATATCAATGAGAGAAATAAACAAGAACGGCATGTTTAAAGTTGTCTTGTGAATCTAAATACTTACAATAATAGAATAATAAAATAACTTACAGGCTTAAAAATCACATTTCTTTACTCCACGTAGCACTTCACTACTTATTTCCTCACAAATCACATCTTTTCACTGTTTCAAAAGCAGCTAGTATCTTAATTAATAAACTACTCGGCACTTTTTCTCTCATCACAATAAACTGGTGATTTAATATTTCTCCACAATGAGAAAGTCCAGGGGTGTCAAGTCAACATCTAGATGATGTTGAACATTCCACACCGGCACCGGCTTGTTGATAATTATTAAATTATACACCATTACACATTTTGTAAACAAGTGAACTTTTAAAAAGGTTTTCACAGCACTCACTGATAGAATCAGATAGATATTCCCGGTTGTGTACTTGTGATAACATATCTAAGCGCATCGCCCGCTGCGCTTGGACATTACGTCTCGCTCTTTCCCGTTGTTTATTACCTACGTTAGTGAAAGATAGATGATAGACATTTTGGTGGTCAATTGTGTGATATTGTCTTTTGCCGTCTATTGTGTTGTATTAATGTGTGCGTTTGTGTAAGTCAACGTGGAACCATTTAACAAATGCATTTAAAAATAAGCCGTTCTGCTTTGATTTAAGGTTTATTTTCGAATAGCTAAATTTAAAAAAAAATTGTGATGTATTAATGTGTGCGTTTGTGTAAGTCAACGTGGAACCATTTAACAAATGCATTTAAAAATAAGCCGTTCTGCTTTGATTTAAAGTTTATTTTCGAATAGCTCAATTTTTTTAAATTAGTGACTACAATTTTCGTTATTTTAATTATTTTAAGACTAAAAATAAACAATATTAAAAATGACGGAAATGGATTCAGTTCCCGATTCTGAACAAAGTACTTTCAAGATGTGCATTTAAACTTGTTACATGTTGTATATAATTATGACTGTTTGAAACTGGTATACAAACATACATATGTACATAGTACGCGTACAGGCATGATGAACGGCACGTTAGAAATCTACAAAGTGAAAACTTGTGTTAAACGCACTAGGACGAAGTCATTGTCTATGAAGGAACGCCAATCAATAAACAAACTTAGGCATTAACGAGCATACATAATTGTAAACAATTATGAATCTGTTCTCACAGCCACAAATTCACTTAAACATAGATATATTTAAATCGACATTACATAAAAATGTGGTCGCCCTAAATACTTCAGAACTTAGAAGTGAAAAATAGAATAATAAATCTAGAACTTTATACCTTTACTTTTCAACTTTGCTAGCGCAGCCAAAATAGGAAAATAGTTTTTCTCTCTATCTACTCTATCGGAGATTCACTTTTACAGTTAAATCCTCTAAAATGTGAAACGCATAATTCCTTGATAGCATTGGGACTAGGCATTTC
This sequence comes from Euclidia mi, assembly GCA_944739405.2. Lineage (NCBI taxonomy): Eukaryota > Metazoa > Arthropoda > Insecta > Lepidoptera > Erebidae > Euclidia > Euclidia mi. The sequence goes on along the minus strand of OX123190.2, from coordinate 39,877,888 downwards.
ATCTACATGGTATGTTTTGTCAATGGATGTTGAATACGTACTGTCGTACATTTATGTATGTATATATATTTATTGTTTGTCGTACATGTATGGCTAAGTGTTCCGGGCTGTGCCGATATAGTGCGATGTGCATCCTCGTCTCTGCTGAACTTTGGCGTCGTGTACGGACAACGGGTTAATATTTAAGCTATAGCTCATCTGCGACTAGACACTGATTTACTACGGAGTTCCAAATTTCGATCTATAGATGGTGTTTGAAATAGAAATAATATTGTTTAGGAACATTTTATTTTGTTTATTCCAATTTTGTGACTCTGGTCACACTATGAACTGTCAAATTTCTCATTCTTGCTTCCGGAAAAAATCCTTGGTGCACGCCGTTTTTTGCTTGTCGCGTGATTTGTAGAATTGAAGTAAATTTGTCTTGTAAATACTTGTATCTGCCGTTTTTGATCACCGCCGGCAAGGGTTGTAATAAATTTGTGAAATATTGAACATTTGCAATATTGTGTGTCGAGGTCAACGTGCCGTGTCCTGAAGACATCAGTTTGGAGGAACAGCTAAGTGGATACTTCATTCAGTCTATTTTGGCCAATATAGATTTGTCTAATTTAGCTCCAAGCCTGACATCAGTGAAATACCAGGTAATTGATTTGTTTAATTTCATCGCTGTGAATCACAGTAATATATGTTTAGAGTTCTTGGCTTGACCTAGAAAGTGGATGTAATCTAAGCTTCCACTGCCGTCTGCAAACCTTTCTCACTATCTGGGCCAAGTTCTGAACATATTTGTTGGTAGCAGAGCGCGGTTAAGTGTGCCTATATTGTAAACTTGTATCTGAGCTAGGCATTGTTACATCACATTTGTTAACAGTGTTGTAGTGTTTGTTAGGCCAGTTTTGCTTAAATGCATAATATTTAGATGTAATGTTTCACCTGCATAATTTGAAATATATTTCTTGATACCTCATGTATGCATAACCTCAAACAGTAACTGTTAACTTGAATTGTTAAAATCTACGTTGAATTTGTTGTTGTAGTGTCAATCAGTCAGTTTTGGTTGGATACATACCGGTTATATGTATTAATTGACTTAGTTAATTGTAAACATTGAGTTTGAAACATTATAATAACCACTTGGACCTTGCATAGATAAGCGGGTCACATTGATAAATCAACTTAATAAACCTTGTTTTTTGTTATAATATATTGATAATATTGTTAGGTAACACATTTCTGTGTTTACCTACGGTTGTATATCACACATAACAATGTTGGTCTGTCTGTTGCAAATAATTAATTTGAAGCTTCAACTTTTAATTTGTTATAACTGTTATAAGTTACAACTTTTGTGTTTGTTTCAATTTATTGAAACTTTTAATTTTGTAGGGCAGTAAATACCTGTTGTTGCTTGCAGTTGTAGTATACAGAAAATGTACATTGTTGGTTTCAAAGAATTAACAAATTTTAAGTTTTGTTAAGTTTTAATTTAACGCTTGTCCGAGCTCTTTTGAGAATTTATTATTAGATTAGATTAGGTTAGATAAATCTTTATTGTACACCACATAAGGAAAACATACATAGAATGAGCGCAAACAAGAAATGCACAATTGGCGGCCTTATCGCATACAGCAATTTCTTCCAGGCAACCATTAGGAATGGACTCATGACTGTAGAAGGATCCAAAAGTACTTGATGGTGTAGTTTTGAAAATAATTTATGTCGGCTATCAAGGACTTGCGGTCGGCTGCGGGTGCCATTTCATCTCATTTGCGCTGGTTTGCCTCAGCCAGTGCTCTGGTAAACCGGCCTGATCGCCAGCAGGCCTTATTACAAGGATTTGAGCAGATCAATGATCGCCTGGCAAGCGTGGAACAGCAATTTTGTGCTTTCAGCGTTTGCTGTCTCGAAGTGTCAGTTGTTGAGTTCACGGTGGATCAGCGAAATAAAGTCAGTGAGGACTATGCCCAGATATTGGACCTATATAATGCTGTCTCCGACTGTGCAATGCAGTTGATGGCCGAGAGGAACGAGAAACCCGTTTTGAAGCAGGAGCTTCCTAGGACAGCATCGGGACTGTTGAGTCTGCTTCCCACGCTAGACCTCCCACATTTTGATGGCTGCCTAGGAAGCTACCTGGGGTTTCTCAACATGTTTGATAGCCTGGTCGATGCCAGGGCTGACTTTCGGCCGGCACAAAAATTGGCCTACTTGATGTCGGTTTTGGATGGGGAGGCCAAAAGCCTCATCCAGCATCTGCCCGTGTCTGGAGAGGCCTACCACACGGCTCAGGACCTAATCACCCGCAGGTACCACAACAAGCGTGGCCTCGCAGATACCCATATCGAGCAGATTTTGAGTTTACCCACGCTCACCCGGGTCTTTGGGTTGCGCACCCAACTTTTGAATCCGCTGTTGGTGGCAATAAACGCCCCCAAATGCTTGGATCTGCCCGTGGACCAATGGTCCTACCTGCTGGTACATATAGTGCTCAAGAAGCTACTTGCGAACCTAAGGTCGCGGTTTGAGCAGCGCTTTGGAGGGGATAGGGCGACACATCTGCCCTCTTTCGCAAAGTTAGAAACGATTTTGGAGGACGAGTGCTGGGTCTTGGACAACTCCGGTGGTAGTACGCCGGCTAAGTCGCAGCCGCCCAAGATCAAGAAGCAGGCTCGCGTTCAAACCCGAGGAAATGTTGATCGGCGCCCTCCTATCCTCCCCCCTCTATTTGCAGTCATGCAGAGCCCAGCGGAGTGCTTTTACTGCTAGGTCACGGAGCACAGAACGGCCAGTTGTAGGGCATCGTTTGACCTTCATATCGCCTCTCGTAGGCGCATCGCGAATGCCCGCCGCCTTTGCTTCTCTTGTTTGGGATCCCACTACCAGCGAGATTGCCCAAACTCTCACCCATGTCCTCATTGTGGAGGACAGCATTTGGACATTCTCTGCATGAATGCCAGAGAGGTGGCCGCTTGTCCAACCAGCCGACGCCGCGCACGGGCGGGTGTTTTGAAGGTGGCAGCCGAGGCTCACCGGCGCGTAGCCGAGATTCGGCTCGCTCACTTGATCGCCACTCACCCCGCTTGGAGAACCGTAGCGTACGCACGCCTCCTCTTTCTTGCGCACCAGAATGTGCGACTGTTCAGCGTCACCAGCACCATGACTGCTGCCCCAGGTATTCCCCTCCTTTGGCGGAGCGTCCGCGCCTTGACTCGTGCCCACCTCGTTTTGGGTGGGTCCGTCATTATGACCCCCCACAGATGGCGCGCGGATCGAATCACCGCGCCTTTGAGGACTTCAAACCGCACCCTCATTTTGATTTGCCTGGTCCTGGCCAACGGTCGCTGCCCAGGCACGAATAGGTCATTGACTTCTGCCCTATAACGCCAACCTCCCCCATTGAGAACGTTATCCTACCAACGGTTGCTGTTAGGGTCTGGGGACCCACGGAGGCCTCTGTTGTTGTCCGCGCTATATTGGACACAGGTTGACAGGGTTGCATTGTTTCCACTTATTTGGTAGGGCAGGTTAAATTAAAAATGGGTTCTTTTCCGAATTGTATACGGGGAATAGGTAACATCTACTGTTGAAGGGCAAGTTAAGGTTTTGTTTGCCCCTGTTGAAAACGGGTCTTGGTGCCAAATGGTTTGGCTGCCATCCCGACCATATTTGGATTTGTTTTGATGGGACCTGTACCTAGGGAACCCCCTCCACCCGAACTTGATAAATTGTTGGCGGTAGGCTGTGTTCTCTCTGAAACGGTTCAGAGGTTTTGGGAGGTAGAGGAGCCCCCTCAAGCTGCTCGTTTGAATCCAGAACATGAGGAGTGCGAGTTGTTCTTCCAGAACAATACTGGTCGACTCCGTTCTAGTCGGATTATTACGAAGCTACTCTTCCTGTCTGTTCGGCCTCCGCTTGGTGAGTCACGACCTTTAGCCGAAAAGATATTGTTGGCTATGGAGCGTCGCATGAGTCGTGATCCGGAGCTCAGACAGAAGTATATCGAAATAGGTATTTATACCTTAAATAAGTTAAGTTAACGCGATTAAGACCCACTAAATTATTTTGTTAGAAGTATATCGAGTTCATGAGAGAATATAAACAATTGGGACACATGTCCATGTCAAATTTGGATTAGCGTTCAATGGAGCATTACTTTCTTCCGCATCATGCGGTATTGAAGCCATCAACTGGCAAGCTGCGCACGGTGTTTGATGGTTCTGCGCAGACTTCTACAGGCGTATCCTTGAACCAGTTCTTGCATTCTGGTCCCAAGTTGGTCAAGGACCTTTGTGACGTCATCACCAGCTTCCGACGACATCAGGTTGTCTTTGTGGCCGATATAAAAATGATGTTTAGGCAGATGATTTTCCACCCAAATGATCGTCGTTTTCAGCTGATCCTTTGGAGAGAGAATCCTCGGGATACCATGGTCGTCTACGAGCTCAATACTAATACGTATGGGCTAAGGTCGAGCTCCTACTTGACAATACGTTCTCTTTGGGAGCTTGCAGACCGCGAAGGCTTACGTTTCCCACGAGCCTCTGCCATCCTGAAGGACGATATTTACGTGGGTGACATTTGTTCGGGCGCCTCCACAGCGGACGAGGCGATCCTCTTGCGGGACGAATTGATAGGTATCTTGGCCTCCGCTGGTTATGAGTTCCGCAAATGGATTTCCAACTCACCAACGCTTTTGGAAGGCTTGCCAGAGGACCATCAGCAGGATCCACATTTGTTTGAGATTGTTGATAGTCCCGCCATGATGGCTGTTCTCGGCGTTCAGTACAGACCAGTCCAAGACATCTTTACGTATAACGTAGACTTGAAATTGCCTTGTTCTTGGACTAAACTTCTTGTATTGTCTACTGTCGCCAGAACGTTTGATCTAAACGGTTGGATTTGTCCTGTCATATTTTGGACAAAATGCTTTTTGCAGAAGCTTTGGACAGCGGGATTGACCTGGGACGAACCTCTACGCGGTACCTTTGTTAAGGAATGGACCTCCCTTGTATCCTCACTTCCTGACGTCAATGAGATCTCCTTGCCTCGTCTGATTGTGCCTCGCGCGGATGCTTGACGCCTAGTTTGATAGGCCATTCGCTGTGGTGGGGTCCGCAATGGTTGAGTCAACAAGAAACTGATTGGCCTCGAACGCCAGTTTTGAATACTTCCAACTTGCCGGGTCTGCGAACATTCACTCTTGAGAAGGTAGATTCCGCCCTCAACCCCGATTTCTCGTTAAATCGCTACAGCTCCCTTGACAAGTTGTTAGGTGTTACTGCTTGGATAAAGCGTTTTGTTTTTAATTTTAGGAACCCACAACTGAAACGACTGACACCGTTTCTCTCACCACAGGAACGACTGGAGTCCCTCACCTTTTGGATTCGTTCTGTGCAATTGGCGCATTTTCAGAAGGAGATTGCTATCCTTAAGTCTGGGAAATCGAAATTGTCGGGAGCTGTATGTAAATTGAACCCCTTTTTGGACGACGCGGGTCTCTTGCGCGTTGGAGGGCGTCTCAAGAACTCAAACCTCCCTTACGGGGCACGTCACCCCCTGTTGTTACCCAAGGACGGTCATTTGGCACGTCTGTTGGTAACTGACCGTCACCTCAAAATTTACATGCTGGTTGCAATGCTCTGTTGGCCATTTTGCAACGCGAGTTTTGGAGTTTATCTGCCCGAAGAATAATTTGGAGTATAGTCTTTCGCTGCATCCATTGCTATAATCTCAAGACTTCTACCATGCAGCCCTTGATGGGAGACTTAGCGGCAGATCGCGTAACAGAGAGTAGAACGTTTGACGGTGTTGGCACAGACTTCGATGGTCCCTTTTTGGTGAAAACGTTGACACTTCGAAACAGCATGACTGTTAAGGCCTACTTGTGCGTCTTCGTTTGTCTCCCCACAAAGGCCGTACATTTAGAACTGGTCTCCTCGCTTACGACCGAGGCATTTGTAGCCACACTTGACAGCTTTGTATCCCGCAGAGGGCTGCCTTCCTTGATCCGTTCTGATTGCGGCACTAACTTCAAGGGCACTTATAATTATTTGAATGACATAGTTAATTTCCTTGAAACCAACATGGCTAATATAGACAATAGGCTTGCCCGACGTGGGATAAATTGGTTGTTTTCTCCACCAAATTGTCCACACTGGGATGGTATATTTGAGGACGCTGTAAAATCGGCCAAAACACACTTGCGCAGGACAATCGGTGAATCAGTCCTTACATTTGAGGAACTCGCAACTGTGTTTTGTAAGGTTGAGGCCGTTTTGAACTCAAGGCCATTGTGCTCGATCTCCTCAGATCCAAATGATTTGGAGACCCTTACGCCGGGCCATTTTTTGATTAGTCGCCCACTTGTCGCCTTGCCTGAGTACCCCTATATTGATACGAGACCTAATCGTCTCCCGCGTTTTGAATTGGTACGCCAGATTACTCAAGAGCTTTTAGAAACGCTGGAATTTGGAATATTTGCACATACTCCAGCAACGCGTTAAGTGGACCGACAATACCGATCCACCCAAGATTGGAGACCTCGTTTTGATCAAGGAGGCTAACCTTCCGCCACTCAGATGGCGCAGGGGGCGCATTCTTCGTTTGGTAACTGGCTGATGGAGTTCCCCGATTTGCTGAGGTCTTGGTGGACGGTTCAATTTTGAGGAGAAGCGGTTGCAACGTTGTCACGTCTACCAACCGATTAGCGGAATGGTAGGCCGGTCCGGGGCGGGTGGATGTCTGAAATATAAATATTGTCTATGATAAGTTAAATCGATTATATCAGTGTAGTAACATTTTGTTTTGTATATATATATATATATATATATATATATATATATATATATATATATATATATATAATTTTGTGACTCTGGTAACACTATGAACTGTCAAATTTTTCATTCTTGCTTCCGGAAAAAATCCTTGGCGGACGCCGATTTTTGCTTATCGCGTGATTTGTGACAGAATTGAAGTAAATTTGTGTGTCCTCGTGCCGTGTCCTGAACACATCAGTTTGGAGGAACAGCTAAGTGGATACTTCATTTAGTCTATTTTGGCCAATATCATTGTATGATTTGTCTAAATTAGCTCCAAGCCTGACATCAGTGAAATACCAGGTAATTGATTTGTTTAATTTCATCGCTGTGAATCACAGTAATATATGTTTAGAGTTCTTGGCTTGACCTAGAAAGTGGATGTAATCTAAGCTTCCACTGCCGTCTGTAAACCTTTCCCACTATCTGGGCCAAGTTCTGAACAGATGGATCTGTAGATTTTAGATTCGTTTTTGACATAAGCTCGATACAAAATATGTCAAACACGTGTCTCGAATCTCAAAATCCATGTATGCATCGAATATTGAAAATGGCCGTTAGCCGCACGATTATTGACGTAAAATGTATTGGTACCGGCTGTTACGCGACATTAATGATTTTTATCTGAGGATATTAGACATGAAATGGTAAGTTAACCCCCTAATCTTATCAAAGGCATGAGGCGTGAGATTACCCATACATACATTTATGTAGATGTATCTAAATAACCATTATATTTGTTAGTGATTTTGTAAATTAAGCAAATCACCACGGATAATGAGCTTAGAACGTTGTTCTAAATCAGTAACTAATATAATTGGCTTACAAAGTTACATAATATTAATTTTATCGATCCCACCACATTCGCTGATAATCTAGCAGAATACCGCAACAATTTACGTTCGTAATATTGTGCACTGTAACAGATTCTCTAATCAGGTTAATATAATTGCTCGCATACGTGTACTACGATGGTATTACGATATGCCACCGTGTATTCACGGTGGCATATCGTAATACCATCGTAGTAGTGTGACGTCATGCCCCGGCGCTTGGGAGCCTCGCTACGAGTGACGCACTGCAGTGGGGAGCCCTCTCCCGCTCGCCGGCCCTATATATACCGGCGACACACGTGGTTGGGCCCTCTTTCTGCTTGGAGACAACACGACAAAGCTGAGTACCCATCCGAAGACCTGTGGAGTGCCAACCTACCACCCACGCCCTGGATAATTGTCTAGTCGGCTAATCTCAAGTGTCAGTTTAAGCAGCGTGATCAGTGTAAACAATAAACTTTTTACCATTTTCAACATAACAACGCCAGTGTTCTATAGCAGATAGAACAGCCAGGGCCTCGCGGTCTGTGGCACTGTAATTTTTTTCTTGCTTACTGAGTGATTTGCTATAGTACGCTATGACTCTTTCCTCACCATTTAACCTTTGACAGAGGATCGCGCCAAGACCAAAATCACTAGCATCTGAGTGTATTTCAAACGGTTGCGAGTAGTCAGGACAAGCCAACACTGAGGAGGAAATCAAACAATTCTTTAGGTTATTAAACGCCTCATTAGCCTCTGTCGTCCAGCAGAATGGAGGTGCGTTTTTACTTTGAGATGTTAACTTATTTAAGGGTGCAGCAATAGAGCTAAAATTCGGTATAAAAGGCCTGTACCACGAGGCTGCGCCTAAAAATCGACGTACTTCTTTTGTTAACTATCAAGTAATAAACAATAAATTGTATTGTTTTAAAAAGACATTGAACCATCTCACTAGAGAATTTCAATGGAAAGAGGTTATTCCGTCTGACCAAAGAATTGACATTCTAAGGGAGAATCATTCTTCGCCCACTGCTGGACATCTGGGTATCTTTAAGACATACAAACGTCTTGCACTTAATTACTTTTGGCCTGGTATGTACTCCGATGTTGTCAAGTTCGTCAGTTCATGTGAACCTTGTATCACCCATAAACACCAAAATCACCCAAATTTAGGTCTAATGGGAAAACCCAAATCATGTCAAAAGCCCTTTCAGACGATTAGTATTGATTTGATTGGTCCATTGCCCCCCAGCAGAAAACAAAACACTTTTATATTTGTGGTCAGTTGTTGTTTCTCTAAATATTGTTTGCTTTTCCCCATTAAACGGGCAACTGCAGAAGTGATAACAAAAATTCTCGAGGAAAATGTATTTTTGGTGCATGGAATTCCATCTAGTATTGTTTTGGATAACGGTAAACAATTTATTAGCGCAACCTTTAAAAGTATGTTGTCAAAATATAAAATTCCAAATTTGCATTTTACACCGTTGTATACTCCCTACGTTAACTCAGTTGAACGTTACAACAAAACCATTATGACAGCTATTTCAACTTTCATAGAATCTGATCATCAAATCTGGGACACTTTAATCACTAAGGTTCAGTTCGCCCTTAACTGCGCAGTTAGTGAGGTTACTGGTTATTCTCCTAATTTCCTTGTTTTTGGTAGGGAGGTCATAACATGTGGTTCTCAGTATATTGACAAGGAATTTAATTCCAATATGGTGCTTGAACCACGGGACGGCTATGCCGAAACTTTAGGCTACTTATCCTCTATTTTCGAGAAGGTACATTCGCTCTGTTGTCGGCCCACCAACGAAATTGTTCATCTTATAATCTTCGCCGTAAACCGGCAGAATTCAATGTCGGTGATATAGTTTGGCGCAGAACGTTTCTACTTAGTGACAAGGATAAATACTTTAGCAAGAAATTGGCGCCTAAATTTATTAAATGTAAGATTGCTTCAAAAAAGTCACCCCTAGTATACAAACTTAACGACATGGCCGGTAAACCTTTAGGAGAATGGCACATCAAGGATTTAAAGTTGATTAATTACAAAGAATAATAAAAGCATAAAAACAACAATGTAAGACGCATATCTATACTAAGTTATAATTACCTACATAATCATTTGTGAAGACCAACAATGGTTCTTATGTTTTCGAGTCGAAGCTCACAAGATAATGTATTGTGTTGTGTTAATGATTAATGTAAACATGCTAACATAAAATGAATAAATGTTTCAGTTATAAATTGTAATAAAGTTTATTACATGTAATATTGTTACAAAGAATCTGTTGTTTATCTTACTATCAGTTATGGCTCAGTGGTTAAAAAGTTGTTGTCGGATCGGTCTGGTGTTCGATTCTCGCATGTGTATTTTCTTTCCGCAAATCTATTTGTTGAAATGCATATTGATTAGCGTATTGTTTTTCGCCGTGCCTTGTTCTGAAGTTCTGTTGTTATTCTTAATTCTGTATAAATTCCATAATCAAATTGTTATTATAGGTACTTTACAAACATCCAGAGTAATACCTTATTATTATGCCAATAAAGTTATTAATATTATTAATATTATTATTAATTAACCGTGCGTCGCGAGCTCGGAACAGTCGAATAGTACCTACCATTTAGATCGTACCTACCTAGTTGTCGTTATGACGCACGCGCGTTCACTCAGCGACGCGCCGATAAATAAATGCCTAACTAATGATTCACCATTGTTTACATTCAAAAGGTGTTTACTGGTCGTGTTGTAGTTATTAATTAGAGCAAAATATTTATTAAATTCTTTCCTTTGACATTGAGCGGTCCGGTCGTGTCTGCGGCTTATATTATTTTTGTTCATCGTTACGAAAAATCTGTTGTTACACCTAACTATATTCAAAAAGTTTACTTATCTAGTGGCAAAGGCCGAACCCAAGATTTTTAAGTCGTAGGGCTAGATCAAGTTCTTATATCTACAAATCATTATTACCTAATAATTACCCTAAGCGCTTCTCCATAGATTGTTATCTTTGGTATTGGGCTATTACACTGGCCTTGGCATTTACATGTAGGTATGTGTGATGAATTATGAATGATAAATGTTTATGTTCAAGTTCAGACTGCCGTTGTACGCGTGAAGAATGCAAGCGTGGGTCATTATTATTTAGGTATCCTAATTAGCGTATAGGGTTGTCACTTGTTCAAGGTACTCATGCCCTTGTTTTCTCTAATTTCAGGGAGTATCTTTAGGGCTGCTACGCCCGTTGGGCTAGGGAATTTTCCTTAGGGAAAATCCCGGCCTAACGGGGGGGGTGTGTGACGTCGTGCCCCGGCGCTTGCGAGCCTCGCTACGAGTGACGCACTGCAGTGGGGAGCCCTCTCCCGCTCGCCGGCCCTATATATACCGGCGACACACGTGGTTGGGCCCTCTTTCTGCTTGGAGACAACACGACAAAGCTGAGTACCCATCCGAAGACCTGTGGAGTGCCAACCTACCACCCACGCCCTGGATAAATGTCTAGTCGGCTAATCTCAAGTGTCAGCTTTTTGTGTAATTAAAGCCATTGTGTAACTGGAATATAACGCGAGTTTAATCTTTCCTGGTGATATTTTTTATTTATTTCCCGTAAGACAACCTAATTATCTCTCTTTAATTGCTCGGCGAGTGATCTATCCCGGCTATCCCGTGGAAATCAATCACTCGTGCGACAGTAGTACCATCGTAGAGTGAGGCGGAATACGCAAATGAAAACCAGGAATGTCCGACTTTATTCAATTTATAACGTGATGGGTAGTTTACAGCGGCATCCATTGTAACTGAATAAGGGGAAAATTGGACTAGGATAAATGGGAAAATCAGCTTTTCTGAAGTAAATTATTGGTTTCCTTTTACAATTGATCGTTGCATTTTACCTTCCTCGTGTTACTCGTTTACCAGAATACTATTCCGACGGTTGTTACGCGCGCCATATGTTTTTATTCAATTTATGCCGATGGCAGCTCTTTTTATTTTATACGTGGCAACGATGACGGTTTCACGTTTCGTTCATGATTACTTTCAGAAAAGCCTTACTTTTTAGTATTTTTTAATTAAGGTTTTATATTGGTGTCTGTAACAGCTGAGCCTGACGTCCACCCTGCCGCCCTTAGCCTCGCGGTTAGTGGTATGATAACTCTATCAACAATGCAATGCTAAATATTTATTTAAACGTAGTAGAAAACAAAATTTTAAGCGTGACAAGAAAGCAAGAATATTATCAACTGATAAAACAGAAAAGTGTCTAATCATTAATGAAATGAAATGCAAACTCGTTACTATCCGAAAGTAACATAATGGTAGGAACCGACATTGTTTCTTTACATCAAAAATCTGTATGAGTTTAGTATGTTCACTTTCTAGTCAACGCTTTCAAACTAATAGCAGTACCTAAGGTTTTATAATTATATTGTTTATTGTATTATAACGAAAACGGCAAATTGTATGCAAAGGTACTTATTGAAAGAGTTATGGAAGTAACCGACAAGAAAATATGGGATGTACAAGCGGGATTCCGAAAGGGTATGGGATGCACGGATCAGGTTTTTTCCTTACGAAGCATAGCCGGAAAATTTTTGGCCAAAGGTCAAAAGGTCTATTGCGCATTCGTGGATTTGGAAAAGGCTTAAAATAAAGTGGTGAGGAATGAAATGTGGTCGGTGCTGTCAATGAATGGGGTGGACAGCAGCCTCATTCGAGCTCTGAAATCCCTTTATGAGGATTCTAGAGCTTGTGTGAGGATAAACGGGGCATACACTGACTGTTTTACCATCGATAAAGGTGTTAGACAGGGATGTGTAGCGTCGCCGTGGCTGTTTAACCTCTTCATGGACAGTTGTTTGCAAGATTTAAAACATAGTGACTGCGGATTAAGGATGAATGGGTTACTCGTCAAATGCCTCCTTTATGCTGATGATCAGGTTATACTTGCATCTTCAACGGAGGAGTTGCAGGAGATGGTAACAATCATGCATCGTGCGTTAGAAAGTAAAGGAATGAAAGTGAATGTAAGTAAAACGAAAGTTATGGTTTTTGAAAAGGAGGAATGCGTTACGGCTTGTAATGTTTTGATCGATGGACAGCGAGTGGAACAAGTGAATGAGTTTGTTTACTTAGGTACGTTGTTTACAAGAGATGGTAAGAATGAAGAAGATATTGAAAGGAGAGTTAATGCAGGTAATTGTGTGAATGGAGCTCTGAAGGCGTTTATGAACGTGTCCAAAAAGGCACGTTTGGCTGTACATAGAGGTGTGTTAGTGCCTACCCTTATGTATGGTAGTGAAAGATGGGTATGGCAGAAGAGATTTGAAAGTAGAATAAATGCTGTAGAAATGAGAGCACTGAGAAGTATGTGTGGTGTGTCTTTGACCGACAGAGTAAAGAATTGTGTGATACGGGAGTGGTGTGGGGTAAAAGAAGATGTAGTGACAAGCATTGAGAAAGGCATGTTAAGATGGTTTGGGCACATGGAGAGGATGGATGACGATAGACTGACAAAGAAGATATATCAGGCTAGTGTGAATGGGACAGGACAAAGGGGAAGACCTAGGAGAACGTTCTCTGACCAGATTGGAGACATCCTGAAAAAAGGACAAGTCAGAAGTACCCTTAACAGAAGAGCATGCATGAGAAACTTGATGGGAGTGAGTGAAGCAAGTGAGGTATGTCAGGATCGTTGCAAATGGCGTTCCGTAGTCTCTGCCTACCCCTCCGGGAAACAGGCGTGAGTCTATGTATGTATGTATGTATGTATGTATGTATTATAAAGATCCAATTATGATAGTAAATAGCTTTTAGGGATATATGGGGTGTAAGGGACGGTGTACTGAAAACCGATACCAGTGAAGTACGAGTACATGATACTGAGGCCATAGGCGGTCGAATTTTCCGAAAATATTTCGTGAATTTTCCGATTTATCTTTTGCATTTTTTGCCATATAATGTAATAAAATAGTAACAATAGTCGACCCGCATTAATAATTTTGTAAAATTCTAAGAATCAAACATGTACATGGCGCGTTTACTCTGACGTGACATCGGCCGCGGCGCGCGGCTGCAGCACAATAAGCGCACCAGTACATCGTTATCACTGCCGCCACCACCCTCCGCTGTAGGGCCGTAACAGCAGATAGTGCGAGTTTGCGTGTTCCTATTTACATCGCAATTTTTTAAATTCTTAGATTCCTTCGGAAAATTCGACCGCCAAGGGTCTCAGTATAATGTACTGAATCACTGGTATCAGTTTTCGGTACACCGTCCCTTACACCCAGTATAAATGCTTTATTTGACCATAAAACTTAGAATGCCGCAAATGCTAATTAAACTAAGTTGGTAGAAACATAGTGGATTAAGATAATATTTTTTGCTTACACGGATATACATATCGATGCCCCCAACCAAGAACTCGGTAATGTGCTATAATGGGGTTTATGCTGTTATGTCAAATTCGGCATCTATGGACTAGAATACACCTTGGCTTTTTTTTTAGATTTTTTCTAATGATATTTACAAAGAAATCATGGCAAGCATGTTTATTGTTGGGAATTTAGACACAATAATATTTCAGCAAGAAACTTATTATAGAGCTTTACGAAAAATCTATTTATATTTTATTTTGGTAAGTTGCGATTACCGGGTTATTGGCGTAAACATTTTTCATTAGGTCTTTGGTAAACGTGTTTATGGGGTTTAGTGTTGAAATAATCTTAAAATACGTATTCCGTAATATGCACAAACAATGTTACTTAAGATTGGAATTGGCTCATTAATGTACGTAATACTTCAATACGGTCAATTTTGGACAATTTCAAAGTGCAGTTGTCTATTTCTTTTGGTAGCTGATAGATAATAATACATAATAATATATGCCATGCCCCCAACAAGTGTCATTGGCCATCGGCGTGGTGCGTAAAGTTTGTTTACACGTCGCACACAGTTGAATTCAGAGCGCTGGACTTGCACGTAGATATTTGCGCCACGCTCGATATTAGCTCCTAATATATGATTATACCTAAGCTAGACAAAGAGGACGAACGCGTACTAATTTTCAAGATGTAGCTGTATATGATATGGATAATGTGCAGTTGCAACGGGCATACAACCAACGTATACCAATAAGCAAAGCTGCCATGACCTCATATGACCACTCAGTTATGGTGTTTTTTAATGTGACGTAGCTGTGAGTTGAATAGCGTTTGAACCGAAATCTTAAGCCGTTTATTCATTTGTCATAATAGACCGTACAATGACATGCTTCATCAGCTTAAACTGAACCACTTGACTATCAAATTTAGCGATTCAATATAAGTTACAATTTGTAATGTATAAACTGAATAGTTAGAATTATAATTAGGTTTTTAGATGTTGTATGTGCATTTTAAGCATTTTGAGTTATTTATAGGTCGATTCTTTGGATTTTATGGTCAAACCTTTTATAATAGTGTACTAAATGTAACATATTTCTAATACTCCTATTGTGAAACTTGTTAATAGAAAAGCCAAAGACTCTGTGTAATTTTATTCGGTTTGTGTTATAGTTATTACCACATAGTACAATACAAAGTCTGTTATTTGTCTATCTATCCATATGTACGCTTAAATCTTAAAAACTACGCAACACATTTTAGTGCATTTTTTTAATAGATAGATTGATTCGAAAGGAAGGTTTATATGTATAATTGACGCGGGCAATGCCGCTGGCGACGTCTAATATGATTATAAAACTAGCACTCCGAGTTGTAAACAAAGGCGCCAAACTAGAAATCAGTTGGATCCTTGCATTACATTGGACAAAGCAGAATATATCAAAAGATGTCGCCTCTCTAAAGTACATACCTAATGGTCTGATGTCTTATGAGGAATTGAGACCATTGTTTGAGCAGTTTGTGACGTCCACCTCTTCGAGTATTAAAGTATTAAATGAATTATTAAGGTAGGAAGTGTTTTACGTCAAACATACTAATAATTTGATGAAAGCGGCAATTACTTTATTGTGGCTCCATTAAAGACAGAATATACCCTTTTAAAGTAGATAATAACCTTATTAGTAAATTGTTAAAAAAAGAACTTGCAGTATGACTTAATAATAACATCATTATCATTGAAATTAAACTACAGTTTACTGATTTTATCGCGTTATATTGGTTTCACTAGTTATTACCGCCTGAAACCAATATAACGTGATAAAATCCGTAAACTGTAGTTTAATTTCAATGTGTATCATGCGTGTAAACCCAAGAAAATAGCATCATTATCATTAATTGTTGTTTTATTTGTTTTAGATAGTGACTGCATATTTATTATATTCGGGTTAAGACAAAGGAGACCAAAGACCCATTAGCATTTCAGTATAATATGACTCAACAGACAGTGTCAGATTTTATAGCAGAGATGACTGCGAAAATAGATTCATTATATATGAATTTGTACAATTCACTATCAATTAAATTGGTATAATAGTTTTAATTTTAATACTTTATGGTAAATCAGTACCTTCTTAATAAACTGACACTAGTCTTAACCATGGAATATCGCTATCCCTTCGGGTTGCAGAGAAAGCGGACCCCAGATTGAAAACTGGGATAACGCTAAGAGAATGATGTCTGTATGGTAAATATTATCAACTTTTTGTAAAGTTGACATTGACTAATTAAGTTATTTTTGTTAAAACATGAAATTTACTGAACATACTTTCAACTTTGCACCATCCTTTTTATTCTTTTACTGCGTATATTTCATTCGACATCTTGTCAGAAAATTTCTCAGCACTTATTAACCTTGGAATGCTAACAAAACATACGTTCATAACTTCCACCGAGGCAGTATTTGCAATGTTAAGCTAGTTAGTTTTGTAAGTAAAATGTTGTATTAAGTTTAGTAAACTTTCTGAAGCGAGAATCAAAAATTAATCCGATGAAGAACTAAATTGAAGAGATTGTGTAGCTAAAAATTGATTACATGATTTGATTTATTTCTTTTATTAATAAATGTTCGCGTCAAATTAAAGTGTCAAATTTCATTCTGAATATTACTTATAATCGATATATTTTCCGTTTATTACCTTCTAATATTACATATAATTATTTTTTTAAATTGGTATCGAGTGGTAACCATAACACAATTGTTCTAATGTTCCTAGTAATAATAACGCCATTCATTAATACCGTTTTGTAAATTATTTGATATTACCGCAATAACTCCGCAAAAACCCGTTACGTATTAGCCCTTCAATATAAAATAACGCCGTAAAGTCCGCAATATAACGTTATGAAATATTTTATTTGATAAATTTACTGCAATAATCCCGCAAGTACTATTGCTGTAAAATTTTAGGTATAACATTTTTGGTATTATTTATTTTCGTAAGTAACTAGGTTTTAAATAGATAGATTTTTATAATAATGACACAGTTATATTTGGCAAAAAATAACCTTTCATTTAATACATCAATGACTTCAATAGTCCAACTCGCTGAAAAGATATTTGATAAAATCAGTAAATCTTTTCTCCTGTAAAATTTTGATTTTTCGATTGCCGGGTTATTGCTTGGAGACGTCGATATGTAGGGAATCAAACCCACAACACTTGACAAGGTGTGGTGACCACTACGCCAGGCGTGTAGCCAATTATATTCTCATTATCGAATCAAACTGTTATAAACGATTACACGATTGACGGGATGACAATGGCATATGTATGTTTTAACTCCAAGTATTTGGCTTATTTGATTATCTGTGAAACGACCAATGAAATTCGTGGCATATTTCGTTTCATTAAAATCAGTTGAATTGTTTCTGTATTCAAATTTTAACCTTTTGTACTAGTTCAACTGTAATATTGTGTTGTTCAATTTTGTTTATTGCATGTTTTGTATTGGATGTGCAAATATTTAGGTTTAATTTAAAGTATTAGCTGTTCAGGCTTTCAACTACATGGGCGATGTGGCTACGTCTCCATACTGCGCCGGGTGTAGTGGATTCGATTCCCACACGGTGCAAAACTTTGTGTCAACCACTGAATGTTGTTTTGAGTTGGTCTTCTTTGAGTCCATTGGCTAAAGTCCCCCGCGGTACAGGATTTATTCATAGTGCGGAATTTCCTATTTTAACAGGATAAGGAGTCTTACATCAAGAAGGCATAATATAATGTTAAGCGCATATTTTAATCAAGAAAACAATGTACTAAGCTAACAATGAAACTGGTATATAATGGTATAAGGTATATGATGTATTATATGGTATAATTATTATTATATTGCTGCTTGTGTACACAGCCCTCTAGTACTTTGGAAAGAAATGGAAGGATAGAAATAGGTCGGAAGTGTTCAGGGAGAGTAGGATTTTGGATTTTGGGCAGTGGAATTATATAGGCTTTGCGCCAGTTTACATTGCATGTATTAAGGTACTACCTATTAATATTCTTTTAAGGTTAAAAGCCCTTTGATAGTGTTGCATGCTCTTCTTATTTTTCTATTATGTCATTCTGATCACTAGATGTATAATAAAATTGTATAACGTACGATGAATATTATAAGTATTTTAAATTGTAATATGTGGAAAATGTTATTGGTCACACATTTACACAATTTCTTTATAGTTTTAATTTTATATAACATATATGTTATATATGTGTGTATACTGTTTATTTTCCCTGAAAAACTAAATAAAAATAACTCTTTCGTTTAAGCGTGCTTACTAAGTGTTAGGAGTGGGTGAATCGACCCAGCGAGTGTATCAACAATATATTTCGAAAAAGTAAATGAATACTGTCAGTGCATTTCCTACAGATATTTTTTATTATCACCTAACCATAATCAAAAGTAAACATACCCACCTACAACATTTTAATGTGAAATATTGCCACGACAAAACGACTCGCACTTTCAAAAAGTCATTGGAAACCACGTGCAGTCGAGCTTCAACACTAATTTTTCAAGACCTTCAAACTCTACTCCTTATTCAATCTGTGTATTTCTTGACAAATTAAGAATTACTCGGCAACTATTTGTGTATCATATTTTCTTTCGACTTGTATCTCAGCAACAGTAGGCCATGCGATCAAATAAGACTGCGCCGTGCGCAGTTAAAATACGAGAAACACAGCCTTCTACGTTATCTGGCATATAACATCAAACTCTTGACAAACACAAATAGTGTATAATTATAATCTAATCCTTTCTCTACCATGCTTATATAATTGTTATATGCATTTTTGTTTAATTATTCAAATCATCAAGCCGACCTAAAGCTACTTCAAAACATCAAATACTTCTCTTCCACATAATAATAGCTGAAAGCGCAGCATCCAATCATTCCGAATGCCCTGCAATAGAACGATAAGCATTAACAATTAGTAGATTGTTTATTCACTCATCCAACACATTAGTTTGACCAGAGTGACCAGTTGTACCTGAAACCACATTGGGTTTCGATAATGTCTACGCCGCATCATCAAATATGTAAATTATTATGAAATGTTTTGTAAGTGGTGCCCTTGGTGTTTTGTTGTCGTAGTTTTTCTAAGGATTGAACATTTCCGTCTCCTTTTCGTCTACGCTATCTTTTCGTAGACTAGCTAAAATGTAATCAAGTCACAAATATATGAGAGACCGTCTACGTCCAGCAACTTGTCTTATTTGATATAATGATGCCTATACAAGTAGAGAAAAAGGACCCTTAACTGATATAGCCAGAAAAAGCAGTAAACTACAATTGCCCTATTAGAACAGGAAAATAATACCTAACCTAAAACCATACACAAGACTGCTACTACACAAACTACATATTTATCGTCTTTTTATTACCTAATAAATACTATTCCGACAATATGTTTTGTACCGACTATTAAAATAAAAGGATATTTTGCGCGATTTATGTGACAAAAACGGTAAAACGACACTTCTCTACACGTCTAAAAAAATCAAATCATTTCATTACCTAAATTCCGACATTTAGGCAATGAAAACCCTTCAAAATTTATGAGCAGGTTATCTGTGCTATGAGATTCAATTGAATACGAACACAAGGGAGTAAATACCCCATTAAATATAAAGGCATGGCACTGTTAATGACATAGATACCGTAAATAACGCACACAGGCGTACCAAGCATTACAAAATTCCATCATGTTTCGCAGCGGCCGCACTTCGATAATTCTTCGCTTCAAAATCTATTTCGACCCGTTTACAGAAAAACCACAAATAGACTGTTAGGTATTTGCCGAGAACCAGATACTGATCGAATATTTTGTGTGCAGCCTTTGATTAGCGGACTGGTTACTTGGAAACTTCGAAATTCGCTCAGTTAGTACATGATGCTGTTCATGTTTGCGATTGCTTGATGTGGCTTTTGAGAATATTTGTCATAAGATTAACTGATGACGTTAATGAATATTATAAAAATTAAGTAAAAGTTTGAGTAGGTACTATGTGTCGGGTCTGGCTAGCGAAGATAGACTCTTCACTATACATCAACTTATACAACACATTAACATTTTTCTGCATCGAAACGTGAAATAAATATATTAATGCTGGTTTCGAACCTGAGACTCCGCGTAGCAGTTTTTCCTCTTTAGTTAGTCTATCCATTAGACTAGCGCGACGCTAGATAGATTTTGATAGCTGAGAACTAATGCAATTTAACACACAAAGAAGTAACTTAAAAAAAAATGAGATTTACTCCGGAACCATACGTGGAATAAACTCGAAGCGCTTTCCTTACCGAGCAAATACCGTGCACCCTCGAGACCGACCGCAACAGATAAACTACTAAGAATAAATACTTACAAAGCGTTTTATGTAAACTATCTTCATTCAGTAACTCTGTCTGCTTGTGTTTAAAATGCTTTACACAAAATATAAATTATATTTTTAATTATATTTTACACAAAATATATTACGTCTGATTTGCTTTTTATAACATCTTAGCCTCAATTACAAGACGTTAATGGACGCATATAAGTTTAAGACAGGTGATAATGTAGCATTCTAAGATGAATAAAAGATGAAAGACTTTCTTAGAAACGCCAAACAAAAGTTTCTGGGAGGTTATTGGAAGAGATGTCAATGACACAATTTCAAGAAAAGGATTCTATAAAAAAATAGCTGTTTACGATTTTCCTATTTTATGACGCGATTAAGCTGTAATCCTAAATAAAGTATCTGGTATACTTGTACCGGAAAATCATTTTTTATGCCATTTGATTTCCAAGAAATCAACTTATTGGCACTGACTCGCCTTGCCTCTACCTAATATCAGTTAAGAGTCAGTGAACAATAAAACTTAAACAGCACAACACAGATAGTAAGTACATAAGTTAATGTTTATTAATTGCACTTTGTAATATAAATTACCTACTAAATAAGATACAAGAGAAACTAGTAGTTGATTCCTGATCCAAATACTAATCTAATACTAATATATAAAGCTGAAGAGTTTGTTTGTTTGTTTGCTTGAACACTAATCTGGTTCGAATTGAAAAATCTTTCAGTATTAGATAGCCCATTTATCGAGGAAGGCTATACGCTATATAACATCACGCTATAAGCCACGGGAGCGAAGCAGTAGCCGTAAATAACATGGGTGTAACCGCGGGTTCATCTAGTCATTAACATTATTTCATTAGTTGTGAAAACGTTAATATGCACTCCCCACTCTGAGTACGTATTATTGACGATCTTCGTTAAATTCGAAACCGGTAAATAACTGGAAAGTATTTATACTGCAGTTACGGGCAAAGAAAACTCAAGGTAGTTAAATTTATCAGCCGCATGTTTGTTTATTTCAATAGCGCGCCGCAGCCTCAACATAAGAGTACTGCGGGCTGTTAGAATTCCCCATTGTTTTGTAATGTTCAGTCAGAAAATTCTTTTGGCCAAAACTTTCGAAACAATAGCTAAGCCAGAATTTGCAGCCCTCGAGTACCGATTCGTTTCGATCTCGCCTAAAAGTCATTAAGGTAGAAGTTTTGTCATAAATACGGCACTCATTCGTCAGGTAATCATTTGGACAGACTGCCATTGATCACGGGTCGAAGGATGTGGGATGAGCGGGCACGAGGTCTTACTCAAACAATTAGATAACCGAAATCCATTACTGGACCAATCTTCTTACGTATCATTATGAGAACGAGCCAATATCTGCTCAAGATCACGAACATACTTCTAATTTCGAATTAGTTTCCTTACATCCACTATAATTATTATTCATAAGCTTTTACAGTAATGATAGGAAAATTTGTTAGAAGCTTTAAGCATTGATTAAGTATAGCGTCGGGTAAGAGTGGCCACGGTTCGGCCACAAGACGTGCTGTATCGTGTGATCTCTCCTTACATTGTGTAACTAAAACAACAGTAATTTGAAGGAATAGTTGTCGTACGATATTGTTAGTGGAGAATGTCAGCCACGCACACGCTTTAACGTCAAATTATTATAAGATTCATGAAATGTGCTCGCGAAATTGTGTTTTAGCCACAAAGTATGCGTTTCATATAGCGATGTAACAGTAGCTTGTGTGATAACGTAATATTTTCAGGGCAATAACTAAATATATTGGCATGGATTTGGCAACTTGCTCATAATTTAAGAGCCTATTTTATAAGAATTTCTATCCAACAAATTTTAACAATACCTAATATATTCAATTACTACGCATCTTTAGCTACATAGAGATGAAAACCCTCTTCTTTGAATAGAATTAGAGCCTAAATCCGTAGTGATTGTGAACCTCTATCAAAGTATTGATGAGATGATCCCCTCCGTTGCTCTCCAATAAGATTCCAATCATACTTAACTGCTCAAGGATTTGTAAATTCACTTGTCAATTACTAGCGTATTAATAATAATAATAATAATAATAAGCCCCCTAAAACCCAACCACACGTCCTGATCGAACATCTGATCACGTGAGGGGCGGACACACGATACTGAATTTACTGGCGTGGCTAACGTGGCACTGGTGGATGAGAAGGTAGGAGAAGGACCCAAGCTAAGGTGACACAGTATACGCCGAGAGCTGCATGGCTAAGGGGGAGCTTAGTCGCTAGTATACGGACTCTGGAGACCGGGGAATCTTCAGTTTAATTTACCCTTGCCGCGGTGAACGCGGGGCTCTGCCGCGGTCGACCTTTCGTCTCTTGCTACTCGTGGGAATACAATGGAAAACTATACTACACGGAGATATAACCTTAGATCGCTCCCCGGGGGACGCCGGGAACTTTATAATAATGTTGTACAGCAACAACATTCTATCCACCTTACAGCTGGTGGTGTCATTCATAATACAGACGCATCATTAAATTCTTCGCCTCCAAGCTCTCTCTTTTCTTCACCAATTTCTCTCCCAAAATCATACCAAATTCAATCAGAAATCAGCAGCTTATCATCAGAACCATCATCTTCATCACCACTTGCAGTAGATGTTGTCCATGAAGCAATCATTGCTAATGTAAATGGACCCGCTACTGTAAAATCGCGCGCAAGACGTAAATGGACCGTTGATATGAATATGTTCATCTGGCGCACATACCTCATTATCACCAAATTAGAGACACAAGCACGAGGGTACTTAGATCAGTTACACAAAACTTTCATTGAACATTATCCTGAAATGAATGCATCAAAACAAAATGTGGGTGATCAACGTAGGGCCATAGTTAATAATAAATTGCTTCCAATAACCACTTTAAATCAAATTAAAAGTGAAGTGACTTCTTGGTTAGAGCATAACGAAACACCAATAATTACACTTACACAATCTTCACAGAGGATGAGATGGTCAAACGAAATTAACGAAGCTATACTACGTATTTATTTTGAAATAACTGAGCTCGAAACGAACAACACAGCACATAGGAAAAAACTTCACGAGAAATTCATACAAACTTATCCACACCTGTCTCACCTATCTGAGCAAAGAATATCTGATCAGAGAAGGGCTATAATTAACAACAAAATGATACCTGATACCAGAATAAATGAAATCAAAAGTGATGTTCAAACTCAACTGCAAAGGCAAACGCCCCACACGATTCAACTTTTAAACGCACACACTGATAACAGTCTACAACTAGAGGATTCGATCCCGGTCGATTTTTCTAGTCCCGGGATTTCGGGATTATCAACAGTTAATACCGGGATCCCGGGATAGTCCCGGGATTGTATTGGTAATAGAAAGTGGTAGCAAAAAGAAAGTAAAACATATGAAAGTCAACCTTTTATTTTAAATCTTTACTTAAATCTTCAAAAACAAACAAAATTATAATTTCTTCAAATAAAATTAACAAACTAGGACCTTATAAAATAGTTTAATAAATTATTGCTAAGTTTGTTTATTTTATTTTTCAATAAACTTAAAAAAATCAACTTCTTAAAGAACAATGGCAGAATTACGTCTGGGTTTGTTGTGGGGAGCTTAAACTTCATATGAACAAAACAAATTGTTTATTTTTTCTAATATTTTTTATATTTTCATTTTGTCTCGATAAAGCCGGATTATTTTATGACGATAAAAAGCATTCCAATTGATTACGAACCAGGTGCTTACTTTATTATTTGATTGTTGCCATAGACAATGGTGTGACAGGAATAGACGTTTGACATTGATGCGTATCGATTATTAAATAAGTAATCGATATGACCGACCTTTATAGGGTTGGTTTGGTTTGAAATATAATAATTAAAATGCAGTTAATTAACTGTTAATCAACATTATATCAATAAGCTAATTCTTTTGCAGCAAAACAACTTTTAAATCAAATAAAAACGTCACAGCATCGTTTTAACGTTATATCGATTTCACATGAAATCGATTTAAAATGTGCAGCTCTGCTTTTGTCTTTGGCTGTGACAGGTAGATGCTACAGAATAGTTCTGCGTTTAGATGTCAATCTGATATAATGCCTTTGATAATTCAAACGTACCCACATTGTTTATTCTTAACTAAACATTAAACACCGATATCTTCTTTTTCCGGCTTTCCCGAGTAAAAACAGAATAATTTATAGACTCTGTTACTTACGCCGAATTTTTTGATATATTTTTTATTACTGAGCGCTTGAATTTAATTTCAGACATTTTGATGTATGGAGATCTGCCATTGTCCTTTGTCAAAAGAGATCAATGTTTATAGGACTCATATTTTATATCAAATGGACCAGAACCTATAATTTACTTATTTAAGCCACGAAAATAAAATATAAGAAATAACAACGCATCCAACGTCTCATCCGAAAGCATACTTCTTAATTTGCTGCACAAATATGAAGCAGCGCAGTTGGTAAATATATTAGTCCCGAAAATCCCGGGATTCATGGAATTTAATCCCGAAAATTTCGGGACTAAAATATGATCAGGATCCCGGGATCCCGGTCTTCGGGATCCCGGGACCGAATCCTCTATCTACAACCAACTTTCATAACACCAACTCAGTTAAATCCTGAAACTATAGCACCATCATTAGCGCAAAATAGTTTCACTAACTCTGAAGAACAACTACGCTCTAATGCTACAAACACTGCCCACATAACACACTACAACGATATTGATCAACAATTTAATTTAGCTCTTGACACATTCACAAACACAGATCCCACAACAAGACCTTACCTACCTAAACAGAAGCCATCAAAAAGATTAGCATCCATTGTGGAATATATTAATAATGTTATTTAACCAAAGTTTTTAAGTATTGACCAGGACTTCAAAACGTTTCAAACAATTTTGTACTCAGCTGCATACACAGCAGTAGTTTCTAATGGCACCAATATAAATTTGAATAAAAGAACCACCAAGGTCTTTAAGCCATACTGGCAAAGAAGGTTAGAAAGTAAGATAGAAAAATTCCGGTCAGAAAAAGCTAGATTGATCCAGTATATGAGAGGCAATCGAAGTCCTCGCATTATAACAGCAGTAGAGGCAATAAAAAGTAATTACCGAATACACGCACAGTATGAAAAACAAAAAAGGTGAAAACACAGAAACTGAACACTTTTTAGACACAGTCAAACAAAAATTAAATACAGCAGCAAAAAGATTAAAGCGATACCTCACATGCACAACCCGAAAGAAACAAAATATGCAGTTTATTAACAATGAAAAGATCTTTTATAGAGGATTAGCTACGACTAATAGGCAGGCAGTTAACACCCAGGAACAGGAATTGCACTCATTGGACAATTTACGCCAATACTGGTCCAATATCTGGGAAATCCCATTCCAACACAATGTGAATGCTAATTGGGCACATTTAATTAAAGACGCAACTGACCACATTTCGGAAATGGAAACTGAGTTCATCTCTACAAGCACATTTATAAATGTAATTAAACGTTCACATAACTGGAAATCACCTGGAAGTGATAACATACACAATTACTGGTATAAGAAATTCACTTATATCCATCCATACTTACATAATCATATTAATTCATTTATACAAACACCACACAAGATGCCGCATTATGTCACCCATGGAGTAACATACATGCTACCAAAAGATAATAACACATCAGACCCTTCAAAATATCGTCCAATCACTTGTCTGCAAACAATATATAAAATATTAACAGGATGTATAAGTGAATCCATATATAAACATCTGTCAGAATACAATATTATTTCCGAACATCAAAAAGGTTGTAGAAAATATAGCCAAGGTTGCAAGGAACAACTCACAATTGATGCCGTAACCATTAATGAAGCTTTCAGTAAAAAAACACGATATACATACCATGTTCATAGATTTTCGCAAGGCTTTTGACTCCGTGCCACAAAGCTGGTTATTGCACATACTCGCAATGTATAAAATCAACCCAACTATCATTGCATTCCTTAAATCCTCTATGAAGAACTGGAAAACCGTTTTAAAATTAAAAGACCAATCCACTACATTAACCTCTGAACCGATTTCCATATTGCGTGGCATATTCCAAGGAGATGCACTTAGCCCTCTTTGGTTCTGTTTAGCACTTAATCCTCTTTCATATCTTCTTAATAATAGTAATCTCGGATATAAATTAATTGCTTCTGAAAGCAGATTCTCGCTTACGTATTTATTTTATATGGATGACATAAAGCTTTATGCTAGTAATAAAAATGACCTTTTTCATCTCGCAGACCTAACGCGTTCTCCGACGATATTGGCATGCAATTTGGGGTTGACAAATGTATAATTTTATCGATAACCAACGCCAAACTTGACAATAATAGATATGTCTTAGAGACTGGTGAAACGATTGAACCGTTGGATAATTCTACAGGGTACAAATATTTAGGAGTTAGACAATCTCGAAAAATTCTTCAAAAGGAAACTAAAGCAGATCTCACAAAGAAATTCAAGATCCGATTAAATCTTTTATTAAAATCTCACCTCAACTCTAAGAATTTGGTCAAAGCCATTAACACATATGCTATCCCTATACTCACTTACTCATTTGGAATAATTAACTGGTCACAAACAGACCTCAAAAACCTACAGCGAACAATAAACACGCTCATGACAAAACACCGTAAACACCATCCAAAATCTTCAATAGAACGACTCACTTTGCCACGTAAGGAGGGAGGAAGAGGACTTATACACATAGAAAACCTACACAATAAACAAATATCTACACTCAGACACTACTTCCATTCTAAGTCACAGCTGTCATTATTACACAAACACATAAACGAATTAGACAAGAAACTCACTCCTTTAAATTTACAAAACCGTAATTTGCAACCTAATGAAAAAATCACTAGTGCAGAGCTAAATATTAGTAAATGGCAGCAAAAAGTCTTCATGGTAGACACCGTAACGATCTGGGTCAAAACTACGTCGATAAATTAAAATCGAACGAATGGCTTACGAGAGGGGAACTATTTCCAGAAACAGAAGGTTTTATGCTAGCTATACAAGACCAAATTATAGCTACCCGGAATTTTAAGAAATTTATTATTAAAGACCCAAACCAAGTCTCCAACCTATGCAGACACTGTCACTCAGCCTCCGAAACCATACAGCATGTAACTGGCGCATGTAAAATTCTTGTTCAGTCTGACTATAAACACCGCCATGATCAAGTAGCTGCAATAGTACATCAACACCTTCCTCATCAAAATAGTTTCATTAATAGGAAAACGCCATATTATAAATATAAACCAGTGACTGTACTCGAAAATACATCGTGTAAAATATATTGGGATCGGACAATAATTACAGATAAAACAATACACTACAATAGACCTGACATAACTCTACATGATAAAACCAACAACACAGTTTATATTATTGACATAGCGATTCCCAACAGTCACAGCATCCAGTCAACAATATCTGAAAAACTATCAAAATATCAAGACCTAGCCATTGAACTAAAAACGCAATGGCGAGCCGGTACTGTCCATATCGTACCAATAGTTTTATCATCAACTGGTTTAATACCCAAAACCCTCAATCAAAGTTTGAACACCCTTCACATGCCCGCACACTCGATACAGTTACTACAAAAAGCCACCATACTTAACACATGTCGCATCACTCGCAAGTTTTTAACATCATCATCCATAACATCAGCTTATTCTATCTAACGTGACACGCTTGGCTGCGGCCCGCATGGCACATATTTTACCCCTACAAAAAGGGAGTTGTTTAAAAACAAAATAAAATAATAATAATAATCATCTTTATTGCACCAAAGAAATTTACAATAATGAAATCTTAACAAAAATAACAGATAGTACAATTGGCGGCCTTATCACTATTTAGTAATCTCTTACAGGCAACCTTTGGATGGATAAGAACTATACGGATTCAGAAAGAGGGTAGTTTTAGGGTTAAGACAAAGTTTTGTAAAATATTCAGTGTATTTACGTATAAGCAATAAGGATCTTTCTGTTTTACGTTCGTTAAAGTAATATCGTAAAGAAATAGGATTGAAAGATAAATAAATAAGCACGTTACGCATGTCTAAAGCTCTTCAACCTGTCTACCTAATTTCGCTCAGAAAACCTTATTGCATAATAAAACTAAATCATAACTTTAGCAGAAAAGAAAGCTAATTAAGTAACAAAATAAAATATTTTACACCAAAGTATGATCAACAAGTTTCTTATGAAATACGCGGCTGTTGTCGTCGCCTTTGATTGGATCTGTGGTGATTTGTTTGTTGCTTAGACTATATATATTATGTAAATAGACGGAGGAATCCCATCACTCAAAGGTCTGACAGGCCTCCGGTGTGGACCCATTACCCGTCAAAATTTAATAGAACTTCATTTGAAACTTTGATACTTCGTTCATAGACATTTTGATTTATTCGTATAAAAATGTGACGCATAAACATAGTGACGTTATAACTTCATCGATACTTTTATTTTACAAACTAGCTTCGGCCCACGTATTCGCCGATGTGGGTGACAGTTATTGCAAAAAAAAGGTAGCCTTTGCACTATTGTGATGTAGAAGCTATACTGCAATATTTCTTTGAAAAATAAGTATACTTGAATATAATTATATATCTCAAGAAAAGTGTTTTCATCGATCACAAACTTTCGTGTTTATAAAAGTTCAAATGAAACCATCTGCTGCTAACAACTAAGTTTAAAGCTTGTGCAGGCCTGGCGCACTTCGCATTTTAGGTACAAACTTACAAGTACCTCGGCCGACCACGTCGACGTGGTTGGATTTAGTGGGTTGCCGCGCGCCGCTCACATTAGACGTCACGCAACGCAACGAGTGCGACCGCTCCGTATTCTCACGCGCCGTGTTCATACACTGTTCAAATTATATACCTAAACGCCTTTAACAACGAAAATGTATCATCAATTCATCACAAGTCTTAATGCAAAGTATTGCTCAATTAACTGTGTGTCGAAAACGACTTGAAAATTTGATTTTATTTTATTTATATTACGAGAGCAACTTGAAAATTTGATTTTTTGTTTGTTGAGATATCTTAACGATTATGGTGTCAAATTAAAGATCTAGTTCAAAAACCATTTTATCTGTTTGAATCATGTAAATCGGTCCACGCGTTTAGGAAATAACTAAGAATCAGTATAGTAAAAATGTAAACAACCAGAATTTTTGTGGTATTTGTTCTACGAGCTCAAATAGTGGGATAGGATACTTATATGATAATTATTTATTATTAGGTACGTGGTCAAGTAGGTAGATAGACGATGAATAAATATTATAGTTGCAGCGGCAAGTCAACAACCCTAGCGCGCCACTCCGCGCCAGACAGTGACAGCGTTATGTGTTAGAAAAGAAAGGGAACGGTTAGGTTAATATCGCATTAGGCACTGAGTGCTTATGGGAGTTGAATTGCACTTTGTTGCTTAGTAGCAAGAGTCGCAAATTCAATAAATTGGTTTGACAAGTGAATTTTCTGTACGTTAGTACTATTCTTTATTCTGTGGCTTGTGTAATCAAATGCAAGACTTCACATGTAGGACGATACTATTAACTGTACTACGTACTGAGTAGTCATTGACTACTTTTTTGCAGTGGCGACAGATTGCCAAAAAACGATAAATTACCATGATGCTAATCGTGTGAGGCATTATCATGATTATATAATCGTAGCCATGATAAACCTATCGTCATGCAAATGACAAGTAGACTGCTGTGAACTCTTAAAATATTTGTTAATACTAAAAACTGTAGTCAAATGATACCGAAAGTCAATTTTGTTCAAAATGGATAATGATCAATATTATGGTTATAAAAACCCCTACAAAATTATGCAATACTAGGGGATATGCTCGCACATATTTTTTTAACATTGTTTTTGCCATTCTGTGGTAATTTCGAGAAATTCCTTTTTAGTGCACCCTTACGCTACTCAAGAAACATATACATGACAAATTTCGCTTCTTGCACCCTCAGTAGCTTCGGCTGTGCCACATCTGTCTGGCTTTTATATATACAGATTTAAAACCAAAAAGTTGTCGTGTTGCTACTTTTTTAGGATATTGAAAGGGTAACTCATTATATAGGTTTACGCACCGCACCCAACAGATGCTCTCAAAAGTATACTTGCGATGCGAACATTATCCACGCCCCTCTAGCGATGAAATTTAGAAGTTGTCTAAGAACGACAATTTTGACAGCTTTCAATGCAACTTTGCGTTAAGGTGGTAATTGTATTGAGAGCTGTCAAAAATGTTAAAAGTTGTAGTGATCTGTGAAAGTGTCGTCCTTGAACAACTTCTTAATTTCGCCGCTAGAATCGCTAGTTAGAATCTTAGCACAGCCTATCAAAATTATTTGTGGCCGGAAGCTAGTTTGTTGTTGTTCAAAGGTTTTAATTAAATTAATCTGTCATTTGGCTACACTGGTTGTAAATACCTGTCAACATTTCATAGAACATCATTTAAAACATTGACATTTCATAGCTATTTTGATTTATTCATCCATTGACCCTGCTCTTATAAAAGTTCCCCGTGTAACTTTCATTTTACTGTATGAATGATTAAATTAGTAAAGAGCGAGGATGTCTGGCGCAATATTTCGAAGAAAACTATCGCAACCTTTTGATAAAAACGATATGTCAGCTTTATCTTACTATAAGAATCCATCATATTATAACGAAACAAGCCAATCAGCATCATGAAAATGTGCGTAGTTTTTTAACAAAAGTAAAAATTTTTAAAGGTCCGTAGGTAATAGATAGATAAATAAAAACCACACAAACCTGTAGTACTGCACAATGATCAACAAGACTTTGAAAAGCATTGAAAATACTTTGTTTAGCATGATGGTTATAGTATTTTTGCAACCCAATTATCTCTAGTATTTAATTTTTGTTCACGACCTTTTCTCTGACCTTTTCTGTCATCATCATCCTAGCGTTATCCTGCAATTTAATACGCACATAATTTCCAAAAATCAGTGGTGCGTGCCGTGGATTCGAACCCGATACCCTCTGCATGGTAGTCTGTTGGTATCTCCACTAGGCTATCGCTGCCTTCACGTACAACCTTTACTATAACTTTAAAAATATGTAATACATATTTTGATGGTGAGACTTATCCTCCTCTACCTTTTACTTTTATGATAATAAAAATAATTACATAAACCTGCAGTACTGTAGGTTTGGTTTTTTTTTTTTTTTTGTTTACTTTTATGATAATAAAAATAATTACATAAACCTGCAGTACAATTTTATTTTCTTTCTTACTCACCATGCGGGCTCCTGGTTTAATTCTTTTAAATTATTTTATTTCTCACTTATTTTAGACCTAGGCGTGTCTATAAGGGTGTAATTAATTTGACCTGTATGTATGATATAATTTTGTAAAGATTTGAGTTTTTTTATAACTAAGCCAATGACATTGTCAGAGACTTTTTCTATTTTACATTAAATAAATGTGATTCATTATGTGTGAAACATTTTATTTAAAATTGACCCTGAAGTTAAATTTTATGTCTAATCTACGGATTAGTTAACTAACTTATTATTACTGCAGCCTGCTCTCGATTGGTGATTTCATATAATTATGTAACTGAGCATACTGGGATCGTGCCTCCCTTCAATTTGAGAAGGCCTAATTTAGTTTGGAAGATTTTAGACAAACACTTGATGATCGTGATAATTTGCTAAATAATAAGCATATAACTTCCTAAAGTCTGAAATACGTAACGTGGTTTTGTATTCGAAAACCATTAAGTGGTAATGATCTCGTCATTGACCCTATCATTGCATATAGGTAGTGATTATTAGTGATATTATGTAGGTATATCAATTGCTTTATTCACCTTAAAAAGGTAATTTAAAAATATATTTTTTACCGTAACTTATTTACAAGTGTTTAAATATAAGCTGTATTTATTGACATATTTTACTTTATCTGAGGATTTATCAACATTCAATTGATATTCATTCTGAGTAAACCAAATCTAAGGATTTATTGCAAACATTATCGATATTTTATCGAAATTCATTTTGAGTAAGCACATCACTAGTCTAGTTAATATTTACGACAATTTCGAAAATTTTCGATGATTCGAAATGACATTTGTGTATTTATCTTTCTCTTACATGAGAAAAAAATCATAAGATGAGAAAAGAATCAGAGTGAAGTGCATATATTGGGTAAGGTTGCTATTTTAATGCGGTCTCTATTACTAGTCCAACCTCTCTGGTTTCTTGGAACGGAATTCATTTCGGTACTGGGAAAAATATTCACGACGTGACAGACATGAAAATCCGTCAGTGGAAATGTTGTATTCTTTGTGTACAAGCCTCTTTTCTAAGCCTCCTTTGACGTTCCCTTTCCATAAATACTGAATACTGTGTGATGTCTTTGTCCAATCTTCTCGCTGATCTACCAATAATGTATTTAAATTTTACGAAGTGTTTATTGATGTTCACAAAGTGTAAATTTAACAGCAATTACTTTAAATAATTAAAGTGGCCATTTTGTTACCCGTTGTGACCGTATTTTGCGTTGATGTAATGGTGTCAATGAGCTCGATTAATAACGTAGAATCGTTGTAATGGCAGTATTGCAAAAAATGTAAGTAATTAATGTTGTCTGACAAAATATTGATAATACTTTTTTAATGAATACCTGCTTGTCTCGTGTGTTTCAGGACCTTTACTTGTAATGTGTCCGTAGTATGTAATATGTGGAACATTATTAACTAAATAAGTAAAATCATAAGTGCTAAAAGCTTCCAATAATTTTACAATTGTTAAAGCTTGAAGACTATATTATGTGATTAACTACGACCACATTTGTAATGTAAATAAAGGTAAGTAAGGTAGGTAACAAACTTTTTTTTTGACAAATACGTAGACAATATTTGAGCAACACGCTTCATTTCATCAACAGCTTACTGCGACCTAAGTCATATTAAACACGCTGAATGCCATAATGTGCCAAAAATCTAGTAACGCTTCGAACAGAATTCGATTACTGTTTTACGACCAATTTTGAGAAACCAGTATCTAACTTTAATATTTATATTTTTAGTGTTATAATAATTTATTATTTACTTACATAATACAGTTGTATTTATTGTTAGCAGAAACTAGAACCAACCCAATTTTTTGTTGTATTTTTTTTTCTCTGTGGAAATGCATTTACGCATAACCCCGCAGGATGAAAAGCGGGGCGTATGTGGGACTCGACGGCTGGAGTGCAAGGCCGTAATACACACTAAAACCACAACGCATACTTCCACGCCATTTTGGGGCGCCAGGGGGCCGCGTTAGTATTCTACCCTGGCACCCCGGTGAATAGGCCGAAGGCCATGACCTCCTTGGCGGCGGATGAAGGTGTTGGGCTCCGCCGCCAACACACCCAGCGGCCGCAGAGGATAGGGAGGACGGCAACCTGACAACACCGCATCTCCTCTTCCTCTGCGGCCCCACCACAACGCATCGAATGGTGCGTCCCCATTTGGTCGCGGGAGATAGGGCGCGCGGCAACGCAACACCGACACGCCTCTCCTCCCGCGACCGCACCCGACTGCGAGGGACAGGCAGAACTGTCCCCCGCACCCGCACCTTTGGACGCATCCTGCGCAGGCCCCCTCCAAGCTCACGTGGAGCGTCCACTCCCGGGATCTCTGTCCAAGCCACGGTTACTGAGCCCCCTCACCACGACAAGGTGCAGATCCCACAAGGGGGAATTGTTTCTACCAAATTTATTGACATTAACCAAATTCAACACGCGGGTGTCCAAGTCACGGTTACTGAGCCCCCTCACCACGACAAGGTGCAGATCCCACAAGGGGGATTTGTTTGTACCAAATTTATTGACATTAACCAAGTTCAACACGCTTGTAGCCACAAGTCGACAGACATGTACACATTTTTTCTTTCAGGCAACTCCTGCACTAGGAATAAATCCTGTGACACGGGGGACTTTACAAACATACAACTAACGGACACAGTGAACACCCAGACTCGAAACAACAATTTATGAATCACACAGTGTTGTCTCGTGTGTCGAGCGGTGAGGCAGCCGCTTAAACTACTACGCCAACCGTGCAGTCGACACTGACTGTAACATTACTGAATATTTAAAGAAACATACTGGTAAACTACGTACGGACTAACGTCTGGGTAACTTGTTGCCACGCGCAAGTGTCGCAAGTCGCAAACCATTCGCCTCCGCTAGTAAAGATGTCGCTAAAGCCGGCCGTATCAAAAGCAATAAATGTCTGAGCTTACGACAAGCTACCAAGGGAACGCGTCACAGAAAAATATTTTATGTGGCCCTAAGACATCCGTCCCCATTGCACCGAGACGTGATGGTAATAAAGTTAGCGAAAGCCAGGTGTTAGACATTTAATTCGTGACTGCGTACCGCCGTCTGCCCGTAACTGCTGCAGCTTCAGAACACTTTGTAATTTGATTACGTCCGGACAAGCAGACTGCCATCAATAAACATATCCTTAAGCATAGTCAAGCTTAGTTGCATATGCTTCAGGTAAAACGACGACGTAAAACATTACAACTAAGTAAACAGAGACCGTGCTTGTAAAGATAATTTATATAATTACATATTGATTATTGATATAATTGCATAATCATTTATGTGATAAGATCACAATATGTCATAAAATCGTTGCGCGCCTCCATTTTAAATTCCAGTTACTCCAGTTTAATGAATTACGTGCAGTTTATAATACAGCAATCAGTTGGTCAATACTTTGGATCCAGATAAGCACACAATCATCATTATCATCAATGTAATTTTCGCATTTATGTTAAACATTTTCAGGTATTCGCCTGAACGAAATAATTTGCTAATCTAACATTCCGTACGTATGTATGTATTTTTTTATATTTCACTAGAAGGATACATATTTATCGATAAAATACCGGAACCGCAAATGAATACTATAAACCTTATTCGAGATGTATTTCTTAAGTACTTTTCATAACTCATAGCTAAATACGAATTTAACCATTTAACCTTGGCAACAATATTGAAAATTATAGGTATTAAAATAATTTTTCGAGGAGGATATTTGAAACAATTCAAGACGAAACTCTAGTAGACACTATTATTAGCATCGTTTGCCTCGTCGTTTTAATTTCGGCAGATTGTCATACGTATTTATTTAAATTCTGAAAACATATCGCATATTAATAAATACCATCAAGCGCTCATGAAAAACCCAGACCACTAAAATCAATATTTTAAGCACTGGCATAGGTCCCGAAACATTATCATACTGGCCAAGTATCCTCAGAAAATTACAATTATTTTCTATACTTAAAACTTAACAGGAAATGCTACTTAGAAACGGAAATTACCGCTATTACCATAAAATCCTTTAAAAGAACATCCATATATTTTTATGTGAGCGTTAAAATAAGCCGGCTTTGCTAATCCCTATATCTGAAGAGTTGACCTAATTGTCCCGGAATCCGACTTTGGCTCATTAAATCTAAGCCGTAGTGAATCTGTGAGTTTCATTGTCATTTGTAGAATATTTTTATGTGTTGGAAGAAACAATCTGAGTGGAGGAGTAGGCAACAT
Organism: Euclidia mi; assembly: GCA_944739405.2. NCBI lineage: Eukaryota > Metazoa > Arthropoda > Insecta > Lepidoptera > Erebidae > Euclidia > Euclidia mi. The sequence continues at coordinate 39,841,746 of OX123190.2, read as the reverse complement.
TCGCTCGGCCTCATTAAGTTTAACTATTCGCTAAGGGTTCAGCTGGCTCTCGAAACAATCCCGCTGATGTCGACGAAGATCCTACAAGGGGAACGTTTCCTGCTGGATGAACTTTATCTTTTATATTTCTACTTAACTTACGTCTAATTGAGAACGGGAACAGGGTTGAGCTACCTAATATGTTCGACTAATGAGGCTTTCAATACATAAAGTTACAAGATACAACGACTTTATTTTTAAAAACCGGGAAATGATCCAGTGTGTCCCGGGAATGAGTCACTTTGGATTATTGCATGGGTGACAGTGAATCGACTGAGAGTCCGCAAAGATAATCCATTATCTCTTTTTCTAAGGCTATACAGATACTCAATACCTTACTCCGATACTACCTACTATTCGACACCGGTACTTCATAAATTAGACGTCGTCGATTGCAATAGTAAGTCCATAGAACATTTGAGTCCACTTAACAATTTAATGGACTATATTCTTTTCTTGTTCATCGGTAAATATTTTAAGAACTGCACCATGATTAAAATGCATGTTCTAACCCGATTGCCGTGTATTTTCTCTTAAATTAATAACGAATACGAATTAATTTCAGTTCCGCGAGTCACAGCGGATTAGTAGTTCACTGTAACGAAATTATTCATTGTGACCCAACGGCGGTTATGGAATAAAAATATCATAAAAAACTACCTATCGCAAAGAAAAAATACGCAGTTTACATAAGACTTAGGATATAACAAGCCTACGACACAATAAAAACATTAAGATTTCTTATTCACTCAGATATAAAACAAATTTCAAAACCACGTGAAAAATACTTTTGTTACTTACCTACTGAGTGGACTATAGCAGCGCGACTTCTATCTTTGACACCGCGTTGACGATTAGTACGTTAGGGAGGGGGATGGACAAGCGGCAAGACCAAGTTTGATTGTGTCCCTAAGCGTAATACATACTGAGTTATAGTGAATTATCCACTATACCCCGTGATCCACTGTTACCCAATCTCCCCTACGACTAATGAGGCTTTTCGGTAATGTGCAATGTTTCAGACTTACATCAAATCGATGAGAATGAAATTGGGTAGAAGTTAGAGTAATGCAAATATTTATGAATGCACAAAACTACTGATTACTTGACATCAGATTTATAAAATGTAAGATTCATCAAATCAAAGCAAAAGTAATCTAAGACAATAGTTTGACGCATTTCTGCGGCTAAATATGTATAAAAATATAGAAAATTGCAAAAGTGTATGTTACGCTTCGACGAATCACTACACCAATCCTGAAATGTTACGTCAACTAATATGTCCGAAATGTAATAAAAGCTAGCATAAATAATATGATCGAATTATACGATCAACTACACGAACATAACACATGAATCACACGATAGCAACGAACGTTACACTGAAGCTCTTCCAGGTGAATCTATCCGCGTGGCCTCAAGTTTACGGTCAATTAAACGAAAGAACTTATTCCCAACTTTGATATACCACCGACCTGGAACTAATTATAATAAGGCGAAAACGGCCAGCCCACCACAGAGCCAAAATTGACGCTACCCAACTCATATTATTGCGAAACTTATGCTCCAACAAGCTGAGAACATTTTAAGGTAATTGGAACCAAAGAGCCTTGTATAAAAAAGTTTAATTAATCATTAGCTCCAAGTTTGAAGTTCGTTTATGTATCGCTGGAAGCAATGACTTTGATATATGAGAAAGTTTACAGCCCCTTATTTAATAATAGTTTGCCAGTTGGCTGACTTCGTGAAAAGACTGAGCAATTACTTAGCTTATAGTTTTTAGATCTGGAAAGTAAATCCTTTTCTTTTCCTTTTTAATTTGAGATGAGAGTAATACGGTCGTACTCAAGTTACTAAGAGCTAGTTGGCAAACACAATTATTTCATACTTAGGTGAGGTACCAAGGGAGATAAGATTATTTTATTTAAAAGGATGAGAATGAAGGAATATCTGCGACAATCCCTAATGCCATATTTTATGTAAAAGACTTGCCAGCTGTATATCAATCTTAATTCAAATGTCTTAATGAACATTTCCGTACACAATAAGGCAAGAAAACCCAGCAAAGAATTCAATCACCGCATTTAGATAACGTAGTCGGCCGAGACGTAGATATGAATTGAGGTAAATATAAAAATATTTAGTAGTCGAGGTACGAAGACAATGACGATGGGTTGCAATCTGGAGCACCGAACGTGAGCGAGGAGCGACCCCGATTCTCTTCCGCAACATGCCCGCCATCGCTGACATTGTATCCCGTCATGTTTTGATATAACCCCGCAGTCACTGCATTCTCGTTATACCGGAATTAATTAGTCGGCATCGGAATATGGCACTTCGATATGCATAAGGAAGAGGATATAAGGAGATGTAGTAGCGGATAAATGTAAACTGCTTTACATTGTAAAGCCAGATGGCAGTGTTCTATTGCGTTGAAAATTGTTATGTTGTAATAAACTATATTTATAAGCTATGTCCCTTATACTGAGTATTTATATTCGGGATTTAGTGGCAATATATTTGCGGAATACTTTTAAACAAGCTATCGTCCATAGTGACAGGTTAGCCCTGATAGGGCAACTCATTATTTAACCTAAATTAAGTTAAACTCCATAATTTTGTAATAATGAAAATAAAATAAAATATTACTGTTTCACACACAATTTAATTGGTAAAAATAAATCCAATTAATAAGCCTTAAGTAGAACTCTTGAGAGAATACTAAAACAATAAAATGCCAGACCGAAACTTCTCAAATATGATAAGCAAATTCAAGTATGGTTTCACTTTCACTGGCAAATTCACTGTTTGATTAAGTTCAACAACGTGTTCCAAAAAGTTTCTAAAGAAATGTAAGCGAATGTAGCAGGCGATTTGTTCTGCTCCTGGACGATTCACTTCATTTTAATGTTCCTTCACATTATACAGACTCTGATCTCAAAAGAAACAGCCCTTTTAACGATATTTTAAAAGAGAAAAAGAAACTAAGAATTTGATTTCGTTTCCTCTCGTCACAATGTATATAATCAGATAGCAGTGACAAAGAGGCCTCAGAGGACCGTACCTCTTTTCGTGAATACCTTTGAATGTAATATTATCTCGGAGTTATAGCAAATAGTTATATAAATTGTAAAGCGATAGAAAACCCTCAATAACTTCCAGTAAATTTGAAACGAAAATGCCATTAAAATTTGATCTAGGTCAGCTATTGTAGGCTTAGGTTTTTTATTTTATTGCTGCTACGAGGAGAAATGTTGTTAACCGAAGTAAATAGATGTAGATATTTTAGAAATACCTCAGGTTACCTACGTATAGCATATCTATGCTTTTAAATTCAAGTAAATAAATCACACCAACGCAATGATGAATACCGAGGCTGATGTAAATGCGTATTAGCATAACTAGAAAGCATTACTTTCACACGCCTTACCTACATGTAGTGTCGTGCCACACAATTTATGCTGATTTTATCACCCGACCATGTGCGAACGTAGTCCCAACGAGAATATATCTACGCACTCGTTGACTCGTAAAACGTCTACCTCACTTTTACCTATCTTAACCTTTGTAACAGCTACTTCACTTTCGCTAAGCACTTCACACGAAAAGACACTCGAGGTCTCTTTTAACACAAATATATTTAAGCGTCTATTCTTCTCAAATAAGCTACGTTTCAGTGGCAGTACAACCCGCGGAACACAAGCTTAGGAGCGCTGTAGCCACTTAGCTGTTCCAACCTATTTAATATTTCAGAATGGAACCTTTTGGTATTTTATTACGACGGTATTGCCTCTTTATTTTAAGATGATGATGAAACGAGATATAGTAAGCTTTAAAGAAACTCTTTGATGCGACAAATCCTTTGATATAAATTATCAGATGGAGGAACATGGTCGGCGGAGCGAGCTAAATGGAATCAAAGAATATCTCCGTTTCTTCCTCTTTAAGGTTGTATATCAGAAACTCGTAGTGGCAGCTGTGACATAACCCAAATGCCTTATGAATTATTTAAAGGGCATCGTCCTCCGTCGGACATTTGAATTATTTTGAAGCCCTTGCTTGTGCATAATTAAGTGTTGGACATTTTACTGTAACTCTTTTACACACGGGGGCAAGAAGTAATTGGGAGTTCGCTAATTGATTTGCTAGCTTGTGTGTAGGCCTAGTTCAACTTGTTCTGCCGGTACTACTCATATTTAGACGAGACACACTGACCCAGATGCGAAAACAAGGAAACGAGCAACACCCAGAGTCATAATAACGAAGCCAGAAATCTTCAAAATTTCAGTATCTGAAGAAAACTTTCAAAATATAGAAAGTTAAAGAAGTTTGTATAGATCATTGAAGCTCGGTTTCCTTTTTAACTTAAAATTTGTTCGACGGAACACAGAAATTGCTATTTAAACTAGTACATTTCTGCGTTTATACGAAAAACAACCGAGATCTATCCATCGTAATAGAGGCATAAGTAAAATAATTTTATGGCGTAGTGGTTTGAGCGGATGCCTAGACGCCATAATTATCCGCCTGACCATCTGGCGGGCCAATACCCGTCGAGGGGTAGCGAGTAATGCTTCGGTGAAACCCTACCCTCCGACACATGGGTACATGAGCAGCACGGGTTGGTTTTTAGTCAGTAAGAGTCTGACAGTCCCCTTCGTCCTTTCCCCCCAGGGCGGAGGGACTCCATGAGGATTTTCCAACCCGACACCAAAAAAAAGGAGTGAATGGTAAAATAATCATCTAGTACTGCAGATAAAATATTCATTAAATACAAATACAAAAACTAAAAACAATGTCAATTATGTAATGTTAATTAATGTCCAGTTTGATATTTATGTCAAATTTTTATTAAAGAAGTTATTGGTTGTGTAATAACATTTCTCTAATAGATACTTAAATAATGCATTTTTAAATGTTATAAAATTCAATATTTTAAACGCATTGGGTAATTTATTATAAATGCGTATTGCCACACAAAATACATTATTTGTAAATAATGAAATCCATTGTTGGGGTACATTTAGTTTATGCGTTTGCCGACATTTCCTTAATACAACATCATTATGCATTTTGAATAATTTTATGTGTTTATGTACAAAGATACAAATTTCGAATATATATATGAGGCTGGCAGAGGCCATATTTTAAACTTTTTAAATAAATGAACACATCAGCTATCTAACGGCTGTGCTTTATGTATCACCCGCATAGGTAGGTACTTTTCTTTTGGGCTCGAAGTGGTTTGATAATATCAACGGAATTGCCCCATATTATAATACCATAGCGCAAAATTTGGGGAAACGTAACCATGGTATGCACATAAGGCTGCATTGATACCAGCCATGCTGGTTATTTTGCTTAGCACGTACACAAACCTTTGTATCTTAGCACACAATTCATCAATGTGCGCTTTCTAATTACAATTTTTGTCAATTGTTATGTCCAAGAATTTAGCAGTTTCAACTTCCTCAATGGTATCATTTGTGTATCTGACTTGTAATTTTGGACGTTTGCTGTTATAAGGTTGAAATTGTATCATCTTTGTTTTTTTTAAATTGACGTGTAAATTATTATCCTGTAACCATCGTATTATGTTATTTAATGTGTTGTTTATTTCATTCTGGTATTCATTTATATTGTTACCTGTAGATTTAATATTAAGGGTGATATCGTAGTGTAGTGTGAATGTTTATAAACATTCTCACGACATCTGTTTATTTCTCTACTAATGATTTCTTCTTCTTCTTCTGCCTGCCCTGTTCCCATATTACTTGGGGTCGGCGCAGAATGTCTTTCTCTTCCATTCTCTCCTATCAGACGTCATCTCATCATTCACTCCCTTTTCATTCATGTCACCCTTCACACAATCCATCCATCTTTTATTTGGTCTTCCTCTTGCCTTATATCCCTCAACTCTCATCTTCATCACCTTTCTAGTCACATGATTTTCATCCCTCCTCATCACATGCCCATACCACGATAGACGATTTCCTTTCAGCTTTTCTTGCACCGGTGCAACTTTCAGACTTCCTCTAATAAACTCATTTCTAATTTTATCCATCCTTGTCACCCCACACATCCATCTCCTCATCTCTGCTACATGCAATCTTTTTTCATCCGTCTTCTTCAAGGCCCAGCATTCCGATCCATGCAGTGCGACAGGCCTTATTACGGATTTGTAGATTTTTCCCTTTAACCTAAGGGGCATCCGTGGGTCACAAGTTGTTCCTGGGACCTGTCGCCATTTCATCCAACCTGAGTTGATCCGGTTCGTGACGTCACGGTCTATTTCCCCGTCCCCTTGAATAAGTGACCCGAGGTACCGAAAGTCGGAGCAGACCGATATGGGCTCTCCACAAACGGATATGGGCGCGGGACTGGAGAGACCGCCGAAGTCGCAAAACATGTACTCAGTTTTGCGTATACTGACTTTCAGGCCAACACTCTCCAGCCTTTGCCACCACTTTGTCAGTCTGCCCTGGACCTCAGGCGCACTCTCGGCAATCAACACAATGTCGTCGGCGAACAGCATACACCAGGGAGCCTCTTCCTGTATGTCCGCCGTGAGAGTGTCCATTATAAGCAGGAAGAGGTAAGGGCTAAGAGCCGACCCTTGGTGCAAGCCTACAGCCACATTGAAGTTGCCGGTATTGCCCGCTGTAGACCGGACGTAGGTTGTACATCTACTGTACACTGCTCGGATCAACTGTACATACTTCCCAGGCACACCTTTCTTCTTAAGGGCCCACCACAAAACCTCACGAGGTACCCGATCATATGCCTTTTCGAGATCCACAAAAACCATGTGCAAGTTTTTGTGAGCACTTCGGTATTTTTCACAGAGTTGGCGGATCGCAAAAATGGCATCTGTTGTTGCTCGACCAGGCATAAAACCGAATTGGTTTTGTGAAATGACACTCTTTTCTCTCAATCTTCGTTCAACCGCTTTCTCCCAAACTTTCATAATATGTGAAATTAGCTTTATTCCTCTATAGTTGTTACACTCCAGCACATCACCTTTGTTTTTATAAATGGGAACCAGCGAGCTGTTACACCATTCATCAGGTATGGCCTCTTCCACCAACAACTTATCGAAGAATAAAGTTAACCACTTCCATCCATCTACCTGGAGTGTCTTCCATACTTCAACTGGTATTCCATCCAGCCCCGCAGCTTTTCCATTCTTCATTTCATTTACTGCTACTCTCACTTCCTCCTCACTTACCTTTCTTATCAGCCCCTCATTCACAGGTACATTCTCAAGCAAACCACTCCATTCATTCTCTTCATTCATCAGTCTCGCAAAGTAATTTCTCCATCTATCCTTAATTTTGTCATCTGCGGAAAGTACCGCTCCAGTCACATCTTTTATACACTTTATCTGACATACATCCCTTGCTTGCCTAGCTCTAGCTTTAGCGAGGCGGTACAGTTGTTTTTGACCCGCCGAACTCTCTAGGTTATTGTATAAGCCCTCCTGAGCTGCTGCTTTTGCCAGAGCAACGACTTTCTTAGCATTCTTTCTTAACTCATCATACTCTACCTTCTTTTCTTGTTTCAAATTAATATCTTCCACACCCTGCCATTTTTTAAATTTCCTCTTCTTTTCCTTTAAAACCTTTTGTACTTCCGCCGACCACCACCATGTATCTCTATCTATCGTACATTTTCCTTTTGATTCTCCCAAAATATCTTTCGCTGCACTCCTGATACATACTGCCATTTCACTCCAACATTCATTCACACTTCTATATGCCATGTCATCCATCGCTATCATTTTATCCACCACTCGCTTTCTAAATTCTTTTTCATATTCTGGCATTTCCAAAAGGTGCCATTTAATTTTAGGGGGTGGTCGCTCTTTGTTTCTGTTGCGAATAACTGCTATAGCAACTTCCATAATTAGGAGCCTGTGCTGCGATACTACACTTTCTCCTGGTATTATTTTGCAGTCTTTGACCTGTTTGAGTTTGTTGCGTCTGACGAGGAAGTAGTCAATTTGAGTGGCGTGGTTGCTACTTTTATACGTAATTAAGTGGCCTCTCTTTTTTTGAAACCATGTGTTGGCCACCACCAGGTCAAACGCAATCGCCGATTGTAGCAGGACTTCGCCCTCATTATTACGAGTACCAATTCCCCATCCTCCATGCACTCTTTCATATCCACTATTCATTCTTCCTACATGTCCATTAAAATCACCACCTACATACATTTCCTCGTTCACTGGAATACTCATTAAAACAGAGTCAAAGTCCTCCCAAAACTTCTCTTTCACCCTTTCATCACTCCCTGCCTGTGGGGCATACGCATTTATAACATTCAGCATCACATTTTCTAACATAACTTTCACCACCATAAGCCTATCATTCACTCTATTAACTTCCATCACACTTTCTTTTAAATTACCATCTAAAAAAATTCCCACACCATTGCTTTTTCCATCGCTTCCACTGTAGTAAAACTTGTATCCCTCACCAATCTCCCTCGCCTTTGTGCCTTTCCACTTAGTTTCCTATAGACACGCCAGATTTATCCGTCGCCTCTTCAGTACATCCGCTAATTCTCTGGCTCTTCCACTCATCGTCCCAACATTCCAACTAGCATACCTCATTCTCACTTGCCGGGTTAGCTTCTTACATTGCACCCACCTGGCTTGGTACAACAACCCTTGTCCATTTCTCACCGTGGCCGGTTGCTGCCCCGGCGCGTCGCCTATGGGGTACGCCCTAGCCCGATCGCGCCTCGTATCATTTATACACATTCTGCAAAAAAGATTTGGCAAGGATTTCACAGTCGGCCGCCTGTCTGACACCAACCCTCCTTGGGAATGTTATTGTTGGTGGTTTACCCGCCACCGGTTGGGTGACCAAATGTGCTGTTACAAATGCCAACTGGTCCCATGTGCCCATTACTCGCCTTCTACGACACCCCGGGCAGAGCAAAGGGGCTGATACTATTCTTTACGTCCGGTACCACACAGACATCTCTACTAATGATTTATATCCACGTATTATATTCGAATTCATTTCAAAGTAAAATCTACTTCTATTAAATTACTTAAGTACACCTAATCTTATTAGCTAAAATAAAAACCGATTCATATTTTATAGAATTAATTGATAAAGAGTAAAATCTTGTCGTTCATTTAAGTGGAACGATTAAGCCAGTGGATCCAGATTGACAGAATATTAACCTCCACGGGCTGCGTCCCAGGAGGGTCACTAGTTAAGACATAAATGTCCCCTCTAAGCTGAAAGCTAAGACCGACTTAAAATAACTTGCTTGCAGAGCAGTTGTTCTTTGTGAGGACGGATCAGTTCCACAGCTTCCTTTGTCTCAATCAGCCACCTCACTAGAGAAATTAACCTTGGCATAATTGTGTTGTAGGATTTATCATTATTCACCTCCAACTTTGTATGAACGTAATGAATTACGGTACGAAAGATAATTATGTGCCGCGTTATGACGAGACGCGCGCTTTATGTCAAGTCATTTCCACTTTATTTGAGTTGGATGAATCAAAGCATTACAGGATGAACTTTAATTTAATATTTAATTAAAAAATATTTAAAACTGTGTGGATATTCATAGCCTAGTGGAGTTACTAACAGACTGCCATGGAGAGAGTATCAGGTTCGAATGACTTTGGTTTGCAGAGGTCAGACAAGCAGTCTGTGGAAAGCAAAAATTCAGTCAAATCCGGTTGAACTAGTGAGCAGCCGGGGTCCGCTCACCTGGAAGAAGATGTTGATCGATAAAGATACATGAATAAAAATACCTGTATTTACAAGAACTTTTCATTTAAATAAAAGAGTTCAGGGAGTTCATATTAATAGATAGATAGATAATACGCTTTATTGTACACCAACATAGCATTAAACAGTACAAATTTTATAAAGAAACTTAAAACTACGATAATGTACAATCGGCGGCCTTATCGCCTAGGGCGATCTCTTCCAGGCAACCTTGAGGTGGACAGGAATGATATGACCAAAAATGTGGAGCGGTGGTGTAGTTGCTAAAAATAATACGAAAATCTTAGATACTATATACATACATACATATATATACATTATAATTCGATAAATATACGTACATAAATAAAATAAAACTAAGTATTAAATAATACATAAAATAAAATACAAATATAAAATATACCTACCTACATACATTATAGAAATATAAGAGACAGTCAAGACAGACAATACAGGTGGAGTAAATAAGGCTTATGTAACAAGAAAATCTTCAAATTAAATCAGATAGTGATTTTTGATCAAAGTTTTGAAGATATTTAACGATTTTGCTTTTCGAATCTCCAGGGGTAAAGCATTCCACAGACGCACAGTTTGAGCAGTGAATGATTTCGAAAAGTAATTCGTGGAATGCTTTGACATCCTCAGTGTTAGATCCTCAGACGACCTCAAGGATTTCACATGTGTGTCATGAACGAACACAAAAAGTTCTTTAAGATAGAAGATAGTACTTGGATTAAATAGAACATTGTACAATAATGTTAGAATGTGAGTATTCCTGCGAAGACGAATTGGAAGCCACTTGAGTTTATTGCGAAAATCTGAAACGTGATCATATTTGCGCAGTCCAAATATAAATCGTATGCAAAAGTTTTGGAGACGCTCAAGTTTATCTAGCTGCTCTTCAATGAGATCAGGATAGCTGACGTCAGCATAGTCAATAATGGGCAGAAGTAAAGATTGGGCAAGTGCAACTTTAGTGAGAGTTGCAAGAAAGTTGCGTAGCCTACGCAACGAGCCTGCCGATGCGAATAATTTACGACTCATTTCTTTTAGTTGTGGTCTCCAGGACATGGTTTCGTCAATGTAAATGCCCATATTCTTTACAATTTTGCGAAAAGGAAGATCTTTCCCATCAAATCTGATTCGCGGAAGATCAACCCAGTTAATTTTAGAAACCATTTTAGGGCTGCCGATAATAATTAATTGAGTTTTATCAGGGTTGACTATCAGTCCATATCTCTTGGTCCATTCGCAGATACGTTCTAAGTCTGTGTTAATAGTAACACAGGCTTCAGGGGCTTGCGTGTTAATCTGTAAATCATCTGCATAAAGGTGGTAGGATGAAAGTAGTTGATATGAGATGGAGTTTATAAATATGGCGAAGAGTAAAGGAGATAGCACGCCACCCTGCGGCACACCGGCAGTAGTGTAAGACCAAGAGGAATAAGAATCTTCTATGTGTATACGTTGCCGGCGACCAAACAGGTAACTACGAAACCAGCCAATTGCCGATGGAGATACGTTAATATAGAATAGAATACTAATAAACTCTGCCTCGTTGGTGACTGCCTCGTTGGTCTCGCGGCATAAATGTGCGCGTGGGATTAGGAGGTCTCGGGTTCAATTCTCGGGTCGGGCAAAGTGTTATTGGGTTTTTCCGTTAGGAAATTCTCAGTAGCGGCACGGAGTCTGGTAATGTGCCCGGTACGGCAATAGGCTTGCCCCCTATTACGTGGGACCCAAAAATTCATGGTGAAATGTGGGTGTAATATTACACCTCTGCCTACCCCTTCGGAGATACAGGCGTGTGTCTATAAAAAAAATATATACTAATAAATGTAAACATTTCTAAGACTTGTACTTAATAAGTTAACTTATTGTTGGTGAAAATTATTCTGTTAAGGAATAAAGTATCACTATAATTTTTTTTATCTTGTCACGAAATACTGTATTGAAAAATACTGATATTTCTGGGCTATGTAACTGTTAGTCAAATCACCACTTCAGTGGCTTGTGATGTGAACAACAACAACAAAAAAGATTATAACGTGCAGTTAAAACACGTCCAATATACATAGTTTTCAGTATTTTGTCGGAAGTAGTTTACAGTAACTGCCTTTTGGTAAAGCTCGACATGCAAAACAGGTATTTGCCGCTGTTCCGACAAAACAAATAATGTTCAGCTTTTTTCGCCAATCAGGTTCTGTAGCGAACTATACTTAAGACTTCGTACTACTATTTATATATGTTTATTCTCTTCCAAGAAACAAAACTCTACCCTCTACCCATCTATAAGTAGAAATAATTCTAATAATTTGTTTCAAACTGTATGAAACATATTTATTATATCTTCAAAACGATCTTCATTCTTTTGCTCTTTTGGAAAGTAATGAAAAACAAATACCTCCTTTGCTCTATAAAAGTAACCACTTCAAACAATACCTTATAATGTTTGAACAGGGTTTACTATTGTTTGACAAAAAACGTATGACAAAAGATCATTTTACAAACAACGTTTGAAAAACTAATCATTTGACAAACTTTCATTTTGCAAACATATTACTATAAAAACAATCATTTGACAAAATACAGGTTTCGCAAATGTTTTACTTAGAAAATAATTAAACTGCTAAAATATTATTTAAAAAATAATCACATGACTTAATAATTCGTTTGCCAAATTAGTGATTGTACAAAAAGTTAGAAGATAAATTATTAGTTTTTAAAAATAGCTAATTTCCTAAATTGCATGGTGCAATTTGCTTCTTGGACTGGTTATTTATAGGCAAGTAATAATTTTGTATTAATACTAATTCCATAGAAACATAACTCTTTGAAAAAAAACACACTGCCTGAATTAAGCGAAATAAGTAGAATTCGGTTCTGGAGTTGTGGTTGCAGTTCTAACCTAACCTAACCAGCCATTATTTCAGTTGACCCTAGACAAAGATTGTTGTATTAACGTAGATTTTGGTTAGTAAAATATTTACCAAGCAATGCATTTTGTCAAATGTTATTTATGCTTTACGTTGTTTTGCCAACTAACATGTTTAAAAAAATAATCAATTTGTAAATTAATGTTTTAGCATAATATTTTTTTTTAGTAAGTATATTGTCTAATGAGTAGTTTATTAAACAAAACAATAGTTTGTAAAATGATAAATTTATCAAGTATAATTTTGTCAAATGTTATTTGTCAAATGAAAACTTGTTTTTTGTTTTTTGTCAAATGATCGGACACCGTTTCCCCCATTCTATGGTGAAGCGTTTGCGAGCCGAGTCTAAACATTGCGACCGCCTCGGGTCATTCCTGCTGGACACAGGAACTAACGTACCCACATTATTTAATTGAAATGAATGTTTGTCTGCGGGGAATAAAATATAAAGCTTTTGAAAATATGCGTACTTTGCAAAGACAAAGTAATTACGCTTATTTTGTTTGTTTGAGTAACATTTGGTTCTGGTAATTGAAATATACGAATGTTGTGGATAGTATAACCATTGGTTTAGGATAAACTTTATGGATTTACATCCATTTCGTTATTCTGTTGTTATTTATACGTTTATATAGTGATCGCATCTAGTCAATGAAAGATACCTTTCTTTCCTTAATTAAACGAATGTTGATGGACAGAATTTAGTTCGAATATTCAAGTCCGCGAATCCTAGCTGTAAATATTTATATTAAACATGTTCCATGCCACGAACATCGCGTTGCTCATCTATTTCAGGGACTCTTTCACTTCAAATTTTACATATTTGAAAAATAATCTTCTCTGTAAAAAAAGTCTATTTGATCGAATAAGCGACAAGTGTAAAACATCTTAATAGGTCCCGTTTGAGCCGGGTCCCAGATTAATAATTAATTAATCACTTCTTGGTACTTCACAAGAGATTGAACAGCCATTTTAAAAATAATAGAAGCTCAGAATAGCTGAAATAATTGAAGCACATTTCTAATCAGAACATGCGCACATATTTCATATAGTCAGAGTGAGGCAGTAAGGCTGTGCTGCCACAAGCTGCGTCGTTAAATGTGTGAGGCAGTACAAACATGCACTTTGCTTTCCATAATAAATTTCAAAAAATAAAAAGGATGGCCAGTAGCTAGCCGGTAACCAGACAAGGCAAAAGTTTAAATCCGTCTGGGTACCTAATTTTAAGACGGTATAAAGAGCCACTTCTTCATGATCAGGTAAGGTTCAGAATAGTAGCTAAAACGGTGTTCGATCATTTGACAAAAAACAAATGAAAATTTTTCATTTGACAAAATTATCCTTGATAAATTTATTATTTTACAAACTATTGTTTAATAAACTACTCATTAGACAATATATTTACTATTAAAAAAAGTTATTATGCTAAAACATTAATTTACAAATTGATTATTTTTTTAAACATGTTATTTGACAAAACAACGTAAAGCATAAATAACATTTGACAAAATGCCTTGCTTGGTAAATATTTTACTAACCAAAATATACGATAATACAACAATCTTTGTGTAGGGTCAACTGAAACAATGGCTGGTTAGGTTAGGTTAGAACTGCGACCACAACGCACGAGCCGAGCGAGCGAAGCGAGCGTGCCGCGCGTTTTTTTAAAGACTTAAGTTTCTATGGAATTAGTATTAATACAAAATTATTACTTGCCTATAAATAATCTGTCCAAGATGAAAATTGCAACCAAGCAATTAAATATTTTCAAAATTTCGCTTAAATATTGGTTATAAATTAGTTATTTTTAAAAACTAATAATTTATCTTCTAAATTTTTGTACAATCACCAATTTGGCAAACGAATTATTTAGTCAAATGATTATTTTTAAAATAATTATTTAACATTTAAATTATTTTCTAAGTAACACATTTGCAAAACCTGTATTATGTCAAATGATTGTTTTTAAAGTAATATATTTGCGAAATGAAAGTTTGTCAAATGATGAGTTTTTCAAACGTTGTTTGTAAAATGATCCTTTGTCATACGTTTTTTGTCAAACAATAGTAAACCAGCTAAAACATTAATTTACAAATTCAAATATGTAATAACATACATTGCTCATGGCTAATAAAGGCTATGGCTCATAGGCATATGGCTCATTAGTTATTAGGACTACTGTGCTCATAGCGTGTCTTGACGTTCGTAAAGGTCGGCAAATTTAAGCACTGTTTGCACAGGCAACCACTTGGATGAAACGAAAACTCTCTGATGTAACACGCAGTCTCGCTGCGTGTTACATCAGAGAGTTTTCGTGCTTCGGAGGGCATGTAAACCTGTGGGTCTTGGCACTCGTCTGAGGATAAGAAACGTTTGGCCACGTCGTAGGCCCTCAAGCGGTCTAAAAACTCCAACACTAGAGATGGTCCCGCAGTCACAAGAAAATAATAAGAAGTTACTACAATTCGGCATCTCAATTGCCATTTTTTATCCAGAGTAGCTTTACGTTTTAATAGTGTTTACGTGCTAAAATATTTAAATCGGCTAGATAATGCCGTAGTCAGCACGTAAAAAGTAACAGCTGTCATGAAGATCTTTTCCAATTGCTACGAAGTACCAGTAGCTACCCACCCATAAATTATAACAGTACTAGATGATGCCCGCCGCTACGCCCGCATATTTATTTAATTTTTCCGTATCTGCCCGTTCCCGTGTATTAAAAAAAAATGGTAACTATCGCTCGCTTAACAATGTGCCCGGTAAAATGGGAGTAGGCTCGCCCCTATTGCATTGGAACTGAAACATAACTGGCGAAGTGTAGGTGTTTAAATTACCTCTGCCTACCCCTTCTTGGATTAAGGCGAGAAGTAATGTTTATGTACTTCCCTTATAGAATTTTCCTGTAACCTGGTAAATCTATCAACCTAAGCCGGTCCAAACATTAGTGCAAAAGACAGTATCAATACATCTTATAAAGAGACGATATCATTACGATACGTCAATAAATATCTTAAAATGTATGCGTGTGGTGAAATCTTAAGGCTCGCCAGGTATTTTTATAGCACGCCTACAAGCTTCTTCAAATTAAAACAAAAGCCTTACTCTACCAAACAAACCTTTTTCTAGAAATAGAAAGTCTTGTTATAGAAAATGGACAGTTAAAAACCACTGTTATCGATTTGGAAAGGAAAAATGGCCGTTATAACCATCTATACATTGATTCATTAAGTACACCCAAAAACAGGCAATCTAGGAGTATAACATTTGAAAAACTGAATAAATGTCCAAAAACACATACACCGATCGACGGTAACTCATCATTTTTTTAATTACGTGTGAACAATTATAGCGATACCCAAAAGTACCATGAAGAAGCAAAGCCGAATATATGTAGCGACATAAATATAAAAAGGTTAATACACCAGTCAACTCCAAGAGCAAATTCAATTAAGACAACTATTAAAAACACAAAAGATTATTCTACGATTAACAAAAAAATACAAATTTTGGGCACTCAACAATGCAGAGGATTATCGTCAAAATTATTGTACAGCGGAAGTAATTCAGCGTTTCGTGACTATTCAATCACAGCAACTATTAAAACTAACGTCACCTCCGATTGTGTCAGTGAAATGGTGCAAGGTTCCGCAATAAATTCAAATAATATTTACATTGTATGCGTAGGCGAAAATGACGAGAACCCTACAAAACTGTGGATAGAGCTTTGTAAAATTTGTCACTTATTACGCGATTGCACAGTAATGATACTTTCTGTAAGAAAAAATCGATTTTTGAATGTGAACAAAATTAACGAAATGTTTAAATTGTTATGTCATTATCATAAAAACTGCTATTTCCTAGAGTGTAATGATCAATATCAATCATCTAAGTTATATCTGGATAATATATGTAAGAACATTTGTATTCTCATAGAAAAGTTAAACTACAAAAATTATAATTATTGTTTATCGGATATCAAAGCTATCAACGATAATAAAGAATCAGAGAATGTGACACAGAAAAATACAAAAATAAAAGCCTCTGTTATATCGAACAGTACAATGTGAAGGGCAATAAACTGATAACAGATTATTTTTTTCGAAAGTAAATGCAATGTGGGACACATACAAAAATGTACACTTTTGCATCAAAATATAGCGGGGTTACTCAATAAACGAGAATTGTTAGAGGTCTGCATACTCGATTTATCAAGGTTATATAATTGCATAGATATTGTATGTCTGACTGAGACATTTGTGAAATTAGGTTCAGAAACAAACATGCAATTAAACTGTTTTAAACTAGCAGCGTCATACTCTAGGAAAAATGTAAAAAGAGGTGGTTGTTGCATCTTTATAAGAAATAATATTACAACTAAAGAAATAATGTTTTTTGAAGACATTTCTATGGAAAAATGCTTTGAATGCTGCGCTGTAGAAATTCCGACCTATAAATGCATAATAATTTGTATATATAGGACCCCAGATTCCAATGCAAACGTATTTTTTGAGGAGTTAGAAAAGTTGTTTCACCTTGTTAGCATTAAATTAAGATCTAAGAAACGAGTAATCATTGCTGGGGATCTGAATATAGATACCAGAAAAAACAACAAGATATCATTGCAATTATCCTCTTTGGTAGATTCTTACAATTTCAAAATGCATATAACGGATCCAACCAGGCACAATTCTTGTATTGATCATATCATTAGCAACATAGCGGATACAGATTTACTAGATTCTAAAACTCACCAAATGCAGTTATCTGATCATAACACATGTCAGACAGTGACCTTCAAGGTTGAGTCCAAACCTCCATTAAGTACCATTTATTTTATAAATAAACGTGACTATGCTGATGATAATGTATTCAAATTTAGAAACTGTTTACGTGCTCTGTCATGGAGTTCTGTTTATGTTTGTGATAACATTGACGCAGCTTTTGGTGAATTTATCTGTTTGTTTACTCTGTTTTACCATCTTTGTTTCCCAAATTTTCGAAAAAAGAGGAAAATTCAACAAAAGTGTTTAAATTGGTTAACTCTGGGTATTAAAAAGTCATGTAAGACAAATAGATATATTAGGTTCAAGTACTATAAATATGGTTCAATGGCACTTAAAGACAGACATTTAAATTATTCAAGACTTTTAAAGAAGTGTATATTTAGAGCTCAGCAAATCTCAAATCACAATTACATGTATAATTCTAGGAATAAGTGCAAAGCGGCATGGAACTTAATTAATGAATCTAAAGTATCGCAACATATTGAACTCTTTGATAAAATAATTATAAATCAAAATCATATTACAGATCCAATTATAATAGCTGAAGAATTTAATAATAAATTTTTGGACATTACAACAAAATCTAACATTAATAATTCTAATATTTCATGTAACAATAATACTAAAATTAAACCAAAGGAACTTATCTGTGACTCAATGTTTCTAACACCTGTAGACGAGAAAGAAGTTGCATCTATAATAGCTTCCCATAAAAATACAAATGCTGTAGGTTACGATGAGATTTCAACAAGTATTTTAAAGAAATGTAAAATAGAATTAGCATCTGTGTTATCATTTCTGATAAACATGTCGTTCTCAGAAGGCAAATTTCCAGATTATCTTAAAAAAACTGTAATAAAACCTTTATTTAAGCAGGGTTCAAAAACTGACAGAAATAATTACAGGCCGATTGCACTCATACCAATCATTTCAAAAATTTTTGAAAAAGCTTTCCACAGACGCTTAGATCTCTACTTATCAAAAAATAATCTCATAAAAACAGAGCAAAATGGCTTTCAAAAAAGGAAATCGACAACATTAGCAGCGTTTTTATTAATGAAAGACATAGTTAGTATTCTAGATCGAGGTCGACCAGCTGCAGTAGTTTATTTTGATATGTCTAAGGCGTTCGATTTCGTTTGTCACTCTAAACTTTTAGATAAATGCGAAAATTTAGGCATACGGGGTATTGCTAAAGATTGGATTGAATCATACTTGAACAATCGAACACAATGTGTAGAAATCTGTAAACTTAACACTAAAAAAGATCTGATACAGTATAGATCTACGTATCAAAGAAATACATACGGGGTGCCGCAAGGAAGCATTCTCGGACCTCTATTATTTTTAGCATACATTAATGATTTACCTGAAATAACCAATCATAAGTGCGTACTTTTTGCAGACGATATATCTGTAATAATAGATTGTAAGGACAAAAACACATTTGAAAGTGACATTAATTATACAATAAATAAAATAAATGGATGGATGCAGTATAATAATCTACAAATAAACATTAAAAAGACTAAATATACTCTCTTCAGAAATAAAAAAATGATGATACCACAAACCCATATCATTCTAAATAACGAATCTGTCGATGAAGTACCTGTTGCTACATTTCTTGGGATCAAACTTGATAACTTATGTACATGGACTGCTCATATAGAACACGTGTGTAAACGAATCAATAGTTTCGTATATGCTTTATACAGAATTAAGAATATAAGTGATAGAAAAACTGCACTGTTGGCTTATCACGGACATCATCATCATCATCATCAGCCCTTTATACTGTCCCACTGCTGGGCACGGGCCTCTTCTTACTATGAGAAGGGTAAGGCCATAGTCCACCACGCTGGCCAAGTGCGGGTTGGCAGACTTCACATGTCTTTCGAGAACATTATGGAGAACTCTCAAACATGCAGGTTTCCTCACGATGTTTTCCTTCACCGTTTAGCAAGCGATAATTAACAATTTAATACGCACATAACTCCGAAAAGTCATTGGTGCGCGCCGTGGATTCGAACCCGGACCCTCTGCGTAGCAGTCTGTCGTTCTCTCCACTAGGCTATCGCTGCCTAGGCTATCACGGACATGTAGCATCCATCTTACGTTATGGTCTAATGTTATGGGGTAACTCAAGGGATGTGCATAGAGTATTTGTTATACAAAAACGATGTATACGAGCCATCTGCGGAGCAGAACCATTATCATCATGTAAACCTTTGTTTCAAGAGTTAAAGTTGCTATCACTCCCTTGCATGTACATATTTGAAATTAGTTGTTTCGTAAAAAACCATATGCACTTATTTGAAAATTTTAAAGACAAGTATAATTTTAACACTAGGTTCCCAGACAGGTTATGTATGCCCCACTCAAAAACTGCCCTAAACAGCAAAAGCTGCAACCAAATGACTGTGAGAATTTATAATAAGTTGCCAGAATATCTAACTGCACTACCTATAAATATCTTCCGACGTAAATTATATAATTGGTTATGTGATAAGTGTTTCTACTCTGTTAAAGAATTTATTGAAATGAAATTATGAAGATCTAATAAGTACATTCATTTATTTTGACATCTACCTATATGTATTTTTTATTTTTGTTAGCTTTGACATGATTATTAGACATTCATAGTTTATGATATTTTTGACATTTACTTATTTGATTATTTCTTTATTTTTTTTATAATTTGACCGGATTAGATTTGCTGTGAGATTTGTATTGATTATAATTGGACATTCATAGTATTTCGCATAGTTTGTAATTTTGTTATATTTTTGCATGTCATCAATGACTAAATGTTTGAGACACAAATTACTGTAACAACTATTGTAACAACATTTAAAGCAAATAAAGAATCTGAATCTACAGAGAAAGTTTGTTTCTACAAAGTCTTGGTACTTAACAGCATTAACAACTCAGCGATACATTCCCCTGTATTTCACTTTCAAAGTGACCACTAACCGTAACGCGCTCTTAGGCCGAAACCAAGACCTGAGGCCATTAGACCGTAGGCCTCACCTCTATGTAACGAGGCCAAATTTATTCATGAGTGAGGCCTCTTAAACTAATACATTACATTTGAAGTGGTGCTATTCTATTTTATATATTACTTCATAAATACTATATACTATACCTGTATATACGACAGTGGTAGAGTAGGTAAACTAATAGTAAGATATTGGACTTATAATCTTAAGGATAAAAATGCTACTGTTTGATTGCACTACAGATTTATTTGTGTACACACTCTCAACAAACACAAGCACTCTCAAGAGAAACAAGGATTTAATATATAATAAATTATGTAATTAATCCGTCGCTATTTCAGGTATTGAAAAAATCTATAGGTGCATCCAACATTATTTGGTATTTACATTTTAAGAACAATGTACTGAAATTCGTACTCCGCTTAATGCACGGTAAGGTTTTTGCGAAGTTTAAACTCACTCGTATTTTACTTATGTAGGTTCTTTGTAAGTCCTATGAATAAATAAGGCAGGAACTTCTTGGGAAGACTAGCTCCGGGGGATGCAAGGAGGTTGTTATTTAATTTTAAATAGATCACTCCAGTGGCGGGTGCGGTACGAGCCAACACCGCTGTTTTAATTAAGGCTTATTATGAATTGTACTTGTGCAATGGGAAAACTTTTATTTATGTTTTGGAAGCTGAACGTATTGCGCTCTTTGTTTCTATTTCAGAGAAACGTGGGCCGAGTTTGGTATAGGAAACATTGTTAAAAGCAAATATTCTGTTGCCGCGAATGTGGTTAAATATAAATTTTATTCTAAGGATTGCTTTACGAAATAATCTAGTGTAAGTACGTATTGCGTAGAAATGTGATACTGAATAAATTACATTTCATGATAGTATATTGATCGGTTCTAAATAATATCTTATTTTTGTTTTGTTTTATTGCAACCAACATTAATATAGGTAATAATGAGAAACTGTTCGCGGGCAATAGTGCAGGTAGCACAACATATATTTTGTTATACATAGTTCTGTTCTTGTTATAACTGATTATCTAAGAAAATCATTTTCTAGACTGAAATTATGAGTATTTGCTATTGAAAAATCTGTGCCTTGATTATGAATATCATAATAAAATAAAATAAATAAATAAAATATACTAATATGTAGCATTCTAAGTCCTTTAATTGTTCATGAAACCTATGGCTATACAGTTTGCTAATATTTTTACGGAGACCTATAAAGCTAGGCATAAAATTGCAAATTTTGTTACTTCATTTAAAAAAGCAAAGCCATCGACAGCCTATTAGAGATACCAATGGACAGCCATGCAGAGTGTATCGAGGGTTCGAATCCATGGCGATGCACAGGGCAAGGGATAATTAACGTATTATATTGTTAATTATCCCTTGCCCTGTGCATCGGAGAGCACGTTAAACCGTCGGTCCCGGCTGTCATGAAGATCTTTGACAGTCATTACAGGGAGTCAGTACACTCAAATTAACTGATACTGGTCTAAACCATGGAATATCGCTAGCCCTTTGGGTTGCGGCGGTCAGACGGCAGTCGCTCTGTGGAAAAGTTGATATTCTGTCATATCTGGTTAGACCAGTAAACGGACCTCGGGCTCCAAGGGGTGTAAGTCTTGGATGCAACTGGGATAACCCTTGGACGATGATGATTATGATTAAAAAAGGCAGAGCCAACTGTTATCCTTGAAAAACAGTTTAATGCGCTGCAGACTCAATTAAAACTGGTCTTAATACTAGAGGACGCCAGCAGCTACGCCTGCATTTTTTTTTATTTACCCGTTTTGGCCGATCCCGTGGGAATTTCGACAAATCCCTTCTTAGTGCACCCCTACGGCCCCCAAGGAACATACATGCCAAATTTCAGCTTCCTGCGCCCAATAGTTTCGGCTGTAGCGTGTCTGTCAGTAAGTAATTGCGTTACTTACTGACAGACACGGATTTTATATATTAAGATTTAAGTAATAAATATTTAAAACTGTATCAATAGAATAGCCCAGTGGAGGTACCAACAGACTGCCATGCAGACACAAAGGGGATCAGGTTCGAATCCATATCCATAGCTTTTGGATTTCAGAGGTCAGTCAGATAGGCAGTCTGTGGAAAGCAAATATTCAGTCAAATCCGGTTGGACTAGTGAGCGGCCGAGGACCGCTCACCTGGAGGAAGATGCTGATCGATAAAGATATATGAACAAGAATACCTGTATTAACAAGAACTTTTCATTTAAATAAAAACTTTCCGGGAGTTCATATTAATATACAATAGAATACTAATAAATGCAAACATTTCTAAGACTTTTTTTTTTGGTGTTGGGTTGGAAAATCCTCATGGAGTCCCTCCGCCCTGGGGGGGAAAGACGAAGGGGACTGTCAGACACTAACTGACTAAAAACCAACCCGTGCTCCTCATGTAGGTACCATGTGTCGGAGGGTAGGGTTTCACCGAAGCATTCCTCGCTGCCCCCCGACGGGTATTGGCCCGCCAGATGGTCAGGCGGGCCCCGAACAAAACCCCCTTGGCGGCGAATGAAGGTGTTGGGCTCCGCCACCTAAACACCCAGCGGCCGCAGAGGATAGGGAGGATAGCAACGCAACACCGCATCTCCTCTTCCTCTGCGGCCCCACCGCGACGCAACGATGGTGCGCCCCCATTTGGTCGCGGGAAATAGGGCGCGCGGCAACGCAACAACGACACGCCTCTCCTCCCGCTACCGCACCCGAGTGCGGTCGCGGGAGGACAGTTCTGTCTGTCCCTCGCAGTTGGCTGCGAGGGACAGACAGAACTGTCCCCCGCACACGCACCTTGGGACGCATCCTACGCAGGCTTCACGCAAGCCCATGTGGAGCGTCCCCTCCCGGGATCCCACTTAGCTTCACCGTGGGTGTTGTACCTTAAAAGGTGGAGATCCCACGGGGGGGAAACATTTCTAAGACTTGTACATAATAAGTTAACTTTCCGTTGTTTAAAAATTATTTTGTTAAGGAAAATAGTATCACTTTGCTGTTTTTATATTTTTTTTATCTTTGCACGAAATACTGAACTGAAAAATACTGATATTTTTAGCCTCTGTAACTGTTATTCAAATCACCACTTCAGTGGTTTGAAAATACTTACAAATGGCTTATGATGTGAACAACAACAACGAAAAAGATTATAACGTGCAGTTGAAACACGTCCAATATACATAGTTTTCAGTATTTTGTCGGAAGTAGTTTGCAGTGGCTGCCCATTGGTAAAGCTCGACGTGCAACACGGGTATTTGCTGTTGTTCCGACAAAACAAATAATGTTCAGCTCTTTCGCCAATTGGGTGCCGCACTAATACTTAAGACTTCGTACTACTATTTATTCTGTTCCGTGAAACAAAACTCTATCCATCTATAAGTAAAAGTAATTCTAATACTTTGTTTCAAACGGTATGAAAAATATTTATAATATCTTCATAACGATCTCATTCTTTGCAAGCCAGCTATCTTTGAGGACGAGAGAAAATAAAAGGAACGGGGAAAGTAATGAAAAACAAATACCTCATTTGCTCCATAAAAGGAACCCCTTCAAACAATACCTTATAATGTTTGAGCAGGTTTACTGTTGTGCATTCAAAACACCTTAACCTTTTAATATTATCATGGAAAGCAACAAGGACATTAAAGAAAAGCTCATATTTGCGGTGGTAATATTTTTAATTTAATATCCGATCGTGCAACACTGGCGTTTGTTATACAGTAAAATAACACAGAAAAAACTTTGACAATTGTGAAAACAAACAAATAAATCTAGATAAGAATTGTGACATAAATAAAAGCATACATGTAGATATTTGTAATCTAACGTGTGTATAACGATGATTCGGACATTCGGACATGACGAGCGTCGAAATTAAAACTCGGCTCTGCGATTCATATCGATTTGTTTCCCCCATTCAGTGTTGAAGCGTTTGCGAGCCGAGTCTAAACATTGCGACCGCCTCGGGTAATTCCTGCTGGATACAGGAACCACCCACGTTATTTAATTGAAATTAATGTTTGTCTGCGGGGAATAAAAATAAAGCTGAAAATATGCGTACTTTGCAAAGACAAAGTAATTAGGCTTATTTTGTTTGTCTGAGTAACGTTTGGTTTTGTTATTGAATTATACGAAGGTTACGGCTAGTATGGCCATTGGTTTTGGATAAATTTAATGTTTTTATACATATCGATATTTGGTTGTTATTTATACGTTTATATCGTTTGTGATCCTAGCCAATGAAAAATACCTTTTTTTCTTTTTATGAATGTTGACGCACGAACAGAATTTGGTTTGAATTACCAAGTCCGCGAATCCGTAACTATAAATATTTATAATATAGATGTTGCATGCCACAAACTTGTTGCTAAGAATTGAATAAATCAATTCACTTCCGCTTCACGTCACCTGTTTACCGAAATCATTCAAATCTAATTAAGAGACTCTTTCAGTTCAAATTTTACATAATAGAAAACGGTCTTTTCAGAAAAAATATTTTTAATCAAGTAAGCGACAAGTATAAAACATCTTAAAAGGGCCCGAACCGGCGCCCAGATTAATAATTAATTAATCATTTCTTGGTTCTTCACAAGAGATTGAACGACCATTTTAAAAGTAATAGTAGATGAGAATAGCTAAACGAATTGAAGCACATTTCTAATCAAAACATGCGCACATATTTCATACAGTCTTTGTATTCAGTGTAAATCAGTAAGGCTGTGCTGCCACTGTCTGCATTGTTGAATGTGTGAGGCAGCTGAGTACAATATTTCTGCAGTTTGTTTGCCATGATATTTTCTAAAGACGAAAAGGATATCGAGTAGCTAGTCGGTAACCAGACAAGGCAGACGCATAAATCCAGCTGGGTTCCTAATAGTGAGATTGTATAAAGAGCCGCAGATTCTGCTGAGGGAGAAACGCAAGAGACAACAAACATCTTGCCACTTCTTCATAGGCCGGGTCAGATCAGAATATTGAGCTCCATTAGCCATGAAAGTTTATTGAAAATTAGCTGTGACAAACTGTGTTCAATTTTGATATTATTCCAGCATTAGTTGATCACTAATTGGTAATTAACTTTATATGTGATTAATTAACTTTATTTGTGTTAAAAATCAATATAAAAAATTGTGTCTAGAACACTATCATGAAAGGCTGTTATTATTACTGATCGAATGGATATCCGATAACTTGCTGAACGTTTTCCATATTATTTCCAATGTTTGCCTCGAACATCATTTCTCGCCCCGCACATCTATAATGTAAACCTAGCCTAAAGCTAGTATTAATACATCTCTTGTCATGGCCGCAATTTGTCCCAGCGCCGTTTAGTCTCAAATAAATTGTTCGTTGAATGTATTTTCCATACTATCACTTATTGGAGTTAGAACTTACATATTCAAGCTATTGAAAATGAGATCGTTTGATGGCACTACGAATCAATAGTGAGAACATGATATAGCGACCGCAAATCAGGTCCATACCGACATATTGGTTACATTTGAACATTGTTACATTTACAGTTGAACTAGTACAAATGGTCAAAATTTGAATACAGAAACAATTCAACTGATTGTAATGAGCAAAGAAATATAATCTTAAATCATAGAAGTAACATCAAAATAACTACAGCGGTTGCTATGATTGATATCTTCTTTCTAATGGCACATGCAGTATGACAGAAAGAGCTATCGATAGGTTTAGCAGCATGCTCTTATAGCAGCCTCGTGGTAGCCAAACAGTAGACAAAACATAGAGTTAGGAAACCGAGTGTTGTTCGTAACAGTGATGATTTATCGATAAATATTTTTGGTCAAATATCTAACTTTAGTATGTGTCATATTTAAGCCGTAGAAGTAAACAACTAAAATATTGAAATTGTAGTTTTTACTGTCGACGCCGGACAGTGCTTTGCAAAGACTTGCCAGACAGACAGTAGGTACTAAAAAGTTTAACGTGTTTAATTGTTCGTTTTAGCCATAACTTCTATTGACAAAAAGTATTCATAAACTAATGAGCGATGCGTTGCGATGCGATGCTAGGAAACTGTCACTTAGATTATGTATTGTTCGAATTATACCAGATTGGCTAATGCGGCAGGCTTTGGCAATTTCATGTTGCTTGCTATCGCTTACGTTGGACACTGCTTGATTTTATTTGAGTTGTAGGTAATCCGATTTGTGATCCGCCAGCACAAATGATTCACCTTTACGTAAATATTAGTACAGCAGTGAACTTCTTTGACAACCCAGTTGGCGTGAGTGCAACCGACTGCCGCGCCGAAGCTTGCGGGTACGATTCAAATTTACATTCATGTCCGATAGTTTGTTTCCGTATTTATCCCTCATTAAAAAAACATCGATATCTCCTTTCACTGTCAAATCCCATCACTCCTTAATGATGGGATTTGACAGCACGGCTATTTAGAGAATGCAGTCAAAGATATGAGTCTGTAAGGAGTCTTTGCCTCTTTAAATGAGACGTGTAATTTGACGTTATGATTAACCAACTAAGACCAACTGACATTTCATGTTGCACGTTCGGTATAAGGAAATATGGCGAGCATGTTCTCTCTAGTCTAAACGTCCAACCTCTCTGGTAATGAGACGTAATATGCCACGAATTTCGCTGGTAGTTTCACAGATAATCAAATAAGTCAAAAACTTGGAATTAAAATATATGCCATTGTCGGCAATAGACTCGCCACCTATTACGTGGGATCGAAGCACTGGCGAAGGGTGGGCGTTTAGTATGCCGCTGCTTACCCCTTAGGGGAAACAGGCGTGAGTCTATATATGTATGTATGTATGTATTGTCATCCCGTCAATCGTGTAATCGTTATATTTGATTTAACATGTGATGCTTGATTTATGACAATATGCGAATAACAGATTGATTCGATAATGAGAATATAATTGGCTACACGGATGGCGCGTGGCGTAGTCACACTGCGCCGAGCATTGTGTGTTCTATTCCCACACGTGGCAATATTTTAGGTGAACCACAAATGGCTTCAAGTCATGAGCGTCGTGTTTCGTGCGAGCGTCAACTTTAAAAATTAAACGAATGAGAAAATAATACTAGTATAACCTCCATGTTCCTACCAACTTATTCGGTTTTCTAAATTTTACGAAAAATAAAGGCAAATGAAGCATTTATTTATACCTGTTTGAAATAGATATATTGTCTATGATAATTCTAATTATCGACCGACGAGAATATCATTTGGTAACATTTGTTGTCTATGGTGGTTAATTTTGACACTGGTCACATTTGTAAGAACTGACAAGTCATTCTTCCTGTTGAAAAGCACATTGAACCTAAAACCTGTGAATTTTTTGAACCCTTGTAAAATTGCCGCTATTTCATTTGTCCGGCACGGTTCAGCCCGTGTTGATAGCTTTGTGATATTATTGGAACTATTGACATTTTGTAAAATTGTGAATTGTGTGACATCGTGCCTCGTGCCTTGAAGACATCACGTTTGAATTCTAGCAGCTAAGTAGATATATCATCCAATCTATCGTGGCCACTTTAGTTTTGTGTGTTTATCTAGCTTG
Source organism: Euclidia mi (assembly GCA_944739405.2). Classification (NCBI taxonomy): domain Eukaryota; kingdom Metazoa; phylum Arthropoda; class Insecta; order Lepidoptera; family Erebidae; genus Euclidia; species Euclidia mi. The sequence continues at coordinate 39,813,647 of OX123190.2, read as the reverse complement.
GCTACAGGACTGACACCAGTGAAGATCGAGGTAACTGTACATATCGTATTTAATTTTTAACGCTGAGTAACTCAGTCAATATATGTCACACTCATGTTGCCCTGGTCAAGTGGATGTAAACAAAGCTTCCACTGCCTTCTGCAACAATTCCCACCTGTAGGGTAACGCAAGAACAATACTTAAAAGCTCTTTAATATCATGATTACATAGTTTTAATAAGCTATACAATTATAAAACTTTTGGTAGGTACCTATTGCTCTTAGCTTGAAAGTATTAGCTCAAAAGTGGACGTACTAAACCCTCACAGATTTTCGATGTAAAGTACCAATGTCGGTTCCTACCATTGTGTTTCTTTCGGATTGTAACGAGAAAAGGAACAAATTTCATTTATGATGAGACACTTTGTTACTGTTTCAATAGTAAAATTTCTAATTGCTTTCTTGTCGCGCTCACAATTTTGTTTTCTACTAGAATATAAAGAGATAGTTGCCATTGCTTTTTTGATAAAGCAAACATAGCACTTACCACCACGTGGGCATCGGGCTCAGCTAATAAATAACAATAAGACAGCAATAAAATCTTATTTTAAACATATTTTTAAAGTTAAGGGTGCATAGGGTTCCCACCAAGAACTAAGGGTCCCAAGCCAACCTCACCTACAAGTGGTGCACCTGCCGATCAACAGACGAGGCTCTGGCAACCAAAATATCCCGATAAGCGGCAATAGGCTCGCCACCTATTACGTGGGATCAATACACTGGCGAAAAGTGGGCGTTTAATATGCCTCTGCCTACCCCTTCGGGGAAGCAGGCGTGAGTCTATGTATGTATGTATTTTTAAAATACGTATATTCAGTCAAATAAAAACCGTAACGCTTTTTTAAAAGTAATCATGAACGAAAAGTTTAACCGTCATCGCTGCCACGTATAAATACTTTAATACTTGTATATATTCTGTGGTATAAAACAAAAAGATCTGTCATCGGCTCAAATTGAATAAAAACACATGGCGCGCGTAACAACCGTCGGAATAGTATATTCTGGTAAACGAGTAACACGAGGAAGGTAAAATGCAACAATCAATTGTAAAACGAAACCAATAATATAATTTACTGTCAATATACTACGGCAAAGCTGATTTTCCAACTTTTCCTAGTCCAATTTTCCCCTTATTCAATTACAATCGATGCCGCTGTAAACTACCCATCAAGTCATAAATTGAATAAAGTCGGACATGTATATTTTTCACATTTTCCAACTCACAGTCGAGTTCCTGGTTTGCATTTGCGTATTCCGCGTATCTCTATACACGGTGGCATATCGTAATACCATCGTAGTCCATGAATGCGAGCAATTAAATGAACCTGATTAGACAATCTGTTACAGTGCACAATATTACGAACGTAAATTCTCGCAGCATTCGGCTAGATTATCAGTGAATGTGGTGGGATCGATAAAATTAATATTATGTTAGCTAATTATAATAGTTATGTACCGATTTAGAATAACATTCCAAGCTTATTATCCGTGAGGTAATTAGCTTAATTAACAATATTACTAACAAATATAATGATAATATAGATACGTCTACATACAACGTGTAATGGAAATAACGCACATCCTCAGACACCCCAATTAGAAAACCTTGTTACAATCATAATGCATGCATTGAAATATTTTTTTTATTTGCGTAAATAATATTTTTTAAAGAAAGTATTAACTCGATTAAAAGTGAAAATCGTGGTCACTCTAAATCTGCGCACGCACACAAACGAAACGGTTGCTATGGTAAACAAACAACAGCGATCTGATAGGAACGAAACACAATACGATATAACAAAATGTATGAAATTCAGTCTGTAAACCACACTCTGATAGAGTGGGGTTTACAAAAATGATGTTTGAACAATTTGTCGGCTACTGTTGATATTACCAAAGATATTATGAGTATTTCTTTCCATCACACTTTTAAGCTATGGTGTGGATAGTCGAATCATTTATTGTTTGTTATTAATATGCACGATCTATTGTTTCTTAACATCGTAAGTGACTATTGTAACTATCTTAACTTAATCAGATAAAATAAAAGAATATCAATGAGAGAAATAAACAAGAACGGCGTGTTTAAAGTTGTCTTGTGAATCTAAATACTTACAATAATAGAATAATAAAATAACTTACAGGCTTAAATCACATTTCTTTCGTCCACGTAGCACTTCAGTATTTCCTCACAAATCACATCTTTTCACTGTTTCAAAAGCAGCTAGTATCTTAATTAATTAACTACTCGGCACTTTTTTTCTTGTCACAATAAACTGGTGATTTAATATTTCTCCTCAATGAGAAAGTCCAGGGGTGACAAGTCAACATCAAGATGATGTTGAACTTTTCACTTTGTTGTTGAATGATTAAATTATACACCATTACAAATTTTGTAAACAAGTGAACTTTTAAAAAGGTTTTCACAGCACTCACTGATAGAATCAGATAGATATTGCCGGTTGTACTTGTCATAACATGTCTAAGCGCATCGCCCGCTGCGCTTGTCATGCGCCAGCGCGAGCGAGACATTACGTCTCGCTCTTTCCCGTTGTTTATTACTTACGTTAGTGAAAGATAGATGATAGACATTTTGGTGGTCAATTGTATGCTATTGTCTTTTGCCGTCTATTGTGTTGTATTAATGTGTGCGTTTGTGTAAGTCAACGTGAAACCATATAACAAATGCATTTAAAAATAAGCCGTTCTGCTTTGATTTAAGGTTTATTTTCGAATAGCTAATTTTTTTTTTTTAATTGTGTTGTTTTAATGTGTGCGTTTGTGTAAGTCAACGTGGAACCATTTAACAAATGCATTTAAAAATAAGCTGTTCTGCTTTGATTTAAGGTTTATTTTCGAATAGCTCAATTTTTAAAAAAAATAGTGACTACAATTTACCTTATTTTAATTATTTTAAGACTAAAAATAAACAAAATTAAAAATGACGGAAATGGATTCAGTTGCCGATTCTGAACAAAGTACTTTCAAGATGTGCATTAAACTTGTTACATGTTGTATATGTATGTATGGGTAATCTAACGCCCAAGAGTCCATTTCATCTCAAATTAATATCCTTAGAGAAGAATCATTCATTCTGCGTAATAGTCGGTAGCAATACATTTTACGTCAATAATCGTGCAGCTAAATCAGTGTCTAGTCGCAGATGGGTTATAGCTTAAATATTAACCCTTTGTCCGTACACGAAGTTCAGCGGCGACGAGGATGCACATCGCTCTATATCGGCGCACACCGGAAAACGCTGCCTACATCCTGCACAATTTCTCTACATACATACATGTACGATAGTACGTATTCAACATCCATCGACCCAACGTACCATGTACATGAAATGCCTAGTCCCAATGCTATCAAGGAATTACACGTTTTAAATTTTAGAGTGTAAGCTGGATTTGACTGTAAAAGTGAACCTCCGATAGAGTAAAACCTATTTTTCTATTTTGGCTGCGCCAGCAAAGTTGAAAAGTAAACGTATAAAGTTCTAGATTTATTATTCTATTTTTCACTTCTAAGTTCTGAAGTATTTAGGTTGATAGGATATTTATTGTCGATTTAAATGTATCTACGTTAATGTGAGATTTGTGGGTGTGAAAACCAATTCATTATTTTACAAGTTCATTATGATTGCTCGTTAATGCCTAACTTCATTAATTGGCTTTGCTTTATAAATAAGGAATTCTTCCTAGCCTCTTTAACACAAGTTATCACTTTGAATATTTCTAACAAGCCATGGCCATGCATCATGCTTGTGCGCGTACTATGTATGTATACCAGTTACCAGTCAAGCAGGCATACCTATATATTTAATGATAAAAGATGACGAATTATTATACTATAAAAAAAATATGTAATCTAGACAAAAGATATTGAGCATAACCGCTTGCTGTTTATGTTTGTATCAGAATTACGCGTGATAATCGGCTTTAATATTCAACAGTACACGGATGCACCGGGTAACTCAAATGTGTGACAATACGTAAGTTACTACAGAAATCGTCGCATTCTCGCGTGTAAAAATGTAGACAAAACGCAAAACTATAAATGTAGCTGCAAAATTATGACTTATTTATCAGTTGTGAGAAAGTAATTTACGTCCTTTTATTAATAATCCACTAATTGCTCACACTTTTATTATGTTCAGAATATGGAAAATCCAATTATAACAATATGTTGAAATTGCCGGTGTGCTTAATAAACATATTTAAGAAAATAATAAGCGCAGATAAGGCCGATCTCATGCCCAATCACATCGACTCCTAAGTATTGCGGTGGTGGACATAATAAAGAAACGATGTAAAATCCAGTATTGTTTGTGATAAGTGCACAGCCGGCACGTGCGGTGGGACTGGTAACAATACCAACTCTAACAAATAAACTATTGCACGCGTTCAACAAAGTTCGTGCGGTTTAATGCGGTAACATTCTAAACTAGCCAGCTACGCTCGACTTTGTGACATACGCTTATCCTAATAAATATTATAAAAGTATGTTTGCTGTTTGACTTTGTTCATATTGAATACGAGAGCTATGAGCTACTAGGTTGAAAACAGCGAGTAAAATAATAACGTGCAATGAATTCGGCTTTAGATATACGGGTGAAGTTTTGACCAGTTAGGTCTTTTTACAAACCAGATACTAACTAAAACACCCCAGGTGTTTTAGTTAGTCTGTTGTATCCAATTTATTTAAATTTAATTCGAAATTTGTTCCAAGGAACTTTACACGAAGATATTATAGCGCTAGTGTATAGAATTAGTATTAACATTTAAATGGATAAGGCCGGATCTTCTTGGAACTATATTTCAATCCATGTCTTATAAAAAGGAGTCCAGCAATTTTACACAATACTTTAAAGAAGGGTACTTAAGTCTTCTATCACATTGCTATGAACGACGGGAGAAGAGCAGTACCTTACCTGTAACCGCCGTCATCCTCTAGTTAAATTATAATTCTTAACAATAAAACTTTCTACAACTATAAGACTCTTAACAATAAAAATTGCACCAATCAAGTGGGTTTTATGTGGCAGAAATAGCGCGTAAAGGGAAATCGAAGTAGTATTCTTTGCGAACAAACAAAAATAATTAATTTTATTAAAATTGCATATTCCGACAAAAGTAACAAGAAAATATTTTTGTACTCCCAAAGTCATCTACAAAAAATGATCTTTTAGGGTTATTAAAACTGTTGGCTGTTATAAAATCTTATACTAATATATAAAGCTGAAGAGTTTGTTTGTTTGTTTGTTTGGTTGAACGCGCTAATCTCAGGAACTACTGGACCGATTTCAAATATTCTTTCAGTGTTAGATAGCCCATTTATCGAGGAAGGCTATAGGCTATATAACATCACGCTATGAGCCACGGGAGCTGAGCAGTAGCCTTAAATAATGTGGGTGTAACCGTGGGCTCATCTAGTAAATTATAATCTAAAAACAATTAGCTTTGTATATATTAATTTAAAGGCGTCAGCTACTAAGGGCCGCAATTATCACCTTGTACATTTTGTTGCCGCTCCTACTAACTTTACCATTAATCACTGGTCATTTTCAAGGCCTTGTCCATGGAGTGTGTATCTAGTAAGGTACCTAATGTTTTAAGAAGGGGTTGTCAATTTTCAATGAATAATTTCAGGGAGCGGTTAGAATCTAAATGCATGCTATACATGATGGAGAATGTTTTCTTTTGCTTTTTCTGATGATAGCAAAATCCCACATCAACATGTTCTTCTTCAAACACCTGAAAAGCGATATAGAAGCGTGACAGTCCGAATAACACCGTTAAAACAGCATTGTATTCTATGATATTTACCATACACATCACTTATACATAAATTTGCATGCAATCATGTTTTGTTTCATTTGATCGGTTTCGTGAAAAGTAGGCAGTTAATTATTTCAATTATTTCATTCTAGTGTGGTTGAATAAAATTTCTGTAAAATTGATAAAACAGTGTGTAGGTATATTTTATCATAATAGATGTAAATAAGTTAAGGTATTACTTATTATTTTTCGTATCTTGACTTAATACAGTTGTTTCTCTTCTTCTTCTTGGTCCATACTAGGGTCCACCTTCCTACTCAATTCCCTCAATTTTTGCCCGGTCTTTTACATCCTCCAAAGTTAAGTCGTTGGCTCTCGTGTCGCTTCCTACGATGTCGAGCCAGCGCTTCTTTAGGCTTCCTCGAGGCTGATTACCGGGTTCTTTATTCCTTTATTATTATTTGTATTTAAAAAACTTCGCTTTATTTTAGATCATAACCTCATTATACAGATGTACAAGACATTGTGTCAGTCCATAATCCAATACTGCATAACAAAAATCTTTAATGCTCTCTATAGAGCGAGCACAAAGAGCCCTGCTTAAAGTGGCCACCCGCCGATCTTACCGATTCTCTACAAGCCTTCTATATGAATCATGCAAAGTGCTAACGGTTCGTCAACTGCTTATATTGTACACTGTACTAAAACAGCACACTGCGCTTCCGTACAACGCCAACCTTACTAACACCAAGAGACGGAAAGACATTGTCTGTAGTTCAAGCTCTGAATCAAAGTTTGTCTTTACTAATAGATTTTTTTCATTTCTGGGTCCCTATCTTTATAACAAAATAAACAAAGAAACATCTATTTATGACCTAAGTTATGTAAGATCGAAACATCGCGTCTATCAGTATTTACAAACATTGAAATATGATCAGACCGAAGAACTGCTGACTGTGGTCAAATAATTATACATTTCATATTAGTTTTAAAATAATTCTAAGTAGGCATATTTTTATTTAGAAACATTACGTTTAATATGTTGATGATAAATATTGTAATTACTTCATAACTCAGATCAAAATCACTTACTGTAAGTGCCTTTAATGCCTGTGGCACAGGTTTACCCTAGTACAGGCACCTCATTATTCTACCTAAATTACCTTTTAAGAACTTTATGTATATTTTTGTGATGTATGAAAATTAATCAATTTTATTATTTATTTATTTATACTCTAGACATTTTCGACATAAATATACCCATCCGGTCTGCGCTTTAGATTACCATATATTATAGTTGTTTCTATGAAATAAAATACTTGCAGGTCACCGGCAGACTGCTAGTCTTTGATCTCGGCTCATAAACCTTTCATGATTCAATTTGGGTTTGCCATATCAAACTTCGTCATAACACGTATGGTAAACAGTGAGTTTTAGAAAATCCGACGTGATTTTCGGATACAAGCTGGGGTACCCCGACATTTCCCTCGGGCGTCGTAAGGAATTATATTAGGGGCATGGGCAGCAGTCTGCGACAAACTTATCTTACTGCAATTACTAGTAAGTCAAGGCAGCGATAGCCCAGTGGAGATACCAACGGACTGCCATGCAGAGGGTATCGGGTTCGAATCCACGGCGCGCACCAATGACTTTTCGGAGTTATGTGCGTATTGAATTGTTAATTATCGCTTGTCCCGTGCCTCGGAGAGCACGTTAAGCCGTCGGTCCCGGTTGTCATGAAGATCTTTGACAGTCGTTATTGGGCGTCAGTACCTTCTAAATTAACTGACACTAGTCTAAACCATGGAATATCGCTATCCCTTTGGGTTGCGGAGGTCAGACAGGCAGTCGCTCCGTGGAAAAGCTAATATTCAGCCAAATCCGGTTAGACTAGTAAGCGGACCCCAGATTGAAACTGGGATAACGCTAAGAGAAAGAAGAATTACTAGTAAGTCAACCGAATGTGAATTTCGTATGTGCCCACATGACATACAAGTTCGACTAGAATATTATTTTGTATATATTTATATTACTTATTTGTACGCGCTTATCTCAGGAACGACTGTTGCGGTTAGAATCTTTTTTTTGGATGGCCTATTTATTTATCGAGTAGAGCTACATAACATCACGCTAGGAGCCACGGGTGCAGACCAGTAGCTTTAAACAACGCGGGCTCAGATAGTTGTAAAGAAAGATTTTGCATTCTTGTGTCAACAGTCCTTAATAGGAATGGTTTAAAAAGTTTGCTTTGTAATAATAATTAGGAGTGGAAACCTTAATAAATTATAAGTTTATTTATTTCCTGACATATCTGGTGTCCTGCTGTCTGTACAGCATAAAATCATGACGTGAAGAAATGAAAAATGTAAAAACTGACAGTCCAAATATTTTTTTTACAATTACTCATGTTGGAAGCGGGTATAGGTTGGGTACTAGGTACCTATGCAAATAAATTCTAAAAAAATAGCCATATTTACCAATTTACGAAATAGCCTTAGGCGTATAATAGCAATGGCGAAAATGAATCAAATCTAGTTACCACACAATATGTACGAATGTTAGTCGATGGAGGATTCTGTTGGAATCGAAATGTATGTAACTATTTTACGTACTCCGCCGTTGTGCGCTGCAAACTGCAAACACTGAATGTGGGATAATCCAATTATCTACCTGTTTTACATATGTACCGTCAGTTTGCTTTGTCCAACTCAATTTACTATAAACATTTTGTTATTCGTAAATGGAACCGGATAAAACCTGGACTAGAGGAAACAATGAAAGTCAATTCCGAAAAAATACTTATTCCGTGAACGCTAGCTTAGTAATACGATAAAGTTCGAGGAAAGATCCTGACCTTTCTAATTTACCTAAATGAAATGTCTATCTATATTTCCTCTTGGAACTAAAACATATAAATAATCAGGCAGAAATAGGTTAAATGTAAATCAAGTTTGGCCTCTCAAAAAATTCATTATTTAAATAACAAGTCTATTTATATGTAAAACAGACGTGCTTATGTAATTTGTCGGTCCCCGGCCATATTTTAAATAAAATATTCATAAGATTCCGGTAAAAGCTCAGTTTCGTGGTGGTCATCGTGACGTAACAAAGATCCTAGTGGATTCTTCCCATTACAATATTCATGACAGCCACGCCGAGATTGTTGTTTGGTACATACGCATCGATTTATGTAAAAGTAACATAATGACACTCTGCTGTCTACTTTGAAGTTATTTTTTTCTCATTCTGCCGAAAAATAATCAGCCAAATAACATAATGATACAGACCTAACCCATTGTCACGGCTCTCGATATCGCCAGCTACTCTAAGACAGCAGTAGTAATTTAAAGGTAAGGTATAGGTACATATCTGCTTGATTAACTATTAAAAAATTTAAAGAAAATAACGAAGTATGACCACGAACTATTAAGAAATTGCACAATTTATATTATATTTGCAAAGCAACCTTTGTGGCAACATGAATTTAGATTTGAATACGTATTTGTTCGGTATGGTATGATGAAATACATAGCTAATTCTTATTAAAAATATATATTTTTATTAGTAATAGGGACTACAATTCTACCGTAGAATAATATAATAGGACATAACTGTAGGTCTACAAAAGTTACACAAAATTATTTGTGATAAAGTATCTTCAAGCACACGTATATCGTAGTGAAAGGTAGTTAAATAGTTAAGAGCCGAGACTGTAAACTTACATTTTAAAATATGAAGTACCAAAAGTAAGTTCGTACTTCATATTTTAAAATGTAAGTTCCTTGCTCTCAGTGCTACGCTGCACATTTTATGTCTAGTGCATTCTTTATTTATTCCCTTGCATGATTCAGTAATAGTTTAAATAAAAACGTCTGAAATACGTGCTCGTTTGAAAAAGATAGACTTTCGGTCCGTACGTACCTACAACTGAATTAATCCTTGCTAGACACGAGTTAGTTTCTTAAAGAAAACGACTCGGTCATAAATGGTGCAACTTACCTCTCTGGAAACTGTTCCCAAAAGAATTTTATTCCTTTTGCGACTCCTAAAGGTTCTTTTTAGTATACAAAGGTTAGTAGCAACACGGATCTTCGCTTCGCAACGCTCACTCCGTAAAAAAAGCTTAAGAACATTACCCATACACCACTTACCTTTTTAGAGACTATTTCGAAAGGATTGTCTAAACTAGGGTTCGTAAATGTATGCAGCAGAGATATACAAAACCAACAAACAATCACCAAGGATTTCGTATTAGACAAAGCATTTGTAGTGACTGTTATGCTTACATAATCTGTATGCTGTCAACGGTTCGGTCGATATAATGTACAATCACTGTACACACTACAATGAACTTGGTAGCTTGCTGAAATATAAACACATTTGTAAGATAATCAATATAATGTAATTCATTCGAAGGTGGTGTTCGTAGTGTGATAGTTATGCAATATTTGCGCAGGTCACCACTTGGATGGCTGACCGTATGGCATTCACGTCACAGTGCTGCGTACGTACGTAAAGTTCCCTCAAAGATACGTATCTTTGAAGGGCCATAAAGCCGTATAGTACACACACTCACACGAAGGAAGTGAGGTTAATTACTTATTTCTTATAATTAACAATATTTGACACACTCTGATTACTTCCTTGGCGAAGAGTAAGAGTACCATGTGCCAATCCTATTAAAACCTGTTGATCTGTTTAGGCATGGCGTTTTCACAAACACGCAAATAAAACATCTGAAATACTCAGACTCGTTAATCATCAGGATTCAAAACATTAAGGGCCAAACACAATTAATAATATAAAGAATTTTGTAAAATTAGAGACATCGTCATTTAATTTCGTATAATGCTTTGAGACATTTTCTGAAGCAAAACATTTTGTTTCATGAGCTCTTTGTTTAAAATATTACGTCTACTTATTCGTTGGTCTTTTTTGCCGCGACGAAAGGACAAACAGACAATTTTGCATTTATAATTAGTCTGCTACATTTATTTTATACTAGAGGAAGCACGCAGCCACGCTCGCTCACATTTTTAATTTAACAGTTTCTGCCCGATCTCGTGGGACTTTCTTCTTAGTGCACCACTACGCTTCCTAAAGGACATACATGCCAAATGTCAGTTTCTTGCGCACCGTAGTTTTGGCTGTACGTTGACTGACAGTCAGTAAACGCAGGCATTTTACATAAACAGATAAGCTCACATACCTTGGACTTTCCATTAAGAATTTTGCTTTTTAACAGGCAGAGGAACAAATATTTCTAGCTGTATAGCTATAATTATGTTCTGTAACGACTGCCATAAATATATTATGTTATATCATAAACGCTTTTACGTTACCTATAAAGCTCTGAGGTTTATTGCAGAAACAGTAATGATCGCAGTTTTGACAACTTATATTTAATTTATATAACTTGGCAGCTAAAAGCTTGGTGGTCTAACACCTTGCTCGCAAATAACGACCGGGTGGCGCAGCGGGAGTGTATGCGACTGCTACGCCGAAGGTCGCGGGTTCGATTCCCGCTCAAGTCAAACATTTGTGTGCATAAACATGGATGTTTGTCTTGGTCTGGGTGTTTCTATGTATAACATGTATGTATTTACAAAAAAAAAGTATATATGTATGTTTATCCATTATCTAGTACCCATAACACAAGCTCTGCTTAGCTTGGGACTAGATGGTGATGTGTGTATGTGGTAGAATATTTATTTAAACAAACAAACAAATGTAGATACGCATGTCAATGTAGTAGTTATGTAGTTGGTAGATGGTACCATACTGAGTATCCCACAAAATTAAATAATACCTTCATGATGTTGACGAATATGAAGAATGAAAATGTTTTTTTCAATTACAGCATTTTCGACATTAAGGAGTGCGCTCTGAAATGTTAATTTTGGAGAAAATGCTATAATTGAAAAGTTTTTTTTTGTCACGTTTTGTATAAAATGTTATAGGCATACTTCTGAATCATGAGCTGAGTATACACTTTCCGGTAAAATACGGCCTTAAAATCCACGATATATAGGTATGTGATATGATCGTCACATAAGAACACTGCACACACCACCGCCTTCATTAAAATTCAGTCCAACACGATCGTTTCGTTACCTCTTCATTCAGTTACTGGAGTTAACTAAGGGCCTTCCCTCGTCAACCGCTGCATCGTCCGCTGTCATATACCAGATTAATGTTCACGCATGAATATTTTGACACCAACCGAAAACTTTGGATATAATTGGCCTATGTTGCATAAATAAGGGCGCCTCACGCTATTTGGTCTGTGTTCGAAATTCGTTAGCCCTGACATATATAAATTTATAATTTAGTCATAGTCTGACCACAATATTGCAAGTTGTGGGTGGTTGGTAGATCGACCATATAATTACAATTTATTTTCCAAACATTACAGCTCATGCAACACTCATGGCAAATTCGATATTGGTAGCTTATATTTCATCATAATTTTTTTATAAACTATATATATAGTTTATAAAAAATAGTTTTCACCGTTGAATTAAAATAAGTGTTTAAAATGAATGAAGCTCATAAAGGAAGCTGTTCGGTCGGAAAACGCGGACGGACCGCAGATGCATTAAGCGTTCACTACAATACCTGGAACTCCATTAAATAACTTGGGTGCCCTTTTCTACGTACCAGCGCCATTACAATGGTTTTATTATTAGTACCCAATTTGCATTTAACGTAGCGAATATGAAATATACTGTTGGACAGACAAAGAAAATGACATGAGGTATATTCAGAAGTATTTAACATTCTGGAAAACCATATCCACACGTCGCGTTGTTTTAGAGTAAAAAGTTAATTTCCTATTTATGATTGTTATGTATAATTTATGCAAACAGATAAACTCAATACATATTATTCTTCCTTTCTTGTGAGTGTTTGACGGCCGATACTCAGTAGAACTCTGATGTAAATGCCACAAGCAATCACTCATCCTTATGATGACCTGTGCAAACGTGTTGCTTTATTTCGCTGATGTGCTTATAACGGCGTGTCAATACTGTGTATTATACAATACGGGAGAATATTACTTATTGTATTGCAAGTATTAACAGGACTGCTTTATCGTTGCCGTGTATATTTAAATAAAAATATACGCGTCATCTACAGGAACATCTCTCCATTATTTCGTCGCTTAAAAACGAATTCAATAAACATTTATACTTGCTAGAAAAGATAAACTCACCGATAGAATTACTTCATCAAAGCTTACCTTAATTCCCAGTTTACTGCTGGTTCGGCACGTACGTCATTGGTGAGCGTAGTGCCAACGGGACAGCAAATAGGAGCATCCAATCTTACCCACGGCACACCATGCTTAATTAAGTTTGCGTCGCGTCAGCTTGTCCCGCCAGAAATAACTGTCAAACGTACATTGTCTATGATTGCCCGTATGGATATTAAAATTAAGGTTTATGCTCGTTGAGCTAGAATAAAAATTTGCGGCAGATTTGCCCAGGTAAGGTTATTCTTGGATAATGTACATAAACCCATCCAGGTGAATGAAAAATGTGTATCTTGTATACATTGGTATGATAGAGTACGTAAAAAATGAATAGATAGAGAACATTAAATGACAAGAAAGCAAATTATAGCATTATCTTGCATTTGAACTGTTTATTACAATTTTATAACACCAGACCAATAAGGCAGTCTTAAGTGAGAAACTTCCTTATGATTCCTTAAATTGAAGACAATTTTCCCGACACTTATCAGCCAGAATCACATTTCAAATCACTCTTTTTAATGAGTCGTATGACGCTAATAGTTTAACGACATAAAATCTTGCTTCTCAGTTTCAGCCACGATCGCCATCTTGTTACTATTACACCGAGTTTTTATTCCACCGAGCTGAAACTAATCCTCAGTTTAATAGCCCGTGAAGCCCACGGGTTGTGTTTAAGCAACTTACTTTCAACCTGACTAAAAACCTATAAAACTTCTCAAGAATGACTGTCTCCACTTGAATTGAAAACGAATTTTCGGTTTGGTAGTAAATAAAGCTTGTAGCACAGTATATAGTTATAATACTAGGTATACTCGAACTTGTATGATTGTTCAAATTATCAAGCCTACCTGAAGCTACTTCAACAGTTCAAATACTTAACGTAATTAATGTTGGTTCCACATAATAATAGCTAAAAGCGCAGCATCCAATCATTCCGAATGCCCTGCAATAGAACGATAAGCATTAACAATCAGTAGATTGTTTATTCACTCAGCCAACACATTAGTTTGGCCAGACTGACCGGTTATACCTGAAACCACATTGGGTTTCGTTAACGTCCAAGCCGTATCATCAAATATGTAAATTATTATGAAAACTTTTGCAAGCTGTGCCCTTGGTTTTTTGTTTTGGTAGTTTTTCTAACGACGCCCTTATTGGTTGACCCACATACGCTCTCTTGACACCACGTTCCTCTCCCATTCTCTCGACGCACGTAACCGAGCCATCGGAGTCTGTGAGCCTTTATTTCCCCAATGACGTTAGGGATGGCTATGAGTGCCGCGTCCTGTCGGTCGCCCCAGATACTGCTGGAAAGACGTAGTAGAGCAAGATCTGAGGGAGCTTCAAGCTGGTGATTGGCGAGAAGTGGCCAAAGATCGGGTGAAGTGGCGTTCTCTCGCATTGGAGGCTAAGGCACATTTTGGGTTGATGAGCCATTGGAGTAAGTAAGTCTACGACGAGTACCTTGTCTCATTTGATGTTATGGAGCTTATAATAGTCCCAGGAAAATTAATCTTTAGCTGATTTAGCTAGAGAACGCAGTAAACAACAATAACTATTTAACCCAATGAAGCAGTAAAAGGAATACCTAACCTAAAACCCTACATCAGTGCAGCGGTAAACAATCGACATGCTGAACGTCTTTTATTCATTATGAAATTGCCGTATCATCAAAATATATGTAAATTATTATAAAAGGTTTCGTACGCTGTGCCCCCGGTGTTTTGTTTTGGTAAGTTTTCTAAAGCTTGAGCATTTCGTCTACGTTGTCTTTTCGTAGACTAGCTAAAATGTAATCAAGTCACAAAAATATGGTGTGACGTCTACGACGATCACTTTGTCTCGCTTGGAGTAATAGTGTCTCCACCGGTGACAGAAAAATAAGTAATCTTTACTGATTTAGCCAGAGGGAGCAGTAAACTATACTTCCCTATAAAAATAGGAAAAGAATACCTAATAAACCCTTATACCCAATATTTCAGCAACGCGTCACATTTCACCAACAGCTTACAGCGACATACATACATGGTCATATTAAGTATGCTACATATCATAATGTCCTCCAGATCTAATTACAATTCGAATACAATTTTAAAACACATCTGCCGAACAACCGGCATAATATTTTTTTTAGATATCCCTTAGAGAAAAATAAACTTTCTAATTTTTTTTCTTTTTGCTTTATCCACTATTTGAATGATTTAAGTCCTAAAGCATCTTATTACACATGTAAAAATGCAATAATAATAATAATACTAAGACATACAAAATAAACAAAATTAAATTTAGTAGCCTAAAAATCGGCAATTTAAAAAAAAAACAGTAAAAGTCTAATATTTCGAAAAGCGTTAAGTTTAGGGTAGGGTATTTCATAGTGAAATAAGTCAGAAATTATGGGTACTCCACGCCCTTAACGGATCTAGCATGACTTTTCCTGTAACCCTAGAGCTACTGGTTCACAAAATTGGTCTCAATACAGTCATCAAATTGTATTCGAATTATAATTAGATTTTGAGGACATTATGATATGTAGCATATTTACTTTACTTACATAAATTTAGTAGTTGTTGTTAGCAGGAACTAGAACCAACCCAATTGTTTGTACCAAATTGATTGACAGTAACCAAGTTCAACACGCTTACCTATACCCACAAGTCGACAGACAATGTACACTGACTGTAACATGATTGAATATTTTAGCAAACATACTGGTATTTACATTAAACTACGTACGGACTTAAGCAACTTGTTGCCACGCGCAAGTGTCGCAAGTCGCAAAACATTCGCCTCCGCTAGTAAAGATGTCGCTGAAGCCGGCCGTATCAAAAGCAATAAATGTCTGAGTTTACGACAAGCTACCAAGGGAACGCGTCACAGAAAAATATTTTACGTGGCCATCAGAGTTCAGACATCCGTCCCCATTGCGTCGAGACGTGGTGGTAATAAATTTAGCGAAAGCCAGGTGTTAGACATTTAATTCGTGACTGCGTACCGCCGTCTACCCGTAACTGCTGCAGCTTCAGTACACTTTGTAATTTGATTACGTCCGGACAAGCAGACTGCCATCAATACACATATCCTTAAGCATAGTCAAGCGTAGTTGCACATATATTTGGTTTAGTTAAAATGAGGACGTCAAATCATCACTGCAAAGCAAGCTTAGGCAGATTGCTATACTTAGTTATATATAATTGGAGATTGAATATTGATATATGTAAAATGCGTAATCATTTGAGTGATAAAATCACAATAATTATGTCATTTAAATCGCTACGTGCCGTTTAAATGACATATTGTGTCTACGTCCATGTTAGGGTGGTATAATTATGGAACGTTTAATTATGGAATGTTCGTCAATACTTTGGATTCAGATGGGCACACAATCATCATTATCATCATTGTAATTTTCGGAATTATTTTCTATATTTAAACATTTTCAGAGATTCGCCTGAATGAAATTAGTTACAAAATGGACATTCCGTACGTATGTATGTAATTTTTGATATTTCACTAGAAATAAACATGTTCATAGATTTGTAAAAGCCAAGAAGTGTTAATGAATACTGATAACCTTACTCGAGATAAGATGTATTTCTTTAAGGGGTTAAATATAATGACCACCATAAAATGCGTTGATACCCTTAGTTCTTTAACCAAAAATATATACCTACTTAACACCCGAAAAATAAAGTCTAAAATTACAATAGAACTAGCTATTTTAGTCACGACTGCACTTCAAATTGTATTCGATCACCAAATGTAGTAAATGGTCACTAAATCAATAGGTTATGTTAGGTTCTCTTGTGACCTTTAATTCAAAAATAGGAGCCATGAGAAGCAGGGCTCTGTCAACTTAGTTTATTAAAGTAGGTGGTGTAACCAAATCTATGTGTTGGTATTTCATACAACTGTAGTAAAACTCCAGTTATATTAGAATATAGTTTATATATTTATATTTCAGATATACTTTTACACTGTACAGATATTATAATATTTCCGAAGAGCCACCGTCCGTTCGGTACCGTCGCCAGGAATTGAAAATAGAATGCTTGCTCTCGCCAACCGCCATTTTGAATTATTTCGATAGTGATGTGACTCGGACGAGTCAATCGACTACAAATAATTAAATTGCAATCGATATTAATTTTATTAAAAAGAGGGACCTTACACTCGTCCATCCTGACCTCGTGTATATGGGCGCAAATTAATATATAATGATTATATTGTTACGAAAATGTTAATAATATTTAAGATTGATATTTAAATAACTATTTGTGAACACAGATCTGAGAACTTCACTACTTTGCAATATTAGACACTGTATTGGCTGCCTAACTGTAATAAAGATTGGGTATTTAATTTATCGCTTAGTTATTAAGATAACTCCAGAAACTTTCAAAGTAAAATCAATTAGTATTATATAATATTATTCTGACACTTATTTTTACGGTAATAAATAACATGCGTTTATATTTGCATCCTGTTGATAGCGCCATCTCTTGACAATGTTGTAAAGCAGCGTTTAGTTAATAAAATAAATTTGTTATTCGTGTAAAATAAATAATTTGGTGTTGTGCAAAATTCATTACAATATTAATGTCGATTTTTGATTAGTTTATAATTAATCGTACAGTAATTTCAATTATATGTTGAAAAGGAGTTGTTAAACGTTACATTAAGTGTAATGACGGTTAGTTTATAAAAAGGACTGTAGTTCGCATTTTAATTCAATTCTGTGCTAGAAATCAACTGATAATAAACCAAGTAATATTACGTGAGTGTTTTTATTATGGAGTCTGGACACCATATCCCTGGCATATCGCTGACAGCAGCGGTTGGATAAACGCCCCCTAAGATACTTCGGGATCTACGGTTGGCGCGAGAGTGATGGGATGGGTCTCTTGGCTTAGCCGCCATTACCAAAGATGACCTGAAGACTGATGCGACAAGCGCTTGGAAGCCGTGTTTGGCGCTAGTCAACCCTGGTCGGAGACCACACGGTGTGTCGGAGTTATGGCGAGCAAGTCTACACTTCACGTGAGGCCACGTGCGAGCGAGAGCGACAGAGCGACTACGACGGGGTGCACGCACCGGGGTGTGCTGTGGCATGAACGCTGTTCTGCTCCAAGTTCTACCAGAGGTTGCAGATGCGGCTTGTTGATGCACTGACCAGAGGTATTTATTTAGAGCTGATTTGATTAGTTTTTGAGAAACATCCTAATTTTATAAATTATGGTGCTTACAAGATTACCTACTGTCCCCGTAAGGATTACCATTAACACAAACATTATACAGACAAAATTACGAACGTTACACCCCGAATAGAACTTATAGGTAACTGTTGTTTATCCATGTTTGATACACAGCAGTGTTACTGTGCTTATAGTCATGTTATGCCGTCGGCTAGGGCTCTTGTCTGTTTATTAATCGTTAGGCCATGTCGGAAACTTTCTGTAAAACTTACTTATCTACACAAGAAAGAGGAAGTAGCTTTGTTGTTATGTGGTTCTACTAATGTAATTATTAGTAAAGAACGGCATAACTGCCCTTTTCAAGTTGAAGCTCTGATATAAATGCATTGTATAAATTACCTGATTTGTTTTCAGTTTAAATAAGCTAATTGATGTGCTGAAGATGCATTCAATTGGTAGTCAATAGGTTATCTCAATAGTAAAATATTAAAGGAATCAAAACATTATTTATAGGCCTTGGTTACACATTACATAAGGCTAACTAACTGCATTACTTATGGCTAGTGCTCACGGCGCGATTATATGAAGCCTCTCTTGATAAATGACTATCCACCACAAAAATAATTATTGCATAAAACCAGTATGTAGTTTCACAGATAAGTGCATTCAACAAAACAAACTTCAGTTTTATTATATTAGTACAGATATATTCAGAAGGTAGATATAAAAATAAATTTGTGTTACACATTTTTTAAAGCTAATATTTGTAAAGTTACAAAATAGTTTTTATTATACAATTTGTGGACTGTGTAGGTGCCTACATGATTTCATTTTAACATTATGTTGAAATTACAACTTGCAGCTCAAGTTTGGGTTCTGTAGTGGTCCGCCTCTAAACATTTTCGGTTGAAAGTCTTGAGGCAGGTGACTGCTGATCTTTTATAAATGCCGGGCCTTAGTGTTATACTTGGTAAATGCAATTTGTTTTGTTTGTGGGTTCATTTGCAAAGTTGGTTGCATCTATATTCGGGATGACAATCAGTGATACACCAATAAAATTTGGTGCCAACCTTATTACTTAGCTCTTGTGGGATGCAAGACAGTTCGGAGTATGGTTGTATTCTTGGCAAATAAAAGTAGTTGTGTGGACTGCTCATGCTTTATTTCTAAGTCAGTTGTGATTGGTCAGTTTAAGTTTATTTATTCGGATAAACAATGATTAATTGTGTATGAATTGATAAGAATTACATAGGCACCACATGTTAACAGTTTAAGATAAATATTAACATTATTTGGAAAATTCCCTTAAATATAAAGTCAAATAAAATTCAAGTTGAATTACATAATGAAGGAGGGGACGAATGATAAATGGAAACATTCATTTCAGAAAGAAAGGTCTATTTGAATTAATTATAAAATACCAATATCTGAGTGTCTTTATTGGCTTTTATGGTTTATTGTAGTAAATTTCTTAACTGAGTGGAATCATTTTTAGAAATAAGACTGCGCTACTCTTGCTTTGTAATATTGGTAGCTTGTAAATTTCTCTTTTATGGCTCAGTTGGCAAACAGTTCAACAATTTCACAGCTTGCACTATGCCTAAAAATATTCAATATTGGATTAAACATGTTCTTACATGAGTAATAATTATAGCACTAGTATTTTCGAAATTCTTGGATCTGCATGGTTTGAAATCATTTCATATTTATCACCAACAGTCCGACTGTTCACGGCTGAACATAGGCCTCTCCTTGTTCTTGCCATCTTGTTTTCCTGTTTGATGAGGATAAAACTTATTTTGAATATACTAAGTTTTAACTGTTTTATCAAAACTGCAAAATATGGGTATCCTGATAACTTTATATTTGATTATCTAAAATGGCACTGTCAGACAGAACCTGAGAATATTCAGTGTCTTTTGTATTTTACCTTATGCGTAAAATATGGGCTCCAACACTGTTGTAGCAAAGATAACTATAGACCAATGCACAGGTTGAACATGCCTGATATATAGATATAGCTTAATAGACCGGACCACTTTGTAAGAGTAGAATTTTATTTCATCTACAGTTACGAAGGTTCATGGAACTAATATTTGGGTGGGAAATGTTGCCCACCACCTGTCTTTTGAGTGTTGCAGGTTGGTGATGACATCCTGGCAGATTACCTGACCTTGGTGTGAAGAGAGGATGGACGAGCGGTCCTTTACTGATTTGTATGTATGGATGACGGTAGCCCACCCTTTTGACGTCGGTGGTTTTGTGTGTGGGCTGCGCGCACACGTGCCGCATGGGTGCTGTACCGAGCTAGAGTCAAGCATTGTTTGCTAACCTTTGTTGCTGATCAACATCAACAACTGTATGAGCAGCTTGACCGTATGGGCGGAGGATTCGTCAGATACCGATTTACGTGGGGGGTCCTCTACCTCCTCCACTGTCGTTGTTGGACCTATGTAATGGCATTGTATTGATATAACTGATCATGACGAATGATGATCATTATTTTATGTATATGCATTGATGTGTTTATGAGGCAAATTTTGTATTTATGTGTTTGAATATAATTTTATTTTTCCTATCCAACATCCTTCCCAAAACGCTGGCTGGCCACCATGCGTATCCTTGATCCTGGTCTTGTTGGCTAGATCCCGTGATGGGTGATGCCGTGTGTTGGCTAGATCCCGTGATGGGTGATGCCGTGTGTTGGCTAGATCCCGTGATGGGTGATGCCGTGTGTTGGCTAGATCCCGTGATGGGTGATGCCGTGTGTTGGCTAGATCCCGTGATGGGTGATGCCGCGTGGGCTAAATCGACCCTATGTGGGTGATGCCATTTATGGGCTAGATCCCTATGTGGGTGATGCCGTTTGTGGGCTAGATCCCTATGTGGGTGATGCCTGTGTGCGCTAGATCCCGTAATCGGTGATGCCGTAATCGGCTTAGCCATGGGTGAAGCATTGTTTGTTAGATCCCGTGATGGGCGACGCATGCACAGGCTAAGATCCTAGTATGACTAGGTGAAGCCTTGTAAAGAACTTTTAGTTCATTCTGTATGATAAACGCTTATTTATGTAATTTTTATATTCATTATTTTTGTTGCTGTTTATTCTGTAACCGTTACCTAAATAGTCAGCGCGAGGAGCGCGCTGGATCAGAATGGCCGTATGGGCGCAAATTAATATATAATGATTATATTGTTACGAAAATGTTAATAATATTTAAGATTTATATTTAAATAACTATTTGTGAACACAGATCTGAGAACTTCACTACTTTGCAATATAAGACACTGTATTGGCTGCCTAACTGTTATAAAGATTGGGTATTTAATTTATCGCTTAGTTATTAAGATAACTCCAGAAACTTTCAAAGTAAAATCAATTAGTATTATATAATATTATTCTGACACTTATTTTTACGGTAATAAATAACATGCGTTTATATTTGCATCCTGTTGATAGCGCCATCTCTTGACAATGTTGTAAAGCAGCGTTTAGTTAATAAAATAAATTTGTTATTCGTGTAAAATAAATAATTTGGTGTTGTGCAAAATTCATTACAATATTAATGTCGATTTTTGATTAGTTTATAATTAATCGTACAGTAATTTCAATTATATGTTGAAAAGGAGTTGTTAAACGTTACATTAAGTGTAATGACGGTTAGTTTATAAAAAGGACTGTAGTTCGCATTTTAATTCAATTCTGTGCTAGAAATCAACTGTTAATAAACCAAGTAATATTACGTGAGTGTTTTTATTATGGAGTCTGGACACCATATCCCTGGCATATCGCTGACATGTATGTCCCCATACACGCATTCAAGCAAACTAACATAAACCTTACACTCGGCGAGAGGGGGCACTTACAGTTACATTAAAGAATCCTGTAAACCCAACCAATTCTTACAGACTTAGTTACATGTTATCATTGCCGCAAACTCATCCAATTCTTACAACAACGATAACATACACAAATTTAATTCTGCGAACCCATCCAATTCTCGCAAAATTAAATACAATGCTTGCTAACCCATCCAGTTCTAGCAAGATTGACATTCACTGACATGCAGTTCCTGCTAACCTATCCAATTCTAGCAGGAACTGCTGCACCGCTTATATTAACTTAGAATTCTGGTCAACCCATCCAGTTCTGACCAGACGTTTTACATAGCAAAATATACATTTTATAAATAATGCAATGCTTGCTAACCCATCCAATTCTAGCAAGATTGACATTCACCGACATGCAGTTGCTGCTAACCCATCCAATTCTAGCAGCAACTACTACACCGCTTATAATAGCTTACAATTCTGGTCAACCCATCCAATTCTGACCAGAATTTTCACATAGCAAAGTAGACATTTAATAAATAAAATCATGGCTACATTAATACGTAATTTAATTAATACGGTTTTACAACCAACAGTGCAATATATCAGTTCATACAATAATTAGCGCAATATGTGTAAAATAACACTATTACTAACCATTTAATTTTAGCATAAGTTAACAACATGTTATTATAATATCGACATAATATAATAACAAGGAATTAATATAAATTAGAATGATAGGCTGTTTTATCACTTCTACAAAAATAAGCCTATAACAATACAGTTCTGGACTGTACCATTAATACCTAGGTACATTCATTTTATTTTAAATCAATAATTTTGGGCGGTGAAATTGGTGAAATTACTCGCGTCCGTAGGAACTACCATCTTTTCCTAGACCCACCCTACACGTGCCCCCTGGGTGGTGCCAATCGAGTAACAACTCCGAGTCGTAGGCGGCGGTCAACTAACCTACTATCACAATGGACTGAAAAGCCTGTTGTAATGAAGGTAGGAAATGACCTTCATAACCCGTGACCTCGCGGTCATGTCTCTCGAGAACGGGAGTCTTGGCTTCACCGCCTGGGCCAAGAGGAAGACAACCTTTGCAACAAATTACCCCAATCCTGACGTAGGCGACGCGCGGAAAGGATGTATGGCTGAGGGCTTCAGTCGCTAGCGCCAACCTTGATGGACCAGACTAACATCATTGTATTGTGCCTTCTCATTGGAATGGGCGTCATCCGCAGAGTGACCTCTTAATTTGACCCTTCTCATGGGAACAAAATGAGTAAAGCCCATATTAATACTACAAAACAACCACAACAGGTATTTACAGCTACTATTACCAAACAGGTATTCCGTCCCGGGCTTTTTATTAGACAAAGATCGTCATCCCTAAGTGATATTGAGAAACCAGGAAAAATAGCCTAGCCAAACCAATAAATATAGATGAAGTAATAAAAAGAGGAAAACATGGGACTCTCCTCCACACGCTGAAGGATATACAACAATTAACAAGTTCAGTAACTTGCCTCTGAACCAAACGGACGAATCAGTGCCTGTTAACCAACCTAAATGGCCAAACAAACCCCCACCAATTGTCCTTTATGGGATACAAAACGTCAAGGAGCTATCAAAGCTGATTGAGTCAGTCAGTAATAAAGATTTATTCAAGCTTAAAATCTTCAACATAACAGTGTTGCATGTACTTGCTAGTACCACAGAAGAGTACAAGAAAATAATAACTGTTATCCGGTCAAATGGGCTTATCGGCTATACATTCACCCCAAAGGACAATAAAAGCTATCGCTTAGTCATTAAAAACCTTCACCATAGCACCCAACATCAAGCCATCATTGAAGCCGTGGAGGCAAGTGGCAATAAGGTCAGAGGTGAAATAATCAACGCACGGTATGGAGCCGAGAAAAAAAACCAACTTCTACTTTCTTCATCAATCTTGAACCAGGCAACAATAATTCAGCAGCTAAAAACATCATGTACATCTACAATCAGAAGGTAAAAATCGAAGACCCTCGCAAGTCTAAAACAATTGTTCAATGTGAACGATGCCAAGAATACGGACAATCAAAGAACACTTCTAGGTGGCGCTAGTTGCCATGTAAACATCAGCTCCGTGATATATTCAGTTTTAAAAATATTAAATATTGATCATAGTAACATTTTGTGATTGATAAACACTTATTCTGGCCTAAAGTTCATCAACCATCGTTTGTGAAAGCGTTCCTACAGTTATACTAAAAATAACTGCATAATTCTTCCTTGATACAAAAACAGTGAATTGGTAACTAAAAGTGCATTTAAAAGTCAGTACATCCTAGAAATAACTGTTTAACTGTGATAGTGAAATAAATGAATAATATTAACTGCATAAAACAACATAAAATTTATGAAAACAAGTTTGTGAAAAGTACTGTTCGTTAATTTTATTTGAATTGTGTGACGATCAAGTGACGATAAAGTGTTGACCAATCAAGACACTTTATAGACATTCTATTCGGGAAGCATACGTCATTATCTATAGATGCGAAATTTCAAAACTATTTAATAACCTGTCACAGCGTTGTGGTTTACGCGGCTGAACCTACTTCAAGAGACTCACGATCGATCCCCAGTTCTGTTGTAGCTGCTTTTTGAGATTCATTCAAATATTTTCATAATGAATTTCTTCGATAACATTACCTTCCGAAAGGCACGTACTCAATCTATGACAAAGACTACATGCGACGATAGTAGCTCCAACAGCTCCATACTAGATGGCACTACTAGTAGTGCCCCTAATATCTCAAATGATGAAAACACTGATTCAAGGCCTACAAAAACAAATGGAACAGCTAAGGATGCAACTCAATTCGGCACTCGAAGAAATTAACATTTTATCTATGGAAAACCAAGAATTAAGAGAAAATGTACAGTCACTAACATCTAAATATGATATACTTAAAAAAAGCTACAAAAAAACTTATCATTAGATATAACTGATAAAGGTCTAAAATGTCTACACCTAAAAACATCAAGTCGAATATGAAAACACCAAAGGGCAACAAAACGTACTTCTGCTCATCAATTAGTCCAGCTCAAACATCTACTCAGAAACAAGCCATCGATCGCTCAGCTGTTAAAAAAAATGTACGTTAGAAAAATGTATAGGTGATGTAGTACTCAAGCAGGATATGAAAACAGAGATTTCTAACAAGTACCTCAACTCAAAAACAGATGGTACCACGTCAAATTATGCTCCACATCAAAATAATCATTGTTGTTATCCTAAATTAAACAACCAAATATTACAAAATAAATTGTGCATACTTAGTGATAATAATACTAATAATATTCTAAGTCATGCTGAACGCTTCTTTCCCTACACAAAAATATGTCATTATTGTATGCCTAATGCGGGTATATTACAAGTGATCGATACATTAGATAAAAAACCGGCCAAGTGCGTGTCGGGCCACGCGCAATGTAGGGTTCCGTAGTTGCCCATAATGGCCATCATTAATAATAACTTCTGTTTCACATGGGACTAAAAACGGGCATCTTTAAGATTAAGCCAGCGCTCCCAATGTAAACTCACAGAAATAGTTATTTATAAGTTAACCGACGATTACTCGTAAACTAGTGATGTCTACTTAGCCGTGATAGTTTTCCTTTTAAATTCGTTATATGTACTATATTTGTGATTTTTTTCACCTCTTCCAAATTAATAGTTTAGCCGGCAGAGAGGGGGGACACTTGAGTCTAACAATTTTTTTCACTTCAAAGCTTAATATTTGACAAACCAATCACTTGATCGAAAAATGATTTGAGCAAACTAATAATATTTTTTTAAAACCTATCTAATGATACCCCACACAATGGGGTACTCAACCAAAAAAAAATTCAACCCTACTATATATGTAGGGGAGATACCCTTAAAAAAAATATTTACCTAAATTTTATTCTACAGTTTTGTTGCAATATCGTTTGTCTATATTCATGTCAAATATCAGCTTTCTAGCACCAGGCGTCTTTGAGCTAGGCTGCGGATGGACAGACGGACGGACATGACGAAACTATAAGGGTTCCTTGTGGACTACGGAACCCTAAAAAGTAATGAACTTCACGAAACATGATTATTGTATTATATTTATGAGTGAAAGTGATTTCTTGGTGTCAAAAAATTATGAAATTCTAGTAAAACACATTAAAGGTAAGCTTGATGATATCACACACACCAATGTAATTCTGTGTTCACCCAATTTTAAGCTTAATTATCGTGCTGATTTATTTAATAATGGAATAGAAGCTTTCAACAGACTGTTATATTTAAGCAATAAGAAATACGTATACTCTTACTTATTTGACACTAATAAACATCTAAGCTATTCATATGACATGTTCTCACAATATACTGGCAAAATAAACAATATAGCCATGGCAAATATATTTCACTAGAGGACGCCAGCAGCTACGCCTGCATTTTTTTTAAATTTACCCGTTTTGGCCGATCCCGTGGGAATTTCGGGAAATCCCTTCTTAGTGCACCCCTACGGTCCCCAAGGAACATACATGCCAAATTTCAGCTTCCTGCGCCCAATAGTTTCGGCTGTAGCGTGTCTGTCAGTCAGTCAGTAACGCAAGGATTTTATATATTAAGATTACTTACAAAAATACATAGCTTTTTTGAAAAGTTCTTTTGACCATACGATTCATAATAAAAGCTTTAAAAAATGTAACAGCAACATTAATACTGATAAGTGTAAACCTGGCACTATACCTTATTACTTTAAAAAGTTATCAAATAATGTGTCCGTTTAAACAAAAAATATAAGTGTATGTATTGATAGTTCTGTCAAAACACCTACAGTCTTGTGATGAGAATGTAGACTTTTTTCGTCAATAATAAATATTTTTATTTACTCCATCATAACATTGCCGGACTTTTGAACAAAGTCGATATACTTTCTATTTATTTAGATGAGTTGTCAGAAAAACCAAATAGTTGATGTTTTATGTATCACTCGACATTTTATAATGTCAGGTCATGAAACGCATTTAAATGTACCAAACTACACTTTACCAGCGTATTTTAGTAGGAAAAATTGTAAAAGAGGTGGTTCTTGCATATTAGTACGAAATGGACACTACTGGAAACAGCTGCCTGATACTTCAATGATCTCAGTAGTTAATGATTTTGACTGTTGTGCAATTGAGGTAACTAAATACAAAATGATTATTATTTGTGTATACAGAGTACCAGGGGGAAATTTGAATATATATTTTTAGTACATTAGAGCAATTATTAATTAAAATAAGTAAGATAAAATATGAACACATAATTTTAGCAGGCGACTTAAATATAGATGTATTAAAAAACAATAATAGTACTCTTGAACTAAAATGTCTATTGCAAGCCTTTAATTTAATACTATCCATAGAGCAGCCAATAAGATTAAAAAGCCAAACTTGTTTGGACAACATTGCTCATAATTTTCCAAGAGGACATTGTTAGTCAAATGTTATCAAACTTGCCCTGTCGGATCATACTGCACAGATAATTAAATGTCCTTTGGTTCAAAGAATTATGACTCCTCAATGGTTCTCCCTACAGAGAGATTATTCTAATGCAAACATAAAAAAAAAAATTTGCATCAGTAAATTAACCTTTTCTGAAGTTTACAAATGTAATAACCCAAACACAGCATATAACTCCTTTTTTGAAACGTTTAAATTATTTTATGATTTATGTTTCCCTCTTAAAGTTGTCACTATTAAAGTGAATAAAAAGTGCAAATGGATTTCTCGAGGTATTAAATTATGTAGTTTAAAAAAAAGAGAATTGTTATGGCAAGCTAGACTTAAACCTACAGTAAGTAATAAATTAAAGTACAAGACAGATACACAAAATTATTTAAAAAAATTATAAACCTAACTAAACGTTCTCAAAATATACACAGTATAAAAAATTCTGTCAATAAAAATAAAACTACATGGCAAATAATAAATTCTTCAAAAATAAATGTCCCCAAACAAACTATAAATAAAATTGTCGTTAATAACAAAAGTCTTCACGATCCACAAGTCATAGCAAATAAATTTAATGACTACTTCATAAATAAAATCAAACCAATTCCCGAACGCGGAAAAAATATTACCAGATATATAAATACGTCTTTAAATTCAATGTTTATGGTTGTAAGTACACGAAATGACATATTTAAAATTATTAAAGATTTGAAAAATAAATGCAGTGTGGGCAATGACGAAATATCTACAAAAGTCATAAAATCTGTAGCAGATTTAATATGTGACCATCTGAGCTATATCTTAAATCTTTGTATTATTCATGGCACATTTCCTGAACGGCTTAAGACTTCTATTGTTAAACCATTACATAAAAAAGACGACAAAGATCTTATGCAAAATTAAAGACCAATCTCACATCTTCCAATTTTCTCAAAAATATTTGAGAAGTATATTTATAATAAAATATGCACCTATCTCGAATCAAACAACATTTTATGTTCTGAACACAAAAAGGTTTTCGTAAGGAAAGAACTATTAATATGGCTATTTATGACTTTTTAAATATAGTAATGTCTAGTATTGATAATAGAATACCGATTTCTGCTGTGTATTGTGATATTTCACAAGCTTTTGATTATGTTGACCACAATATTCTAATAAATAAGCTTGATGCCTACGGGATAACGGGTAATGTCCTTAATTTAATAAAATCCTATTTAAAAGACAGAAGACAGTTAGTCGCAATAAAAAGCTCAACTTGAAAACTAAAAGAGAAGAAACATATATGTCTAGTCAGCGTGAAGTAGCATTCGGTGCTCCCCAAGGCAGTGTTTTAGGCCCACTGTTGTTCATTGTGTATATAAATGACTTACCTAAAGCAGTGAAACATCCCGTAACATTATTCGCTGATGACAGTACGGTTACCATAGCTTGCAACAAACCTGATCTCTATGAGTCGGACATTAATGAGGCACTTAGTTCGATTATATTGTGGCTAGAAAATAATAATTTAAAGATAAATTTAAACAAAACTCAAATAATCCATTTTAGTCAAAGACAGTCTCCCATGGTCACAATATGAACGTTAATTACCAATGTGAATATATATGTTCTGCAAATAACGCCAAATTTCTTGGCTTGACAATTGACAGCCAGTTAAATTGGAAAGACCATATAGAGGTTATTTGTAAAAGATTAAGTAGCTCGTCCTATGCCTTACAAAAACTATCACGGGTAGTAAATACAGATGCGCTTTTAACTGCCTATCATGGTATTGTTGCATCCGTTCTTAGATACGGCATTATGTTCTGGGGCAACTCTACCCACAAAGAAATAGCGTTTAAATTCCAAAAAAAGATGCATTAGAGCTATGTTTCGCCTTCAAGTAATGGAGAGTTGCAAACCGTATTTTATTGAACATAAAATTTTTACACTTCCATCTTTATTTATATTTGAAGTAGCGTTATTTGTGAAAAAAAACCCACATTTATTTAATACCTTGTCAGATGTCGTCTTACGAAGTAGACGTAAAAACAACATATGTATACGTAAGGTAAACACGGCGCTCATGTGGAAAAGTGTGTTTTGTTTAGCGCCCAAAATCTTCAATAAACTACCGGAGACAATAAAAACATTAAACATTAGCCTTTTTAGAAAAAAATTACGAATATTATTGACTGAGAAGTGCTATTATTCCATTACAGACTTCCTCAACGACAGTATTTAAACAGTAAAATTTTATTGATATCCTTAGATTTAAGGTTTGTTATTATAAAGATTTTGTTATTTGTGTTCTTCTTGCATTTCATTATTTTAAATTTTTTTTTAATCACATTTAAATATTTGTACGCCAACATTGGCAGGACACAGAACTGCACTTCTGTTATTTCGCAACATCTTACCATAAACCTGTGTTTAACCAATAAATATAATTTGAATTTGAACAACTGCATGAGACCATACAGATGTGTTAAGCGTGGAAAGAACCATAGAACCTCTGAGTGCAATAAAAAAATATCGTAACACACCTGCGAAGTGTGCCCTATGCTCATGCGATCATCCAGCTAACTACAAAGGCTGTCAAATCTACAAGGATCTCGTTGCACGAATACATAATAACTCGAAGCACAGGCTGACTACTCAGCATACTTCCAACTTACCAGTCGTACAAACCACCGCTGCTACAACCTCCACTCTACACCCAACAACCACCAGAGATTGTGAACTGCAACAGAGATCCTATGCAAGTGTGGTAGCCGCCAAGATGGTAACGCAGTCAAAACTACACCAGCTTCTGATAACACCACTGGTAATCAACGAAATCTGACTCTTAAAAGCATACTCATAAAACAAAGTGAGAAGATCGATCTCCTAATTCAACAAATGAGCTCCAGGTTGGACCTTATCACAACTCTCATTACAAAACAACAAAGGACTTCTCTAAACCTTGCAACGTGGAACATTAATGGCCTTGCACCTAACTCTCATGAACTCGAAGCATTCCTCCACTCCAACAAATTTGATGCATGCCGTATATCCGAAGCACATAAAACCAATCGAAACCAAATCTGCATCACCGGATATAGCGTGTACTTTACCTGCCACCCGGATGGCGGCGCTCATGCTGGGTCTGCGATTGTTATTAAGAATAGCATAAAACACTGTCTACTGCAGCCGTACGCGACTAACTACCTACAAGCCACCACAGCGCGCATAGAAGACGGCTATGGTCATATAAACCTCTCGTCCATATATTGCCCACCGCGACATTGCATTAAAGAAGACATGTTCACAGAATATTTCCAGTCTCTGGGGAATCGCTTCATAGCTGGTGGGGACTGGAATGCTAAACACACCTACTGGGGATCACGAGTAATCGTTACAAGAGGTCGAACTAAAAAAAAGAGCATCGATTCCAATCGACTAATACCATTATCTACTGGTGAACCGACATACTGGCCCACAGACAGCAACAAGAAACCAGATTTGTTGGACTTTTATATGACCAAAAATATTCAACCTCTTTAGGTTCACATAGTATCTATTAAGCCTCGACGGCTCCTCGGACCATAGTCCAGTGATGCTGATGAAAAGCACAACAATCATTTACTGTGTACCCTATTATGAGAACCTGTACAATGCAAAAACGGACTGGGATAATTTTGTAGTGATAGGGTAGTGAATTTCTGGAATCCAATATAATTCTTAAACTTCCACTGAAAAATCCTGAAAAATTGACCACGCGTGCTTATACATCACCAACCTGATACAAGTAGCGGCTTGGAAAAATACTCCTACTCTAGAAACACCCAATCGTAGAAAACTAATTCCAGTTGATATCCATATATACATATATGATATATCCATATCAGCAAGATACCTATCTGAAAAGCGCAGACTTCACAGAGTGTGGCAACATTCACGCAATAGAGAAGACAAAACACGACTCAACCGGGCGATCACTGAACTAAAGGCTGATCTCGCAGAGGTCGCAAATGCATCGCTGAACCGAAAACTAGAATGTTGTCTCCAAACTCAAATGGCCGGCTCTCTCTGGAAAGCCACAAAATCCATGCCCCAACCTCAACAATGTCTCCCCCCTATAAGGTCCGCCAACTCCTGGGCACGTACCGACCTGGAAAAATGTGAAGTATTTGCAAACCATCTAGCCAGCGTATTCAAGCCTAAGCAAATGCATAGAGTCTACCAAAAGATAAGACAAAGCCTCAGAAATAAAGAGTACTGCTCAGCAGCATTTCTTGATGTCCAACATGCTTTCGATCGGGTTTGGCATAAAGGCCTATTGTGCAAAATAAAGAGGACCCTGCCCCACTCTTTCTACCTTCTCTTGACATCATATTTAAAAGATAGAACATGCCAAGTCAAGCAACGCGGCGCTAGATCTTCTCTGCACACTTGTGACGCAGGAGTGCCTCAAGGCTCGGTCCTCTGCCCGGTGCTGTATCTTATTTACTCACGACCTACTGCAAGCCACCACAAGCAATGTAACTGCGACGTTTGCGGATAATGCTGCATTTCTGACATCTAGTAGTGCCCCAGATGAAGCTAGTAGATTTTTACAAATCCAACTAGACCAAACCTATAGCTGGTTGCAAAAATGGCGAATTAGAGTGAGTGCCCCCAAATCGCACCACATCACTTTCACGTTGCGAAAGAAACTATGCCCAACAGTAAATCTTGGTCAAGACCGCTACCTCAATCTACATGTGTGATATACCTGGGTTTCTACTTGGATCAACGTATGACCTGGAAGGAGCATATAAAACATAAATGGAACGAAGTCAACTTTCGTTTTATAAACCTATTGTGATAACTCGGTATACAATCAGATGTCGGTCTATGCGACGTATTACGGTCGTTGCGACGACAGTTATGCCGTCGGGAACTCGGTCGCCGACGACTTCGTTGCAAGTTGATTTCCTCTTCCAAGCGCCTGACTCGGTCTCGTTCTCTCTCCAACTCACGCTCTTTATCCCGGATGCTCTGGCTGCAGACGCTGCGATGAGCAGGGTTACGGCTCCGATAGCGAATGCGACTTCTACAGTCCACCTCGCTGCGCAGTCGACTCCGACTCCGCCCAGCTCCTTCGCCATCGCGTCCCGATCCACCGGGTTCTGGCGTCTCCAGGTATCGGCTTGCTCCATTCCAACCTCGCTCCATTTCCTTTAACTCAGAGACGAAAAGTTCGGTTTGAATTTGTATTTTTAAATAGATGGTAAATTAATTTAAAAAAAATCGCCTATCTCGGAAACGGTAAATAATGAAAAATTCATATCCTTTTATAAAACCTCGGAGCATATTTCTTAGAACCCTTTTCTGACCTTAACATGACCTTGACCCTTGACCTCCAAACCACAACCAATAACGATATACTTTATTTAAAAAAAAATATACGGTCTTGGAGCTTCCTCCTCAAGACCATGGTTGCACCTTAATGCGACCTTGACCCTACGTTCACGGCACAAGCTAACCATAATCAAGTAGTATTCTTTTCGTAATTATCCTTTACATACATACACAGTCTCACTCCTATATCCTCGAAGAGCTAGACAGAGCTAGATATTGCTATACTCACTTTTGACCAGACCAAAGAAATCCCAACAACACGTTGCCCGATCCGGGCATCGAACCCGGGATATGTCATGTGTGGGTGTGTATGTGTTAAAATAAGCCGGCTTTGCTAATCCCTATATCTGAAGAGTTGAACTTATTGTTCCGGAATACGACTTTGGCTCATTAAATCTAAACCGTAGTGAATCTGTGAGTTTCACTGTCATTTGTAGAATATTTTTCTGTGTTGGCGGAAACAATCTGAGTGGAGGAGTAGGCAACATTCGCGCGGCCTCATTAAGTTTAACTATTCGCTAAGGGTTCAGCTGGCTCTCGGACCAATCCTGCTGATGTCGTCCGACGAAGATCCTACAAGGGGAAGGTTTCCTGCTGGATGAACTTTATCTTTTATATTGCTGCTTAACTTACGTTTAATTGAGAAATTTTGTTCCAGGGATGAGCTAGGTACGTAATATGTATGACTGATGAGGCTTTTCGGTAATGTGCAATGTTTCTGACTAATATAAAATCAATGAGAATGAAATTGGGTAGAGGGTAGATTAATGCAAATGTTTATTAATGCTTCACAAAACTACTATTTCTTTATCCCAATGGCTATACATAGATTTATAATATCTTACTTTTACTTTGATCAAAATAGAGCAAAAGTTATCTTAGCCAATATAGAGACCGTGCGATGCATCTCTGCGGCTAATAATGAATAAAAAATATAAATAATGTAACTTTCAAAAGATTATTTTATGCTTCGACGAATCACAACACCAATCCTGAATTGCAACGTCAACTAATATGTACGACATGTAATAAAAGCTAGAATAAATAATATGATCGAATTATATGATCAACTACACGAACATAAGACATTAATCACACAAGAGCAACGAACGTTACACTGAAGCTCTTCCAGGTGAATCTATCCGCGTGGCCTCATGTTTACGGTCAATTAAACGAAAGAACTTATCCCCAACTTTGATGTACCGCCGACCTGGAACTAATTTGAATTAGGCGAAAACGGCCCACCCACCACAGAGCCTGACTTGACGCTACCCCATTCACCACTTATTGCGAAACTTATGCTCCAACAAGCTTAGAAAGTTTTAAGGAAATTGGAACCAAAGAGCATTTTATAAAAAAGTTTAATTAATCATTAGTTCCAAGTTTGAAGTTCGTTTATGCATCGCTGAAAGCAATGACTTTGATATATAAGAAAGTTTACAGCCCCTTATTTAATAATAGTTTGCCAGTTAGAATATTGGCTGACTTCGTGAAAAGACTGCGCAATTAGAGTTTTAAAACTGGAAAGCAAATCCTTTTCTTTTCCCTTTTTACTTTTGACATAGAGCTAGTTGGCAAACACAATTATTTCATACTTACCTAAGGTATCTAGGGAGATAAGATTTTCTTTTTAAAAGGATGAAATTATGAGAAATGTCTTTGGCAGTCCTTAATACCATATTTTATGTAAAAGACATGCCAATCTGTTTATCAATCTTAATTTCAGCGAGGTGAACATTTTCGTACACACCATAAGAAACAACACAGCAAAGAATTCTGTCACCGCATTTATATAAGGCAGTCAGTTAGACGTAGACATGAATTGAGGTAAATATGAAAATATTTAGTAGTCGAGGTACGTAGACAATGACGATGGTTTGCAATCTGGAACACCGAACGTGAGCGAGGAGCGACCCCGATTCTCCTCCACAACATGCCCGCCATCGCTGACATTGTATCCCGTCATGTTTTGATATAACCCTGCAGTCGCTGCATTCCCGTAATACCGAAATTAATTATCCGGCATCGGAATATGGCACTTCGAGTTTATCTATTAGGTATTTGTTGCAAATATATTTGTGGCATACTTAACATGCTATCATCTATCGCGACAAGTTTGCCCCGATACAGGCAGCTCATTATTTTACCTAAATTAAGTAAATTTTAAAACTCCACAATTTTGAAATAATGAGATTGAAATTATTATTATTTCACACACAATTAAGTTGGTAAAAAGAAATCCAATTAATGAGCCTTGAGATGAACTCTTGGGAGAATACTAAAACAATAAAATTGCCAGACCGAAACTTCTCAAATATAATAACAAAATAAAATAAATTCAAGTATGGTTTATTAATTCACTGTTCGATTAAGTTCAACAACGTTTTCAAGAATTTTCTAAAGAAATGTAGGCAAATGTAACAGGTGATTTGTTCTGCTCCTGGACGATTCACTTCATTTTAATGTTCCTTCAAATTATACGGACTTTGACCTCAAAAGATACAGCCCTTTTAACGTTATTTTATAATTGAAACTAAGAATTTTTATTACGTTTCCTCTCGTCACAATAGATCTCATCAGATAGCAGTGACAAAGAGGCCTCTGAGGACCGTACCTCTTTTTGTGAATACCTTTGAATGTAATATTATCTCGGAGTTGTAGGCAAGTGTAAAGCGATAGAAAACCCTCAATAACTTCCAGTAAATTTGAAACGAAAAGTCCATTAAAATTTAATCTAGGTATTTGGGCTTAGGTTTTTTATTTTATGGCTGCTACGAGCAGAAATGTTGTTAACCGAGGTGAATTTACCTAGATATTTTAGAAGTACCTCAGGGTACCTACGTACAGCATATTATCTTCTGTCATTATCACGATTAAAGGAAAAGTGAACAAATAAAGTAAATAAGATAAAGCATTACAATAAAGAATACGCTTCGATTTTTCGTTTATGAAGGAACTATACAAATAACCCAATGGTTATTTGTATAGTTTATTATGGGTCAATACCTAATAGCACTTCTCAACTTCCCCCCTGTGGGATCTCCACTTTGTCGTGGTGGGAGGCTTAGTTAGTGTTGGACACCCACGGTGAAGCTAATTGGGATCCCGGGAGTGGACGCTCCGCGTGGGCTTGAAGTGCGGGTGCGGGGGACCGTTCTGTCTGTCCCTTACAGTCGGGTGAGATCACGGGAGGAGAGGCGTGTCGGTTTTGCGTTGCCGCGCGCCCTATCTCCCGCGACCAAATGGGGGCGCACCATTCGATGCGTTGCGGTGGGGACGCAGAGGAAGAGGAGATGCAGTGTTGTCAGTTGCCGTCCTCCCTATCCTCTGCGGCTGCTGGGTGTGGTGACGGCGGAGCCCAACACCTTCATCCGCCGCCAAGGAGGTTGTGGCCTTCGGGCTACCCGCTGAGGTGCCAGGGTAGAATGCTAACGCGACCACCTGGCGCCCTAAAATGGTGTGGAAGTATGCGCTGTGGTTTTAGTGGGTATTACGGCCTTACACTCCAGCGGTCGAGTCCCACATACCATGCATTTCCAAAGCGAGAAAAAAAAAACCCTTCTCAACTTAGTTAAATCTGTTTATTTATTTGTGAGATTCTCCGTTTGGCGAGATTAATGCTGGAATCTGGTTAAGATATCACTTACCATCAGAATCGAATTTCCAATATAAATAGCGGTATGACCGAACAATTTTAACTTCTTAACAGCTGCTTCGTAAATAAACATATTTTTTCACAGATCTACTAATTTACTGGATTATGATGGTAAAATCAAACCTGCTACACTGCAGTCATGCTAACTCGTTTGAATAAAATAAGTAGAACCATCAAAATCAACTAACACTGAAACCAGAGATTTCTACGCTTCATCAATAAAGGTATATTAAAACAAAACGTATACCTAGCTCGCTTTGTTTAGGTATTCACAACGCAACTACGGAAACAACTACGCTCTCCCGTAAATCTAGTTAAGGGTGTCTAGCTGTAAATTGGTAACAGGGTGGCCGCTGGTTCAAGCCGTGACATTCAATAGACGACAAACGAACAATCAGTCGGTGGATATGCCTCGGATTTGGGATTCCAATCTCGCTCTCGGTATGAGGTTTCCTAGTTGTAAGTTACCAGTGTAATGAATGTAGGGGAAGCGCGTGAGATTTGTACTTAAGAATAGAAGCAAGTAGCGTTCCGTTGTCTCTGCCTACCCCGACAGAAAAAAGATATGAGTATTTTTATGTATGTAAGTTACCTATACAGGATGTTTTTCTAAGCAAAGTACATAATGAAGGACGCGATAGCACTTGGTTGGTTAAACCAAGTTCTATCAATATAAATAGATTGCACAAAAAAATATAAATAACATAAATATAGACGAATGTAAATAATGCAATAGAGGCTGTATGACACATGCCCGGCGCGCGGCGTCGCGCGTCGTCCGCTTACTCATTTAACCAGATATTACAGAATCAGCTATTCCACAAAGCGACTGCCGTCTGACCTCTGCAACCCAAAGGGATAACGCTATTCCATGGTTAAGACCAGTATCAGTTTATTCTAGTATTTTAGTATTAGATTATTTTAGTATTGTATATTAGTTAATTTTAGTATTAGAACGTCATGACAGCCAAGACCAACAGCTTAACGTACAAGCTGAAGCACTGGGCAAGCGATAATTAACATTTTAAAAGGCACATAACTTCGAAAGGTCAGTGGTTAAACGCCGTGTATTCTAACCCGATATGTACCCTTTGCATGGCTACGCCAAAAAGATATCGCTGCCTCGTTTATACGTTTTATTATAATTATGCAAGCTAAATTTCTTGCGATTGCGAGCGTTTTTGGAAATAAGATTGAAACAATATCGGAAAAATTCAGATAGTAAATAATTTT
The DNA here is from genome assembly GCA_944739405.2 of Euclidia mi. Classification (NCBI taxonomy): domain Eukaryota; kingdom Metazoa; phylum Arthropoda; class Insecta; order Lepidoptera; family Erebidae; genus Euclidia; species Euclidia mi. Next base: position 39,775,761 of record OX123190.2, on the reverse strand, counting down.
GTGAATCTCCGTAGAGGTACCAACTTTACCTTGATGGTTTCACATATCAGAAATCATTATTTTAATAGACTAAAATAACCCATACGTGTTCAAATTTTGTAAATAGATATGTACATACATGGGGTGTGCTATTCCAAATCAAATGATAAATCAATGAAGTCGAACATTTAAGTAGTCGCACGTTCGTAATATCGAATGGTTAACATAATTACACAAACTGCAATATATCGTGCACTCAATACATCGAGTGTTGAGTTCTGGAAAGTGAAAAAATGCTAGATAAGTAAATAGATTGTCATATACTATAGAACCTACTTCTGAATTTCACTTGATTCAAATACTCAGTACATGCTAATAGAACTCTCTGACGGCAGATCTCATTTGGATTACATACAATCTAAAAACAGGCGAAGGAATAAAGATGTTGTGACACATTTCTACACATCATTTTTAGGTTGTACCTACATGAGTGTATGAATTAATACCGGATAGATCATCCCGATGCTCTAATCAATAATACCCATCTAAATTCTTAATTATCAAATATGTACGAGTATAATGGAATATATTGTATTTGTCTGATATTACAGTGTTATGGAATTTGCTGTATTAATACAAATACAGTAATAGCTGTAATGTTTGAAGTTGGTGTGCCAACGAGAGCATTTAAAATCATTCCATCCAAGTTAAGAGCTTGAACTATGAATCGGCTTACCTACGTAATCACTACCATTCATAGAAAATCCGATGGCTGAACCGCAGCTCGCAGATACGAGTGGGATCACGATAGAACCATACTAGATACAAGTAAATAAATCACACCAACGCAATGATGAATACCGAGGCTGATGTAAATGCGTATAAGCATAACTAGAAAGCATTACTTCCACACGCATTACCTACATGTAGCTAACCCACCTACCCACGGCTCTACCTACCCCGCGCGAGTGTGACTGTGTGAGTAGCGTGCCATACAATTTATGCTGATTTTATCAACCGACCATGTGCGAACGTAGTCCCGACGAGAATATATCTACGCACTCGTAAAACGTCTACCTCACTTTTACCTATCTTAATCTTAGTAACAGCTACTTCACTCCCGCTAAGCACTTCACACGAAAAGACACTCGAGGTCTCTTTTAACACAAATATATTTAAGCGTCTGATCTTCTCACATACGCTACGTTAGAGTGAAAGTACGACGCGCGAACACAAGCTTAGGACCGCTGTAATCACTCAGCTATTCCAACGTATTTAATATTTCAGAAAGGAATCTTTTGGTATTTTATTGCGGCGGAATTGCCTCTTTATTTTAAGATGATGATGGAACGAGATATAGTAAGCTTTAAAGAAACTCTTTGATGCGACAAATCCTTTGATATAAATTATCAGATGGAGGAACATGGCGAGCGGAGCGAGCTAAATGAATTCAAAGACTATCTCAGTTTCTTCCACTTTAAGGTTGTATATCAGAAACTCGTAGTGGCAGCTGTGACGTAACCCAAATGCCTTATGAATTATTTAAAGGGAATCGTCCTCCGTCAGACTTTTGAATTATTTTGAAGCCTTGTGCATAATTAAGTGTTGGGCATTTTACTGTAACTCTTTTACACACGGGGACATGAAGTAATTGGGAGTTCGCTAATTTATTTGTTAGCTTGTGTGTAGGTCTAGTTCCACTTGTTCCGCCAGTACTACTAATATTTACATGAGACACACTGACCCAGATGCGAGAACAAAGAAACGAGCAAAATCAAAATATAGAAAGTTAAAGAAGTTTGTAGAGATCATTGAAGCTCGGTTTCATTTTTAACTTAAAATTACTTCGATGGAACACAGAAATTGCTATTTAAACTGGTACATTTCTGGGGTCAAGAGGCGTTCAAGCCAAAAACAATCAAGAACTTCTATCCATCGTAATATTGTCATAAATAAAATAATTTGATGGTGTAGCGGTTTTAACGGATGCCGTTAGTATGGCGCCGATTGTAAGTTCGATCACCATAGATGGCAACTCTATATGATTCTCAAATTGTTGTCTTATTCTTTGGACCTGGTTGTGCTCCGTGTCTGTAGTATAATAATAATAATAATAATTCTTTATTTAGACAACAAAGGCCCATTCGAAAGTGTTAGTTACATAGGTACTTACAAACTAATGTTTGTATTCTTAAAAACTAAAAGATACAGAAGATAGAATGGTATGTCAGTCTCTCCCCACATGAATCCGAGAGCAATGATTCATGTAGAGAGAATCAAGCCTATCAGCTATCATAGCCAAGACGCGGTTGGGGCTGGCCCGCACTCTGCAGAGCAAGGATGCGCATCTTTTACGGATGGTCGTATAAGCAATCCACTCTGTTTTCAAAGAACATGCCTGATGCGCTGCAGAAACGAGGCAGCCCCAACAACGCCCGGAACGCATTATTAAATTGTACTCGTAGAGCATTGTATGATCTTTGCGAGTATCTGGCCCACAGGCTGCTTGTATAAAGCGAGGTGCAGTAAGCTCTGAATAGAGTAAAAGCCTGCGGAACAGCATATTCGCTCTCACACACAATGCCCTACGTTCACGCTCAATATCTGCATCGTCTTTGAGTTCGGTAGTCAGCAGATGACCCAGGTACTTAAACTGCTGCACCTATGCAGGTACTTAAACTATGAGTGTTTATAAACATTCTCAAGACATCTGTTTATTTCTAGGGTAGGTATTATCTATTCAAAAGATCTAATGATTTATATCAACTTATTATATTCAAATTCATTTCAAAGTAAAATCTACTTCTATTAAATTTCTTTAGTACACCAATCTTCTTAGCTAAAATAAAAACCGATACCTATTTTATAGAATTAATTGATAAAGAGCAAAATCTTGTCGTTCATTAAAGTGGGCCGATAAGCCAGTGGATCCAGATTGGCAGAATATTAACCTCCACGGGCTGCGTCCCAGGAGGGTCACTAGTTAACACATAAATCTCCCCTCTAAGCTGAAAGCTAAGACCGACTTAAAATAAATTGCTTACAGAGCAGTTGTTCTCTGTGAGGACGGATCCACACTTCCTTTGTCTCAATCAGCCACCTCACTAGGGACATTAACCTTAGCATAATTGTGTTGTAGGATTTATCATTATTCACCTCCAACTCTGTATGAACGTAATGAAATACGGTACGAAAGATAATTGTGTGGCGTATTATGGAGAGTCGCGCGCTTTAAGTCAAGTCATTTCCACTTTATTTGAGTTGGATGAATCAAAGCATTAATAGATGAAGTTTAAAGTAATAGTTAAGTAATAAATATTTAAAACTATTTCGATGTGGGTAGCCTCGTGGAAGAACCAACAGACCGTCACTTACTTTTTGGAGTTATGTGCATATTGTGTTAATTATCGCTTGCTCTGTGCCCCAGAGAGCACGATAAACTGCGGCTCCGGCTGTTATGAAGATCTTTGATTGTCGTTATAGGTAGTTCAATTCCTCTGAACAATCTGACTCTGTATACCACGGTTGTCTCAACTGTGGTATATCGTTATCCCTTTAGATTGCGGAGGTTAGACATGCAGTCACTATGTAGAAAAGAAAATATTCAGTCAAATCTCGTTGGATTAGTGAGCGGACCCCGAGTTGCAACTGGGGTAACGCTAGAGGATGAAGAATAGCTCTATTCATAAGACCTTGTCTAGTAATACAAAAATTTTATGCGGTACATATTAATACAGAATAGAATACCAATATTAGTAAAAAATAAAAAGACTTGTGCATAAAACATAAACTCTTTGTTGATTAAAAATCAAAGAATGATCTTGTTAAGAAAAGTATCGCTCCGCTGCCTATAATAGTTTGTTAGGGTTCCGTACCTAAAAGATAAAAAACCGGTCCCTATTACTAAGAGGGAATTTATTTAGCTTAAGTCAGGTAACTTTCGAATTTCGATGGACCCGAGTTCACCGAGTTGCACAGGGTCTGAGGCGATGCACAGGGTAGTTCAACACCTCACTACCCCGTGCCGGAGACGAGGGCCGGACAGACCCGGCCAGCACTAGTGTGGGGCTGCGGAAGAATTTGGATTCCCGCGGTCCCGCGCGCACGTGCGAGGTGACACCCGGGGTGGTTTTGGGCGGGATGGACTACCTCCGCCTTTCCCCAGGCGGAGGTAGTCTATCAGGATTTCCCCCCACAATAAAAAAAGGGTAACATTACAAGCTTACAGCTTGAGCTTAGTCCTCCTCCAGTGACGCCTCTTGGCGTTGTATCTGATGGTATTGCCAGTGCGCATTCTAACCCATTGGGGGATGGGTCTGTTTTGTTTCAGCTTTTGGCAAGCTTGCGCTTGATAATAAATGTTTTGTGGGCCGACATTTTGCCGAGCACAGCTGTCAAAACAAAGTGAACTAAGCCTCCGCTGTCTGTCTGTCTGTCACCAGGCTGTATCTCATAAACCGTGATAGCTAGAAAGCTGACATTTTCACAAATTATGTATTTCGGTTGCCGATATAACAACAAATACTAAAAATAAAAAAATTTAAAAATGAAGGACATCCCATAAAATAAACGTGATTTTTTTTTCGTATTGTTTGCTAAAAAATACTAACGGTAACAGGTAGACGCTTAAAATTTTCACAGAATCTGTAGTTGTATATTACCTTTCAAAATAAATAATTAAATAAAAAAGTAAATAATAAAGGGGGGCTCCCATACAACAAACGTATTTTTTAAGCAATTTGTTACTCGATCTTAATAAACAGGGAGAAACTTAAAAAATATTTAAGTATACATACAACAAACGTGATTTTCTTTTATAGATGATGGTACGGAACCCTTCGTGCGTGAGTCCGACTTGCACTTGCCCAATTTTTTTTATCTTTACGTGAAAAAATGTATTGAATAATACAGATATTTTAGCGTTCATTTCTGTTATTCAAATCACAACTTCAGTGGTTTGAAAATACTAATAAATGGCTCGTTATGTGAACAACAGCAAAAAAGAAGATTATAACGTGGTGTTGAAGCACGTCCAATATACATAGTTTTCAGTATTTTGTCGGAAGTAGTTTGCAGTGGCTGCCCTTTGGTAAAGCTCGACATGCAACACGGTTATTTGCTGTTGTTCCGACAAAACAAATAATGTTCAGCTTTTTTTTCGGAAATTGGGTTCCGCACTAATACTTAAGACTTCATACTACTATTTATTCTGTTCCGTGAAACAAAACTCTACCCGTCTACACATCTATGAGTAAAAGTAATTCTAATACTTTGTTTCAAACGGTATGGAAAATATTTATAATATCTTTAAAACGATCTCATTCTTTGCAAGCCAGCTTTCTTTGAGGACGAGAGAAAATAAAGGGAAAGTAATGAAAAACAAATACCTCCTCTGCTCTATAAAAGTAATCCCTTCAAACAATACCTTATAATGTTTGAACAGGTTTACTGTTGTGCATTCAAAGCACCTTAACCTTTTAATATTATCATGGACGGACAAGGACATTGAAGAAAAGCTCATATTTGCCGTGATAATATTTTTAATTTAATATCCGATCGTGCAACACTGGCGCTTGTTATACAGTAAAATAACACAGAAAAAACGTTGACAATTGTGAAAACAAACAAATAAATCTAGATAAGAATTGTGACATAAATAAAAGCATACATGTAGATATTTGTAATCTAACGTAGTACCTATAACGATGGTTCGGACATTCGAACATGACGAGCGTCGAAATTAAAACTCGGCTTAGCAAAGCGATTCATATCGATTTCTTTCCCCCATTCAATGGTGAAGACAATTGCGACCGCCTCGGGTCATTCCTGCTGGACACAAGAACTAACGTACCCACGTTATAAAATTTAAATGAATGTTTGTCTGCGGAGAATAAAATATAAAGCTTTTGAAAATATGCGTACTTTGTAAAGACAAAGTAATTACGCTTATTTTGTTTGTTTGAGAAACATTTGGTTTTAGTATTGAATTATACGAAGGTTACGTGTAGTATAGCCATTGGTTTTGGATAAATTTAATGTTTTTAAATACATTTCGATATTTGGTTGTTATTTATACGTTTATATCGTTCGTGATCGCATCTAGCCAAGAAAAATAACTTTCTTTCTTTTTACGAATGTTGACGCACGAACAGAATTTGGTTCAAATCAAGGCCGCGAATCCGTAACTATAAATATTTATAATATACATGTTTCATGCCACAAACTTCGCGTTGCTCAGATTTGAATTAATCAATTCACTTCCGCTTCACGACACCTGTACACCGAAATCATTAAAATCAATTTCAGAGATTCTTTCACTTCAAATTTTACATAATTGAAAACGGTCTTTTCAGAAAAAAAATATTTTTAATCAAGTAAGCGACAAGTATTAAACATTAATAATTTATTATACAGATTAATTATTTATTAATCAATTCTTAGTACATCGCAAGAGATTGAACAGCCATTTTAAAAGTAATAGAATAGCTGAACGAATTGAATCACATTTCTAATCAGAACATGCGCACATATTTCATATAGTCTTTGTATTCAGTGTGAATCAGTAAGGCTGTGCTGCCACTGCCTGCATTGTTGAATGTGTGAGGCAGCTGAGTACAAATATTTCTGCAATTTGCTTTCCATTATATTTTCTAAAGACGAAAAGGATATCGAGTAGCTAGTCGGTAACCAGACAAGGCATAAGTGTAAATCCAGCTGGGTTACTGATAGTGAGATTGTATAAAGAGCAGATTCTACTGAGGGAGAAACGCAAGAGACAACAAACATCTTGCCACTTCTTCATAGGCCGGGTCAGATCAGAATATTGTGCTCCATTAGCCATAAAAGTTTATTTAAAAGAAAGAAAAGAAAAGAAAAGAAAAGAAAAGAAAAGAAAAGAAAAGAAAAGAAAAGAAAAGAAAAGAAAAGAAAAGAAAAGAAAAGAAAAGAAGCCCAGCCCAGCCCCTTCTGGACATCCCGGATGTGCAACCATCGCCGTGCCGATCACAACATGCAATCCTTGTGAGGTGTATCAGTGAATGCGTATTGTGTAGTGATTTATATATTATATAGTTAGTTGCATAAATTAAATAAATATATAAATGATATAAGTTACAAAATATATAGAAGCGCGCCAAACGGTGGTGCCGACTGCCGGTAACGAGTTGAGGGCTGACTCGCCGTCAGCTGATGTGTACCTATGCACGTACCTACATTAATTATATGGTATACACATTGTTGCGTATCCTAAACAATCGCCGCGTCCGCGTTGCCGGGAGGCGAGGGGCGAGCGGGTGTGAGGTCCGACACTCGGCGCTCGCTCACGACGAAGCGGAGCAAGTGCACACACGCCGCGTCCGCGTTGCCGGGAGGCGAGGGGCGAGCGGGTGTGAGGTCCGACACTCGGCGCTCGCTCACGACGAAGCGGAGCAAGTGCACACACGCCGCGTCCGCGTTGCCGGGAGGCGAGGGGCGAGCGGGTGTGAGGTTCGACACTCGGCGCTCGCTCACGACGAAGCGGAGCAAGTGCACACACGCCGCGTCCGCGTTGCCGGGAGGCGAGGGGCGAGCGGGTGTGAGGTCCGACACTCGGCGCTCGCTCACGACGAAGCGGAGCAAGTGCACACACCATCCGAGGCCGCCTCTTGACGCTACAGACACGAACTTTTTTTTTCCGACGATTGCACTAAACTGAAAATTATGCACATTATACGCACAAATTCAATTATTGAAAATTAGCTGTGACAAACTGTGTTCAATTTTGGTATTATTCTAGCATTAGTTGATCACTTATTACCATTGTGATTCATTAACTTTATTTGTGTTAAAAATCAATATAATAAAATAGTGTCTAGAACACTATCATGAAAGGCTGTTATTATTATTTCTGATCGAGCGGATATCCGATAACTTGCTAAACGTTATCCATATTATTTCCAATGTTTTCCTCGAGCATGATTTCTCGCCCCGCACATCTATAATGTAAACGTAGCCTAAAGCTAGCTCGCAAACTATACATCTCGTATCGTTGCCGCAATTTGTCGCAGCGCCGTTCAGTTTCAAATAAATTGTTCGTTGAATCACAGTATAAAGACATACAGTAGTTTGACGCCTTTGATCTCGTAGAAAAAGCCGACAACGTCTAGACAAGGGTAAGTAGGCTAGGGCTGCCACATGTAAACAATACCTACTTATTCAAACACCGTCTATTTATTTTAGAAAAATATTACAATTGCTACGCTACATGAATAATATAGTGTAAATCACTTATCTATACATATAAATAAAATTGGAGTGTCTGTTTGTAATATTAAAATAACCGCTTTTTACTAAATGCATATGGATGAATACACGGTACATACACCGAAATGACATTTTTCAATTTTTGTCTGTCTGTCTGTTTGTTCTCGCTAATCTCTGGAATGGCTGGACCTATTTTGACGGGACCCTCACTGGCCTGATGTACCAAGGAGTAACTTAAGTGGCTACGCGAAGAAGTTCCCTCAGGACGCAGGTGAAACCGTGGGAAACAGCTAGTTTATTATATAACAATAATTAACGATAAATAATTATTATAAAACACGTTACATTTTTCGTGCGGTGACAGATTTGCATACAAAGTATCAGTCAGCACCTATTTCATCCCGCAGGTGTCGTGGGAGGCGGTTAAGAATATAAAGCATTTTTCGTACAAACCAAGTTATAATAAAGCGATTGACATAGCGGTGGTTTAATGGATGGGTAACCTTGGGATCAGATTGCAGAGCCTATGTTATCGATATGAAGTATTTTGCAGAAATCAAGGTCATTTTATGGATGGGTGACCGGGCTATGAGATTACAGAGAACATGTGTGGGGTTTATAAAAGGGGGCCAAAAATATGGTAATTTTTGAGCTAGGATGCGCCGTTACCAAGATACATAATAATATGTGATAGGTACTTACCTAATGCGAAGGTACTAGGTACTTATTGAATGAAATTAAAATCACACCAGAATTGAATATTACCTTACAACGCATATTTTCTTACGTCTGCCATATTGTTTACGTACAATAATTGCTACTTTATTCTGTGATTTGGCCAGACATGAGATATTGTAAAAAGTTAGTAGATTAGTAGGAATTTGCACATTATTTTAATTGGTTATAGGTACATACATTTCAAAATAATATAGATAATTATAATTAATGAAATTTTCTCTTTTGGTATGAGTAAATTGATGAAATCGCAGATTTTTTAAATCCTTATTTATTTAAATCTTTAAACAGCATAAAGAATTTCAATGTCTCACAGTATAAGTCGTATGCACCATCTTAATTAATATTCATAAGCAAATAAATAAGTAACGAACAAGAAACAAGCACGTGCCAGCCCCCAAAAACATGTACCTAGTTAGGAACTAAGGCGATATACGTAACTAGGTACCGCTCTTCCCGCGTCTCACCTCTTGGCCCCCGCACGATTGACCCGTCTTGACGCGTTCGTCGAACGACTGTATGGATTATTTGACTGTGGTTGAATGTTCTTTCCATACCATCACTAATTGGAGTTAGAACTTACATATCCAAGCTATTGAAAATGAGATCGTTTGATGGCACTACGAATCAATAGTGAAAACATGATATAGCGACCGCAAAGCAAGTCCATACAGACCATTAGTTATTAGAGCTTTAGATTATTTATTTGATATTGGTTACATTTGGCTTCGTAGTGATTGGCAAAGATGTTGATTGACAGCTGTTACTTTTTACGTGCTGTCTGTGGCTTTAGCCAAGTGATTTTTTTATAGTTCGTAGAAACTATCAAAAAGTCTGTGGTACGCGCCGTAATCCTAGAACCAGGGCGTGACAATCTTTTAGTGTGTTCACTGGGCTATTATTACTTTTAGGTAATGACTAATTGTTTGTATTATGTGATTATATTATGTTACAAAAGCTAATGCTATTTCATAAATTATAGCAGTACGAAAAATCGTGTGCCGTATAAACCATATCAAGCTAATTTTGTATAAAAGGCATGGCAATCTAGCAATAATTCATTTTACGTGGGTTTATTATTATTAATTTCACATAAAACCAAAAATTACGTTCCGTTTTGCATATTTGAATGTAGAATTTTTGAAAATTCTTTAAAAATATTTAGACGCAACTCCGGCAGCCAAAATTACTTTTAGGGGATTAAAACTAACTCCCTTAAGCCCCCTATACCACCAATACCTTCAAATTTGGGCGACGCGTTTCGAAACCCGACCAAAAGTCAAAGTCAAAAATCATTTATTCATCTAGGTCACAAGGTGACGCTTATGAACGACAATTTTTTAAAGTAAATTACTAATGCTTCTACATTTACATTTACTGCCTCGTTCGCAAAGCAATAGGTAGAACCACGAGAAAGAACGGGCAATAAAACTCGTGGCCACTCTTTTTAATCGCCAGTGTTATGGTACATATTTTGTTTTTGTAAGGAGCTGCAACTGTTCCACATTGTAATTCATTACTTGTAAATAGTTAATAAGAACATACATAATACTTAAACAAATATGCAGTTACTAAATTAAGTGCTGTAGTAGTCTTCCAATGTGAATCTTGTGTAACAGGAGCATCCACTTACGCCTTATAATGTAGGCAACTCACGATCATGTTCAGAACTATGGTGGAAAAGTATGTTACAGAAAGTGACGGTATATGAATACACGAAAATTACAAAAACGTTAGTATCCAGCCCATGATAACGAGTTATCTTCATCTAACACTGTAGCAAATTTTAATAAAATTTGTGGAACAACAATGAAAATTTAAATGTAGTAAGTTGAATGACCTAATAATACATGAATATTAAATTAATAGAACTAGAGATATTATATAAAAAAAACAAAACTGAAAAGCAAGGTATCTATATCCTAAATTCAAAATAATCAAGAGTTGGCTGGTGTAAGTGACCATCTATCCTTATCACTGAAATAATCATTAATGGTATAATAACCTTTCCTAATAAGGCAGTCTTTTATTTTACATTTGAACGTACTAAATGGTAATTCTAAAAGACTAATTGGTATTTTTTTGTATACTAGTCGACGCCAGCGGCTTCGCACGCACATATTTTTGAATTTCCCGTTTTGCCCGATCCCGTGGGAATTTCGGGAAATCCCGTCTTAATGCACCTCTACGGTCCCCAAGGAACATACATGCTAAATTTCAGCTTTTTGCGACGCGTAGTTTCGGCTGTAGCGTGTCTGTCAGTCAGTCAGTAACGCAAGGATTTTATATATTAAGAAGATACGAATACCTAGCCCTACAAAAGAATTATTAACTTTATGTAAACGATGATAAGGGGCATATAACTTATGCCTGTTTCGAGTATTTATGTTATGTACATCACTTTTTGGAGTAAATAAAGCTATATTTTGCCTAATATACTATATATTAGCAAATAAAAACTGCGAGGCTACTGTAAGAATCCCAATAGACTTAAAGCGTTCCCTAAGAGTATCTTTTGCACCTAACATGTATATTGCTCGTACCGCTCGTTTCTGTAGAACGAACGGTAGCCTTATATTAGGTCCCAGTTGTCTAATGTTAGGTAAAGCAAATTTAACGCATTTAGTCTTTTTAGAATTAAGCACTAGGTTGTTTGCTGTAAACCATTGTGTAACCTGTATAAGTGCATTATTTACATCATCAAATTGATTCCTATTGCTATCTACTTTAAAAATAAGTGACGTATCATCTGCAAAAAGAACGACATCAAAGATGTTTTTTAAATAAAAAGGTAAGTCATTAATATATAGAAGGAATAGAAAAGGACCTAAAATAGAACCTTGTGGAACGCCCAACTGTATAGGTAATTTAGAGGATGTAGTCCCATTTACATCGACGCACTGAAATCTTTGCCGCAGGTACGACTCGACAACACAAAGTGCGGTTTCCTCTACGCCGTAGTGGCGGAGCTTACGCAATAGTGTGTCGTGATGAATGCAATCAAATCCTTTTGAGAGGTCACAGAATACTCCGATAGCATTTATAGATGACTCCCAAGCATTATAAACGTGTTTTATGATAGCAACACCCGCATCAGTAGTGGATCTACCTTTAGTAAATCCGTATTGATCTTTATGAAGACTATTTAAATTAAAGTTTCTTAGTAGCTGCTTTAATAAAATCTTTTCAAATATTTTACTAAATGCCGGCAAGATAGAGATGGACCTAAAATTATTTATGACATTTTTACTGCCAGATTTGAGTAAAGGTATGATTTTACTTAATTTCATCAAATCCGGAAATACGCCTAAGTCAAAACATTGGTTAAAAATTATAGAGAGGTAGAAGCAACAGTCTCAACTATAGTACCTAAAATTTTAGTTGAAATGCCCCAAAAGTCGCCGGTATTTTTAATATTAATTGAATTATATGCGATCAATATATCTCGCGGGGTAACGTGCTCGAATCTAAACACGCTCTTGCATTCAGGTACACTGCTAAGCAAAAAAATTCCAACGTCTAAAGATGATGATTGCAAAGAGCTAGTAGTTGTTAAAGGTATGCTCGCAAAGAAACTATGCTCTTCTTGAGTTTGATTGGTGACTAATAAATTGTTTTCTTTTAGTTCAAATTGGTTTTCCTGTGGTCGTGCTCTTCTTGTTTCACTATTTATAATTCTCCAAGTTTCTTTAATTACATTTGTTGCATGCTTAATTTTACTACTAATAAATTTTGATTTTGCCATAACACAAACTGGTTTAAAAAATTTTTTGTCGTTTTTTACATAATTTAGAAAAGGTGTATCAAATCTATGTTGTTTCATACCATATAATTCAAACAATTTGGCTCTACTTCTGTATATACCTATAGTGGCCCACTGGTTAAAAGATCCGGTAGTACCCTTTAATGTAACAGTTTTACTCTTGAAAGTATTTTGAAACTCATTATTTACTATTCCAAAAAGTGAATTATAAATTGTATTTGGATTTTCTGAGTTCAATATTGAGGGATTGAGTTTAGCGATAATATTGTTTTTAAAACGTATAAGACGATTGGTAGTTTGAGGCCTACATTCTACTGTATGTGATTTATCATATGTTAAACAGGAAAAACTAGCTATCTGTCCACGGTGATCAGAAGGAAGAGAACTAATAACTACTGGGTTTTTAGCAACACAAGAACTAAATATATTATCCAAACAAGTAGAAGATGTTTCAGAGACTCTAGTAGGTTCACAGAATAAATTTCTTAAATTAAATTACTTAAAAAGATTCAGAAATCTAGTACACTGTGAAGAATTCTCTAAAATATTAATATTAAAATCACCACATACTATAATATTCTTATGACTACCTATAAATTTATTAAGAGCATCTTCCATAACAATCTCAAATAGATTATAATAACCAGAAGGGGGTCGATATACACAAATTACAATATATAAATCTAGTTCCACACAGGACAACTCAATAGTGCACTCAATAGATAAGATTACAATATCCTTACGTTCTTTGCATTTTAATAAATTTGAAGTCATTATGAGAGAACCACCTCTAATAGCCTGCTTTCTTATATACGAACACTGCACTGTGTAATATTCATTTATAGCAATAACCTCATGGGTGTTTAACCAATGTTCAGTTAAGCACAGAACCTTAACGTCATATTTTCCAGAAATAAACTTAACTCTAACTCTTTGCCAGATAGGCACTGCATGTTTTGATGTACTATATTCAAATACTGCAGCCTAACTGTTGACCTATCTTGGAGTTTAAATCACAAGATGTGTCAATAAAAACGTTGTTAGTACATGTACTAACCCTATCAAATAAATTGTAAACACAAGGCTCACTGCCTTGCTGTAAATTGTATGCTAATAACTTAGCAATTTGTCGCTTAATATAAAATGGCAGATACATTGTATCTTTAGTTAAAATAAATTTACTAATAAATTTATTAGCGTCAAAAAACAATATTGCGTCACTATGACGACAAGTTACATACATACATACATACATAGACTCACGCCTGTGTCCCCGAAGGGGTAGGCATAGGCATATCAAACGCCCACTTTTCGCCAGTGTTTTGATCCCACGTAATAGGTGGCGAGCCTATTGCCGCTTATCGGGATATTTTGTTTGCCAGAGCCTCCTCCGTTGATCGGCAGGTGCACCACTTGCAGGTGAGGTTGGCTTGGGACCCTATGTTCTTGGTGGAACCCCTATGCACCCTATGCACCCCTATGCACCCGACGACAAGTTATGTTATACAATAACATGTTTAATGAGTGTATGTGCATATTTTGTGTGTGTGTTAAGTTGTTTGAGTAGGGTAAAGCACCTAAAATAAATTTACAACTAAATTTAGAATTAAGTTCTATCAACAATTCAACACATTCTATGATATCCTGTCTCTTTACAGTTAAACTGTTACCAAACAATAATATTGCAGTACTACTCTCATCTAAGGGGTGTAACTTAATCTGATTAACTAAACTACAGTAACTATCCCCTGGCCTCTATCAACAATTCAACACATTCTATGATATCCTGTCTCTTTACAGTTAAACTGTTACCAAACAATAATATTGCAGTACTACTCTCATCTAAGGGGTGTAACTTAATCTGATTAACTAAACTACAGTAACTATACCCTGGCCTACAATAATTTATAACACACTGATTTGTATATTCACAGAGAAGACTACCAAAATTGTGACTTAGCCTATCAGAAAAAATAAAAGTTTTATTAATAGATGTCGGAAGCCTAGATTTAATTAAATTTGATTGTAGTGAGTGTGAGTTTTGTGGATTGTTAGAAAAATTCTCAGGTAGTATGGTACTTAATGGCTCTGCTGGTATAAGAGTATGAGTACAAGAACACGAGAGCTTATTGGTCAGAGACTCATACATTTCTTCATTACACCCCACCAACCTATTGTTTCTAATATAATAATTATTATATTATTTTCTTAAAAACAATTTCTGCGTACCATACTTCATTTTATTATTAATGCTGGCAACATAAGACATTCATCCGCTATTACCATAGCCTATAATTCAAAATAATAATCTTTAAAAACTAAAATCTTTCACCGAAGTTCGATCAAGGAACGAAAACTATGTACCAATACATTTTAAAAATTTTATATTATGTTTAATTTCAACGATTCACAACTGTCTGACCGCTACAGGCCGTCTTTGGTATTTATCCTTTGTGGGTCTGAAGGCAGATTCACATTGTCATTGTTTACACAATAGTACAATTGTACAAGTTCATAGTGTATGCTCGTTAATGCTTAACTTTATTAATTGGCTTTACTTTATAGATAAAGCGTTTATATTTGCATCCTGTTGATAGCGCCATCTGTTGACAATGTTGTAAAGCAGCGTTTAGTTAATAAAATAAATTTGTTATTCGTGTAAATTAAATAATTTGGTGTTGTGCAAAATTCATTACAATATTAATGTCGATTTTTGATTAGTTAATAATTAATCGTACAGTAATTTCAATTATATTTTGAAAAGGAGTTATTAAACGTTACATTAAGTGTAATGACGGTTAGTTTATAAAAAGGACTGTAGTTCGCATTTTTAATGCAATTCTGTGCTAGAAATCGTCTGAAAATAAACCAAGTAATATTACGTGAGTGTTTTTATTATAATGGAGTCTGGACACGATAACCCTGGCATATCGCCGACATGTACTATGTATGTATGTATATTTACAAGGGATCTGTGACACCGCCAACTCCCTGACGCCGAACTTCTATTAGATCATTCGTAACAGAAAAACCCAATATCACTTTACATGATTACATAATTATCACAAACACACAGACATACTTTACATAATTATCTATAGGTAAACCCCCTTGGAACAAATTTCAAACTAAAATAATTTTTTATTTGATACAAGATCTCAATTAGTGTAAAACTAGGAATAGATCTTGTTTTTCTTGTTTTTTTATTTGTATAGTTTTGTAATAAAACCTAATAAGTCAAAACCTCGCCTGTAAAGATAAAGCCGAATTCACTGTACGTTAATATTTTATTCGCTGTCTTCAACCTAGTAAGCTCATAGCTCTCCTATTCAATTTGAACAAAGTCAAACAGCAAACATACTTTTATAATATTTATTAGGATAAGCGTATGTCACAACGTCGAGCGTAGCTGGCTAGTTGTGAATGTTACCGCATTAAACCGCACGAACTTTGTTGAACGCGTGCAATAGTTTATTTGTTAGAGTTGGTATTGTTACCCGTCCCGCCGCACGTATGCTGTGCACTTAACACGAACAATACTGGATTTTACATTGTTCCTTTATTATTTCCACCACCGCAATGTTTAGGAGTCCATCTGATTGGTCCATTGTTATCCAGGTAAGTCGAGGCCAGTTTGCTAATAATTAGCTATAGCTATAGTGTTGCAATAAGCTGAATTTGGGTTCAATTGGTAATATCAATTTGATGGAGCTAGTGTTTGCACAGTGCACATTATAAATTCTATTGTTCTCTGGTTAGTGTAAACGTTTGAAACTTAGCTTGTATATTTTTATTAGCGTTGTCCAAGACTATCAGTATTTTCGTAAAAAGTTCTAAAGTATATTTTTGCCTACATAAAATCAACACAAGATTACAGTTGACTTGCATTAATTTATGATTTAGATAAAGGTAAGATTCATTTTTAATCCTCTTTCCTCGATTTTTCGTGAATATGTATATGTATGTATGTACACAAATATTAGGGTACCCATACAGCCTCCTGGCAGTGTCAAAACAATTGCAACATCACAACTGCAACATTTCTCCTCATATTTTACTTTTTCAACATTCTTCTTTAATAGTAAAAATATCTTAATGATGAATTATTATCAGTGTAGTGACGCCTTAAGAATACAAAATTTCACTACCTCATTTCATGCCGTAAACGTCCTAATAGGCAACTAAGGAATATCCGCGAAGCAAAATTAAATAGTATATTAGAAAATAGACAAAAAACTTAATATCGAACCCTATACCAAACCGTCTGCGGCCAAATCCTTCTATTGACTCGAGATGCTATTGTGAACGGCTGTATAATGATGAATTATGATAGCTTCAGTAAAGATATCATTTCATTTTAGATTATTAAATTATAATACTTAACAATAAAACTTTCTACAACTATAAAACTCTTAACAATAAAAATTACACCAATCAAATGGGTTTTATGTGGCAAAAATAGCGCGTATAGGGAAATCAAAGTAATATTCTTTGCGAACAAACAAAAATAATTTTATTAAAATTGCGTTATATTCCGACAAAAGTAACAAGAAAATATTTTTGTACTCCCAAAGTCGTCGGCAATAAATTTTCTTTTAGGGTTATTAAAACTGTTGGCTGTTATAAAATAGATTAAAGTCTAAAAACAATTATCTTTGTATATATTAATTTAAAGGCGTCAGCTACTAAGGGCCGCAATTATAGCCTTGTACATTTTGTTGCCGCTCCTATTATCTTCACCATTACTTACTCAAAGCTATTACTATTACTTCATCAAAGCTTACCTTTTACAAAATGTTCATGTTCCTAATTCCCAGTTTACTGCTGGCCCGGCACGTATGTCATCGGTGAGCGTAGTGCCGACGGGACGGCAAATATGAGCATCCAATCTTACCTCCGGCACACCATGCTTAATTAAGTTTGCGTCACGTCAGCTTGCCCCGCCAGAAATAACTGTCAAACTCACATTGTCCATGCATTAACGGCTGAATACAGATTGCCTGGATAGATATTAAAATTAAGGTTTATGCTCGTTGAGCTAGAATGAAAATTTGCGGCAGATTTGCCCAGGTAAGCGTATTGTTGGATATTGTACATAAACCTATCCAGGTGAATGTACAATGTGTATCTTGTATACATTGGTATGATAGAGCAAGTAGAAAATTAATAGATAGAGAACATTAAACGACAAGAAAGCAAGTTATAGTATTATTGTGCGTTTGAACTGTTTATTACAATTTTATAACACCAGACCAATAAGGCAGTCTTAAGTGAGAAGCTGTTTCCTTAAACTGAAGACAATTTTCCCGACCCTTATCAGCCAGAATCACGTTTCATATCACTCTTCTCAATGAGCCGTATGACGCTAATAGTTTAACAACATCAAATATTGCTTCTCAGTTTCAGCCATGATAGATAGATAGATAATTGCTTTATTGTGCAAATGTTGGTACTAATTCAGTGTAATTAAATAAATTAATTAATGATACATATCAAATGCACAAGGGCGGCCTTATCGCAGAGTGCGATCTCTTACAGGCAACCTTAGGATGGACTGACTGAAAAAGCTTTGATGTGTAGCGACTAAAGGTATCTGATTACTAGAAATTGTTTTATGTTACGGTAAGAGTGAATAATTGAAGATTATTAATAATTATCTATTATTATTAATAATTACCGAAAGTCGAGGTTATATATATAAAAATAATTAATCACATTTGTCGGTTTTTATTAATAATTTAACCCTAGTAGTGATAAATGTAATAAGTGGCCATTTTTAATAAGCTGAGTTGACGGAGCCCTGCTTCGCAGGGCTCCTATTTTGGGTGCAGGGTCACAAGAGAACCTAACATAACCTATTAAGTTTTCTGAGTGGATAAGTTTCCTAAGCGGACGAGACTTTTAAATGATATTTTGTAGAACGATCGGCATATTATTATTAGGTGTGCAATGAGTATTTTAGTGAACGAATAAAGTATTTTGCGTAATGCACTTCAGTGTGTCCCTAAATAAATACCTGCTGGTCAAAAAACATTGGGTTTTTATTACTAAAAGTAATAAATTTCGATCGTTTATTCACATTTACCAAAACATGTTTACAATTTTGTAAAAATATTAATAATTTGAAATTAGTGAGGTAGTGAAATTTATATATATATATATATATATATATATATATATATATATATATATATATATATATATAATGTGTATACATACTCTCTCTCTCTCTCTCTTCCTGGCTATTAATCCCATATGGTGGTGGGGTCAGCCTTCCCTGTCAATCTCCTCCACTTCGCTCGGTCCTCGACATGTTCCTCGGATATCTGGCACTCCTTCATATCTCTTGACACTACATCTCTCCATCTCGTTTTAGGTCGGCCTCTGGATCTTTGACCGGGGATCGAGAGTTGTAATGCCAAGTTTCCTACGTATTCCGGTGGCCTCCTTTTTACGTGGCCATACCATCGCAGCCTACTCCCCTGCATTTTGTCTGCAATGTCGCGTACTCCCAAGCTACCTCGCACGAACTCGTTGCGGATTTTGTCGAGCTTGGTTACGCCGCATATCCATCTCAGCATCTTCATTTCGGCAACTTGAATGGTATGCACGTTCTTTTTGGTAACGGCCCATGTTTCACTACCGTACGTAAGAACTGGTCTAATTATTGATTTGTAAACCAAGCCCTTGAGTTTGACAGGCATTCTGTTGTCACAGATGACGCCAGTCACTTCTCGCCATTTTAGCCACGCTGCGGCTATCCGATGTTGAATGTTAGCCTCTATGCTCCCCGAAACGTGCAACATAGTGCCCAGATATTTATATTGATCGCACATTGTGACTAACTGTCCATCGATCAAAATTGGGCTGTTATTGCTGGCATCTGGTTCGTTAAGGGACATAAATTGAGTTTTAGTAACACTCAAACTTAGGCCACCGGTCTGTAACTGATGTTTCCATGACAAAAGAGCCTGATATATATGTATACATACAATATACATAATTATAATACATGATCGTCAGCTTGTAACTATTACACCGAGTTTTTATTCCACCGAGCTGAAACTAATCCTCAGTTTAATAGCCCGTGAACCCCATGGGTTGTTTAAGAGGGCGTTTAAGCAGCTTGCTTTCAACCTGCCGAACAACCTTTAAAAGTTCTCAAGAATTACAGTCTCCACTTGAACTGAAAACGAATTTTTGGTTTGGTAACTGTCTAAGATGTAATTATGGAGTTAACGGTGAGCCTTTGTATTCGCCGTTTAATTTAGATGTTCGGTGTTATCGCGCTATAATTCTTTCGTTTAAACGTGCCTACTAAGTGTTAGGGATATGCGAATTGATCTAGCGAGTGTATGGACAATGTTTTTCGAAAAAGAAAACGGAATAATACTGGCGGTGCATTGCTTACAGATATTTATTATTAACACCTAAAGTTAAAGACTTAAGTATACACTACATTCTACCAACAACAACTTAATATAAAATATTACCCTGACAAGACGGCTTGCACTGTCAAAAAGGCATTAGAACCTATGTGCAGTCAAGCTTCAACTCTCCACGCCTAACTCTATTCTTTAATCAATCTTAAAGAAATCATCGGTACAACTATCTGTGTATCATATTTTCTTTCGACTTGTATCTTAGCAACAGTGTGCCATGCGATCAAATTTCGCTGTGCAAAACGCGGTCAACAAAACAGAAAAACCTTCTACAGCACCATTTCCTGCCATATAATACTATCCTAATTTTATATAAAGCTTATATTATTTTAATGGTGAAACCTACCTGAAGCTACTTCAACAGTTCAAATACTTAACGTAATTAATGTTGGTTCCATATAATAATAGCTAAAAGCGCAGCATCCAATCATTCCGCCTATGCCCTGCAATAGAACGATAAGCATTAACAATTATTAGATTGTTTATTTACTCATCCAACACATTAGTTTGGCCAGACTGACGGGTTGTACCTGAAACCACATTGGGTTTCGATAACGTCCATGCCGTATCATCAAATATGAAAATTATTATGAAATGTTTTGTAAGCTGTGCCATTTGTGTTTTGTTTTGGTAGTTTTTCAGAAAATTGAGTTTTTTTCCTCTACACGCTATCTTTTCGTAGACTAGCTAGTCAAGTCACAAGAATATGTCGTACCGTCGACTATGAGCACCTTGTCTCGCTTATAGTACTTACGGTTGACATAGAATTGTCAATTTTGGTCAAAACCAAGGTCTTACAGCACAAGTAAAGGAAAAATTCCGAAAATTAAAAAAAGTTGAAAATTATGCTTAATTTTGGTAGTTACAAGTTTTCGCAAAAATCTACTATTGACCATATCTTTTTATTGGGTTGACCCAGGACCCTGATTTTCATACACCTAATAGCAACCATAGACCTCAGTATCTGGTATAAATTTCAATTTGCTAGGTCCACCCGTTCCTGAGAAAATCGGTGGTGACACACGGACAGACAGACAGACGGACAAGAAAGTGATCTTATAAGGGTTCCTTTTTTTACCTTGAGGTACGGAACCCTAAAAACAAAAATAACATGAAACGAGTAAAAAATAAATAAACAAATTAATTATGTACTAAACACTGAGTTTTCTACCATTATATGTGATAGCTTATTATAATATGTGACAAAAATAATACCACGAGACTTCTATTTATACACGTCTAAACACATCAAAATATTTTTATTATCTACCTAGCTTCCAACAAAGCAATGAACACTAGCGAAAATTTAAACAGGAACGGCATGGCACTGTTAATGACGTAGATATCGTAAATACCGCCCACAAGCGTACCAATCTTTACAAAATTCCATCATGTTTGAGAGCGCGCTGCGGCCGCACTTCGATAAGCTTTAAAATCAATTTCGACCTGTTTACAGAGAAGCCACCAATAGACTGTTAGGTATTTGCCGCGAACCAGATACTTACTCATCGAATATTTTATGTGCAGCCTTTGATTGGCGGACTGGTCACTTGAAAACTTCAAATTCGCTCAGTTAGTACATGATGCTGTACATGTTTGCGATTGCTTGATGTGTATTATCATTTGTTGTAAGTTTAGCTCGTGATGTAAAAATTAGTGTAAATATTAGGTTACTGTTTGAGTACTATTTGTTGGGTCTGGCTAGAGAAGATAGACTCTGTCAACTTCTTGTGGTGTACCACATTAGCATTTTTCTGCATCTAAATGTGAATAATATTTATATTGGATTTGAACCTAAAACTCTCCGCGTAGCAGTCTGTCAGGGACTAGGCTACCGCTAACCTAGATAGATTTTGATGTAAAGCAATCATTTTGTTTAAAATTTAAGGATTATATATGTAACCATAATCCTGTGTATATTAACTATCTTTATTCAATAAGTCTGTTTGTGTTTAAAATGTAAATATATTTTATACAAAATGTATTACGTCTGATTTGCTTTTTTTTATATATTCGCCTCAATTACAAGACCTAAACGGACAAAATATATAAGTTTTAGACTGGCGATAACGTAGCATTAATATTGAAGACTTTCTTAGAATCGTCTTGAAACGGCAAGCAAAAGTTTCTGGAAGATTATTGGGAAAGATGTCAAAGACACCATTTCAAGAAATGTTTTCCAGTAAAAAATACTTGTTTATGATTTTCATATTTTATTTCGCGACTATGACTGTCATGATCCCAAAGACAGTATCTGGTATTCATCATCATCATCATCATCAGCCTTTAAAAGTCCACTGCTGAACTAGGCCTCTCCTTTGAAAGGAGGAATTGGCCTACTATACCACGCTGGCCAAACGGGTTGGTATAGGGTTTGTATCAAGTTTTCCTTCTCTTACAGTGCTGTTCTCTGCATAATATGCTCCCTCTGTCGGCTCTTACGACACCCATGGGATCATATGGGGTGGTGACATGCCGTATTCTTAATCCGTCACCACACGGACAATTCATGTATCTGGTATTACTCGTACTATAACATATTTTGTGAAATCAACTAATTGGCACTCACTCGCTTTGCCTCTACCTTATATCAGTTAAGAGTCGGTGAACAATTTAAACTTAAACAGGACAACACGGACAGTCGGCACATAAGTTAATGTTTATTTTAACTTCCACTTTGTAATAGTAATTACCGTAAAATGGGGTTACATTGATTATTTTTTAAATTCAATCGATCATAAAAAAGTTTGTAAGGAGGTTATCTATTATATCCGGTATTCGGCGTACTATCAAGGATTATAATGACAGGCTTAATTATTTCAATATGAAACCATTATATTGGAGGAGAGACTACATAGGCTTATTGTTTCTGCACAAAATATTTAATGAAGGTGTAGATAGTACGCCATTTTTATCTCAAATAAATATTAACATACCTAGACAATCTGCTAGGTTAGTAAACTATAAGCCGTTTGTTATCAAAACTAGTCGTAACAAATATGGGAGCAATACACCTCTATCCTATATCCTCGGAAAATGTAATGCTATCTTTAATAAAGTAGATATAGATATATTTGCCGAAAAAAATGTTACATTTAAAAGAAAGATATATAGTCTAGTATAAGTATAATTTAGTTTAGCATAATATAGTTTTAACTTAAATAAATAAATAAATAACATTGCCAGTTTATGCTAGAAAAATAAATACTGTATTGACAACTAAGGATGTGCTTTCATAATAAGGCAATAAAAAATTAGCCTTTATATTCTTACTTTGATTACTGAGATTTCAAATTAAAGCAATTTGAAAATCGGTGGGGTGTCTTTGATTACAGGGTTTACATTGATGACAGATTTTAAGCAGTTTACTTGGTTGAAAAATAAAATAATGGTTTTAGGCTAATAAAATAAATGACACAAAAAACAATCGAACTGTAACAGCATATACAAAATAGAGGTTTAAAGTCTTAAGAAATTTAAAATCTTTAAAAAACTCAAAACTCTAGGAAAAAGAAAAATCTAAAATGTTTCATTGCTAAATTATTACTAAGAGTAATCAGCCGTTTTAATTTTAATTTAACTGAACATGAACTACACAATCAACAGTCTTGTGGAAGAAATATTGAGTACACGATTATTTTCATCAATGTAATTTGCTTTTTCATAGCTCTTTTAAATCACTTAACTCCATCGCTAACTTTTTGCAACGCTTCTGCAAGTGTTTCTTCCGTATAGTTCCTGTAATTGGGGTACCAGGCGTTTTTTATAATTCCGCACCATTTTATCTGTAAAAGTGGGTATCTTTGATAAACTGTACTTATTACATTGAGATTTGTTTAAATTAATATTGGGGTTACTTTGATTGTTATCAATGTTGCCCCGTACCACCTATCAAAATAAACCCAGAAACAAATACTCATAATAAAACAAAATAGGACCACCATCTATCCAAGGCAATCAATTAATTTTACTCGGAAGATACCATTTCAATTTTTTTTTAAACCTGTCACACTGTTTACAGGAAGCCCACACACACGGACAGGTACTTACACGCAAATTCACATCATCACCCGCGAGATTTGCAATCCGTTGTTGCTTCATTGACAAACAGAGCATATGACATTTGCGACCCCGAACACTTAGATAGTGAGCTCACACATGTTAGGGAGGTACTCAAGCAAAACGGTTACAAACACAATATGTGAAGTTCAAGGAAAAGCTCGAGACTGACTGAAGTGAACAGAGCGCCAGCGTTCATGCCCTACATAAAAGGAGTAACGGACAAAATTGGAACAGTACTACAAAAATACTCCATTAAGACTGTATTAGTCCGTACTCCAAAGTAGCAAATTACCTGCGTACTCCAAAGGATGTCATCCCTTTTCAAACACCAGGCGTGTACAAGATGGATTGCAGCTGTGGTAGTTCCTACATCGAGCAAACAAAAAGGACCATCGCCGAACGAGTTAAGGAACACATCACGGCTGTCAAAAACCGACAAACCACCAAGTCGGCCATAGCTGAGCATTTGTTAGAGTCAGGATCCAATCACTGGATTGAGCTACATCGGTTACTATTTTTCATGAATAGCACGGGAAGCTGTAGAAATCAAAAAGCACGCAAATTTCAATCGGGAGGATGGTTACCGTTTATCTACATCTTGGAATCCTGTCATCAGCAAATGTAGACACCGACGAGGTGATATTACGCGCCAGTGTGAAGATACCATTAGTTTTGTGTGTCTAAGTACCGACAGTTCCGAACATATAAATGTTAATAATTGTGAAGACCAAGTGAGGGTAGGTTCCGAAACCCGCACTTCTCGGAGGCAGCGCTGACGAACATCAGTCATCCCGTGACCAAGGCTGGTGTAACCCATGCCGAAACGTCGGGACAAATAGAAAGGTATTTCATCTTTCTTTTCGTTCATTAACACGATTCAGACCCGTTTCATATAATCTTTGAGATACCATTTCATCATTTGAAATTACTAAAAAAGCGACAACAACAATACTAACCTTTGTAGTATTGAAATTATCCCGCACACTATTTCTTAGGTTTGCACGTATACGAAATAAATATTTTTTTAAACGAGGTACATTATCAACCCCAACGCTCACGCATTGAAGAAAGATAACTGAACAGTCAAAGATGCCGACAAAAAATATCAAATGCCTGCGTTCCATAGAAAAAGATATTTTAATAAAAAAGCATCCATAAAAAGTAATCATCAAGCGGGGTACGCTATTTGAAAGTAAGTAACCCCATTTCACGGTACCTATTAAATAAGATACAAGAGAAACTACTAGTTGATTCCTGGTCCAAATACTAATCATTATTACTATTTGATTAGTTGTGAAAACGTTATAATGCACTCCCTGCTTTAAGATATAAAGTAACTAATTAAACTAGATACTTCAATTTATTTGAGTATGTTCCGTTAAATTCGAAACCTGTAAATAACTGGAAATTATTTATTCTACAGGTAACTCTAGACAGAACAGACTCTACAAAGAAAACTCTAGGTATTAAAATTAATCAACCGCATGTTTGTTTATTTATTTCAATAGCGCGCATCGCAGCCTCAACAGAAGAGTACTGCGGGCTGCTTGGATTCCCCATTGTTTTGAAATGTTCAGCCAGAAAATTCTTTTGGCCAAAACTTGCCGAACAATTGCTAAGTCAGAATTTGTAGCCCTCGGGTACCAATTCATTTCAATCTCGGCTAAAAGTCATTAAGGTCAAAGTTTAGTCGTAAATACGGCCCTCATTCGACAGGTAATCATTTGGATAGGCTGCCTTTGATCACGGTTCGAAGGATGTGATGGCGAGGAAGAACTCAAACGATAAGATAACCGAAATCCATTACTGCACCAATCTTCTTACGTATCATTATGAGAACGGGCACGATATCTGGTCGGATACTCAAGATCACGAACAAACTTGTAGTTTCGAATTAGTTTCCTTACATCCATTATCATTATTATTCATAAGCTTTTACAGCAATGATAGGAAAAGTTGTTTGGAGCTATAAACATTGATTAAGTATAATGGCGGGTAAGAGTGGCCACGGTTCGGCCACAAGACGTGCTGTATCGTGTGATCTCGCCTTACATTGTGTAAGTAAAATAACAGTTAACTGAAGGAATAGTTGTCGTACGATATTGTTAGAGGAAAATGTCAGCCACGCACACGCTTTAACGTCAAGTTGTTATAAGATTCATGTAATGTGTTCGCGAAATTGTGTTGAACCACAAAGTATGCTTTTAATATAGCAATGAAGCGATGAGAGCTATGATAACGTAATATTTATAGGGCAATAACTAAATATAGATTTGGAAACATCCTCATAGTAATTATAATAATATCTTATTTTATACGAATTTCTACCCAACGTAAATTTTAACAAGAATATATTCAATTACTAGGCATCTTTAGCTATATAGAGATGAAAAATCTCTTCTTTAAATAGAATTAAAGCCTTAATCCGTAGTGATTGTGAACCTCAATCAAAGTATTGATGAGATGATCCCCTCCATCGCTCTCCAATAAGATTCCAATCATACTTACTGCTCAAGGATTTGTAAATTCACTTGGCAATTACTAGCGTATAAAGACAAAGTTTTGTAAAATATTCAATCTATTTTCGTATAAGCAATAAGGAATTTTCTGTATTACGTTCGTTAAAGTAATGTTATTACGCAGGTACTTAAAGCCCTTCAACGTGTCTACCTAATTTCAGAAAACCTTATTGCGTAATAAAACTAAATTATAACTCTGGCCGAAAAGAAAGCTAATTTAAGTAACAAAAGAAAATATTTTACACCAAAGTATGATCAACAAGTTTTTTATGAAATACGCGGCCGTTGTCGTCGCCTTTGATTGGATCTGTGGTGATTTGTTTGTTGGAACGGAATTCATTTCGGTGCTGAGAAAAAATCTACGACGTGACAGACATGAAAATACGTCGGTAGAAATGTTGTTTTTTTTAATAAGCCTCTTTTCAAAGCCTCCTTTGACGTTCTCTTTCCACGAATACTGAATACCGTGTGATGTCTTTGTCCAATCTTCTCGCTGATCTACCAATGATGTATTTTAATTTTCCGAAGTGTTTATTGATGTTCACAAAGTGTCGATTTAACATCAATTACTTAATTAATGTGGCCATTTTGTTGTCTGTTGTGACCGTATTTTGCAATAAAATTTGCGTTGATGTAATGGTGTCAATGAGTTCGATTAATAACGTAGAATCGTTGTAATGGCAGTATTGCGAAAATTGTAAGTTATTAATGTTATGTGATAAAATACTGATTATACTTTTTTAATTAATACCTCCGTTTTTGCCTGCCTAAATATCACAGTTTCAAGTCTAACATGCGAGTACTATGAGTACATTTGTATTGTAAATAGAGGTATAAAGATGTTTCCCTGACAACCATGTAGACAATATAAGAGCAACACATCACATTTCATCACCAGTGACATTAGTGTAAAGACACGCTGAATACAATTCGAATGACTATTATATTTATTGTTATGATATTAGTAAATATAGATTTAACTTGCATAAATACAATTGTTGTTCTTGTTAGCAGAAACTAGAACCAACCCCATTGGTTGTACCAAAATTGACATTAACCAAGTTCAACACGCTTATACCCACAAGTCGACAGACAATGTACACTGACTGTAACATGATTGAATATTTAAGCAAACATACTGATATTTACATTAAACTACGTACGGACTAACGTCTGAGTATACTACATCTATGCGTCTGAGCAACTTGTTGCCACGCGCAAGTGTCGCAAGTCCTAAAACATTCGCCTCCGCTAGTAAAAATGTCGCTGTAGTCGGCCGTATCAAAAGCAATAAATGTCTGAGTTTACGACAAGCTACCAAGGGAACGCGTCACAAAAAAATATTTTACGTGGCCCTCAAACATCCGTCCCCATTGCGCCGAGACGTGGTGGTAATAAACTTAGCGAAAGCCAGGTGTTAGACATTTAATTCGTGACTGCGTACCGCGCCAAGCGTAGTTGCACATACATTTGTTTCAGTAAATCGACGACGTCAAAGCACTACTACAAAGCAAGCATAAGTAGATTGTTCTACTTTAGATCATTTATTTAATTAGAAATTGATTATTGACATGAATCCATTATAATTTGAGTGACAAAATCACAATATGTCATTTAAATCTATACGTGTCAGGTTGGTAATTTTAGGGTGGTATAAATATGGAATGTTTAATGAATTACGTGCAGTTTATAATACAGTAATCTGTTCGTCTATTCTTTGGATTCACATAAATGCACACAATCATCATTGTAATTTTCGCATGTAGGTATCTTTAAATATATTTATAGATTCGCCTTTATGAAATTAGTTACAAATCTTACATTACGTACGGATAATTTCTTTTACATTTCACTCGAAAGATACATAATTATGCTTAAGTAAAAAACAAAAACTGCAAATGAATACTGAAAACCTTACTCGATATAAGGTGTGGGTATTTCTTTATTATACTTTTCATTTCTCGTGGCTAAATACGAATTCAAATTAAGATATAATAAATCTATCGGTGCCTTGCCAACAATATTGAGTATTTTAAATAATTTGACAATTTGTTGGAGGATATTTGAATAAGCTCCTTAGCAGCCTAGCGACGCTCAGCTAATATTTCACATTAAAATATAAAACTTGATGTACAATTCAAGACGAAAGTCTAGTAGACTCAATTAGCTTCGTTTGCCTCATAGTTTAAAGTTTGGCAGATTTTCATAATTGGTTGTTAGTCGTATGTATTTAAATTCTTGAAACATATTGCATAATAATAAACATGATCAAGCGCTCAAGTAAAACCATACCACTAAAATAAATACCTATTTAAAGAACTGTCATAGGTTTCGACACATTATCATACTGGCCAAGTATCCTTAGAAAATTACAATTATGGTCTATATTAAAAACTTAACAGGAAATGCTACTTAGAAACGGAAATTACCGCCATTACCATAAAATCCCTTACAAGAAAATCCATATATTTTTATGTGAGCGTTAAAATAAGCCGCCTTTGCTAATCCCTATTTCTGAAGAGTTGACCTAATTGTGCCGGAATCCGACTTTGGGTCATTAAATCTAAACCGTAGTGAATCTGTGAGTTTCATTGTAATTTGTAGAATATTTTTCTGTGTTGGAAGAAACAATCTGAGTGGAGGAGTAGGCAACATTCGCTCGGCCTCATTAAGTTTAACTATTCGCTAAGGGTTCAGCTGGCTCTCGGAACAATCCCGCTGATGTCGAAGAAGATCCTACAAGGAGAACGTTTACTACTGGATGAACTTTATCTTTTATATTGCTGCTTAACTTACGTCTAATTGAGAAAGTTTGATGCAGGGATGAGCAAGGTACGTAATAATTATGTAGGTACGACTAATGAGGCTTTTTGGTAATTTGCAATGTTTCTGACTTACGTAAAATCAATGAAAATGAAATGGGGTAGGGTAATGCAAATGTTTATGAATGCTTCACAAACTAATAATTACTTATCATTAATATAGAAAATGAATTGTATAAAAAATCTTATAAATCCAATATGATGACAATTTGACACATTTCTACAAGCATTTCTACAGCTTATAATGAACAAAAAATATAGAAACTTGCAAAAGAGTGTTTTAGGCTTCGACGAATCACTACACCTATCTTGAAATACAACATGAACTAATAAACGAATAAGTACGACAAGTACCTAACAAAAGCTAGCATTAATCGAATTATACGATCAACTAAACGAACATAACACATTAATCACAAGAGAACAACGAACGTTACACTGAAGCTCTTCCAGGTGAATCTATCCGCGTGTCCTCAAGTTTACGGTCAATTAAACGAAAGAACTTATCCCCAACTTTGATGTTGATGTACCGCTGACCTGGAACGAATTAGAATTAGGCGAAAACGGCCCGCCCACCACAGACTTGACGCTACCCCACTCACCACTTATTGCGAAACTTATGCTCCAACAAGCTGAGAACATTTTAAGGAAATTGGAACCAAAGAGCATTTTATAAAAAAGTTTAATTAATCATTAGTTCCAAGTTTGAAGTTCGTTTATGCATCGCTGGAAGCAATGACTTTGATATATGAGAAAGTTTACAGCCCTTTATTTAATAATAGTTTGCCAGTTAGAAAATAATAGGTTCACTTCGTGAAAAGACTGCGCAATTACTTGGCTTAAAGTTTTAAAAACTGGAAAGCAAATCCTTTTCTTTTCCTTTTAACTTTTGAGATCAGAGTAATAAGGTCGTACTCTATAGTTACTAAGAGCTAGTTGGCAAACATAATTAATTCACACTTACGTAAGGTAAGAATAGATAAGATTATTTTATTTAAAGTATGAAACTATGAGAAATATCTTCGGCAATCCCTAATGTCATATTTTATGTAAAAGACATGCCAGCTGTCTATCAATCTTAATTTCAGCGAGGTGAACATTTCCGTATACAATAAGGCAAGACAACACAGTTAATAAGTCTATCACCGCACTTAAATAAGGTAGTCGGCCCAGACGTAGATACGAATTGAGGTAAATATGAAAATATTTAGTAGTCGAGGTACGTAGACAATGACGATGGGTTACAATCTGGAGCACCGAACGTGAGCGAGGAGCGACCCCGATTCACCTCCGCAACATATACGCCATCGCTGACATTGTATCCCGTCATGTTTTGATATAACCCCGCAGTCACTACATTCTCGTAATACCGGAATTAATTATTCGGCATCGGAATATGGCACTTCGATATGCATAAGGTGATGTAGTAGCGGATGAATGTAAAGCCAGATGACAGTGTTCTATTGCGTTGAATATTGTACTCTTGTAATAAGCTATGTTTATGAACAATATCTATTATACTGAGAATATTTTCTGTATTTGTTTCAAATATGTTTATGGACTACTTTTAAACATGATATCGTCCATTGTGACAGGTTTGCTTTGATACAGGCACCTCATTATTTATACAAAATAAAGTAAAGTTTAGAACTCCACAATTTTGTAATAATGAAAATTAATAAATTATTATTATATCCCAGACAATTTAGTTGGTAAAAAGAAATCCAATTAATGAGCCTTGAAATGAACACTTGGGAGAATACTAAAGCAATAAAAATGCCAGACCGAAACTTCTCGAATATATTAACCAAATTCAAGTATGGTTTCTTAATTCACTGTTCTATTGAGTTCAACAACGTTTTTCAAGAAGTTTCTAAAGAAATGTAGGCGAATGTAACAGGAGATTCGTGCCGCTCCTGGACGATTCACTTCATTTTTATGTTATTTCACATTATACGGACTTTGACCTCAAAAGAAACATATAACGATATTTTAAAAGAGAAAAAGAAACTAAGAATTTTTATTACGTTTCCTCTCGTCACAATAGATCTAATCAGAT
The DNA here is from genome assembly GCA_944739405.2 of Euclidia mi. Lineage (NCBI taxonomy): Eukaryota > Metazoa > Arthropoda > Insecta > Lepidoptera > Erebidae > Euclidia > Euclidia mi. The sequence continues at coordinate 39,744,139 of OX123190.2, read as the reverse complement.
AGCAGTGACAAAGACGCCTCTGAGGACCGTACCTCTTATTGTGAATACCTTTGAATGTAATATTATCTCGGAGTTGTAGGCAAGTGTAAAGCGATAGACAACCCTCAATAACTTCCAGTAAACGACATTGAGTAATTTTGGTCCAATCCCTCAATAACGTTGGATATGATACCAAATGAACGGTTTCGGTGTACACTTTATTTTATACTATGACGCCTCAATATCCGGCGCGAGCATGGTGTTTTGATACATTTTCTAAACACAAAAGCATAAAAATTCTTAGCATCATAAACTACACAAAAGCTTTTTGTTTTATGATTTCTGTACCTGCGCGTACGTCGACTTGCTCGTGACGTTTTGAGCATAATAAACATAAAGATGAAGTCTCCAAACCTTTTATATGAATACGTAACATTTAAAAATCTTAATATACAGCGAGTCGCGTTTGAAACAATGGAAGCAAATCTTCCCCAGTTGCAAGACTTATCCGTATTAACTATAGATGATTTGATTATCATTTCTCTTGACACTTATCAGTAGAGACCGGATGATATGCATTTGCATGTTTGCATATGCATTTGCATATTTAAGCCATTTCCAGCGCTCATAGCATATTTTTCCTAAGATCATATATGTGACGAAAGAACTTTATAATATCTATAAATAACAAATTTATTATCATTTGTTTATTGTAGAAAATCTCACTTAAATCATAGTCATATTTTACAATCCATTCACTAATTCATTGATAATATTCCATCCTGCTTATTCGCATTCTCTCTGTCGCACTTATGATGTAGGTACCCTTACACAATAAAATGAAACAAAAGAATAAGTGATGAAGTTACTTACTTAATTAATTTTCTAAATTCTAACCTCTTCCCTTCATACTTCATCCGGGCTTAGGACCGGCAAAATTTACCTTTTCACAAGTAATTGAATACATGGGTATGTAATTAGAAAGCAAACAAATATCAAAATAAAAGAAGGTATTCTGTACTAAAAGAAAATAGTAATTTTGGCGTATTTATGAAGTTAGAATCAGCTGCTATTTACAATTATTATTTCATCATCATCATGTCAGCCTAGAGACGTCCACTGCTGGACATAGGCCTCCCCCAAGGTTCTCCACACAGACCGATTTTGAGCCGCCAAAATTATCTACCTACGTAAATAATAATTTTATACGGGATATAAAATTATATTTACGTAGGTAGAGAATTTTTACTTTACTTACAACTATTTCAATTGTCCTTCGAAATGTTCACCACCATTGTCAATACACGGCACGTTTTATTAAATTGTTTTTTAAAATATTTGAATAAGATAAGGTTAGGTTTTAAACACCACGATGGCGCTCAATTTCAGCTTGGTGCTATAGCATGAAATATTTTACTCTTCAAATACTTTCATTTGGCATAGGTTGTAACACTGTTGGTATATTAGACCAGGATCCATACATTTTTGCCAATGGACTTTAGTAAGTAGCAAGTGCGGGAATATTGCGGCTCCGATCAAAACATCAATGTCTGCCGGATTCGCAAACTCCGAGTCCGCTAGCGGCAATGACTCGAGATGTGTGAGAAGCGACACGTCCACATTAGCGTTTGGCAATGTGTCCGTAATACGCTCCACGATAAGCGAAGAAATGTTAAAATTAATGTCCCTATCAAAACGCGAATGTATTTTAATATCTACGGAACCCTTGCAATGTTTTTCTGATCCGCCTATCCCTCGGATTATTGAGTTCGTTTTTTTAAAGTTTTTCCATAATCTGAGGCGTTTGAACAATTCTAACGTTATTAAATTGGTCTGAGATGCGCTATCTAGCAGACAACGTACCATGTGCGGCGACCCATTAACATCATATATGATAACTTGCGCTGTCGCTAACAGAACAGTCTTAGACGCCATACATGGCGGCCTAGCACTGCTCTGATCACTACAAGCGCGCGAAGGCCGTCCGCGCGTACGTGCCGCCCGCGCAATGGATGTCTTACACAACGATATCTCATTCTGAGGCGTGGAGGGGGAAGTCACCGTGGCCTGCACCTGTGAGGTAAGTGTGTCAAGGTTAGCGGCTTGGCTTGACAACGTGTTACCTTTATCGAAATGAAGCAATGAATGATGTTTTTTATTGCAGAAGCGGCACTTTGTCTTACTAGAACAATTACTTGTTTTATGCTTAAGCAATTAATGCAAGCTTTGTTATCTTTTACGCATTTAAAACGAGCGGTTGCATTCAAATTACCGAAGGCGGGACACTTATATAAATGGTCGTGCACTATATTACTGCACAGACACTTCTGTGAATTATTACTATTAGATTCCGAACATGTAACGTAAGATTGTGGATTAGGGACCGAGTTATTATTACTATTGCCCGATTTATTCAACCTTTGTTTGTTGCTGTTAGTGTTAGACGGGCCAGGTGAACCAGACTGCGTATTATGAAATATTCGACACTGATCTTTGATGAACGAAATAAAACTATCTAGTGTAGGTATTTTATTATTGCGTTCCGGTCGCCGACCTCCGGGATGGAGATGGCACATGAAGAAGAAGAAGAGAATTAACCGCGGTTACGAAGTTATCAATAAACAGCTGGAAATTCGCGACAGACGCGTTGCCGGACAGTTTGAGATTTAAAGCTTGGTCAAAGTAGGTAGACGCTAGGACGCGCGTGTCCTGATATCTATCAAGTAGTGACTGAAATATGACCTGATAATTCTCAGCACTGGGTGTGACACCTGCAAATACGGACTGGGCCTTCGGTGACAGTTTACCTATTAAATAGTACAACCTGTCAGCATCTCAATGGTTGCTTAAAATGACATATGAGGAAGCTGAGCTCATTGGCTCATTGTCAGTTGTGTTTTTTGATAGGAGTGCTCTACAACACACACAAACACACACACACACACTCACACACACACACACACACACACACACACACACTCACACACACACACACACATACAGAGAGAGAGACTCCCACACACACATACACACCCATTTTCCGAACAACTCATTCCTGATTTGACTTTCTTGTTATCCATTGCTTTTATTTTATAAAGTTGTAAGTCATCATAATCTTTATCTATTTATGTTCATACAGAAATTAATTGTGTAAACAGAGTTCACTCCTTGACCTTCATATTACAAGTATTATACTTAGTTTGAAGGTCAAGAGTTCTAAACAATGAGCATCTGTATTTTTGTGCCAATAAAGATTTTTATTTATTTATTTATTTATATCTGTCAGAGAACCATTATCGTGCACTGTAGACTTAAAGCTCGCATAGAATAACGGCCAATTTCGTATATCTCCGTCAAACGACATAATCTCGATTGGCGGTAATCTCGGTTTGCGGGCAACGGGCTCTGCTGAACATTTACCCTCCAATTGCGATTGTATACGCTTAATAATACAATAAAGATCTTCGAATGAGGTGTACGCCTGATAGTTCGGTTTTTCATCAGGATTGATAGAAAGTAATCTTGCGTTATAATCGTCTAACAACTTATGAAAATCTGTTCGAATACTATCTACTGTCATACAATAACTAAGAAATGCTTCGCTATTACTGTCAGACATAGAGGCGGTTTTTGAGCGTTCATAGATGTTTTGAATGCGCTCAAATAAAATATTGCGTTTTGCTTCTAAGATTGTCATCTCTTTGTCTTCCGACACGCGTGACTTCTTTTGTTGTGACATGCTTACGTAAGTATAAGCTAATGAGAACGAAACAAAATAAGAATATCTAAAGTACCTATTATTTTACCTAAGTACCTAGGCAACACTTTAAAGCGGAGGAATTAAAAGTTGCTTGAAATATGAGATTTACAAGACAACTATGATAGTTCCAGAAATGATAATTGAGTAAGTAGGTAGCTACATAAAGTTTACCTACTGACGCGGGCGGAAACAACCATGTGACGGTTATGTGAATATATTAGGAGTATAGCTAGGTGCTATAGCTGCCTAGGTATAGCGGTATAACGTATAAAAACGTAAATGAATCCGACTCGTATGGACCAAAAAATGGTTCGGTGATACACCGAAACCGTAGGTTCTAGGCGATTTGGAAAAAATGGACTGTATCTTAAGGAAGAGGATGTAGGATTGGAATGGGAGAGATGATTGTGAGTGGGTATAGGATATTCCAAGGATGGAGGGCACTTACCTTATACGGCAATCTTCTTCGTCTCCGAAGGGCAGTCTCCTGGTGGTTTCGTGATGCAGCTGCTTGATTTACTACACTACACAAACACCTCCACTTGCGAGCGGTTTTATAAGCGGTAATAACTATAGCGGGAGCGGCGCGGTGATACGGTATGGCGGACGCGTATTTAGCGAATCGAATGTTCTCGAAAGTTCTGGACTGTCACTCGCGTCGACGATCGCGGCGACCAATCCGCGAAAGGCAGTGCCCCTTCCAGGGAGTGGGATAGAGAGGGACGGAAATATGGTATCGCTCGCACTAGACCAGTATGGAACGATTGACGTTGATGCGATTAGTTATAGATAGGAAGGTAGATGGCGCTACCAGTTTTATTTTTATAGAATTAATTGATAAAGAGCAAAATCTTGTCGTTCTTTTAAGTGGACCGATCAGCCAGTGGATCCAGATTGGCAGAATATTAACCTCCATGGGCTGCGTCCCAGGAGGAGGGCCACAACTTAACACATAAATCTCCCCTCTAAGTTGAAAGCTAAGACCGACGTAACCCGTCAAAACACTCATTCAGTTACTTAGAAAATAAACATTCGTGTTTTATAAGCCGTTCATGCAATAGTAAATGAATTGGGGCTTGTTGGCAACGGGAGTTTATATGTTGTATAATACAATTATTATAGTTTTTTTTAAAAGGCGTGATATGGACTATACCGTACCAAAATACTGGATAACAATGGATACTAGAAATAAAGGTACGGGTTAAAATAGTGTCAGTGCCGTGTGGTGTCCGGCGGAGTAGAATAGACCTCCCTCACTCTTACCGAGGTGTCGTAAAAGGCGACTAAGGTACTTTGACGATCGAAATGTCAACTAAAAATAATAAATATTGACGTCCCCAGTCTTGGAGAAGGAAAACTCGATATAAGCCCGGAAGTCTGTTCTGCCGTTTGGGACTTGACTGTCAAATATCTACATAGAAATACATAATACAGTCTAACTACCGACGTGATCATGGCTGTGAGAAATAATACTGTATATGTACCCCAGGGGGGTACCGGCGGAGCCGGAGAATCCCCTCCTCGCCCTGTATCTACAGGACGAGGCTGCTCCTCGTATTCTGGGGGCAGCAACCTTACAGCTGCAGGCGGCGACGATATTCACCATACGTCACGCCGAAATCACCACCATAAGCGAAATTGTTCACGTCGGGGCGGAAAGTGGACATCGGAATGTCGATTTGCGACGTTGAATGTAAGAGGAGGAATAGATGAGAAACTGGATGATGTCTACGAGTTAATGAGTGACAGAAATTTGGATGTATTGTGTGTGAATGAGACTAAACGCAAGGGGAAAGAAATGCTGACGCACGGCCCGTTCACTGAAATATGGTCAGGGGTTACCAATGAAGAACATGGTAGTAAAGGCGTCGGTATAATTCTTTCAGAGCGAATGGCAGAATGCATGCGAGGGTATGAGTGTGTAAGTCCGCGCCTTATGTGGGTCCGGATGAAAGTAGGTCTGACGCCTCTATTTTTGATAGGGGTATACGCACCGGACTCTTCCCACAATAAGGCGGTAAGAGAGAAATTTTGGGAACAAATGAGAGAGGTTGTGTTATTGCGTAAGTGGAACGAACGTATTGTCATGCTTGGAGATTTTAATGCAAAGGTTGGAGTGAAGCGCGATGGATATGAAAATGTACTTGGGACGTTTGGAGATAAGAGCGTGAATGACAATGGCGTATACTTGTTAGATGTATGTGTGGAGATGGGTCTGTCTGTGATGAATACGTAGTTTCAGCACAAGCTGATACATATGTATACATGGCGAAAGAAAGAAGGACATGGTATGTTAAGGAGCATGATAGATTTTGTGATAGTCGATGAAAGAATGAGAAAGAAAGTAATGGACACTAGGGCATATCGTGGACCAGATATTGGCACAGATCACTATTTGGTAATTACAAGAGTTGGTGGTATGTTTAATCGCTGGCGGCACAGACCTAAAGAGCCTGCTACCGAATTAGAACGTATAAGGGTCATTCTTCAAGGCCTTGATTTTGGTGGTCACACGGCAGTATGTCAATAGTTATTGAAGTTATGGCTTTAAACTATTTTTTATATGTTTCTTTATGTTATACGGCAACCAAAAAAACAGTTTTACTGATATCGACCAACAATAAATAGCCGATATCTAAATCCAAAGACTGAAAACGGGGACAATATTGCTGTTCTCCGCATGTCACACTCATTGTGTAATTCAAACAATCGTGTATAATTTTCTATTCCCTTTACGAATTGCTATGTATTATACCTTAAAATATTTGTCCCGGGTAGTAGTTTTCGAAATAAATATGGACTTACATAAATGTTATAATATTTAAGAAATTTCATATAAAATGTATCGGTCACACGATTTTGGCACTCGTGTGAACGCGTGATTCAACCCTCAATAATTCGACTATTGAATGACTTTCGGCATCTTATTTGTATTCACGCGCATCACCAGTCAGCAAGCGACGGCCGAGGGAACCACACATGATTCTCGATGGCACATACGCGACAGCAGGGGTACGTAATTATTTCGTCAATATTTTTTTTACCTACGTAGGTAAGATTCGTGGCTACTAAGTTTTAATGATTCATAGGATTCTCAACAGGTCTTATTTATTGTAATAATAATCTGAATAGGTAAGATTGCCATAAGAGTTCTTGAATTACGATAATGTTTTAGTGTAAATAGTTATTTAGGAATTACAAAAATTTCATCAGATTTGTGGCATCAGATTCGTGTTCCCAGTACCATGAAACTGACTCATTGAACCACGAATTTGATTAGCAGCTTTTTAATACAGTGTAATTTCATTTTAAACGTTATTTTACGGTTTAAAACTACTTAAAGCCATTTAATAAGCATTTTTGCGATATTTTTTTTTTAACTTACCGCCGTAAATGAAAACGATATTGGAGGAGGTGGATTGTATTATTTGATTTCTTGTTGTCTTGGTGACCTTTTAGTTAATACTTTGTTTAGATGGAACATATAGACGACGCAGGCTGCTTTTATATCTATAACTCATTATGCATTGTGTAACATGTATTATACTTATCAATAAAACTATCTTTATTACAGATCAATCTACATCTAGTCAAACATACCGCGACGTAGCCAAGAGGAGAAACTAGATCTTTCTTTGGCCATCCATCCAGTAATAATCCAACTAAATTCAAAATTAAACATCTGGTACCTAGATGGTGAAATCCTAGGCAGTGACGTAGAGTCTGTGTACCAAGATCTAGCACTTCTGAAATCAATTTTTTTATCCATATGCTTAGAACTGAATACAAACAAATGCGAAATTTTTATTAAAGACAATTTAGATAAATCCTCTATTCTTTCAAAATTTCAATATTTGGCTCCCAATATCACTCAAGTTGAAAAAAGTCCTCTTCGCCTCCTGGGGTCCCCAATTTTAGACGACGGTTTTGATTCCTTTATAAAGCAAAAAATTCAAAATGTTAGTGAAATTTCTGACAGGCTACTAAAAAATTAATATACCTACATTCGGCTTTCACTAATATTCGATATTGTCTTTTTGTCCGTAAATTTACGCACGCATTACGGTGTTCACTTTTTTGGAAAAATCCAACTCCACTCATTCAAATTGACAAAATAATACAGAATACCCTGAGTAAAATTTTGAATGTGACCCGGAACGACCCGGTGTGGCTACAGGCGTCCTTACCTGTGCGCTTGGGCGGCCTCGGCGTTCGCAAAATTACCGACGTAAGCCTGCCAGCGTTCTTGTCATCGGTCCACAGCACTGCAGGATTGACTAGGAAAATGTTAGCTCCCACACTGGTTGATTCTGAGGTGCCGTTTAAGACCGATGCCTTGAACGCTTAGAGAAATGCTTGTCCAGGAACTGAGTTACCCCGAAACTTATCCTCCCAGAGGCAATGGGATGGGCCGCTTTGCAGCATGGTACGAGAAAACCTTCTCAATACATCGTCCAAAACTGCAGAGCGTGCTCGCCTGCTGGCTGTGGGAGAATGAGAATCGGGCCACTGGCTATAGGCACTGTAGGTACCTCCAATATAGGTACCGTGTTAGACGATACGACCTTTCGCTTCGCTACTTGCCTCCGTTTAGGTGCGTCATGTGTCTCTCCGCATCGTTGTCACTGTGGAGAGGCTGTCGATAGCCATGGTCACCATGGCAGGCCTCCTTCACTCGGCCGTACCTACAGCGATAAGTGCCTACACTTTGGCGCGGCTTCCAAGCCCGCGTCCGACGCGTCGCGCAAGGGTTGTTGACTTGAAAACTTATTTTACGAGAGCAACTTGAAAATTTGATTTTTTGTTTGTTGAGATATCCCAACGATTATGGTGGCAAATCAAAGATCTAGTTCAAAAACCATTTTATCTGTTTGAATCATGTAAATCGGTCCACGCGTTTAGGAAATAACGAAGAATTAGTATAGTGAAAATGTAAACGACCAGATTTTTTGTGGTTTTTGTTCTACGTGCTCAAATAGTTGGATAGGATACTTATAAGATGATTATTTATTGTTATCTACGTGGTCAAGTAGGTAGACAGACGATGAATAAATATTATAGTAGCAGCGGCAAGTCGACAACCCTAGCGCGACAGCTAGTGCGTCACTCCGCGCTAGACAGCGACAGCGTTATGTGTTAGAAAAGAGCGGGAACGGTTAGGTTATTATTGCGGTAGGCACTGAGTGCTTATGCGAACTGAATTGCACTTTGTTGCTTAGTAGCAAGAGTCGTAATTTCAAAGAATTTGTTTGAGAAGTGGTGTTTCTGTACGTAAGTACTGTTTATTCTGTGACCATGGCCTGTCATGCAGCAGGAGCGCGGGTCGTATTTCACGACACTCCAACCTCAATGACATACTGCGCCGTGCTCTTGCCACAGCTGGCGTTCCAGCCCAACTTGAACCTCAAGGCTTGGCACGCGACGATGGCAAAAGACCAGACGGGATGTCGTTACTGCCGTGGAAGCTGGTTAGGCCTTTGGTATGGGACGAAACATGTATCGATACCCTTGCGCCATCTCATCTTCCCAGCACAGCAGGTTATCCGGGCGTTGCTGCTGCTACAGCGGAGACCCTCAAACGGCGCAAATATGTAAATCTAATAGGAGATTATGTATTTGAGCCGTTTGGGGTCGAAACATTGGGGCCATGGGGTCCAAGTGCGCGATCACTTTTTAGAGATCTCGCAAAGAGACTCATAGACGCCTCGCGTGACCAGAGGGCTGGCACGTATTTGGCTCAAAAAATAAGTATAGCCATACAACGAGGCAATGCTGCCAGTCTTCTGGGCAGGCTTCCAATTGACTGCGATGAGTTTAATGACGCCTTCTAAATTATTTTCTTTTGATTTTTCACTTGTAACTATATATTAATTAGTTATTTTTAATTATTTTAAGACTTAATCTAATTATATTTAAATAATTATTGCATAATATGATCTTTGATTAATGTTTAAATAATCATTAATCAAAGACTTAATAAAATGTTTTTGTTAGTGAAATGCAAAAAATACTGTGATTTAGTAAGCTGTGCTAGATATTAATCAAAAGAAGAGTCAACGTTATTCTTGTTGTATTTTTTTTTAAATCCTTCTTTATGCCAGTGTGATTGTAATTAATAAGACTTTTACTTTTAATGTTACGAAAATCATAAAGACTGATTTATAAAATAGCTAGTTACTTTTATCAGACCATTATAAAGTAACACTGTGATGTGTGAGCTTAAGCAAGATTGTAATTATACTGTACATGTTACATTTGTATTGTAACTTGGGAACATCATAAGTCAGTATGATTGTAATTATTGAACAGTATATTTGTGTTAGTTATTGAATTAAAGTGAAGTCCTGTTAATAATTGAAATAAATATTACTTTTTGATTGTATTTGAGATATTTCATTAATGTTCAAACAACCTTACTATCTTAAATGTTATATCAGTGTGCCTATTGACATTGCAAAACTGAAATCATTAATATCTCATTGGATGATGACTATAATATAGACCTTCATCCTTTATGTTCGCTTAGATACGATTAGACCAATAGCTATGCAAGCAGTAACGTGTAAACTATTCTAAAGTGTGTATTTCATAGGCATATCACATAATAAAAATCTAAACTTAGATGCTTGCTAGATCTTACAGCTTATGAGTCTGTTAAACGAGCTTAAGCTGTTGATTTTAACATCAAATTTTATCATGTCAGATTCGTGGTTTGCTACGTCAGATTCGTGGCACCAACATTTTTAAAAGTGAATATTTTCTTTATTTGTCGATCGATTTTGGTGTAATTACACCATTTGGTTTGTATTGTTTTGAAGTTTGATAAACAGAAGCCAATTTTGTAAAAATATGAAATAAAAAAAATGCCACGAATTTGATGCGAAGAATCTTGCGCGAAGAATGACCCATAAAAGTGGAAAGATTGAAAGATCAGCGCGTGAATGAGATGTACAAAAAGCAATTGAGTGAACGGCTAGATAAAATCTGGAGTGATGTAAACGAGGAAAGTGTGAGTGATGTATGGTCGGTATTTAAAACCAACGTAGTGAAATGTGCTGAAGAGGTATGCGGTTTGAGTAAAAGAAGAAGTAAGAAATGTGAGAAAGCTGACTGGTGGGATGATGAAACTCGAAGTATGGTTGAGGAAAAGAAAAAGGCATGGCTGGATATCCTAGCAATAGAAGCAACCAATAGAACTAGTGGTGGTATGAATGAATATAATGTTAAAGAAATGAAGGACAAATATAGGTGTGTTAAAGCTAAGGTTAAGGAATATATAGAGAGGAAGAAGAACGAGAAAAAGAAGAAATGTGAGGAACATTTCGGCTTAAGTTTCCGAGACAATATAAAATTGTTTTGGAAACTCGTGAAAGAAGCGCGGGGCAAAACGACGAAAGAGGTGAAGTCATGAATGAAGAAAGAATGATACTAAAGTGCTTGAAGGAGTATTTTGAGAGCTTATTCGAGAAAGATGTGAGTGAAATAGAGCCAGAAGAGACGATTGATATGCCTGTAGGTCCGAGTGATGAAATTAGAGTGGATGAAATAATGAAAACACTAAAAGGTATGAGATTAGGAAAGTCTGCTGGGTGTGATAAGGTGACGGCTGAAATGTTGAAGGCTGGCGATGGACTTATAGTAAACCTGCTGCATCGCCTTTTTAATCTATGTTATATACAGGGCCAGGTGCCAGATGACTGGACGATGGCAGTGCTCGTCCCAATTTATAAAGGCAAAGGTTCGCGGCAGGAATGTCATAATTATCTCGGAATCAGCCTTCTTAGTGTGGTAGGAAAAATGTATGCCAGAATATTGATTGACAGAGTAATAAATGTGACTAATGACAAGATATGGGATGTGCAAGCGGGCTTTCGGAAGGGAATGGGATGTACGGATCAAGTCTTTTCCTTGCGCTGCGTAACCGAAAAATGTCTGGCAAAAAACCAGAAGGTATATTGCGCGTTCATAGACTTGGAAAAGGCTTATGATAGAGTGGATAGAAAGGAATTATGGAAGGTGCTATCTATGTATGGGGTGGACAATTTTATAATAAGAGCTCTGAAATCTCTGTATAGGGGTTCTAGAGCCTGTGTAAGGATTAACGGTGCCTATACAGAATGGTTTGATATCTCCAAAGGTGTCAGATAGGGTTGTGCAGCCTCGCCCTGGTTGTTCAATCTATTCATGGATAGCTGCATGAATGATATAAGAGAAAGTTAATGCGGGATCGATATGGTAGGATTGCGTGTTAAGTGCCTCTTGTACGCCGATGATCAAGTCATTCTTGCGTCCTCGGCGAAAGAGTTGCAGCAAATGATGGACTGCATGAACGAGAGCTTTAAAGCGAAGGGTATGAAATTAAATGCAAGAAAGACGAAAGTGATGGTATTTGAGAAGGATGAAAGTGTGACTGAGTGTAATATTGCGATTGAAGATGAGCATGTTGAACAAGTTGAAGAATTTGTATATTTGGGTAGCATGTTTACAAGAGATGGAAGATGTGAAGGAGATATTGAAAGGAGAGTGACTGCGGGAAACTGTGTGAATGGAGCGCTGCAGGCCTTTATGAACGGTCAGACTGTGCCGAAAGAGGCGCGACTGGCGGTTCATAATGGTGTACTTGTGCCCACGCTGATGTATGGTAGTGAGTGTTGGGTATGGCAGAAAAAGCATGAAAGCAGAATTAACGCAGTTGAGATGCGATCACTGCGTAGTATGTGTGGGGTGAGACTGATTGATAGAATTCCGAATGCAGTAATACGAGAGCGATGTGGCCTGAAAGAAGATGTTGTGACAAGAATCGAGAAAGGAATGCTGAGATGGTTTGGACACGTGGAGCGAATGAGTGAAGAAAGAATGACGCACCAAATATATGAGGCAAACGTGTATGGGCAAGAAGGTCGCGGCCGACCTCGTAGGACATTCGTCGACCAAATTGGTGACGTTCTGAAAAACGGCAAGGTCCGAAGCACCCGCAACCGGCGAGCATGTATGAAAAGAATAATGAATGTAAAGGAAGCGCGTGAGGTTTGTAAGGATAGAAGCAAGTTGCGTTCCGTTGTCTCTGCCTACCCCGACGGGAAAAAGGCGTGAGTATATGTATGTATGTATGTATGTATGGGTTAAAATAAATTGCTTGCAGAGCAGTTGTTCTCTGTGAGGACGGAGCAGTTCCACAGCTTCCTTTGTCTCAATCAGCCACCTCGCTAGGGAAATTAACCTTAGCATAATTGTGTTGTAGGATTTATCATTATTCACCTCCAACTTTGTATGAACGTAATGAAATACGGTACGACAGATAATTATGTGCCGCATTATGGAGAGTCGCGCGCTTTATGTCAAGTCATTTCCACTTTATTTGAGTTGGATGAATCAAAGCATTACAAGATGAACTTTATTTTAATATTTAAGTAATAAATATTACAAATAGTTTCTATGATGAGATGGCATAGTGGAAGTACCAACATACTGCGATGCAGTAGGTATCAGGTTCGGATTCATGGTGGAGCACTTATTTTTCGGAGTTATGTGCGTATTCAATTGTTGATTATTGCTTGAAAACTCAACATGTCTCATAAGTAGTACATATATAAATTAGATGGTTTAGTGCGATTGCCAAGTTAATCTATTCATATAAAACATTAAAGATTTTACTTTTTATTTTTTATTAGACTGCCTCGTTGGTCTCGCGGCATAAATGTGCGCGTGGGATTGGGAGGTCTCGGGTTCGATTCCCGGGTCGGGCAAAGTGTTATCGAGTTTTTCCGTTAGGAAATTCTCAGTTGCAGCACGGAGTCTGGTAATGTGCCCGGTACGGCAATAGGCTCGCCCCCTATTACGTGGGACCTAAAAATTCATGGCGAAATGTGGGTGTAATATTACACCTCTGCCTACCCCTTCGGGGATACAGGTGTGAGTCTATAAATAAAAAAATAAAAAAAATAAAAGATTTTTAATTAACCGGCATGGTATGGACAGGTACTTATTACATGGATCTCACAACTTTTTACGGTAGTGAGACTTGGTATTTTTAACAAGTATTGTTTTTTGTAGGACCTCTTTCTTTTTGTAGATGGTCCTGCTTTTGTCCTTTCCGGTACCTTCTACATCTTGTACACCAACGACGAATTTTCTTCATTAAAGCCCTAACTGCAAATGTAATCCTATATATTTATATATGATTACGAAGTTATTAATGCGGTTGATGTATCTCTAAAACTGGACAGCAATTGAAAATTTTTTTAGTTTTTCCTTGATTCATATACTAAACACTAATTGTATACTAAATTTGAAGCTTCTATATATATTAAAAGTGCATGCAATTAATTGAAATATACCATGTTTATACAATACCTGCTTGGTTACTAAAAAATCAGGCTTTTAGTTTTATCCACAATGAAGTTATAGGGTGTCGAAGATAGCCTGAACTGCTTCGAGAAAAGGATGGTACAGCCGCCCCGCTTTTTGTTGCTCGACTTGGCGGGGGCACTGCCGTGCCACCAGATATTTTAGCGTTCGTTTCTGTTATTTAAATCACAACTTCGCAGTTTGAAAATACTAACAAATGACTTGTGATGTGAACAACAACAAAAAAGAAGATTATAAAGTGCAGTTGTAACACGTCCAATATACATACTTTTCAGTATTTTGCCGGAAGTACTTAGTTTACAGTGGCTGCCCATTGGTAAAGCTCGACATACAACACGGGTATTTGCTGCTGTTCCGACAAAAAAAATAATGTTCAGCTTTTTTTGCCAATCGGGTTCTGTAGCGAACTAATACTTAGAACAATAAATAGTAGTAAGAAATTACTATTTATTCTGTTCCGAGAAACATAACTCTACCCGTCTACCCATTTATAAGTAAAAGTAATTCTAATACTTTGTCTCAAACGGTATGAAAAATATTTATAATATCTTCAAAATGGTCTTCATTCTTTTGCAAGCAAGCTTTCTTTGAGGACGAGAAAAATAAAAGGGGAAAGTAATGAAAAACAAATACCTCCTTTGCTCTATAAAAGTAACCCCTACAAACAATACCTTATAATGTTTGAACAGGTTTACTGTTGTGCATTTAAAGCACCTTAACCTTTTAATATTATCATGGAAAGCAGCAAGGACAATAAAGAAAAGCTCATATTTTCCGTGATCATATTTTTAATTTCATATACGATCGTGCTACACTGTCGTTTGTTATACAGTAGGTACAATAACAACACATAAACGTTGACAATTGTGAAAACAAACAAATAACTCTACATAAGAATTGTGACATCAATAAAACCGTATAGGGTAGACCGAGGCGAATCGGATCACTTTTTATTTGAGGTCATAAAAATCATACTAAAGTGTAATTTATGTAACTTTAAATGCCAAAACGGTAATCAGTATTTATTTAGCTACGTATTAAACATTTCGAAACTCAAATTACTCATCAATTGTGCAAAATATTAATCAAAAAGTAAAAAGAGAGAAATATCCGATTCGCCCCAATTATCGGGGCGAAAAGGATCATACATAAAATTAAGCTTTCCTCAAAATTATACGCTTTTGTATCAAAAGCAATTTAATAAACAATCAGAACAAAACTAATTACTAAAACGTAAATCACATGGATATGAACCAGATCAGCACTTTTTCATGGCACCATTCTTCACATGATGGTGGATGAATATTTTTTTTTATCAGTAAATAAAAAGCCAATCTTTGTGCTTCACATTATATTTTTATTGAAGGTGTTCTTTGATTATTCTTCTTCTTCATATTTTCTTTGATATCAGTCTGTTTCTCATTTTTTCACAGTTTTTCCGGCAGTTTTAAGTGTCTTCTTAACATCACTTTCGTAAAGATTAATCCTACACTGAGGTGGAGGAAAATGCAATATTGGTTTTATTGTCTAACTTGTATCTTAATGACATCACTGGAGAGAGAAACTATTCTTTGTAAAATTGTTTAAAGTAATTTTTTAATCTCAGCAGCCCCACCCAAGATGAATTCTTAGGCCAGTACATTGTTTATAGGGCTATAATTTTAATTTGAGGACCATTCTATGTATAATATGTATGTATTTACAAAAAAAGTATATATGTATGTTTATCCATTATCTAGTACCCATAGTACAAGCTCTGCTTAGTTTGGGACTAGATGGTGTTGTGTGAATGTGGTACAATATTATTATTATTATATTATTATTCTTCTGCTTATTCGCTTTATTGTTTATCTTTTATATGTGCGAACCATCTTTAATTGAATAAAAATGATTAATTATTCTCAAATGTAAAATAAATAATTTTAAATAAGTGATCCCATTGGCCCCCGATGACGCGATCCGAATCACCCCATCTTGAAGACTTTCGTAATAATCATTTCACATATTAACCTTTAATACTGAGCTTTAAAATTAAAATATTTTCTAAAATAGACTTATTCTCAAGTCGTATAAGTTATATAAATCTAAATTTTAACACATATTCTTACATTTACACGAAGAATTAGTAAGCATGTACTTTAGATGAGCGCGAAAATTGTATCGCACACAAAAAGCGACTCTGGCGAGCGGCGCTGACGCTGATGTACTGGTCGAATCGAAACGCCACCGACGGCAGGAGATGCGGGATGGAAGTGGCTCGCGAGACGTCAGTATCTGGCGTACCTTGTCAACGCTTTATTAAAAATATTCACAAATTTCTTATTTTGTTCCGATTCACCCACTGATCCGATTCGCCTCGGTCTACCCTATGTAGATATTTGTGATCTAACGTTTGTATAACGGTGGTTCGGACATTCGGACATGACGAGTGTCGAAATTAAAACTCGGCTTAGCAAAGCGATTCATATCGATTTGTTTCCTCCATTCATTGGTGAAGCGTTTGCGAGCCGAGTCTAAACATTGCGACCGCCTCGAGTCATTCCTGCTGGACACAGGAACTAACGTACCCACGTTATTTAATTGAAATGAATGTTCGTCTGCGGGGAATAAAATATAAAGCTTTTGAAAATATGCGTACTTTGCAAAGACAAAGTAATTCCGCTTAGGTATATCTTTGTCTGAGTAACATTTGGTTTTGTAATTAAAATATACTAATGTTGTTGATAGTATAGGCATTGGTTTTGGATATATTAAATGTTTTTAACATTTCGATATTCGGTTATTATTTATACGTTTATTATCGGTCGTGATCGCATTCATACTTTTATTTAACGAATATTGATGTACCAACATAATTTGGTTCGAATAATCAAGTCTGCGAATCCATAACTATAAATATTTGTAATTTACATGTTTCATGCCACGAACGTCGCTTTGCTCAGATTTGAATAAATCAATTCACTTCCGCTTCACGTCACCTTGTAGGTATACCGAAATCATTGAAATCTATTTCAGGAACTCTTTCCCTTAAAATTTTACATAATTGAACAACGGTCTTTTCCGTAAAAAGAGACTATTTAATTAAGTAATTCACAAGTATAAAACATCTTAATAGTTCCATTTGAACCGGGTCCCAGATTAATAAATAATTAATGACTTTTTGGTACTTCACAAGAAATTGAACAGCCATTTTAAAAGTAATAGAAGGTCAGAATATCTGAACGAATTGAAGCACATTTCTAATCAGAACATGCGCACATATTTCATATAGTCTTTGTATTCAGAGTGAAGTAGTAAGGCTGTGCTGCCACAAGCCGCGTTGTTCAATGTGTGTGGCAGCTGAGTACAAACATGTCCGCACTTTACATTGCATGATATTTTCTAAAGATGAAAAGGATGTCCAGTAGCTAGTCGGTAACCAGACAAGGCAAAAGTGTAAATCCAGCTGGGTGCCTGATAGTGAGATTGTATAATGAGCCGTGAAGTTTCTACGAGGAAAATAAGAGACAACAAACAACTTTCCACTTCTTTATGGCCGGGTAGGGTTCAGAATTATTATATGTTTGAATTAAAGTTTATTGAAAATTAGCTGTGACACACTGAGCTAACTTGTATTGTACCAGTATTAGCTAACCGTCAGTTATTAATGCGATTAAATCGCTTACTTGAGACAGAAATCTATGTAACAAAATTGAGTTCTTTATCGTGATCGGCTGTTATTATTACTGATCGGCCGGATTTCCGATAGCTTGCTAAACGTTACCTATATTATTTCCAATCTTTCCTTCAACATCTTTCTCGCCCCGTGCATCTCTAATGCAAACGTAGCCTAAAGTTAGTATTAATACATCTCGTGTCATGGCGGCAGTTTGTCCCAGCTCCGTTTGGTCTCAAATAAATTGTACGTGGAATGTATTTTCAATACCGCTTACATCAATGGAATAACTCTTTCAAGATTTTCGAATAGGTATAATAAAAATCACATAATACACACAATTAGGCATTCAAAATTTAAAAGTTATAACTTCACACCCACAGCACAGTGAACAAACGGACTGCCACGTTGTGGGTTCTTTCATTCGACAATTCCTCGCTAATCACATACTTTTTGATAGTATGTACGTTCTCAAATATTTAAAATAGCATAGCTAGTGCCGTAGTCAGCATGTAAGAAGAAAAAACTGTCATGAAGATCTTGTTGTGAGTGTCGCTACAACGGTTAAATAACTGAATGGCTACTCAAGCCAAAATTATATAATATATAATATTAGTACTGCTCTTATTAATTTGTACTGCGACCAGTATTTATCAATCTAAGCCAGTCCAAACATTAGTACAAACTACAAGCACTGTCAATACATACATACACAAATAAAAAAGCATTTACGATACGTCAAGAAATATCTTAAAACGTATTCGAGTGATGAAAGCTTAAGGCTCTCCAGGTATTTTCGTCACAACACGCCTACAAGCTTCTTAAAATTAAAACAAAAGCACTACCAAACAAACTTCTTATACAGAAAGTTTCTCCAAAGTCTTTGTACTTAACTGCATTAACAACTCAGCGGTACATTTGTACCTGTATTTTACTTTCAAAGTGACCACTGACCGTAACACGCTCTTAGGGCCTGTTCACGAGATCGGTCTAAGAGGCGCGCGTCGCGGCGGGCGGCGCGGCAGAGCGTCGTGCACGCCACGACCCTACAGCAGCGGTAAACGCAGCGGCAAATGTAGACGTATTTGGGCCGACGGAGTTACCCATAAATATGGCGATAACCAAAATATCTTTGTGTAACTATACGGTATACTTACCTACAAAATTGTCGACATTGGATCTTCATTCCTTACAAGTATTTTATATCAAAGGAATAATGCATATTCGCAATTAATGAGGCGTTGAATAGGTACCTACACAACGTAGATTACGTTAAGTAGGTAGGTAAATCACCTTTTAACTTTCATAGTAGCTGTGTCTGTATCTAAATAGGTACATATGTACATTACACAATGTTTTAATGTTTGTGATTTATATTAAAACCTACCATTACATTCTGTAAAACATTGTTTCATTACATCTCGCAACGTTTTATTAACATTTTTGTATTTATACAGCGGATGTGTTGCTATCCATACACGCGACCGTTTTAAAATGTCGACTTTAAATGTCTCCGTATTCATTACCGCCACAAAATATTTAACAAATAGTATAACCGCCTAGTTCGTCCCTCGCGTAACGCTGTCTGTGCCGCTCGGAGTCGTGGCGTCGAACTCGGTCGCAGTACATTTGTTCCCGCCGCTCGCCGCACCGCCCGCCGCGCCGCTCGCCGCGCAGCCATTCGCGCCAAAAAAAACGCGCGCGTTATCGCTGTGCGCGGTGGCTCGTGGCGTGCTTCAAACGTCTTCATACATTTGATCTTACCGCTCGCCGCCCCGCGCTAAGCCGCCGCTCAGAGCGGCAAGGTCGTGACAGGGCCGTTAGGCCGAAACCAAGACCTGAGGCCATTAGACCGTAGGCCTCACCTCTAGGTAAAGAGGCCACATTTATTCATGAGTGAGGCCTCTTAACCTAATACATTACATTTGTAGTGGTGCTAGTCGACTAATTCAGAAATTCTTAATACTATACCTGTATATACGAAAGTAGCAGAGTTGGTAAACTAATAGTAAGATATTGGATAATCTTAGGGATAAAAATGCTACTGTTTGATTGCACTACAGATTTATTTGTGTACGCACACTCAACAAACACAATCACCTTATGTACCTACGCACTCTCAAGAAAAACAAGCATTTTAATTGAATATTTCAACACCAAAACTTGGATTATTTAATGTACTTAATTCCTCGCTATTTCAAGTATTGAAAAAATCTATAGATGCATCCAACATTATTTGGTATTTAAATTTTAAGAGCAATGTACTGAAATTCGTACTCCGCATAATGCGCGGTAAGGTTTTTGCGAAGAAGCTTTTAACTCTCTCGTATTTTACTTATGTAGGTTCTTTGTAAATCCTATAAATAAATAAGACAGGAAATTCTTGGGAAGACTAGCTCCGGGGGATGCAAGGAGGTTGTTATTTCATTTTAAATAGATCACGCCAGCGGCGGGTGCGGTACGAGCTAACACCGCTGTTTTAATTAAGGCTTATTATAAATAAAATTGCACTTGTGCAATGGGAAAACTTTTATTTATGTTTCGGAAGCTGAATGTATTGCGCTATTTGTTTCTGTTTCAGGAGAAACGTGTTCCGAGTTTGGGATAGGAAAAAAAATTAAAAGCAAATATTCTATTGCAGCGAATGACGCGAATGTGGTTAAATATAAATATTATTCTAAGGATTGCTTTACGAAATAATGCAGTGTAGTACGTATTGCGTAGAAATGTGATACTGAATAAATAACACTTCATGATAGAATATTCTGGTTCTAAAAATATCTTATTATTGTTTAATTTTATTGCAAGCAATATTAAAATAGAGGGATGCGAAACTGTTCCAGTAGTGCAGTTTGCATAACATATATTTTGTTTGTTTGTACATAGTTCTGTTCTTGTAATAGTGATAACTGCTTATTTGATAAAAGCATTCTCAAGACTAAAATTATCAGTATTTGCTATTAAAAATGTATGCCTCGATTATGAATATCGTCATATACTAATAGTCTAATATGTCGCATTCTAGATCTATAACTGTTCATTAATCCAACGGCTATTCAGTTTGCTAATCTTTTCACGGACACCTAAACAGCTAGGCATAAAATTGCAAATTTTATTAGTTCATTTAAGAAGGCTAATCCAACTATAATCCTTGAAAAACAGCTTTTCGCTGCAGACTCAATTAAAACTCATGAATTGCGACGAAAATCAACATAGAATCACTGAATAAAATATAGGTATACATTTTCGAACTCAACTGTTATTGTTTTTAGGTAGCGTCAAATCAGAAAAGTCATACTCATGCATGTTTCGAATAAAGCCGTTGGTCCTAGCTATCATAAAAGGGCAGTCTTTAAGGGAAATCTATAAGCTCAAGGTGAGAGACACTTATCTAAGCCATAGAATAATGCTATCAGAACACGTTAATATTCTGTCAATGATAAGACTGAAAACGGCTGAAAAGATCGTAGATAGGACAATGGTGACAGTTATTTTGCCTATACAAATCTCTTATCTGCTTCCTCAGCTGCTAGTCACCTAAATTTTTTGATAGAAAAATCTTACACTGGCCATCGACAAAAAAAGCAGCGGGTTCTATTTGCAAGTCTATAAGTCGCCAAGGCTCAGGTCTTGGATCACAACCGGTATGCTACAAATTATAAAAGTTATGAAATACTTCAGGTACTACCAATGAATACAGATTTACATAGAAGCGCAGTTCTTAAGGATTTCGTGTGCCGATTCCAAGTGGGGATTGTCTCCAGTTTAGTGTGTAGTTGGCGCCGCTGGCGGCGCTGGCGTTGTTCTCCTTCTCTCTTGCTCTCGTAGTTAAGATACACAGGAGAAAATTTCGGCTCTCTTGCTCTCGTAGAGACACCTGTCACAGCGCGACTGCCACGCCGCCAAGCGGCAATTTGGGTCACAGAAAGTTCAGAGAGCCCATAGGAAATGTGCCTCTATGTAAATATCTGAGCTCTTTGGTACTACACCCTTATTGATGTTTATACTTTGAACTTCATAGTTTTTATAGCGATAGACCAGTAGAGATACCATCAGACCATACCAAGAATAGGGTTCGAATTCACGGCGGGCACTACTGACTTTTTGGAGTTGTGTGCATATTGAGCAGTTAATTATCGCTTGCCCAAGAGTCGGAGAGCACGTTAAGCAGTCGGTCCCGGCTGTCATGCATATCCGTGAAAGTCGTTAGAGGGAGTCAGTACCTTTGAATTAACTGATACTAGTTTAAATTATGGAATATCGCTCTCTGGAAAAGCTAATATTCAGTCAAATCCGGTTAGGCCAGTAAGCATATCTCGGATTGCAAATGAGATAACGCTAGGAAGATGATGAATTTCAACAGATACGACAATGTCACGTCAAAAGAGGTTTAGTGGTATTGAAATAGTTACAACTTAGGAATATTCATTTCATCTACCTACACTTATTTTCGTGTCTACCTTCACACCTCCACAAATTTATTCCATAATACACTTAATAAAGTACCTTTGCTGTGTGGTTGACGGCATAGAATACAAGTGTCACCACCTCCTATCTTCCCGTGGGAGTCGTAAGACTAAGGGATAACACGATGTAAATACCATCTTTGCGTAGAGACGAAAAACTCGACATCAAACCCTATACGACTGCCTCGTTGGTCTCGCGGCATAAATGTGCGCGTGGGATCGGGAGGTCCCGGGTTCGATTCCTGGGTCGGGCAGTGTTATTGGGTTTTTCTGTCACGAAATTCTCAGTAGCAGCACGGAGTCTGGAAATGTGCCCGGTACGGCAATAGGCTCGCCCCTTATTACGTGGGACTAAAGTATATCTGGCGAAGAGTGGGTGTAGAAATACGCCTCTGTCTACCCCTTCGGGGATAAAAGGCGTGACGATATGTATGTATGTATGTAAAGTACCTGGTGGGAATATCGCTCTTGGTAGTTTCAAATATATTCGTACCTTATAGTTTAAGTAGGTCACTATTATTTGTCCGTGACTTCGAGTGCGTCGGAGAGCTTACCTGTGATTTTGTTTGCGAAATGTGCGCTACACCTTTGTATCTACTGAATTGTATTACTTATAGTATTATCATTAGCTGGAACAATAGACACACTATCTGGGCAGGCAGAGGAGCAACAGACTCGGTATTTTAACAATTGACACCTATACATAGGCTGCACTAAAAGATGTGCTAAAAGTATCGGGAATGGAATATTTCCACTGTTCCTGTCATATTAAAATCTTTTTAATTGAAAACTCCTTGGTTTTAAAAATCGAATACCATTTATTTATTTAAAAAAAGATTCTCGGTCTTGTCACAAGGTATTGTCAAACTTGTTTTGTCGTTGAGAAAATGGAATTGACTCGAGAAAATTCAAGAGCGATAATTTATTATGACTTTCGAAGTGGTTTAACACAAAAACAGTGGGTTGACCGGATGATTTCTGCATTTGGTGATGATGCCCCATCCAAAACCACAATTTATCGCTGATTTGCTGAATTTCAACGTGGACGTGTCAAGCTCAGTGATGATCCGCGTCAAGGTCGTCCAAAAACTGCAATCACCCAAGAAAACGTTGATGCTGTGCGTAAGCTGATTGAGGAAGATCGACATGTGACATACCGCGAAATTCAGGCAACTTTAGACATTGACATGAGTCAAATACAAATAATCTTGCATGACCAATTAGGTGTAAAAAAGTTGTTTTCCCGATGGATACACAGCATTCGCTTTGTGAAGAGCAAAAAGCGGCTCGCGTTACTTGGTGCGTCAGAACTCTCGAAAGATTCCACGCAGGATCCTCAAATGCTGTTTACAACATCGTATCAGGTGACGAATCCTGGATATACGCGTACGAACCCGAAACAAAAAAACAGTCACGAGTTTCGTTCACGGTGTGTTGCAAAAAAAATGGTGGCCACGTTTGTCTCCAAAACCGGCCATGTTACGACTATTCCTCTTGAGGGACAAAGAACGGTTAATTCAGAATGGTATGCTAGCATTTGTTTACCACAGGTCGTTTCTGAACTCCGTAAAGAGAACTGCAACCGCCGCATCATCCTCCATCACGACAATGCAAGTTCTCACACCGCGCACAGAACAAAACAGTTTTTAGAGCAAGAAAACATAGAATTATTAGACCATCCGCCGTACAGCCCCGACCTAAGCCCTAATGATTTCTATACTTTCTCTAAAATAAAGAATAAATTGCGTGGACAGAGATTTTCACCACCTGAAGAAGCTGTGGACGCCTACAAAACGGCCATTTGGAGACCCCAATTTCCGAATGGAATGGTTGCTTCAATGATTGATTCCATCGTATGGAAAAATGTGTCAAATTTCGCGGAGAATACTTCGAAAAGCAATAAATACATTTTTAAATAGTAGATAATGTTGTGTCACTTCCTTGATTCCCGAAATTTTCAGTGCCGCCCTCGTACATCCTTTTAAATACGTAGATACAATCAAACAAGTCGGCAGTGGACCAGTTTGAAAAAAAATCAAAGCGAGGCACACTAGAAACTGGTTTTGTATACGAGTGTCAATGTTTGTGTAAAGTAGAGCTGGAATCGACCGATATCTTGCTGAGCGATTCTCGCCCTTATGGTGGTCTAGCGGGAAGTTGTTCGACTGTACCTACTTATTAAAGACAAATTACAAACATTATAGAACAAAAATCGTGCTCATCCCACAATGAATCGTCCTGGATGAGACTCGAAGCTACGACCTCCGGTTTACCATCAAGACTAACCTAGTAGTTATCAACAACATAACAGATCAGTCAATTGTAAACTAGTTTATATCGTCATCACCCTTAATTTTAGCAGATTTGTACCAAATATATTTATTGCAGACGTAGTAACTGCGTTGAAGCTAAAAGTAACAGTTACTGTTCTCCTCGGTACATCATTGTCTTCGCAGTCCAGTTATGGACGTAGGCTTCTCCTAATTTGGAGTACCTACTCTGTTTATAGAGGTCGGTGTTGGGTTTGATGTCGAGATTGCTGTATCTGCCCAAACTACTATTTGCTTCCTGTTTTTATTACAATACTAATAGAACGAAATGGCCAATTTGTTTTTTAATCCGCCTCTATACGAAGATTGTTCAGTACACTTGACTGTTATTTTATCATAATTATATCACAATTTTATCATTTTGCGTATCGAGAATATCCAGGTAAAGTTCATTAGATACTTGTGTTACCGCATAAAATATCCCTATTAATCATGCGACTACCTAAAGCTATGCGCGAAATTTCACATTCTACCGCTATCAAAGCGAAATAGCAGATATAGTGTATATGATCAACATAATATCGGGAGCTGTTGACTGTGTAAGGTTAGGACCTTCTATCTAAAATTAGTTTTAATGTACCTAATAAAGTTGTGAGGCACTACACTCCTATACATCTTCCATTGGTCACTAGCAACTATCGTCAAAATTCGTTTCTGTAGCGAGCGAGCAAAGCCATTAATAATGCATGTAAAAAGCACAACTTTGACATATTTAACACTAAGCTGGATTCGGTGAGACGGATACTAAGCCTTGATTTTTCTCTAAATTTATGTAATTTGATCAATTGTAATTGTAAAAATTTATGTAGGGATGATTTGGTTTTTTGTTCAGCATCTTTGGTCTTCAAAACAGTTGTCAATATTGTCTACTTTTTTTAATACGTTAACTAGACTAAGTCCACGCAATTTTATAAAATCTAATAATTAAGCGTGAAAACCTTTCATTGGCTCTCTGTGTCTTAAAAATACTTTTTTCATGTCAAATTGTAAAAAGCTGTTGGTCTTCCAAATAAAAATAAATAAATAATAGGCTTGTGTTAGTGATTGATTCGTTCCTTAATTAGATGTTAAACAGAAATAACTGAATTTTTCTTCAAAAATCTATTAGCAACATTACTAATTACGGCTTTTTAAAACTATTTGAATTTGACGCGCAAACGCTGTAAACCATCATGGTGGTGGAGTGATGTCACGAAGTGCAAAACTAAATAATTATGTAAACCGTGAATAAGGTCTAGTTTACCCACTTTTATTTTTTATATTCGATTTGACAGGTTTTGTACCTTTTTGTTAGTTTAGTTGGACGTTTTAGTTGTATTTATTACCAAAAATTCAACAACATCAGTGGCGGACGCACTGTGTGACGTTATGCTCTTTGATTGGTGTTCACTGTCACAAGAATAAATAATATATTAGTTTTAGTTTTAGAATCCTAACAATAACATTAATCTTACTTTTTTATAATAAATAATAAACTTTATTGACATCTTCATAATAATGAATCTATAGATTCTACAATCAAACCGATTTATTCCTAGTGGAAACAAGCCTAGTTTATTATGTATTATTATAATGGTCATGTGCCACTATCTCCTCCACTACTGTTGTTGCAGACGTCCAGAAGCGTTATGCAATATTTTTGAGTCGGTGTGAAAAACTTGAAACATGTCAAAATGTTGCGGTTCCTTTTGAATTAAAATTATGAAAAATGTATACAATAAAAAAATGTTCTTAACATACTAAAATAAATTATTAGTTACAAAAAATATTATATTTTATAGAATAAATCACTAGGTAGATATTAGTTTCATAAAAATTTAAGAATAATATTTATTATTCTCCTACCCATAAATGCCACACAAATCCTACCAACCATTGTATTACGAAAAAGGTTCGTATACTATAAATTCAAATTGGATGAAAGCGTAGTCTACCTTATAAAAAAATAAAAGGGTCTCGTTGCTACACGACATTAATTAACTGAGTAAATCAAACCGTGCAACCAGGATAAGGTAGATAACATTCCTGAATGGAACCTTCCCATGGGCGCCTTCCATGGTACGTTCATTCCTACACCATTAACCCTTGCCCTTTTTATATTGTTGCAATCAGTAACACTCTGCAAACAGGGCCGGGGAATGGGCCGTGTTTATTAAAATTGTTCATTAATAGCGAACCTCTCACGGTGCGCAATATATAGTTAGGTATGTAATAGAATATAATGTACTATATGTAGGTACTTTACTATAGTAACCGAAGTGCACAGAAATACCTACCTATTTCTATATTTCGATAAAATAGAAAAATATACCTCTCCATAGGCCTAAGGATAACTTTTTTCATTGACCAGTATATTGTAAAGTTGGCGAAATTAATATCTAATGATCTAAAGAATACTAGGTTCATAAACGGCATAAACCTGCCTAATAAAATAATATTGCTTGAATAAGTAACCGCGCCCTCTAGCGGACTTAAACTAAAGTAAGTGCTCGACACGTTCAAGTTACGAATGCCGAAAGCTCTCGCGTAAAGCCCCGGTCCGAGTAAGTTTTATCTTGCTTGGAAAGATGTCGCTTTGGAACGAATGCGTTTTCTTTAACATTCTTGCCACACATTAAGTTAATAAAATCCTTACTACTGTCTTGGATGTGGACTGGGGATTAGGTGGCGTTCGCTGGAAACGTTTTTAAAAGTTCATTACACAGAGGTATGGAATTGGATGGTACAGTATTATCAATTTGTCGACGTGACTGCAGAGCTATAGTCACATGGAATTAGGTCGGATTAAAGTGAATGGATTTACTAGGAACCGAGCAATGTTCACCTGAAATTGATACGAGTTGTGTTTCGCAGAGAGCTTCACAGACACAAAGTACAAATTGACTTCAATGCAACCGGGGGCTATTCTAAGGGAGGAGAGGTTCTACAGGGCTCCAGTGCTCGAAAAGTACAGAAATCACTCAAGCCAAATGACTTTTAGTATTTGACGTAATAAAACCTGTTCTCATCAGGGTCAATTCATCTACCAACTAAAATGAGTTCCCTCAAACTAAACTCCTGGATCGCTCACCGAATGCAACTATGCCGAATGCAAACAATATTTCGTACACGTGTCATTGACTACCACTACTACGACATATTAATGGATGTAGAGGGCCTACTCAACCCAGCTTTAACGAGTCCCATAATTATTTACACACTCATGTAATATGTTAAACATGGCAATCAAATTAATTATCTAGAGCTCCGTACAAGCGGCTTGTTCGGTTCGACAGCTGTTCGGACTAGAGTGATACTTGACTAACTACTAGTGAAGTGGTGCCATCTAATTGCTGCGTGTATTACGAACACAGTTCTGTTGCGCTATTTTTCACATAAGTACGTCAGTAAAATACTTGCAAATATGTCTGTTAAATAATAATTTAAGCATTACAATAAATTGCTAGAATAAGTGTTCACAATTAAACTGTCAACTCATAAGCCTTATTTTTATATCGTCAAATCCAGATGAAATATTCTGTCAACTTTCATGCCTTCTAAAAATGGGTATAAAATATATATGTAGATACTAGCTGACCCGGCGAAATTCGTACCTAATGACAGTCGATTCTTTAAAAAAAAGTCAGTTGACTAAATTGTGAATCTAAACCATCAGTCCCCTTAAACGCGCACAAAAAAATTATCAAAATCGGTCCAGTCGTTTAGGAGAAGTTCAGTGACATACACACGCACACAAGAAATATATATTACTAGCTTTTGCCCGCGGCTTCGCCCGCATGAAATTTAAATAAAGAGTAGCCTTTGTACTTCCCCAGGTTTCAGACTATCCATATCAAATTTGATCACAAATGGATCTGCACATTAGCCGTGTAGCATACATATAAACAGATAGTACTTAAAATTACTTTTGTTTTCACTGTGTAGGTATATTATTTAAGTTATGAAGAGCTTATATACCTACCTACTGAATAGAACAGCAGCAAAAAAAAAACTGAAAGCATTACCACAAAGTACATAATCAGACCGCCTCCTCCACCCCGCTGCGCTTAAGCGCGCCAATTAATTGTAAGCGCTTATCATAACGCTGCGCTTAGGTCAAATATAATCGTGATAACTTTTAAACTATTCGTCCAAACTACTTACTGTAAAAGACAAAGTTCATCTACATTAAATACTGAAGGCAATACATTTATAATTTTTGAAAACAAATTGATAACTACTCTAGAATGAGCATTGTAAAAAACATATATTTTTTTATGTTATACTGTTTTATTACAATAAAAAATATGTAGTTAGGTTATGTACTAAAAGCTAAAAATTAATTCGGTAAGTCCTAGCTACCAGATCGCACTAATGTTCTTATCAATCTTGGGTATTGATCAGACACATTTAAAACCGTTGGGCAAGTGAAATTTCTATCATAATGTTTACTCTGGATACGCTACGCCCAAAACATTTTTTATTAATGTGTTAATTTTATTTTCAATTTTTTAGTTTTGTTGTTAGTTGATACTTCTCATTCTCTTTTCATAGTGATCCCTTTTCTACCAATCAGGCCCTGTCGTTCGATACCCATATTGAGGTATTTGTGGAAAATAGGTAATCCGCCATTTTGTGGTGGCCGCCATCTTGAATTTTTCATAGTGAGCTCTATTCTACCAATCAAACCCTTTCATTTGATATCCATATTGAGGTATTTGTGGAAAATATGTAAACTGCCATTTTGTGGCGGCAGCCATCTTGGATTTTTTATAGTGAGCTCTATTCTACAAATCAAGTCCTTTCATTTGATACCCATATTGAAGTATTTGTGGAAAATAAGTAATCCGCCATTTTGTGGCGGCGGCCATCTTGGATTTTTCATTGTGAGCTCTATTCTACCAATCAAGCCCTTTCATTTGATACCCATATTGAGGTTGTTGTGAAGTAATATGTGATCCGACATTTTGTATCGGCGGCCATCTTGAATTTGCATTTAAATTATCTGAATCTTGATGACAATATGAGTGAATACCAAAAATCAGATCAAACTGTCATCAGGAAGGGAATAAAATTCCAATTAATATCTTTCAGAGCTCAGGATTTTTACCGACTTAGTTGATACTTTTCCTTATATTATGGCAACATTATACAAAATCTTTATAAATTGTAGCCTATGTGTTATTCTGATGTATAAACTATATTACTGTAAAGTTTCATCCAAATCCGTTCAGTAGTTTTTGGGTGAAAGAGTAACAAACATCCATCCATACATACATCTTCACAAACTTTCACATTTATAATATTAGTAGGATAGGATAGGATATAGGGAATGCAAATCTCGCGAGATTTGGGCTCAAGCGAGATCTCGCGAGTTTATGAAGCCAACCTCGCGAGATCTCGCCAATTTCGAGATCTCGCGAGATTGGCAGTTTTGTATGTTATTTTGTAAACAATCGCAATGTTTGAATAAATTAGTATAAAAATAATAACCATTTTAAGTATTATAAGATATTTTTTTCCACGAATTTTTCAATAGAAAGTCTATTGAAAAATTCGTGGAAAAAACAATATCTTCTATGCTTCAAACTTGCTTCAAACATTGTTTGACGTATCTTTCTGTCTATATTTTTTTAATAAACAATTATGAAGTAAACTTTTACGGACGGATCTGTCAAATAAGAAATGAAAGAAACAGTCTTCGCTTCTAATATCAAACAAAAATCTTTTAGTAATAAAACATTTCTTGTATAATAAGCAAAACAACGAGAGGTCAATAAAAAACTTACTCATCATCTAAATCATCATACTAAACTGAGGTATTATCATATAAATTAGGTAAATAAAACTATATCTACTCAGTAGACCTTTTAGATATTACAGATTAATTAACAAAATAAACCAATAAGACAGACTATTAGAAATTACAGATCCTAATTAACAAAATATACTTACTAATCAAAGGAAAGATTGGTTCAGTTTAAATCTCAAGCCATTATTACGAATTATTTTCAAAGTAGCTCCTTCAGAAGCACAAAATGTCCAAAGAATCGTCTGCTAAACGGCTTCCTTTTCTGTTGGCCAGATAACCAGCCGCTGAGAAGGCCCTTTTGGAGTCAACGCTAATTGAAACCGCAGTTCTCGCGAGATCTCGATCTCGCGAGAACGAGATTGCATTCCCTAATATTATACTAGCTCTTGCCCGCGGCTTCGCTCGCTTAAATTCGGGGTTCTCAAGATATAGTATATCATCTATATTCGGGGTAACAAAAAATTCCTATATTGGGTGGATACTTCTATAATTATCGTTTTAACTGTTTAAGAAATATATCTGCAGAAATTATTTACACATACAAACTACTTAGTGTAGTTGACGACAATGCGACGATAAAGATAGAAATGGAAGATGGAAGCTTAGACAGTTTAGCGTATTTTTTTAATTTGCTGTAGGTATTCCCAGCCTTCCTCCCTGATTTGACCCGAACACTTCTAGTTCGGATCCACTCACTGAAAACACAGCTGTACTCCGTTAACAACTCATTGTCAATAGAAGATTTACAAATTAAATTAGTATGACATGTTTGTGACCATCTGCCTGCCTCCACTGGCGGATCCGACTTTTTCGTAGACAGCCTAATCATATCCATTAAGTACAATAAGTCTCCGTGTTCTCGCTGCCTCTATCTGTCATTCCTATAAACAAGCTTTTTTAAACACACATAAAAATAATACGAGCAAGACACGATACAATTACAAAAGAAGGTCATGCAAGCAAAATCATGCTGAGAATAATATCTTTCTTTATAAACTTAATTTGAAAGCAAGTCAAACACGAGAATCAAGCAATAAAAACTTTAAATAACGACTGTTCACAAAGAAATGCAATTACAAACACAATAAAGAGACAAAATGAAGGCTGCCACGGTCGGACATTTATGATAAGCGTCTGACGCAAAGAAGACAAGTTAAAATTATTGTAATACGATGCACAAATCAAAGTGTGTGCCATACAGGCGAACAAGTTGTAGGTAATTGAGCTGTCAGCTGAAATTAATGCTATTGGTCGGTCAGAGTGGTCGCGCTTTGTAGGCTAAGGCTGCGTATTCACCATGCTATGTGATACAGCTTTGAAGCGAAGAAAACATTCATCAATAGCATCACTTACTCTAAGCAATTTAAATGAGACAGCCTTACAATGTTCAGTTAGACCGTTTAGAAAAACAATGACAAACATTTTGGCTCTACTATCTATCCTTGCAAGGGGTCTCAGTAACCAGTATTTATTTTTATATAATTGTATTATTTTGTGTTTTTTATATCTGAAGGATATGCTCTGTACAAAATCCAGATATAAATAGCCCATAAATATTATAAAATGTAGCCCCCCTTTCGTCCTGTTTGTCTGTAGGAACGCGCTAAACTCAATAACTACTGAGCGGATTCTTGTACGGTTTTCACCAATAGATGGTTTGATTCCTGAGGTGGGATAAGGTGCATAGTTTACGCGGGCGACACCCTGGAAAAATTCAAGTGCTATATTTTCTTCGTTGAAGATAAAATTAAAATATGTTTCCACTCTTTGATTGGATTTGGATTTAATATTAAAATTTTGTTTCTTGTTTTGCAAGTACGAAGGCAATACAATAATGTATACAAATTATTGCCTTATATATAATGTAAGGCAGGATTTACAAATTATTGCCAATGCCGTAAGGTTGACATAGCTTCTGTCAAATGTGCGTTTCACCGTAAGCAATGAATACAGATTTATAATAGAAGCGCATTTCTTAAGGATTCCGTGTGCCGAGTCCAATTGGCGTGTTGACGACACGTCAGTGTAGTTCGTAGTTGGCGCCGTTATCGGCGCTGGCTCGTTCTCCGTCTCTCTTAGGAGAAACGTTCGTCTCTCTTGCACTCATAGAGACAGTCATAGATTACCTATACACTTATACCAATGAATACAGATGATTTACATTAAAGAAGCTTATTTCTTAAGGATGTCATGTGCCGATTAAAGTTGGCGTATTGACGGTTGTCATTAGTGTAGTTCGTAGTTGGTGCCGTTGGCGGCGCTAGCGTCTTTCGCCATCTGTCTTGCATTGCTTTGGCGTAAGGAATAGACAGCTGTTGCACTGACACTCACGCGACTGTTACGCCGCCAAGCGGCAATTTGGGTCGCAGAAAATTTGTCTTAAAAGCGGCCATAAGAAAAACATCTCTATAAATAAATATCTATGCTCTATGCTTATACTGGGAGACAGCTGTCACAGCGCGACTGCCACGCCGCTAAACGACAAATCGACAATTTGGGTCACACAAAGTTTGTCTACAGAGCGCCCATAAGAAATGCGCCTCTATGTAAATATCTATGCTCTAAGCCGTAAGATGCGCGACCTGACGCGTCAAATTATCCGCGCTCGGTGATAACCAGCGGATAGGTTTAACTCGTTAACGCGCGAAACTTCGCACGCAGCTTTTTGTATTGCTTGGGTTATGCAATTGAGTTCTATGCTATGTAAATTTTGAAGCCCAGCTAGTCTACGCGTTGAAAGGTTCCATATGAATTATTTTTGTCTTTGCAGCTTCGCGCTACCTCTTTTTAACAAAAATATGGAATGGTAAGTTTTATTCATTTTGTTATGTTAGAAACCTCTTGATTCTCATAGTTTTATGTTAGAAGTTAGACCTGAATCATAAATATGCTATAAATTTAAGAAATATGTGAAACGTCCAAGGCGTCACTTTTAACAAAATCAGTTACAGCAGCATCAACAATGTACCTATGGCAATTTCGTATATTTTAAATTTTAAAGTCTGAGATCTAAATAACTTTGGCTGATACATTTAAAATTTTGTTTTCTAATTAAAGCCTATTAAATAGCATTAGTAAAATTAAACACTTTAATGTTAAAACATAGGCACATGATGTTAATATTATATGTTTGTTTTAAGTATTAAAAAAGCATGACGAAGAAAACTTTTACTGTAATATAAAACTATAACTTGAATTTGTTAATAGGTGCTTTAAGTAACACCCTTATAATAGCGGCCGATCATAGTAATTTTTTCCATTATACATGTCTGGTGTAGGTATTGCTATATCTTTATCGCAGACAACCGGACGTTAAAATAAATTATTATGTACCTAATGCAAAATTATGTAAGTGCCTTATTCTATTTCCTTGACTGAAGTTAATCGAGCCATTAAGTCAGTAGTTGCTCCAACACGTTTTACATTAAAATCTCGTTAAAAACATCTGCTCGTTGGACCCATATCTCTTCGTGTAAGTCCTCGTGCTGCTACGTCGACAATGTTCGTTCGTCTTAGTTCTCACCTTGCGCCGCTATACAGGATCCGCTTTTTCTAATCATGCGGCGGTAGATATATCAAGTTCTTATCAGCGACGTAGTTTGAGGTCTATTTTCTGCTCTTTCCATCCATAGAAAGGCATTGATTGTGACAACGTCCCTTAAGCACATTATTTTACTTAAATGTCTGTTGCACTAGGAATGATTATTACGTCGCGAGGTACTTTACATACATGTAACAAGAAATACAGACATCATACTATCTTAGGTCGTTTTGCAAACAACTGTTAAACATCATATCTTACAACGTCAGTTTATAGTGAGGCAAATCGTATCTAATGAGACAGGTAACGTATGACTTATAGTCCTTGTGCATAATGTACGAATACTTTAGTCTGCGATACAATAATGACTATCATTACGATTACGACTCGCTATAATATAATAGCACGATTATACCATCCAAAGAGGCTCGCGTGGCTTCTCATAAACAATATTTTACTAAGATATACCACGGTTATTACCGTTAGGTTTGAAATGTTTGCATTGTTTGTAATATAACGATGATTCCTCATCTTTATCTATGATATCCTGAATATAATCAGTTTAGAATTCTGAATTCATAATAGCAAATTGAGCTCGATATAATAAATTTGGCGAAAATAGTACTTAATTAGAATCATTCTAAGTTAGAAGAATTGTTTCAATTTAGATTTATGCTGAATGTATACGAGGTCTGTTGGTTACTTATCCCACTGCTGGGCAAACTTCTATTCTCTGTATAAAAAGTATTCATAATTCGTAGTAACAAATTGCAAAGATGTGTAAGAGATTTCATTAGCTGTTACACAACTTACACATCTTTAAGAAGAAGAAAGTGCAGAAAAGTTTAAATGAATAATTTTACTTACAATGTTTGCCGTAATATTCAACATTTTCGCAAGAAGTGCTTGTCATGTATTGAATAATTTTAATAATAGACAGAGGTAGATAGTCGTTTTGTGTAGGTACTACGAAAAATAAGGCATCTTTCGTACGCCATTTTTTAAACTTTCGAAGCTGGTGTCAGGTATCATACGAGTAACTCTTTGTATACTTACTGTATTGGTTCGCATAATTTATTGCGCTTGTTATACATACAACCAGGACAGGTGACAACTCCCGTTGACAAGGGTATCCCACAATATGCCTGCCCTTTATCACATGCGACGACAATATTGCGATGTATGGGTACGATTAACCCCTGCCTAACATCCTCAAAATTATACAGGCAAATGGTTATGTTTTGGATATTAAATCCATAAATTAGCCTAATTCAAATTGGACAATTTAAAAGCATGGCTTGAATTGCTTCCAGATTTTTCTAAAAGCTTACTACATACTATAAAAATGAGAAACAAATTAATGAGAAATTTGATGAGAGTGAATGAAGCAAGAGAGATATATATCAGGATCGTTGCAAATGACGTTCCGTAGTCTCTGTTTACCCCTTCGGGAAACGAGCGTGAGTCTTTGTATGTAAATATAAAAATCTGGCATATTAGGATTAAGACACTATTTACTGAACTAAAAGATAAATAAATTTTACTTAAGGTCCACATTAATCATGATTATTGATTACCCTATTGAAAAGAGTTGAGCATTTCAAAGCGCGCGCACATTCCATAGTGTGAATACAAGCGTACGATTAAAACAATAATTTAATATCTTACTTCATAAATCTGATAAGTAGTACACCGTACACCATAACGCGAAGCTGTGCGATCATGTATCATACTAAGACGATAAATCTTTGATATCCAAGCATCGCTTCAACGAGAATAAGTGCCTGATCCGAGAATGACAATGACCAAGCTTTCTGATTTATGCCGAGGTCAGTAAAAATGGAATGATTAAGTCTATAATACGATACGAGCCCCTACATCAGCCTGCATGTCAGAATATATTATTATTGTAACCGTTGCTCATATTTCTTTTTCGGAGGTAGGGTATGTGTACACACAAATCGGACAGGGTCGAAAATCGCATGTGCCACTACAAGCTTTTCGGTCATATGTATATAAATAGCATATTTGACTTTTCCATTATCATCATCATCATTATGAATGTTCAGAAATGATTTCAGAACCCCCTTTACACTCAAATTACGGGATAACTGTAATTTTGTAATAAAAAATACTAGATAGTTAGTAATTGTATTATGTTCGCTGCGCGATTAAATGTCAAAGCCGCAATAGGCGTTAGAGCCAACAAAGTAGAGGCTGCTAGGTGTAGCTGACGTCGTGAACTGAACCTGATTGTGAGCACTGATACAGTCAAAACACACAGAATGGGCTACTGCGGCATGACAATTTTATGATCACAAAGTGTTGTGCCGTGTAGGGATCGAACCCACAAACCTTGGCACAGTGTTAAGTACTGTTAAGCGGCCTGACGGCTGATTAAACCAATACACCATACGCAATCTAGTCTATCATCATATTTTTACTTATATTTTGTCGCAAAGTGTAAACGCATCTTTATACTTCATATTGCATTTAACCTTTATCAGTTGAGGTGAATCTTAACAAAACATTTGACTCGAAATAAATCCTAAAAGGTTCGTAGGCATAAGTTACTTAAGTTTTATTGTAAGTGTAACGGATGCCAGGAATCGAACCTTTGCTAGTCCGCTACAGTGCGCTGGTAGTGTGCTGCTGACGTGTGCCTACGACGATGCGTGTTCTTCTATGTGTGTGGACTGTATGGCTTCGATGTGTAAGGGCTTCAGAAATGAAACATCTTCATACGTTGAGAGCGATGCTGTTCAGGTGTGCGGTGCTTGATGGTTACATAGGTCACAAGATGGTGGTTGGGACGCCAACAACTGGCCGAATACATGGTCGCTTAAGTACCTCGAAACTTTACCTTATCGACGACCATCGCACCGAACACGTGCACAGAAAATCTTTCGTTTATTTTTATTTCAAATATAGTACAAATGTTACGTATGATTCGATCCTATTATACATACATACATGTTCTATACATCGTTAGATAGGTCTCATTAAGTTCTATCTATTGGTATACAATACCTAAACCTAACTATTAGCGTCACTAAGTTATTCCATAAAAACTCCCAAAAAATGCTGCCACACAAGGGCCCGCCCACTATATTTTCTATTGAAAAACTATCGTATACTAAATTTATATATATAATTTTGGTAGGCCGTTGTGTGCAACTATATGGGGCATCTATTAAAACAAACACCATGAAAATATCTTTATTCAATTCGAACCTATTACATGATAACTTTGAATCATAAAAAAATTACAGAATTTCTTAAGTAAATACTATCGTAAGTAAACAAATTTTATGATAAACATACGAATGTTTTGTTATTATGCTTATTTTAACTATATAAGGTAATAACTAGCAATAAAAAGGTATCTAGACATGATTTCAAGTCTATATGAAGCTAAAAAACACTTATAAAACTATAAAACGAATATGTAAACAAACAGCTGTTTTATGAAGCATTAACTCTTATCTGTCACTACTGATAACGCTATTTATGATTCGATATCTAAGGTCCCTACAGTTAGCACAAGTTTAAGACTAATGTTCATGTATTACATAGTTGTTGTATATTAACAATCTAACCATTTACACTATTTTAGCTATTTTGTAACGATTTGACACGTCCGGGAACCGAACCCGGTGTACCGCACGATTAGATAACACTGATTTTATACGATTTTCACTCGCGGTTTCGAATACACTATTCACTGTCATAGTTTTAATGTCTGTCGCGAACTTCTCTCCCGCCGTGCAGCAACGCGCGTGACCCGTCGTGTGGCGGTGCTGCAGAGCACCCGGTGAGCGACGCCTCGTCACTTGGGCAGGGGGACCAGCTTCTTAGCCGGCCGTTTGAGGACGCCTGCTGCTGTGCGCACCTCGACAGTGCGTATGGCGCCGTCGGCGCCCGGGTAGACAGCCACAACTCGACCGCGCGGCCAGGTATTGCGCGGGAGTTGGCCGTCGGCGATCAGGACGGGGTCGCCGACCTCGAGGTTGAGCCCAGACCCATGGGGCTCCCGCCGGTGTTGCAGCTCGGGTAGGTACTCGCGCACCCAACGGCGCCAGAACATGTCGGCGAGGATTTGGGCGCGCCGCCAGTGCTTGCTGCT
Organism: Euclidia mi; assembly: GCA_944739405.2. NCBI lineage: Eukaryota > Metazoa > Arthropoda > Insecta > Lepidoptera > Erebidae > Euclidia > Euclidia mi. The sequence continues at coordinate 39,706,123 of OX123190.2, read as the reverse complement.
GTTGAGGTCAGCCTCGCTGAACTCGCCCAGCGGAGGGAGGCGAGCAGAACCACCGAACAGGATGTGGTTCGGGGTGATGGCCTCGCTGTCTGCTGCGTTGACGGAGACGTGTGTGAGGGGTCGACTGTTTACTGTGTACTCGACCTCACACAGTAGTGTAGCTAGGACTTCTTTGTGCGGATGGCGCTCGTGAAGGACCGTATAGAGGGCGGTCTTCACGCACCTGACGAGGCGCTCCCATGCGCCCCCCATGAATGGCGCTGAGGGGATGATGAAGCGCCATATGATGCCACGGCGACTCGCTTCCTCGGCGACGGCGTCTCTCATCTCTCGGTCGGCACCGTGCATGTTGGTGCCGTTGTCCGAGTAGATCTCTGCGGGGCAACCTCGGCGCGCTGCGAACCTGCGCAGCGCCAAGATTGCGGAGTCGGCGCTCAGGCTGGCGGCGACCTCCAGATGTACTGCCCTGGAAGTGAGACATGTAAACAGTGCCACATAACGTTTGTGACGCTGTCTACCGACGGTTACGGAGAGCGGCCCGAAATAATCGAGACCCGTGTAGGTGAAGGGCCTCTAATGGTGAGCAAGGCGCGTCTTCGGATGGTCCCTTGTGGCTGGCTCAGGCGGCTGCGTTTTTCTAATGCGGCATGGTAGACATCTATGTACTATTTTCTTTGTAGTCGGCCGCAGACGAAGAATCCAATATTGTTGGCGTATTTCATTGATTACCAACTCTGTACCGCTGTGATGTAATTTTCTATGCGTCCAATCTATGTATAGCTGTGTAATACGATGATCGCCGTCTAAGATCGGCGGTCTCTTTGTTTGTTCGGAGATTTCTTCTGTAGCTATTATACGACTGCGTAGAGTGATCATTCCGTTGTTCATCTCCACGGGTAACGAATACAGGCGGCTGTCTCTGGCGACACCTCCTCCGCGCCGCAGCTCCCGGAGGTCGGCGCCGAAGGAGTCCTCTTGTACCGCCTTCACAAGAAGGTCCTCGGCGCCGCGGGTGTGTTCTGCGGAGAGAAGCACGAAGTTTCGGGAGTCGGCGGCTGGACGAGGTGCCGCTCTGCCCGACTTGATGTTGTGCTTCGTCTTCGTCACGTGACGCCAATCTGGACCCTTCTGTCTATTTTTCTGCGTTCTTTTATATAGAACCTTCTCTGCGGTTTTCTTACATAATGCTATAAATTGTAGAACTCTTGCTGTTGCTCGTAAGAGCCTTTCCCATTTGGAAAATCTATACGGGTCCAGTACGGCTTCTATAATTCTATATGTTTGACGTTTCTCTACAGCTGTCAGTGTGCGCTCTTCGCCTGTCGCGTCAGGGGCTTCTCTACGGGCCATAGTGACGGATCTTCGTACAGGAACGACGGTCCGGTGTACCACTCGTGTTCGGAGTTAAAGCTGTTTGGCACGTCGCGTGTAGCCGCATCCGCCGCGTTCATCTTCGTAGGTACCCAGCGCCAATCTTCAACTTTACTATGCTCTTCTATGGCGGCTAGGCGGTGCGCGACGAATGGTTTGTACGCCCGTGCTCCTTTTCTTATCCACGTTAGTACGGTCTTGCTGTCCGTCCAGTACACGACGGCCTCGGGTTTGACGCGATGTTCTTCTATTACCGCTTGAGCGACTCGCGTACCCATGACGGCGGCTTGCAGTTCGAGTCTCGGGATTGACACCACCTTAAGCGGTGCCACTCTCGCCTTCGCCATAACGAGCGTCACGTGCACACGCCCATCTGGTGTAGTCGCTCGCCAGTACACCGCTGTTGCGTAGGCCGCTTCACTGGCGTCCGTAAAGACATGTACTTGGAGTGTACAGGCGTCACTGTACCCGGGGTAACACCGCGGGATGCGTATCGACTTCAACTGTTCTAAATGCTGTATCCACGATGCCCATTGCACTCTGAGGCTTTCGTCAAACTTCTCGTCCCAATTTGTACCGAGTCGCCAGGCTTCCTGTAGTATCTGTTTGGCTCGAACAGTCACGGGCGATGCGAGGCCGAGTGGGTCGTATAGCGACATAACTATTTTCAACGCTTCTCGTTTCGTAGGCGCTTCGGTGCCGATGAGTCCGTCTGGAAGCCGTGCGAGTGTAAGGTTGAAGCTCAGCTCTTCCGCGCTCGTTTTCCACATCAAGCCGAGAATTTTCTCTTCTTGCCCCTTGCTGGCAAGGCCGACTGTCTCCTGGCGATGTTGACTTGGTTCTATTGCTTCGATGACGTTTCTAGAGTTCGACACCCATTTCGTGAGGTGAAAGTGCGCTTGTCTGTGTATGTCTCGCACCCGTGACGCTATACTCGTCGCTTCCTGTTCGTCCCTGAAGCTGTCCAGATAGTCATCCATGTAATGGTTATCTGTGATGGCTTCTGCTGCTTCCGGGTACTCTTCTGCGTGCTTGCGAGCGTTCCAATTCTTCGCGAATATAGCTGTACACGGTGAGCTTGCCGCGCCGAAGATAATGGACTTCATACGGTATTCCTGGGGCGGTCCCTCCCGCCGGTCACCTCTCCACAGGTAGCGCAGCGCGTCTCGGTCTTCTGGGCGTACTCTCACCTGCATAAACATCTCCGTTATATCAGCTGAGACGGCAACGCGGTGTCGACGGAACCTCATCAACACCCCCGGCAACGATTGTAGCAAGTCCGGTCCCGTGAGCAGGTAATCGTTGAGTGACATACCTCTGGTCTTCGCGGCGGCGTCGTGAACTATACGAATCTTCTCAGGCTTCATGGGGTTGTGTACATCGAAGTGAGGCAAGTACCAAGTCTTCCCTGGCGTACTATTCATGGGAGCTACTTCTGCGTATCCCTTTTCTATCAGCGAGTTCATCTGTTCTGTATATCTTGTTTTCAACTCTATGTTTCTATCTAATTTTTTCTCTATGTGTGCGAGCCTCCTTGCCGCGTTCTCGTAACTATCTGGCATGACGATGTCTTCTTGTTTCCACAGAAGAGCCGTCTCTATATGTCTATCTTCTAATTGTTTCGTATGTTTTTCTAACATATCTGTAGCCCGCTTCTCGGGTTCCGAGTTCGGTCGACGTGGGTTCACTATGTGCGATTCCAGTGCGAAATATTCTTTCAGTTGCGCTCCTATGTTTTCATCTATAGCGGAGAGACCGTTGACGAAGTGTACGGTGTTTCCCAAGGTGCGTGAGCGCGCGCCGTGCAGCACCCATCCCAGCGACGTAAGCGACGCCACCGGTTGATCGTTGGGTCCTCTTCGTACTGCGTTCGCTATGAGCAGGTGCCAGTTGTCTTGTCCTATTAGCACCTTCGGCACGCCTATGTCGTACACCAGCTTCTTCTTGATGCCTTCGAGGTGTTTGCAGTCTATCAGGTCCTCTTCGGCGATCTTCTGCGGCGACAGGTGTAGGCTGACTACGGTGCGCGCACACAAAGGCACTTGTTTGCTGTCGGCGCCGGCTCCTCGTATTTGTATGTCTACGCGTCGCGACGTTGGCATGTCGATCGACGTATCGCCTATGGCACGGATCGTAAACGGGTCCAGGTTCCCTTCCGCGCCGACTTCCTTGGCTATGTCTTCGTCTATGAGCGATACGGTGCTTCCGTCGTCGAGTAGGGCGAACGTAGACGCCTCTCCCGCCGGTCCGACTATCTGCACGGGCACTATCTTTAAGTATGCTTGAGCCTTTGCACGTATGCACGAACTGGCGACCGTTTCTTGCTTTTCTATGTTCACGTCTTCGGTCCTATGGGCTCCTCTATCGTAGTGAAGCAACTGGTTGTGTGTAGCGCAGCATCCCTCTACACCGCACTTCTTGGGCTTGCACGAGTGTTCTATTCGGCGTATGCGTAAGCAGCGAAAACACAATCCATGCTGCTTAACTAGCTGCCATCTCTTCTCTGCGTTGGCGTTACGAAACGTGCTGCAGGCCGACGAGTAGTGTCCTTCGCGTTCACATATCCTGCACTTCGCGTTAGACGTGTCCGTATGCGTTCGCTTCTCCGTCCCGTCGCCGTGTACGTCCTCTGCACGGTACGTCTGCTTGGCGGCCCATCGGTGATGTTCTCAGCCGGCGCGAACGCGCTACAGTAACGCGCGTACTCTGTCACGAAGTCACTGAATCGGCTGAGGTCCGGCTTCGACTGGCACTTCTCGGTATACGTCTTGTACCACTGCACACGTAGCGAGTTCGGTAGCTTCTCGGTCAACACGCGCACTAGCTCCGCATTGATGAGGTAGTGTTCCTTTTTCAACGCACGAAGTGTGACGACGCCGCTTCTAATCTTGCTCGCGAACGCGCATATGTCCTTAGGTGCTTCGCTACAGCGTGGCAGGGTCCTCAGCTTGTCCATCTCTGCCTGTGCGATCGAGTCTGGTCGTCCGAACTGCAGCTCCAACTCCTTCATAATCTCATCTGGTCGCGCATGCCCAATCAGTTCAGAGCTAACTGTTTCTAACGCTCTTCCCTTGAGACTTCTTCTCAGTCTCGCTGTATTCTCGAACGGCTTCAGCGAATCGCCTCCCTGTTGATGAACGTCCATCTTCTGTGAGGGCGGTCCATCTTCTTTATCTATCTTCTGTGCCCCGTCGACGTCCCTCTTCTTAGTGGGCGCCGATACCACTATATCTATATCTTATTAGATTATGCCATCCAAGGAGGCTCGCGTGGCTTCTCATAAACAATATTTTACTAAGGTAAACTACGGTTATTACCGTTAGGTTTGAATTGTTTGCTTTGTTTGTAATATAACGATGATTCCTCATCTTTATGTATGTTATCCTGAATTTAAACAGTTATCAATAGCAAATTGAGCTTGATATAATTAATTTGGCGAAAATACTACTTATGTAAATAGAATCTAAGTTTTAATTCTAAGTTAGAAGAATTGTTTTAATTTACATTTATGCCGAATGTATTATACAATACGAGGTCTGTTGGTTACTTATCCCACTGCTGGGCAAACTTATATTCTCTGTATAAAAAGTATTCATAATTCGTAGTAACAAATTGCAAAGATGTGTGAGAGTTTTCATTAGCTGTCACACATCTTTAAGAAGAAGAAAGTGCAGAAAAGTTTAAATGAATAATTTTACTTACAATGTTTTCCGTAATATTCAACATTTTCGCAAGAACTGTTTGTCATGATATTTTAATAATAATTTTAATAATATACTGAGGTAGATAGTCGTTTTGTGTAGGTAGGTACTACGAAAAAATAAGGCATCTTTCGTACACCATTTTTTTAACTTTCGAAGCTGGTGTCAGGTATCATACGAGTAACTCTTTGTATACTGTATTGGTTCGCATAATTTATTGCGCTTGTTAAACATACGACCAGGACAGGTGACAACTCCCGTTGACAAGGGTATACCACAATATGCCTGCCCGTTATCACATGCGACGACAATATTGCGATGTATGAGTACGATAAACCCCTGCCTGACATCCTCAAAATTATACAGGCAAATGGTTATGTTTTGAATATTAAATCCACAAATTAGCCTAATTCAAATTGGACAATTTAAAAGCACGGCTTGAATTTTTTCCAGATTTTTCTAAAAGCTTACTACATAATATAAAAATGAAAAACAAATTAATGAGAAATTTGATGAGAGTGAATGAAGCAAGAGAGATATATATCAGGATCGTTGAAATGACGTTCCGTAGTCTCTGTTGAGGCGTGAGTCTATGTATGTAAAGATAAAAATCTGGCATATTGGATTAAGATACTATTTTCTGAACTAAAAGATAAATACATTTTACTTAAGGTCCACATTAATCATCATTATTGATTACCCTATTGAAAAGGGTTGAGCATTTCAAAGCACGCGCACATTCCATAGTGTGAATACAAGCGTACGATTAAAACAATAATTCAATATCTTACTTCATAAATCTGATAAGTAGTACACCGGACACCATAACGCGAAGCTGTGCGATCATGTATCATACTAAGACGATAAATCTTTGATATCCAAGCATCGCTTCAATGAGAATAAGTGCCTGATCCGAGAATGACAATGACCAAGCTTTCTGATTTATGCCGAGGTCAGTAGAAATGGAAAGATTAAGTCTATAATACGATACGAGCCCCTACATCAGCCTGCATGTCAGAATATATTATTATTGTATACCGTTGCTCATATTTCTTTTTCGGAGTTAGGGTGTGTGTACACACAAATCGGACAGGGTCGAAAATCGCATTTGCCACTACGAGCTTTTCGGTCATATGTACCGATATAAAAAGCGCATTTGACTTTTCCATTATCATCATCATAATTATATGTCTGAGTGTTAGATGTGAATGATCAGTAATGATTTCACAACCCCCTTTACACTCAAATTACGGGATAACTGTAATTTTGTAATAAAAAGTTATTAGATATTAATAGTATTATGTTCGCTACGCGATTAACTGTCAAAGCCGCAATAGGCGTTAGAGCCAACAAAGTGGAGGCCGCTAGGTGTAACTGACGTCGTGAACAGAACTTGAGCACTAATACAGTCAAAACAGACAGAACGTGCTACTATATCACATGCGGCATGACAATTTGTTGATCACAAAGTGTTGTGCCGTGTAGGGATCGAACCCACAAACCTTGGCACAGCACAGTGTTAAGAGGCCTGACGACTGATTAAACCAATACACCATACGCAATCCAGTCGATCATCATATTTTTTACTTATATTTTGTCGCAAAGTGTAAACGCATCTTTATACTTCAAATCAAATCAAATCAAATCGTTTATTTGCGTAATCCAGGTTACATTTAGTTGTTACAAAATACATGTTAAGCTCTCTGTTTACTACCATTTCTGGTGTGCAAATTTCACAGGAAATAAAATACTCAATTAAAATAATTATGAATAATTTCAAATTTCACATCAATAACATTACTTATACATTTTAGTTTTAACAAAATTAACATTACCAAATCTATAATTTAAATTCATTTGCAAGTCAACGTTTAACAATTAATTACATCATCATTATACGTGATTACATTGGTCATATACGATTGTAATAGATTAAGAATACATTTTTTTTTTTTTTTTACGATACAATGTCAGTCAAAAAATCGTTCACAGAATAATATGTCTTTTCTAATAAATATGCTTTAAATGTCCGCTTAAATAAATTGATGTCATTTATAATTCTTATGTCATTCGGGATTTTATTAAATACTTTCGGAGCCATACCTAAAACATTCTTATTATATAATGCTGTTTTGTGAGGTTGTACATGTATTTTATTGCACTGTCTTTTACTCTTAAAAGTTTCGAACATTGAGGGGTGCGATTTAATAAAAATAGCCATCTCGTAAATATACAGTGATGGTAGGGTTAAGATATTTAACTCTTTAAAATGTGGCCTGCAGGTTTCTGGGAGTCGTAATTTACAGACAGCTCTGACACATTTCTTTTGTGCCTTAAAGATTTCTTCCCTATTAACAGAGTTCCCCCAAAAAATAATGCCATATCTTAATGCTGCTGAAACATAAGCCTTATAAGCAATTAGGACAGCTTTTTTATTAACAACTTTTGCTAACATGAATAATGCATAAGAAAATTTATTTAATTTCTTACACAGCTGATCAACATGCGTTTTCCATGACATATCGTCATCAATCCATAAACCTAGGAATTTCTGAGTATTACACTTAGTAATTTGCTGACCATCATAATTTACATTTAAATGTAGTGTTTTTGTTCTTTGTTTGTATTGAACTAGATTCGTTTTTCCTAAATTTATTTTGAGATTGTTACTTTTTAGCCATTCTATAACACATTTAATTGATTCATTGATGTCTTTTTCGTATGTAATATCGTCACTATTTGCTAACTTTGAAAATATCAAAGTGCAGTCATCGGCAAAGAGCACCATCGGGGTGGTGACTACTTTTGGCAGATCATTGATGTATATCAAGAACAGCAGTGGGCCCAGCACACTGCCTTGAGGTACACCATATCGTACATACCTGGACTTACTTACATACTTCATATTGCATTTAACCTTTATCAGTTAAGGTGAATCTTAACAAAATATTTGACTTGAAATAAATCCTAAAAGGTTCGTAGGCATAAGTTACTTAAGTTTTATTGTAAGTAAAATGCGAGACAATCTGATACAGTAGGTAAGTTAAGTTTATGAGCTTGGTAACTTAAGCCGAAGGTTCTGTATATAGTCCCTAGGATGGAAGAACTTTCGTGTCATCATTAGATAAAATTTATTTGTTTAGACGCTTAGCGCCGCTTTTTCGTTGGTTTGAAATCGATAGTGCAACAAATGGGATGAACCCTACAATCCCTTGTAAATCCGAGATATCAATTTACCCAATCCTAGCGACTAGTACGAATTACGATACATTATTGTGTCTAATTATTTTACTTTCTGTTGCTGCTTTTTAACAGCCACTTCCATTCAATAGGATCAGAAAAACTGCTCGTTTATTGATTCTAAACTGGTAACATGGTGCGATGCGGTTTAAATAAGTCATATTGGTCTTTGTATGGATAAGCTACACAGATATTTGCTTTGATAAAATTAGGTATCCAGGTTTTGCAGTGTTAGGGAACTGTTTTAGTTTTACATAGCTCAGGAAAGCTCTCTGCGTTCCCATTTTAAGGCGCTACCTCGAAAATATATGCCCTTTTTCCTTACCGATTTTGAAGCAGTCAGACACACAAGCAAACTGAAAATTTTGTATATTATTTATCAGGTCTTTATCTAATAAATCCTTAGACAGATTTCACGATTGGAAGATATTCGCTCGATAGAATTTTTATTTGAAAAACATATTTTAAAAATACTTAACATTTAGCTTTGGAATTGCTACTGCACCGAGAGCAGAGCTAGTTTGAAAGGAAATGGTTAGACGAATTATCTCTTAAACGATTATTACTTAAGATATGAACGAAATAAGATTTTATAGTTAACACTTAGCGATGACCTCTGCACGATTTTTTGACTTTCGAGGTAGCCTCTTAACTTTGTGTTTATGACAGCAGAGATAGCACAGTGAAACGACCAGGAGACTGATGCGCAAGGGGTCTCGGCAATGAATACAGATTTACATAGAAGCGCAGTTCTTAAGGATTTCGTGTGCCGATTCCAAGTGGAGACTGGCTTCAGATTAGTTCGTAGTTGGTGCCGTTGCAGTTGGCGGCGCTGGCGTCGTTCTCCGTCTCTTTTGCTCTCGTAGTTAAGATACACAGGAGGAACGTTTGCCTCTCTTGATCTCGTAGAGACAGCTGTCACAGCGCGACTGCCACGCCGCTAAGCGGCAATTTGTGTCACAGAAAGTTTGTCTTCAGAGCGCCCATAGAAAATGCGCCTCTATGTAAATATCTGAGCTCTTTGGTCTCGGCTTCATAACCCACTGACTTTTCGATGCGCATTGCTGACTTTTCGACCGCATCTACGCACTACTGACGTGTCGAAGTTAAAATAGTACATAACTTATTAGCATTTTATACAGATACCTAAGTATCACTTGGTAAACGATGAAAACTAGTAAAACATCACGCTAAGAATCATGAGTTTAGAATGTCTAAACTCTATTTAAAGCGCTTGAATCCCCGGACAAAGCCAGTATTTATGTGCTTTGAATGAATATTTATTTCTACTTGTAGAAATGCATAAATAGAATCCTAATCGTCGGTAAATCAAGCTTCCAGTTAGTTTATACAGTAATGTGTCTAATTACCACAAGTTTTTGTACACTGCTTCTATAATTAAAAGTCTCTAGAATTCAACGAGCCATAGAAAAACTTGCTTGTATAATAATGATTTCTAAACTGCGTGCATGCGTTGGTGCCGTATGGTTAGAGCAAAGTACTTGAAGAGAATACTGTTAAGTATTGCATTCATAGATAAACTTACTTCTGTTTAGAAAAAACAAAGAGGTTTATAATATTACTAAATTAGATTCAACTAATGGAGAGACTATCAGACTGTTACGTAGAGATTTTCGTGTTTAATCCAACGGCGCGCGATTGTTAATTATTTATCGCTTAATACGATGAAGGAAAACATCGTTAGTAAACCTGCAAGTCTCAGAGTTTTCCATGATGTTCTTGAAATACATGTTAAGTCTCTGGCAGACTTCACTTGACCAGCGTGGCGGACTATGGCCACTGCCCACCAATGGAACAAAATAATATTATAAACAAGCTTGCTATTGATGAAAGACTTCGAATGGATATTGTGACGCATATAATTATGTACATAGGTGGACGTTGAATTTTGTGTTTATAAATGCCATCAGCGTCACATAACAATACACGACTTAAACTTTGCGATAATTTTATTTTTTTATAATTATGCACGCACCGTTTAATCAGGGCCGAGCTATCTGTATCTAATAGCTATATCGCTATGTGCAATGTGCGCAGTGCACACAGGTGCCAGGGTAATAGAGGCGCCGCGCGCATATGCGTTAATTATTAAAATTATTTTCGAAAAAGGATGCCAAAAAAGCGCTTCATAGATTTCGCACACTGGCGCTTCATAGACTTCGCACACAGGCGCTGGATTGGGTCGGCGCGGACCTGCGTTTAATAGCTTAAAACAATGAATAACTTTTGTTATACAGGACTACAAATGTATATAATTTAATACCTACGTGCCCAGACACACTCGCAAGTTTTATGATAAGTGACAAAAATAAAAATTGCCCTGAGCTGTACAAGTGTACACCGTTTTTACTGACTTTACCTATACTTAAACATGTGCATTAAATTATATTAATATTTCTAATTGGTTCTTAAGCTTGCTACTAACCCATTTTTCATTTAATTTTTTTATTGGGTATACAGGGTAACCTAAAGATATTACGTTGTAATACATAAAAACTATAATAAATATCAGTATTCGTTATAAATAATCTTTCTACTGAATACGGTCTTTACGCAGTATGTATGCTTATGATACATAGCTTTGCATATAAAAATAAATTCTGATCCTTAGTAGTTTTAAATCAGTATCAATAAATAATCCCTACATGGCAGTGTTTTATATCAACTTCTTGAATTTTCCATTAATTTATTTATTCTAGTATACTTATATTCTTTTGACAATTTTTAACATGTTTTTTATTTTGTCAGATTTATTCATGTAACTTTCTTACAAAAAAATCGTAAACATAAAAATGTTAAGTTTATAGTCTAAAAGTTGTTTTTTTTTTCATGCATTTTCTTCGGCAGTCAAATCTCCCCAAAATCTTTAGAATTTCACTTAATGTAGAGTTTTAAAAGAAGTCTTTTGATGCGAATTGTATTAAAATAATACTGGAATACTCCTTTACCCACCTCATACGTAAATAATACTCCCTGTATATACTCGTAGTAAAACTTTAGCGTGTTCAAATAGAAGTCCCGTGCGTGACACACACGATGCAACGGCAGCAGACAGCGCAAAAACAACTCGTGTGAAAGCTGAACGCAATTACACACTTTTTTACATCGTCTTTTTGTGCTCCGTAATATGTAGGTCTTCAAAAACTATACCACTGGGTTTCCAGACAACGAACAGAACCGTGATTAGAACATGGTGGCTAACCATTAGCTTGGCTGAGGAATAATTGCAGCCACTTGTTATAGTTATCTCACAGCAAAATACTCCATATTATCTCATTATTTAGCCGCTTCGCACACTGGGTACCTCGTATTTTTCAAAGTAATCTTCTTCGTACTTGCTTACCATTAAACAAAACGGCTTGCATTACAAAACACAGTTTTTATATTGCAGTTTTAAAGTTCACGTTCGTTTACTGGTAAGTGGCGTCATCAACCTACAACGCCTTTTAGTTGTTTAATTTAAATCAGAAACGTTTTGTTTAAGGCTACAGTATGTGGCTGCTTAGCTTATGTTTGCGACCAATCAGGTGTTGCTGAGTTAATCAAAATGTTAGTACCTGAGACTGTTTTCAGTAGTAGGTAGGTAAGTGCCAATCGCAGGAATATTTTGTACGAGCACTGTGATGGTACGAAATTTAGATCTTTTTTTTCTTTTTTTTTTATAGACTCACGCCTGTATCCCCGAAGCGGTAGGCAGAGGTGTAATATTACACCCACATTTCGCCATGAATTGTTAGGTCCCACGTAATAGGGGGCGAGCCTATTGCCGCACCGGGCACATTACCAGACTCCGTGCTGAAAAACCCAATAGCACTTTGCCCGACCCGGGAATCGAACCTGAGACCTCCCAATCACATTTGGAACATATCACGTTATAATAGTAGTCTAATATCACTATTAATCGGGCTGATGAAATAAAAAAGTAGATTAGCAGTAAGTTTTATTTTATAACTGACTACAAGACACGTACGCAGCTACACCTACACATTATATTTTTTTATTTAAAACCGTTTCCTCCCGATCCCGTGGAAATTTCAAGATTTTTTTTCATATTGCAACATTCTTATGGACTAACATGTCGAATTTCAGCATCTTGTGCTCAGTTTCGGCTGTCATAAAATTATCTCGTGTTTCTCGTCTAACTCTTCCGGAAAATCATCAGTCAAGCCAACTAATGTTTTTGTGTATGTTTGATAATTCTCAGGTCAGGCTTTTGGACTATAATTAATTTATAACCCCAGAAACGAAGTATAGGTAATAAGGCAATAGTGTATCTTCAGAAAAAAATATCGTCAATGCCAAACTGTGTCAATGCTCAAAGTAAAATACCTACTAAACACATAATACTCATCAGACATTCTGAAAAAAAATACAAAGTTTGTTATAATGACAAGAACGAGACCTTTAAGAAAATATTATTTTACTATAATTATGCATTCCAGGTTCGAGCTCAGTTATTAGACTCAATATAATTAATGACGTGTCTGAGATAGGATATACGATGTCCACGCAAAATTGATACTGCATTATAATTACGATGAAACCAAATTAAAAAAAACTTTATTAGAGCTGCTGATAAATATTTGTTTTAGATGTCAGCTTTCAGTTTCCACTATAATTGTTTGTGAATATTGTTTATATTACAGACATATATCAGTATTCATTAACCCACGTCTGTAAAGGGCCGGTTGTAGCTCGCTTTATTCATAAACTTAAACTTTTCCACAGAGCAATTGTCATCTAAGTTTCTCAGCCCAACGGTATAGCAATATTCCATGGCCTTGTCTACTAGAGATCAATAAATAAGTCTTTTAAGTTTTATATCAAGTAGTGCATTAGTCAACATTGCATTTTCTTTCAACTTTTTTATTCAGTATTGCCATGAATAAACTTTCTTCGTTCAATATTCATATGATCTCGAAACACTAACAATGCCATCGGTACGATCTGAAAACCTGCCACATGGTTTTATCTACTTACATCAAATTGGGTCATCGCAAGTTGCTCCAAAAACAAGAAAATCAAAAGCTGAACGTGGCTGCTTTAAATTTTAAAGGATAATTAAAACAGGCATCTCTTACCTTGCTCATGAATATGAAATTATGTGATCGTTTGATATTCATAAGCACGTCGTATTGATCTCCTTAAATATAATGTTTTGGCATAGTACACCTTATCGCAATTTTATTACACCGTTTAACATGCAATTGGTACTTTTTATTACATGTTCAGGCCTGTGTGGCCATTTTGTATTATGGTGTATAAGCTCCATACAAAATATATCAATTATTATTAAGCCCACGCGGAGCTCGATATTGGTCAAATATATAACTCTAATTGCCATCCATCCATCGAAGGATTAAATATGGGGAACGACCATTAATCGGGTATACATTCAAAGTACTTAGTAAGAGGACTCCTTGCTCTGAAGGCTAAATAAAGTCATGGATGATGGTTATTTCCATTTGTTATTTCCGTTGAGTGGCACTAACATCACTACTTTTTGACCACTGGTTTCTTTTATACCAGGCGAAGTCATTTTGACGAGCTCATTTATTTTTTATGCCACGTTGCTTAATGGTTTTAAACACGGGTTTTAAAGCCATATAGCTTAAAACTCTGTTTTTATAAAATTCTTGCGGTACTGGCTGACTGAGGGACAAGCTACAGCCAAAACTATTAGGCGAAAGAAACTGAAATTTGGCATCTGTGCTCCTTGGGGACCGTAGGGGTGCATTAAGAGTGGATTTCCCGAAATTCAAACGAGATCGGGCAGAACGGATTTTATAAAAAATATGTCCGAGCCGAGCGTAGCTGTGAGCATCCTCTAGTATATGTTTCTATAATTATTATTGTTTTAGTCAAGGAAAACAAGCACATAAATACAAGGATGGAAACAGTACTCATTATCAAATTGTAAACCATGACACGTACTTATAGCATTTAATTTATATTTAACATAATTTTTTTCTACACATTCATAACTATAAAATAAACACGTCTTTTATAAATTTTTATGTCGCGTGTTTACATTTTGTGATGTGCATTTTTATGCTGAACAAATAATGCTTAATTGTATATTGTTTTGCATTCGATATAATTGGCTGTCATCAGCTACCATACATTAAGTACTCGTACTCACTGATTCGAATCTGTGAACTGGTTTAGCAATGTCTACCACCGCTTAATGGTAATGATTAACTATTCTACGTACAACACACATTACTGTTGAACCAAAGTTTCAACTGCATTGAAAATAAATAAAATATACTAAAACTAATAATTTATTTAATGTAAACTACGAAAGGGCTATGCTGCAAGAACTGGTTAGAAAAACAAAAGGAATCAGATTAAGAAATATTAATCAGTTTATTACTGCTTCTATATGTAATTGCGTTATTTTTACTACCCACACTTTTTCATGTCCATTTGTGGCCACTAGTCTGATCTGGTACCGAAGCTTTTATAACTCGAAGGCCTTCGACTTGGCCTAACGATTCTCGTGTGTGAGACAAGATTCGCAAGCACCAGCTTTGCGTGCCCTCTGAAGCATGGTAGGAAGCACAAGCAATCACCCATCCAAGTGATGCCCATGCAAATATTACCTAGCTGTGCCGATCTATTTTAAAAGGCAAGTCAAGTCACACTTATAAATTCAAAATTGCAACAATTTTCTAAAGAACAGAAAAAAAATTTAACATACCGATCTAATAACTCCTAAGGTCCCTGCAAACGAACTAATCGCCCACAAGTGTAGTTGTTTGTCTGTAGCCGGTTCATTAAGCTCAGGACCCATATTTACATTTATCATGTCGTGTCAACAATGAGATTTATGACGTGCAATTATCGGAGGGCCTGCAGACCGAGCAAAAACTAGTGTGTATTGACATTGTCGGGCTGTAGGTAGCCACCCTAATGTACAAATAAAGAGAAGAAATCCGCTGCATTATTTATTAATGTTGGAGGGAGACATAAGATATGTAAAGTTGCATTAACGTTATGCGTAAAACAAAATCAAAGAACAATATCCGACAGACGCAGCAATGCAAGTCTAATGAAATTATTGAGATTATACGAATTACTTGACCACTCTTGAGATACGGCTTCGTAAGATTTAGTACATAGTGACGAGTTGTGTACTTGAGCAGATGTGTAGGACATTGGATAAGACAGTAATCTCATCTATTATCATAATGTGTAGTTTTATTGCTTTTGAATTCGACAGTAATTGCTTCGAATGAAAAACAAAACGTACTACTCAAATGTGCATTGTCAAAACCACAAAATATACATATTATATTTTTTGTTCATTAGGCAAAAATTATGCTAGTTGTTATATATACAAATACACAATGACATGCGCAATTACAATTAAACACAATATTAAACATACATACATACATACATATACTCACGCCTTTTTTCCGTCGGGGTAGGCAGAGACAACGGAACGCCACTTGCTTCTATCCTTACAAACCTCACACGCTTCTTCTACATTCATTACTCTTTCCATACATGCTCGCCGCACGCCGGTTCCGGGTGCTTCGGACCTTTCCGTTTTTCAGAACGTCACCAATTTGGTCGACTAATGTCCTACGAGGTCAGCCGCGACCGGCTTGCCCATACATGTTTCTCGTATTTGGTGAGTCATTCTGTCTTCACTCATTCGCTCCACGTGTCCAAACCATGTCAGCATTCCTTTCTCAATTCTCGTCACAACATCTTCTTACAGGCCACATCGCTCTCGTATTACTGCATTCGGAATTCTATCAATCAGTCTATGGTCTCAACCCACACATACTACGCAGTGAACGAATCTGCACTGCGTTAATTCTGCTTTCATGCTTTTTCTGCACATACCCAACACTCACTACCATACATCAGTGGGCACAAGTACACTATTATGAACCGCCAGTAGCGCCTCTTTCGGCACAGTCTGGCCGTTCATAAAGGCGTGCAGCCAATATTATCTATGCGTGCAGCGCTCCATTCACACAGTTTGCCGCTTTCACTCTCCTTTCAATATCTCCTTCACAACATCTCTTGTAAACATGCTACCCAAATATACAAATTCTTCAACTTGTTCAACATGTTCATGATCAATCGCAATACCACACTCAGTCACACTTTCCTCCTTCTCAAACACCATCACTTTCGTCTTTCTTACATTCAATTTCATAGCGTTTCAAATTGCCACCCAAAGAACACACAAGTTCATAATAAGTTCGTAGTTTTACAAATAACATAGAATGATACAACAATTGAGAAGGGTTCATCAAACAAACAGCCAAAACGAACAAAATCAAAGACTCTCTTAGTAAAACAAAAGGGCAAACACTCAGTGACGAGCTGAAGCTTGCCAGCCAATCAATAAATGAATATTTCGTGCATGTTGTAACAAAAACAAATATGTATCAGTCCAATGCGGCGGAGTTTATCGATAAATTTAATTGTGCCCTTCAGAGATCAATCACGAACGTGGTCTTTGTGCAAGCCGCTCTGGGTGGTACGCTAACTAAAATATTTATTCAACCATCGCCTCACAATGGCAACGTATTTCAATGACGGACGTCGGCGCCCGCGTACCCTTAGCCTGAAGCGTTGCGAACACGCCCGCACCAGCCTCCTTACGAAAATACTCGAAATGTTTATATTTCAATAATTATTTTTATCTTTATTTCACCAGACTTTATCATCTGTAAATGCAGTGCTTGAACGTATTCTCCTTTTTTATCGATGTAAGCATTCAAGTTGAAACGAAATGATATACCTATAAATAAGACATTTATAAAATCAGTCCCGTATACCCCGAGGTTGGTTGTCGAGTCGGGTATAATTTTACACCGATATTTCACCAGATATTTTTTGTATCTTATGTCAGCAAGCCACTATTCATCGGCCAATCTATTTTAAAAAGGAGCTGTTTCATGAAAAAAATCAGAAACACTGACTTTTACGAAAGGGATAACGTGTTGATATCTTCTTCTTCTTTCTTTTTTCTCTTAGCATTATCCCAGTTTAAATCTGGGGTCCGCTTACTAGTCTAACTGGATTTGGCTGAATATTAGCTTTTCCACAGAGCGACTGCCTGTCTGACCTCCGCAACCCGAACGGATACCAATATTCCATGGTTGAGACTAGTGTCAGTTTATTTAGAAGGTACTGACGCCCTGTAACGACTGTCAAAGATCTTCATGGCAACCGGGACCGACGGCTTAACGTGCTCTCCGAGGCACGGGACAAGCGATAATTAACAATTCAATACGTACATAACTTCGAAAAGTCATTGGTGCGCGCCTTGGATTCGAACCCGATACCCTCTGCATGGCAGACTGTTGGTATATCCACTCGGCCATCGCTGCCGATGGATAACGTGTTGATATCTTTAGCGGAAATAGACGAGAAATTAATCATCAGTTGCGCCTGATTATATAGTACCACGTAACATCGTACCTTGTCATACTTTAGAACATCATCGAACCACCAAAATGCAGGAAAAATAATTACCTAATAATAGTGAAAAGATAACTTTAAGTGATGGGTTAAGTCTAGTAGATACTCTGTAAAGTTGTGGGATGGCTCTCTTAGCACGTGTACACGTATTTTTTGAGATCGTGTTCTTTTTCTCTAAATTGAATGTACGACCATTTCCTTCTAAATACATAGATATCTAGAACAGGCATTGCCTGCATAAATACCGTCGGACGCACACAGTCCTTGGAATACATCCCCAATCACGATCATTACTTAGGTACTCATCATAGTATTCGAATGTATTGAGTCCGGCACCATCTATTAGTGCAACCAAACGTTGGCTTCTGAATAATCCATGCATAAGGTGACATCCAGAAGGTGTTTGACGCACATAAATAATAACACCACCTTTCATATCGAAGCATTGGCCTACATATTATTGCGAAGCATCCAGTATTGCTTTGGACTTATTAAATGTACCTAATATCCTAATATTAATTACAATTCCAATTATGTACATGGAAATACGGAGCCTTAATTTGGCCTAATCCTTGAATATTGATGTACCTAACAGGTTTAAAAAATAAACGCTATGACTGATGTCCATCGGCACCGGCGCCACCCCGAAAGATTTTTAAAAGATCCGGTTTTAAACGTAATTACTCAAAAATCAAATTAAAATGCTATGAAATCTATAAGACGCCGTTTAATGTCCCAGGCTCACATAAAATCGTATTTCTCATCGTAAGATCTTTTATTGCTATGCAGTACAAACCGGACGCGAATTCTCAGAAGTCGTTACAATTAATTGTTAACATATTAATTGAGATACCAATCGACACCCTTTATAGGTAACCAACAAAACATTTATTGATATAAACCTATATCAATAAATGTTTTCAAGATTTAAAAATATTATGAGTATTATAAAAGTTTTTCTCTGTTCGTTCAATTCAAACTAAGTAATTTACATATTTAGACTACTTTATCGCTTTTGATTTTATTTTGAGATTGGTCAGCTAACCTGATGTGATAATCCTGTTTCATAGATACATATAGTCTCGTATACCTACGTTTCTAAGGAAGGATTACCAGGATATGTTTATTATTAGTCCATTGAAATGTCACATTTTTTAACATTTTTTGCACGCAATTTTATTTTATGGATGTCAAGGGGCGGTCAGTGCAAAGCCCTTGTCCTGCGGCCGCCATCTTGAAAAGAGTTGTACAGATGGATTTTCTAGTTTATCTGGCAAACTATTACCGCACAGAAAAATTGCAAAGCACGTTTAGAAGCAAATTAAATTCTCTACAACTTTGGTCCCGTAGCATTTAGTCGTAAAATGAAAGGTAGCAAAGATACAATCAAAAATCGAATGAAATTTGCAACAAATTTTCTTTTCAATGTTTTGTGAGTTTTTTGTCGTCAGTAATAAAAATGCATTCAATTTGTATTTTCTTCCTCCAAAACAAGACCCACACCCTCCAACTTGAGACTCCGCAACCTTTAAAACTACCATAAGGTCCAATTTACACTCATTACATTTACCCTAAAATACAGGTTGGCAAAATATGGACAAACTCTAAAACTAAAGCACTCCGTGGGCTTCTAAACTTGATATAATCTCCATGCAAAGAAAACTACAATGTTCATTAAAATTAAACTACGCCTCAATATTCTGGGAAGAGATGCAGCAATGTAATGGGCAAAATCAATGGAAATTATGATTTACCGAGTTCTTCATAAAAATTTAATATCGACGCTCTTTTAGATCATAAGCTCATAAAATAGACTAAGGACACAGTAAACAAACAAAAACACTATAATTACCAAAATGCAACAATAATGAAGGTAAACTGTTTTGTTTTTGGTTATACGACAAAAAGTATCAGAACCAAAGTTGTAGAAAATTTAATTTGCAACTAAAAATGCCTGAACACATCTTCTATGTGATTAATAGTTTACCATGATAAATAAGAAAAACATCCGCACCACCACTTTTTCCAAGATGGCGGCCGCGGGACATGAGGTACGACCCCACAAATATGGATTTAGCTTTACGTTAGCCCACCCTAGACATCTAAAAATAAAATTGCGTCCTCTGACAAATGCAAACCCAAACGTAACTTTTCAATGGACGATGATGAATGAAGTACTAAATTGGCAATACTTAGAAAATATCCACCATTCTTACCTATATTCATATCTTTTAGTGGTGTGAGAGGGAACTTTTTTTTGTATTGTCACGCCGCCTGTCTCCCCACAGGTCTATGCAGAGGTATACCTAATATTACACCCACATTTCGCGTTATGAATTTTGGGTCTCACGTAATAGGTGACGAGCCTATTGCCGTTACCGAGCACATTGCTAGACCCGTGCTGCTACTGAGAATTCGAAAAAATGCAGTAGGTAATACTTTTGACCACCCAGTATTCGAACTCGGATCCCGATCAGCAGACGCATACGCTTTCACCTAGACCATGGAGGCAGTGAGAGGAAAATACGCCTCATAATTAAAAAAAATAACCTAAGGATGGCTACAACCGTATACACCGAGTGTTGTCGGTCCGAACCACTCACGTGACAACACATTGTGGGCATTGTGTTGTTGTGTACAAACTGTTGTTTCAACTCCGAGTCTACTTTGTGTCCGTTGATTGAATGTTCGAAAAGTCCGCCCGACCACTCACAGCCCACCTAGTAACCCGCGACACTACACATGCATAGTAGTAACAAAATTCTGAAATTGCAATGGGTTCTATCCCATATAGGAGTGCAGGGTAATGAAGAGGCTGACCGCCGAGCAAAAATTGCTATAAGAGAATGAGAAAGTTTAAATATAGTACCATACTTTTCGGAAATTTTATTTAAATTTAAATATATTTGTTATAATAAGTGGAAAGAGTATTTTGATGAACAGTCTGCAACAAAAGGAATATGGTATAAAAAAATACAGTGTCAGCCTCTTCAAATACCCTGTTTTTTAATGTTAAACTGAACCGTAAATATATAGTAATGCTGAACAGATTACGTTTAGGACACATTCCATCTAAGAAATTTTACTATCTAATGGGACGAGCTATTTCACCACTTTGTGAAGTGTGTAATAAAGTAGATGATGTTCAACACGTTTTGATGGAATGTGTCAAAAACAGTAGTAAAAGAACAAGTATCATAAATATCTTAAATATAAACTGTATGAATATTGGTGTAGTGCAAAGTATATTAAGTAACCCCACTTCTGAAGAAGCTAAGATGTTTTGTGAATTGGCTATGCCTACATCATCATAATTCTAGTAGGTAAGTATGCATGAAACCTATGTATGTATTAGTAATTTTAAAAGTTGTAAACTGTTCTTGTTATGATGGGACTGACATATAAAATTATATATAAGTCCCAAAACAAATAAAGAGAAAAAAAATCCCGCGACACAGGATAACCTAGTACAGGAATTTATTCCGCTTGAAAAGACGTGGTACACGACATTTTAGAATTACATTATTGACTGCGAATATTTAGGTTAGTTTTCTGCTCAAGCAGAATTGGTCAAGTTTTGTAGTTTAATTCTGGAAATTTAATAGACAGATAGAGGTAGCAAACTTATTTTTAATATGTCATATTAATATGCATAACTTACAACTTATTAGTTATAGTAGGGGAAACTGTTGTACTGTGGACCCTGTTGTACTGTGGTCCTAACAGCAAAAAACTTATTTAACGGATTTAATTTGAAATACTGGTAATACTGATTCATGCGTCATCTGTGAACTGTCATTTATAACTAAGTTTGACAGTTGAAGTCGTGCGAGTTCTGGCAGAATGAGACCAAAACGAATTTGTGACCCTAATAGTAAGTTTTTTAGTGTGTTTCTTTTATAAATAACTTGTTTCCGTTGTTAAAAAGTGTATTTATCTTTTTTGTTAATGTTTCATTACTTATTTAGCCGTGTAATTGAGTGTTAAACCATTTTCAATTCCTAACCTACGACTTAAAATAAACAGTTATTTTAAAATTTGGTAGGGTGTTGTACCTTGGACCTAAAAAAACAGTTGTACCATGGATAGGTCCATGGTACAACACTTTGAACCGTGGACCTATGTTTTGATCTTATTATATAAAAAAAACGTATTTACAGTGTAATAAAATAGATTAATTTGTTAACAGGTTGTTGATCTTCTTGAAAATACAAAAATACCTCTCACATACAAAAATGCCTCGAAGTAAAACGGGAAGCACGAGGCCACCGCCAAATTACGAGAAAATAATGGAGGCTGTAGCTCTTATAAAAGAGAGTAAATTAACAGTTTACAGTGCAGCTAAGACTTATAATTTATCAAAAACTACGCTGACACGTCATTTGAAAAAAGAAAATTATCCTACTGAGCCATTTCATTTAAAATCTAAACTTGCAAGTCACTAAGTATTTTCAGATAATGAAGAACTCTTATTACTAGGGTATATTACAAAAGCTTCTCAACTACAATACGGCTTGACAATAAGAAGTCTGATGAAATTGGCGTATAAATTTGCCAAGTCAAACAATATTAAATATCCCGAAAGTTGGGATCGAGATAAAGAGTGATTAAAGATCTCATAGAACTATGAATGTTAATTAATATAATGTTTTATAATTGCTAAGTAATTTGTTATGCTGTTTGATTTGTTTTATTAATAAATGTTAACAACTTTAATACAAGATTTAATAAATATTTGCAATATAAATACTGTTGATAATAATAGGTCCATAGTACAACAGGGGTGTTGTACCTTGGTCCCAATTCCTTTTTTTTTTCAAAAGGCTAAATGTCACATGATATATTATTTTACCTTAGTTTAAAATTAGCATTTTTGATCATAAATAACCACTAAACATGATGTAATACGTAAAATGCATCACACTATAGTAATTTTTGACTAAATAATCAAAAACAAAAAATGTATCCAAGGTACAACAGGTTCCCTTATAATATAGTATTCGAATGTGCAGTTTCAGGTTGAATACACGCTCTCAATACTAATAATAATTTATTGGTATCAGACATTAGTACAAAGCTGTTAACATGTGTAAATATTAAATACTTTCATTTGGGTTACTACTTCGAACAGATTTAATGCATTAAAAGTTTTGTGCAACGTGCCTCTGCAATTGTGACATTAGCATATACAAATATTGCTTACTTGCAATCTACATTAAAGCGATGAAACAATATTGAATATGGAGTAGATAAAACAGTAGCATATGACAATATCTTTTTTTTACACAAGCTTAATCTCTACCTGCACAGTATACTACGTGTTCACAACAACTATGGTCAGAGGTGCACCTACATACATATAAAAAAAACACTAGTTTATGAATGACTACACTTGCCGCATTGGGTCCGTCTTGGTGTCAGTTATCTCCACCAAAGTAACAGATATTAATCTAACGCATAATAGCTTATGATTACAGCAAAGCTTCATTAATATAATTATGTTTAAAAAAAATTGCAGTAACAAACTGCCATACCTTTATTCACCCTCACAAACTTTAGCTTATTTCTTATAGTAAAATATAGTAAAGTAAGATATATGTTTAACAGACAGTTGGATTGTATAGTGAAATAAGTTGAATAGAACGTACCAAAGAATTTTAAATCAAGGTGGTAGTTTTATTAAAATTTATATCACACAGTCTACTAAGTATTCTCCGATAAATAGTGGATCTAATGTGGACCTTTTTACTGCACTGTTCTCGTATTATAGACTTACAGTTAATATGCCACTCGCACATGTTTATTTTTTTTTATTTCTAAGGAACGGTGTGACTGTTGCATATGAATATAACAACAAGACTGGACTCGTACAAACTAAATGCGACTTCATGACTCTTTATTGCAAACGGCGTAAAGTCGTATATTGGATAAGCTAACAGTAAGTAATATGTGTTTGATACTAGGGGCCCGTTTAGGAATGTATTAGGACAAAAAGTTGAGCGCCCGTAGCCAGTTACGCAAGAGCGGGACTTTATAAAAAGTGGTCTCCCTTTCAAGGATTACTCTGTACGGTTCAATACTCGGTGGATAGCTGGGAGTCAATACATCAGCATGGAGTAGACCGTGCACGTTTTCTGAGTATCTTAATGAGCATTCTGATGCCAAATTAATTCAACCATCTTGAAACAGGATCGCTTGCTGTGATTAAAACGAGGATTAAAGTCAAAGTGTCGACGGATGTGCTACAAATAGAAATGGGTAAAAACTATAATTGGAAATCAATTTGAATCGATATACTGAACCTTTTATATTTTTTACAGGAATGGTACAGTAAATACTCAACAGCTTGGAATAAGGGCTTATTTTTATGGGCTTATGTCTCTGTTTACCATTAGGTGCACGTTTATCATTTGACGTATAGTTTATGAAAGTAGATAATTGTGTATTTCGACATCTCTGTATTAAAATCGGTATAAGTGAGGAAAATGAATCTGCCTTGCACACGGTTCTCAATGCAATTGTATTTTATTATTTTCTTGCGACACCCGATCCTGAATAGTAACTTCTTACGTCAAAAATCGAAGGTGTAACATTTTTTTCAGTTTATAAAATACTAGCTTAGCCCGCGGTTTCACACGCGGTATTTAGGCCTCTACGCCGCTCCCGTGGCTTAAAGTGTGATCCTATGCAGCCAATAACCTACCTCGATTAATGGGTAATACAAAACAAAAATAATTATTCAGATGAAAGCAGTAGTTCCTGAGATTAATAAAGGTTGACAAACAAACTCTTCAGCTTCAGCTTCAGCAATTATTATATCCATACCTACTTAAGCTGAAGAGTTTGTTTTTTTTTTTTAACGCGTTAATCTCAGGAACTACTGGTCCGATTCGAAAATCTTTTAGATAGTCCAATTATCAAGGAAGAATATAATCTATATATCATTACGCTAAGACAAGTTATTACTTGTCTTAGCGTATATAGCTATTGCGTAGCACTAATAAAGAATATTTAAAAATCGGGGGATTCTTTTTTCCTTTTGAAAGCCTCCGCTGCGTAAATGGTTCAAATTTCGCAAAAATCATATTACAATAGAATTGTGCCCCTTTAAAAGAAAAGTGTGCGATAGCATATGTCTATCTTTTAAGATTGGTTCACTATAACCTTTACTTATATTAACCAAAGGACATTCTGCATTGTTCAACAAGCATGGTGTATAATTTAAAAAATAGTATTATATTTTAAAATATTAGTTGGCGCTGTATGTAAGTATTAAACGGACATTTCGTGTTTAATATTGAATATGTAAAAGTACCGGCACCAATAATCGTGTAAAACGTCGCCATCTTTTATAATGTAGGTACAGATTAGGTACATGTTGATTAGGGATGACCATTTCTTTATAATTATTAATCGATACTAATTAAATATTCTGATATGAAGTAATACATCACCAATCTATACACACATAAATAATAATAATAATACTACTATTCTGAGAGCTAAAATAGCTAAACATGTCGAAGACAACTCAATTATGTCAGCCTCTCAGAATGGATGTAGGAAGGGGGCTCGTGGTACTAAGGAGCTCCTCCTCATTGACATGGCCATTAGCCAACAAGTTCGCCGTAACCGAAAGGATCTGGCGGCATGTTGGATAGATTATAAGAAAGCGTATGACTCCGTGCCACATACATGGCTTTTGAGGGTGCTAGAGTTGTATAAAGTAAATACTACTCTACGCACCTTTTTAAAGTCATGTATGGGGCAATGGAATACGACTCTTAGCTATCCAGGATGCCGAGGGATCCAGGAGGACGGCGAACATATTAAAATTGAGCGAGGGATTTTTCAGGGCGACAGTCTGAGTCCCCTTTGGTTTTGCTTAGCCATGAACCCTCTCAGCACATTACTGGAGGGTTCAAGGTTAGGCTACAGGTTACAGAGAAGTGGTCAGGTCATATCTCACCTGTTGTTCATGGATGACCTGAAGTTATTTGCCCACTCTGATGCCCAATTGATAGATTTACTAAAAGTAACCCAAAACTTTAGTAAGTCAATAAATATGGAGTTCGGTGTAGATAAATGTGCTGTCATTCATGTGAAGCAGGGAAGGATGGTGGAATCTGAGGGGATCCAACTCTCAGATTCCATTAACCTAAGAACGCTTCTCTTAACTGATACCTATAAGTACTTGGGTATGTCACAGGCTTTAAGTATCAATGAAGCCGTCATGAAGCAATCGTTGCAAGAGCGTTTCTTTGGCCGCCTGAATAAAGTACTGAAAAGTCTTTTATCAGGTGGCAACAAGGTTCGGGCTTGCAACGGTTGGGTCATGCCACTTCTTGTATACTCCTTTGGCATACTCAAGTGGACTCAGTCTGAATTGGACGCCCTGGACAGAAGAGTCCGCACATTGTTGACGGCATATCGTATGCATCATCCACGTTCATCCGTGATGAGGTTGTACATCCCGCGGAAGTGTGGGGGTCGTGGTTTTCTGAATATCAAGACCTTACACAACCGCGAGGTGTGCAATCTCAGAGAATATTTTCTCCGGGCGAACGTGGACATGCATCGAGATGTTGTCGCAGTGGACAATTGACTCACCCCGCTCAAGTTGGCTAAGGAGAACTGGCGCATACCTGTAGTACTCAGTACTGATGATCGCAAGCGTGTATGGCAGAGCAAGGAGCTTCATGGCAGGTTCCATCGGGCCCTGTATGGACCCGATGTAGACCTATTAGCCTCGGTGAACTGGCTACGCTTCGGCGACCTCTTTGGGGAAACCGAAGGGTTTGTTTGTGCAATTGCTGACGAAGTTATCAAGACGAATAACTACCGGAAATATATCCTGAGGGATGGCACTACCGATATTTGCCGTGCGTGTCACCAGCCCGGTGAATCCCTCAGGCATATTGTTTCCGGTTGTTCACGTCTTGCTAACGGTGAGTACTTGCACAGACATAACCAAGTAGCCAGAATCATTCACCAGCAACTTGCTCTGAAATACAAACTTGTAGACATCGAGGTACCGTACTACAGGTATGTGGCAGAGCCAGTTCTCGAAAATGGCCATGCCACATTGTACTGGGATCGATCTATCGTCACGGACAGGACTGTTGTAGCCAACAAACCTGATATTGTGGTGATAGATCGATCAGAGCGCCTCGCAATAATTGTTGATGTCACTATTCCCCATGACGAGAATCTCGTGAAAGCCGAGAAAGACAAACAGATTAAATATCTGGACTTGGCTCACGAGATTGTCGACATGTGGGAGGTGGACTCGGCAATTATTGTGCCGATAGTTGTAACGGTTAATGGCCTAATAGCCAAGAGCCTCGATCGTCACCTTAAGAGGCTCGCGTTGGGTGCTTGGGTCAAGGGTCTGATGCAAAAGGCAGTTCTTCTCGACACGGCACGTATTGTGAGGAAGTTCCTGTCTCTGTAGCCCTTACCACCGGCAGCTTGGACCCTGTGCCCGTTGCTGGTGGGATCCCACGGTTTTTTTATATTTTTAAATGTATTTATTTTTATAAGTGATATATTTAAAAATGTAATTTAAATTTGAGAAGTGATAAATAAATGAATAATAATAAATTTATTTATCAACAAGTAATGATACAGCGTGTACAAAACAAGATTATAGTTGGTAGACAGAATCACATGAACAATAATAAAGCTGCTAATATCATACACAAAAATAGCACTGTGCCTTAAACTAGGTTATACCTGTGTCTTAAGGAACAGTTTTAAAATATACTATACCTACTTTACATTTATGACATATAAATGTAAAGTAGGTATAGTAGTAGGTAGTGTAGTGAAACTCTATCATTACGGCATTAAAAATAAAGCTCTCGATCTCCTGACTTCTTATTTGGGCAACAGAATCCAGAAGGTCGAGGTTAATGGTACGACATCTCCAGGTTCTGCTTTGAAAATGGGTGTCCCGCAGGGTTCAATTCTCGGACCATTTCTATTCTTGATATATATTAACGATTTACCTTATTACGTTAAGAATAATCATGAGATTGTATTGTTCGCTGATGATACCTCTTTGATTTTTAATATTAAACGACGACAGAGTAACTTTGACGAAGTAAACAATGCACTCTCTAAAGTTGTCAATTGGTTTAATGTTAATAATCTATTACTTAATAATAAGAAAACTAAACTTTTAAAATTTTCAATGCCCAATGTTAAACATATGCCAACCAATGTACAACTTAATGGATCTAGGATTGAGCCCGTCGAGACAACCATGTTTTTAGGTATTATGCTGGACACCAAACTACAATGGGGTCCACATATAGAAAGGCTTTCGGGCAAACTCAGTTCTGCAGCTTATGCAGTTAAGACAATTAGACGCCTCACAGATTTAGAAACAGCTAGAATGGTTTATTTCAGTTACTTTCATAGCTTAATGTCGTATGGGATTCTTCTCTGGGGGAATGCTGCAGACCTAAATACAATATTTGTTCTGCAGAAAAGAGCTGTAAGGGGAATTTATAACCTCAGTCCAAGAGTTTCTCTAAGAGAAAAGTTCAAAGAAATAAACATTCTAACTGTTGTATCACAATATATTTATGAAAATCTGCTATATGTACATAAAAATATTGACAAATTTTGTAAAAAATGTGATATACATTCTGTAAATACAAGACACAGAAATAATCTCGTAGTTCATAGCACTCGTCTCCACAAAATAAGTAGCTGTTTTATGGGGCAATGTATACGCTTTTATAACAAGCTCCCTTATAATATAAGAGACCTATCAATAAATAAGTTCAAAATTATTGTAAAAGCGAAATTATGTTCAAAAGCCTATTATAAAATATCTGACTATAAAGACGACCAAAACGCTTGGGACTGAGCTGTTCTAATTCGACACACAAAAATAATTGTAGTAAATATTTATTTTTAATGACGTTTCGTAAGTACTTTCAAAGTTTACACGAAATAAAGAAGTATTTCATTTCATTTCATTTCATTTCATTTCATTTCATTTCATTTCATTTCATTTCATATAGCGAGTGTGAAGCAAATGTTGTACAACTAAAGACTACTTATTATGTTTTGCTACAAGTCTCAGAAAATAAGTATAAAAGTGAAAATTTTATAATTAAATTTAAATTGAGTTTACATTTAATTGAATGTATGAGGGTGTGTGTTTATGTATGTATGTGGATAAATGTGTGTGTGTTTATGTATGTGTGTGTATAAATCTGGTGAATTAGATAATGGAACGATAGTTCTTATGCGATGAATATGAGAAGGGCCTCTGTTTCATCGTAGTCCTGCATAAGAAGCCACTCCGTGATCATTGACTTTAGTTCAAGTTTATTTAATTTTGATATGTTCATTTTTTTGTGAACTTTATTATATATGTACGTGCTTAGAATATAATATTGATGTTGTGCAAAAGTGGTGTTATGATGTGAGCTAACGACTAGGTTTGTACGTTTATGAGGATTTGGTAGGGTGACACTAATATGTTTTCTCGAAACACATCGAAGAACATAAAGTTGGCGAACTGTTAAGACCCTGCATTCATGGTATAGTTGCGTTGTGAGGTGACGGAAGGGTTTCCGTGTCATAACTTTAAGTATGGCTCTATGTGCTCTTTCAACTTTTAAGAAGTTTGATTTTGAAACTCCACCCCATGCAGGAATGCAGTACCCCACTACTGATTGGCATAGCGCATAAAATACAATTTTTAGAGTGTCAAGATTTGCAGAGGCTCTGAGGGATTTGAAAATATGGAGAAGTCTCAAAGTCCGTGTGGTGAGCGCATCAAGTTGTTTACTCCAATTCAATCCCGCGTCAATATGTACCCCCAGATACCTAACCTCGTTAGTCCTTGTAAGTTTCGGGCAGTTACATGTCTCTAATACTTGCGGACACTTGTGTGCTATTATTGAAAAGGAGCATTCTGGTGACGTGTTTTGGCGGATGGAGAATGGGATAAAATATGTTTTCTTTAAACTTAATGTTAATAGATTTAAACTAAGCCATTTTGTTATTTTGTTCAAAGCTAGTTCTGCGCTGGTTTTGACATTGTCCCAAGTTGAGCCACTGACGAGAATGACTGTATCGTCGACATGGGCGTAGATTTCGGTATTGGGGAAGGTCATGTTACAGAGGTCATTGACGTATATTAGGAATAAAATTAGAGTGTCTGTATGTAATATTAAAATTACCGCTTTTACTAAATGCCTAATTATGGATATGGTATACGGTACATATACCGAAATTACATTTTTTACATTTTTTGTCTGACCGATTTTTACGGGACTTTCCCTGGCCGATAGCTGATGTACCAAGAAGTAACTTATGCTATAAATTAAGCGGTTACGCGAAGTAGTTCCCTCAGGACGCGGGTGAAACCGCGGGAAACAGCTAGTAATCAATATGGCTTTCACACTGATCTGATAGGTTGGTATAGGATTTGTGTCGAATTTTCTTTCTCTTTGCAGTGCCGTTATTTGAGTAATTTGTGCCCTTTTCTACTCTTACTACAACCACGGTATGAAATCTGGTGGCGACCACGGCTCTGGTTTGTGCATTTCTGTACTTAGTGAGATATTTTCTTGTTTCTTCCTCTTTAGATCCCCTTTTTTACGTAGTCGGGTCATAGTTTTTAAACAATTTTTTTTTATTTTACCGATGGGGCAACCTAACCGTGCAATATTTACATTGTAATATTTAAAGGAAGAAAGAAAGCAAAATAGGTAACGCAAAGCGTCTGAACCGCGTGAATTGCAAGTACAACCGCGTTTAAACTTACATTTTGACTCAAGCAGTATAATATATGTACCTACATATTTGTAATGTGCTCACTAATACCTTTCTTTTGATACCAAACACGTAATGATTAGCTCAATTTGAAATTTTTTGAAGTTGGAATCTGAGGTATTAATTTCGAAATAGAAAATTTTGACATAATAAATATAGCCTATGTCACCTGGGGCATAATTACGAATCTATTTATTACAATTGGTTCAGTAGTTTAGGCGCTACGGTAGAACATACAAACATATATACATACACAGAATGCCAAAATCATTACCCTTCCTTTTGGCTTCGTCGTAGTCAGGTAAAAAATATGGAAATTGTTCCTGCCGTCAATAGATTCAAATCCGATCAATTAACTAGGCTCCCAGTACCTCAGGTAGAGAATAAATATAAAAATAGAAAACTAACATCGTGCAACATGAAGAAAGAATAATAACTTACGTTTTGATCAATTGAGTCTGCCAAAACGACTGCCACAGAGTGAGAAATGTGTTTTTTACGATCTATAGGTATTTAATTATATTTATTTACATTTTTCCCAAAATATTTTTATGGTTACTAGCTAAAGGTAGATATTGATTTTATTTTCAATTAAAGGTACTAACTACTATATGGCATGGCTACTACTATTACGTGGCAATAATTGGACGAGTAGATGCCAATATTGACAATTTTCATGTCAATAATAGGATTCCTCTTATAAATTTTATTTTAATTTAATTTCCGAGTGACACGGAGTAAACTCTTAATGCTAATAATTGGGTGGTTTCTCTGATCTCTGCACGGGAAAGGTTTAACTACATAACGTCAAAACCATAATTTTATTTATATTAAGATTTTATTTGAGAAGTGTCCGACGAATGATATTGTTATTTGTGAGCATATCGATTGATTTTTTTTAAATATTTTAGTAATTTTCTTTTGCTGTTGGTCTTTGGGCGAATAATGTATAGACGTAGAATAATCCCCTTTGTTCTAAAATAATGCATCTTTGCGAAGTTTTTTATAAACAAGGCATTAGGTAATCCTTGTCTAAGTAAATACGTTCTTCATCACCAGCATTTTATTGAAAATAAAATTGCTCTTACATCTTGCGATTTCAATTAATAATTAGGTGATATCAAAAAAGAAAGTCAATAAATTATATATCTAACAGAATTGGAAGTTTGTACAAATATGTTTTCATGCTAATATTATAAATGCGAAAGTGTGTTTTTTCTTTGTTTGTCCTTCTGTTACGTCGGAACGAAAGGATGCTATGGTACAACTTTTGTGTTTCAAATTTGTTAGGGGGCTGGTGAATACCACAGGCTACATTTACCGCAATAAAACATAAAGCGAAAGGTGACTCCCACGCGGGTGGTGCCGCAGGTGAAATCTAGTATGTCCATAGATAGTCGCGTCTTTTTTCTTATTTTTTTTTCCAAGTCTGCCAATTCTATTATACGACCAAGACCTTTGGGTACTTCCCGATAGCAAAATATCATAAACAGTTGCGTATTTCTATTGGAATTGTTCATTTATTGAGTTAGCTTTAGCTAACTTCGTCATCATCATCAGAAGAAGCCAGCTTCTCAATATGAGAAGGGTAAGGTCACCACGCTGGCCAGTAGCGAGTTCGTGGATTTAATTTGTCTTTCGAGAACATTATCGAAAACTCTCAGACATTAAGCCGTTAAGTACCTAAGCGATACTTAACAATTTAATACACACTTAAACTTAAAAAATCATTTGTTCGTGCCGTGGATTCGTACCCGAGACACTCCGTCGCAGTCTGTCAGTCTATCCACTAGGCTTTTACTGCCTGGAGCTAATCTTTCTATGGTTCATAACAATCAAATTTACCTGTTTTTATTGTAATTGACCAAAACACACGGCTAAAACAATATCAATGTGTCTTTACCTTTGTCTTATCTTCAGCCGAATTTAATTTGATAGACAAACCAAATTTCTGCCATTATAATTAAAATAGCTTGATTGATAGATGAACTATCCCACTAGAAAAGAAAACTAGCAAGAAACAGTTCGTTGGCTAACAACTTTATTTTTGTTTCAATAAATAAACTCATTAATGTTGTGCACATTCATGTCTTATATTACTAAACATGGCGCTAAGAGTAAAACATTAAAACAGGTAATAGAACAAAAATACATTTATGTAATTAATTCTGCACTCCATAACGAGTTGACGCCGATGGACTTACGAAGCTTTATAGCAATAGAAGGAACCGATGTTCCATAAACGGGTCCAATAAAGACAAACTTAGGATGTGGAGTTTAATTTATTTTTCCCGGCCTTTTATATGCAAATCGCGAGCAATTTATCAGCACGAGACATTTGAATAGGCGAGTCTACATACCACTTGGTAAATAAATGGTAGCTGTCGGGAACGACGTCGACGATGCGCGTGCGCGACGATCACTCCAATTGATGCGCACTGATGCATGTGATTGTAAACTGACAACATACACAAAAGATCCCCGCTCGAATTCCAATACGAATTGTCCTTATTATCATTCCCCTGTAACCTTTTACTGTGAAACGTTGTCTCTCCGTAACACACTCTCATAACTTTGAATAAAAATAAACAAAAACCCTTTAGCGGTGGGAGTCGAGAGATAAATTCAACAAAAAGACTATACGGCACGTGCCCACCTACTTCCAACTTTCCATACAAGACTCGTTTAAGTTTGTAATTATTTCACAGCATTTAAAAGTGCGAGAACTTGCACGTGGTATAAATCTTACGAAATTAACAGTGAGTCACAATAATTAAATCCTCACAGATTAAAACGAATCCGCCGCAAAAAGTTTGAGATAAAGCAGTTCGGTAGCAAAACTTAAAATTATTAACAGCTATTTACGACTAAAGTTATCTTTTATCTCTTGTTAATTAATCCAATATATTGCATATTCAAGTAGCACTCAGATCAAGAGTTTATGATCCGCAAACGCAATCTAAATTAAAAACAATGCATACCATTACAATGTATCTTTTGATACTGGCCGCAGAAAATTAAATTTGAGTGTTGGAAACAATTAAGATTTGAATACCATAAAAGATCGATGGAAGGATATAAAAATAAAGAAATAAAGGAGGCCGTGTGTCATAAATCTTATGTGAACACTTTGTGTAGTTGGGATTGTATAATTTGCTATAGCGGTATGTATGGTTGTATTGCGATGTTGGTTGTTCGTGGCTACCTTCGTGAACACCACCGCCAGTCCTCACGACTCTCACAATTTGCAATGTGATTCAACTCGCACAAATACGCTCCCCGATCCCATGAATGGACGAGCGATGGTAATGGATACTATTATTTTACATTATTATTATTCACTTGCTACATAAACACTGTAAATGTTACTTATGAGACAGTGAAACGATGTTTGTGGTCACTTTTACTTTATGTTTGTGATTTAATTCTGTTTTTCTGTAGCGTCAAGTTTAAACGTATGCAAATGCAGACTGAAATTTACCTTTATTTATCTTTCTATTAGAAAGTACCTATGCGTGTTTTATGTGATGAATGAAAGGCTCGGTTTATGTTATTAATCACATAAACAGAATAGACTGCTACCTCGGTACGTGTATAATTTATAAACTTTTTTATTTGCATTACATATAATAGTTTATCATGGAACCGCGATAGTAGGTATAAGAATCATGTGATCACATTAAGATTTTTTTACGTACCGTAGTATTATAAATTATTTTCGATCTGGTCCATTTTAACGAATCACAATAATGGTAAATGGATGAAAATGTCAAGTCAAAATCATTTATTAATCTAGGTCACAACGTGATGCCTATGATCGTCAAAATTGAAGTTGATTACTTAATTATTCTACACCTACAGTTACTGCCACGTTCGCAGTGCAATAGGTAGAACCACGAAAAAGAATGGACAATAAAAGTCATGGCCACTTTTTCAATGGCCAATATAATACTACTCATCCATTCATTAATTACTCATTTGTGTAACACTAATTTGATTGTTATGTACCTACTTATTTGCTTTAAGTTTTTACACTCCTCCCTCCTCTTTTTCCTGGCTTGAAGTGCGAGATATTCGCTTCGTCGGGGCACTAAAGATAAGAAAATGTTAATAATTCTTGGTAATAAAGTACCTCCGGTGCCACTTACGATATCGTTTTTGCTTAGCATGTAACTGGGATGCTATGCAGTATAGATCAGCAGACCTTCCATTCTTTGTCCGATCTCTAACTCTTAACAAAGCTTCAGGTGATAATTGGTATAATATACTATTTAAATTAATAGAGTGAGGAAAATAAATTAAGAGAAGTTTATGAATATAAATTTTGTCTACATTTAAAAATATCTAGAATATTGGTTATCATTTAATTACTAGTGGTATTGATTGTGTTCTCCGTGAAAATATTAACATTTCTACTAAAAACATTCATACTTTAAATAACTTCTATAATTTTAATTATTAAGGTACATATAAATATAAAATTATACAGAAGAGAGAAAAATACGAATAACATAACAGCTATTTTATTAGATTCATTCTCATCATCATCAGCCTGCTATAATAGTCCACTGCTATAGGCCTCTCCAATAGCGCGATACTGAGTCCGATTTTCGGCTCTACGTGATTACCAGTCTACAATTTCATATCGGTTTTCGACATGTATAGTTTATAGAATTTTCATAAAAAAAATTGCTTATCCTTAAAAATATTTAAGTATAAATCAGTTAAATAACTTTTACTTTTGGTGCTGTCCCAATGTGGTTTTAATTTGGCCAGGAGACTTCAAGGGTTTCAAAGCTGGGTGTCTTCAATTATTACCAAAACTGCCTACATTAGTGATGCGGTAGTAAAAATAAGAAGGGCACTAACTTAAGAGCTCATCTATTATTAATACTGTAAAATATTTGAAAAGTAATTATTTTATTATAAACAGACAATCAATCAATCATTTTAATTGCTGAATAA
Source organism: Euclidia mi (assembly GCA_944739405.2). Lineage (NCBI taxonomy): Eukaryota > Metazoa > Arthropoda > Insecta > Lepidoptera > Erebidae > Euclidia > Euclidia mi. Next base: position 39,670,571 of record OX123190.2, on the reverse strand, counting down.
AGGTGTACGTAGGTGTTTTACATAATGTTGCTTAATAATAATAGTTCTCTTTTTATTCTACCTGCCGGGCAAGCAATTTTTTATGATAATAGTATTATTAATATTTCAAAATTCATTTATCATTCATTATACATACATACATGGACTCACGCCTGTTTCCTGGAGGGGCAGGCAGAGAGTACGCAACGCCATTTACAACGATCCTGACATATCTCTCTTGCTTCATTCACTCCCAGATTCCTCGTGCATGCTCTTCTGTTCTTCTTCATCATTCATTATAATTTTAAAAATATGTATTCTTTATAAAAGTTAGTAGTGTTACTGGGATTGCCGAATTCTCAGTAGCAACACGGAGTCTGGTGATGTGCCCGGTAACGGCAATAGGCTCGCCCCCTATTACGTGGGACCTAAAAATTCATGGCGAAATGTGGGTGTAATATTACACCTCTGCCTACCGCTTCGGGGATACAGGCGAGAACCTATAAAAAATATATATATAAAAATTAGTACAATGGCTTGTAACGCTTCACATTATTTGCATATAAATAAACTAAAGTTGTATGAACAAACTCCACCGTATTGTACCAAACTTGCACTATTAACGAATACGTCATAAGTATATGAATAATGTATTAAAATATAACAATACAGCCATGTAGCTATTTTAATATAATTCAGTTGACTTATCTAGCGTATCTTCCACGCGTTATTTCATAAAATTAGCATACAAATTATAACTCATTATCTTTTCAATAATAAGTATGAAATAACCGAACATTTTATATACTAAAATAAGTTGACCGCGGGCTGGCAGACGAAAGTCTTTGATGCAACCAGGATAACGCTAGGACGATGAAGATAACAATAAAAATACTACATATATTAAAAGGCTATTTCAGATTACAAAAGGCTATCAATTTTAATAAACTCGACAGGTATTCAATCCTTGTCTTTAATTAAGATCTTAAGCCCGAAAAGCATTTCTACACCGTTATACACGACCGACCGGGGGACCGATGATTCAAAATGTCTGTCGCGAATTTGCAACCCACAACATGCATTTGCTTTTTAAAAGTTCGCACGTGGGCGCTACAATGCCTTCGAAAATGTCATGCGATAAAGTAAATTTAACTCTGACATGGCAAAAAGTTAAATGTGAATACTATATAATATCATATTATATGAAGTTGGTTTTGCCGCTATATCTCTGTTTGTTGAATATTGTAAGATGGAACGGATGGAACCAAAGCTGAAATAGTATTAGACTACAATCAAAGAATTAATAACATTAATTTCTTATATTAGACCTTCATCAGGTCATCATATTTTATTCGTTCATAAACCCATGAGCTTGTAAAGATTTTAGGATAAGTACCTATGGTTTTCGCTTTCGTGCAAACGATACCTCAAAGTAATCGAGTGGTCGCAGATGCATGGAAATAGAAAAAAAGCGACGTGCATCACAGCAAACACATTAAAAAACGAAAATCGTTCACCCAGTGAAATTCGTAGAGTATGATTCACCATAAAAGTTTCAGGTAGCGCAGTTAGTCATGTTTTTCCTGTAATTGGCCATCAGACAGAGTCTGAGGTAAAAGCTAATCGACTATAAAATTAATGCTTATGGCTACATTGACACTAATATTATCACAATAAATCCAAGAATTTTAGCCACTGGATGGCGCGACATTTGTTTAAGATGCTTGTTGTTATTTTACATACATACATACATAGTCTCACGCCTATAACCCTGAAGAGGTAGGCAGAGGTGTATTTCTACACCTCTGCCTACCTCTTGTTATTTTACTTTTTTATTATTCTATGCTTTTACCCTCTTATGATTATATAAAAAAAAAGTGGTTATATGGGCGTTTTGCAGCCGCAATATTACACTGCGACAACATTATTTTTTTGTTCATGATCTATTATGTGTCTTTGAAATAGCCTAACCATTCTTCTCTGAGACAATAACTGAGACCAACAGCTTTGCGTGACCTCAGTGAAGTACAATATGAAAGTAACGTACGCGGTTACCCAGTTACGTATCCAAATCTTGACCTGACTGTAAAAGATGCCTAATTTTGCCTATGTAATAAGAGCTGCTTTTTTTATTATGCAACATTAACTTTAAATATTCGCGTGTGTACACCCACAATGTAGACTCTTCCTGAGTTACGATCAGCGAATATTAAAACAAAAAATATAAATAAAATATTAGACCAGTCCAGATACGTTACAAAACGGTCTAAAGTGAAGTAAAATAAAAGTAAGATGAAACCCATTGGAGAAGGAAGAGAATATAACTAAAATTAAAGGAAAATAAATTACGGGCGATCTGAGGTCGGGAAGTGGATGGGGTTGCGATTTTAAGGGTAAAAAAAGGTTTATCTCGATTGCCGGTAAAACTACAAGTCTTACGGAAAAAACGTCAATGGCAAAGTTGCAGGTAATAAAAAGATCTACAACTTTTGTATTTACGCTTCATTCACATAACGTCAAAAATTATGTGAAAATTCTAATAAGCAAGTTTTTGGTTTTTTTATTTTTATCTTTTACAATAGATTTTTTCTTTTTCACGAAATTTGGTGAAAACGTATCTTTTTATGTTCCAAACACACTGTAAATGGTTTTTATTTAAAATATTTATTTTACGCCTTATTTTGACTTAATATCGCTAAAAACCTTAATTTTCAATCGAAAATTCTCACGTCAAAATATCAGCTATTTTTTTCAAAGTTGGTCGACGTTTTGTTAGTTGAAATCTCTACTTCCTGATGGTGTAAATAAAATATACATTACTAACGTTACGTTAACGTAAACGTTCTCAGAAAATGCAAAGAAACGAAACAACCTCGAGACCGATTTTTTTTATCATTATGTACAATTTTGAGTTATTTATTAAAATGTCAGTAGAGTGCGACAGGCTACCGCAATAATACATGAAGCGAAAGGTGACTCCCACGCGGGTGGTGCCGCAGGTGAAGTCTTGTATGTCCATAGATTGTCGCGTCTTTTTGTTATTTTGTTTTATTCTAAATCTGGCGATTCTATAATCAAGACCTTTGGGTGCTTTTGGGGAAGTTTAAAAGGTCTTGATTTATAAAATATGATAAACAGCCGCATATTTCTTTTAGAATTTTTCATTTATTGATGAAGCTAACTTCGTCATCATCATCAGAAGAAGCCAGCCTCTCAATATGAGGAGGGTAAAGGCACCACGCTGGCGAGTATCGGGTTGGCGGACTTTACTTGTCTTTCAAGAACATTATCGAGAACTCTCATACGTGTAGCCGTTAAATAAGCGATAATTAACAATTTAAAACACACTTAAACTTAGAAAATTCATTGATTCGAGTCGTGGATTCGTACCCGAGACACTCTTTCGCAGTCTGTCAGTCTCTCCACTGGGCTATCGCTGCCTAGAGCTAATCTTTCTTTGGGTCATGACAATAAATTTACCCATTTTTTATTGTCATGCACCAAAAACATACGGCTGAAACAAATGTGTTGATTGTTTACCTTTGTCTGATTTTCAGCCGATTTCAATTTGATGGACAAACCTAATTACAGCCATTAAAATAAAAAAAACTGTATGACAGATGAACTATCCCACTAGAAAAGAAAACTAGCAAAAAAAGAGATGGTTTGCTTACAACTTTATTTTCGTTTTAATAAATAACTCATTAATGTTGTGCACATTCCTGTCTTATATTACTAAACATGGCGCTAAGAGTAAAACATTAAAACAGGTAATAGAACAAAAATACATTTATGTAATTAATTCTGTACTCCATAACGAGTTGTCGCCGATGGACTTACGAAGCTTTATAGCAATAGAAGGAACCGATGTTCCATAAACGGGTCCAATAAAGACAAACTTAGGATGTGGAGTTTAATTTCTTTTTCCCGGCCTTTTATATGCAAATCGCGATCAATTTATCAGCACGAGACATTTGAATAGGCGAGTCTCCATACCACTTGGTAAATAAATGGTAGCTGTCGGGAACGACATCGACGATGCGCGTGCGCGACGATCACTCCAATTGATGCGCACTGATGCATGTGATTGTAAACTGACAACATACACAAAAGATCCCCGTCCGGATTCCAATACGAATTGTCCTTATTATCATTACCCTGTAACCTTTTACTGTGAAACGTTGTCTCTGTCCCGCCGTAACACACTCTCATAACTTTGAATAAAAATAAACAAAAACCCTTTAGCGGTGGGAGTCGAGAGATAAATTCAACAAAAAGACTATACGGCACGTGCCTAACTACTTCCAACTTTCCATACAAGACTCGTTCAAGTTTGTAATTATTTCACAGCATTTAAAAGTGCGAGAACTTGCACGTGGTATAAATCTTACAAAATTAACAGTGAGTCACAATAATTAAACCCTCACAGATTAAAAACGAATCCGCCGCAAAAAGTTAGTTAAAGCAGTTCGGTAGCAAAACTAAAAATTATTAACAGCTATTTACGACTAAAGTTATCTTTTATCTCTTGTTAATTAATCCAATATATTGCATATCAAAGTAGCACTCAGATCAAGAGTTTATGATCCGCAAACGGAATCTAAATTAAAAACAATGCATACCATTACAATGTCTTTTGATACTGGCCGCAGAAAATTAAATTTGAGTGTTGGAAACAATTAAGATTTGAATACCATAAAAGATCGATGGAAGGATATAAAAAAAAATTTGGGCAAGTGCGAGTCGGACTCGCGCACAAATGGTTCCGTACCATCATCTATAAAAGAAAATCACGTTCGTTGTATGTATACTTAAATACTTTATAAGTTTCTACCTGTTTATTAAGATCGAGTAACAAATTGCTTAAAAATTACGTTTGTTGTATGGGAGCCCCCCTTTATTATTTACTTTTTTTAATTTTTTTTTTTATTTTGGAAGGTAATATACAACTACATATTCTGTAAAAATTTAAAGCGTCTACCTGTAACAGTTAGTAATTTTGAGCAAAAAATACGAAAGAAAACACGTTTTTTGTATGGGACATTTTTGGATGGTTGTTATAGCGGCAACCGAAATACATATATTGTGAAAATTTCAGCTTTCTAGCTATCATGGCTTATGAGACACAGCCTGGTGACAGACAGACGGACAGACAAACAGACAGCGGAGGCTTAGTAATAGGGTTCCGTTTTTTACCTTTTAGGTACGGAACCCTAAAAAGAAATAAAGGAGGCCGTGTGTCATAAATCTTATGTGAATACTTTGTGTAGTTGGGATTGTATAATTTGCTATAGCGGTATGTATGGTTGTATTGCGATGTTGGTAGTTCGTGGCTACCTTCGTGAACACCACCCGCAGTCCTCACGACTCTCACAATTTGCAATGTGATTCAACTCGCACAAATACGCTCCCCGATCCCATGAATGGACGAGCGATGGTAATGGATACTATTATTTTACATTATTATTATTCACTTGCTACATAAACACTGTAAATGTTACTTATGAGACAGCGAAACGATGTTTGTGGTCACTTTTACTATATGTTAGTGATTTAATTCTGTTTTGCTGTAGCGTCCAGTTCAAAACTTATGCAAATGTACACTGGAATGTACTTTTATTTATCTTTCTATTAGAAAGTATGCATGTTTGAATGTATAGCTCGGTTTATTTTATTCACTACATACACAAAATATACTGCTAACTAGGTACATCTATAAACTTTACAATTTTACATGATTTGCAAATTTGTATTTGATATATAGTTTCTGCCATACGGGGTATGGCAGAAGAGTCATGAAAGTAGAATAAATGCTGTAGAAATGAGAGCACTGCGAAGTATGTGTGGTGTTTCTTTGACTGACAGAGTAAAGAATTGTGTGATAAGAGAGTGTTGTGGGGTAAAAGAAGATGTAGTGACAAGCATCGAGAAAGGTAGGATGGATGACGAAAGACTGACCAAGCAGATATATAAGGCAAGTGTGAATGGAACAGGACAAAGGGGAAGACCTAGGCGGACGTTCTCTGACCAGATTGGAGACATCCTAAAAACAGGACAGGTTAGAAGCACCCTGAACAGAAAAGCATGCATGAGGAATCTGATGGGAGTGAATGAAGCAAGAGAGATATGTCAGGATCGTTGCAAATGGGGTTCCGTAGTCTCTGCCTACCCCTCCGGAAAATAGGCGTGAGTCTATGTATGTATGTATGAATGTATATAATAGTTTATCATGGAACTCGCAGTAATTTATTTTACTACCACATACATACAACACCATCTACTCCCAAACTAAGCAGAGCTTGTGCTATGGCTACCTACTAGACAATGGATAAGTATACATGTATACATTTCTTTTTGTAAATACATACAGTATAAACATAGAAACACCCAGACCATGATAAACATCCATGTTCATCGACACTTCGACTTGAGCGGGAATCGAACCCGCGAGCTTAGCCATAGCAGTCGGGTATAGGTACTCCTACTGCGCCACCGGCTCGTCAAACGTCGTATAATTATCATGTGATCACACCAAGATTCTATCACGCTTCTACTTTTACAATGGTAAGAATTTTTCGATCTTGACCTGTAAGGCGACATAAAATTGAATGCTAAATTGTTTTAAAGGTACTACTTCACTTTTAGTTTTTACTCTGAAGATTATTTCGAATTCAGGGTGAACTTTATTAGTACCTACTAGACCATCACTCTCCTGAATTGAAGAGTAGTATTCGCTTCATAGGAGCACTAAGGGCATAAAATGTTCAGTTTCGAATGGAAATTCTTGCTAATAAAGTACCTCCGGTGCCATTTACGATATCGTTTTTGCTTACCATGTAACTGGGATGCTATGCAGTATGGATCAGCAGACCTTCCATTCTTTGTCCGATCTCTAACTCTTAACAAAGCTTCAGGTGATAATTGGTATAATATACTATTTAAATTAAAAAAGTGAGGAAAATAAATTACGAGAAGTTTATGAATATACATTTTGTCTACATTTAAAAATATCTAGAATATTCGTTTTCATTTTATTACTAGTAGTATTGATTGCAGTGTTCTCCGTGAAAATATTAACATTACTATTAAAATCATTCATACTTTAAAAATCTTTCTACAATTTTAATTATTAAGGTACATATGAGACAGTGAAACAATGACGAAATGATCCAGTAATGAGAAAAATACGAATTACATAATAGCAATTTATTAGATTCATCCTCATCATCATCAGCCTGCCATAGTCGACTGCTATAGGCCTCTTCAATAGCATGCTACTGAGTCCGACTTTCGGTTCTGCGTAATTTTTACCCGACTACTTTATTTACTTGATTACAAGTCTACAATTCCATATCGGTTTTTGACATGTATAGTTTATTTATTTTTTATAAAAAAGATTGCTTATCCTTAAAAATATTTATAAGTAATTTTTACTTTTGGTGCTGTCCCAATGTGGTTTTAATTTGGCCAGGACTTCAGGGGTTTCCAAGCTCAAGGGTCTTCAATTATTACCAAAACTGCCTACATTAGTGATGCGACGGTAAAAATGTGAATGGCACTAGCTTAAGAGAAGTAGCTTATCTATTATTAATAGGTACTATGAAATATTTGAAAAGTAATTATTTTATTATAAACAGACAAATTTATTATTTATAAAAGTGAGTACAAGGGCTTGAAACTTGAAAAATGTGATGACATTATTTGCCTAAAAATAAACTAAAATTGTATGAACAAACTCACCTTAATCGATTTTAAACTTTCGCGATTTGTATACATCATAGAAATTAATTTAGCGGGTACACTATTAACGAATATGTAATAAGTATATGAATAATGTATGAAAATATAACAATACAGCCATCAAGCTATTTTAATATAATTCAGTTGATTTATCTAGCGTATCTTCCACGCGTTATTTCATAAAATTAGCATACAAATTATAACTCATTATCTTTTCAATAATAAGTAGGAAACAACCGAACATTTTAATATACTAAAATAAGTTGACCGCGGGCTGACAGACGAAAGTCCTTGATGCAACCAGGATAACGCTAGGACGACGATGATGGCAATAAAAATACTACATATGTATATTAAACGGCTATTTCAGATTACAAAAGGCTATCAATTTTAATAATCTCGACAGGTATTCAATCCTTGTCTTTAATTAAGATCTTAAGCCCGAAAAGCATACCTACACAGTTATACACGACTGGGGTACCGATGATTCAAAATATCTGTCGCGAACTTGCAAACCACAACATGCATTTGCTTTTTAAAAGTTCGCACGTGGGCGTTACAATGCCTTCGAAAATGTCACGCGATAAAGTAAATTTAACTCTGACATGGCAAAAAGAAAAATGTGAATACTAATATCATGTTATATGAAGTTGGTTTTGCCGCTTTATCTCTGTTTGTTGAATTTTGTAGGATGGAACCAAAGCTGAAATAGTAGTCGACTAAGATCAAACAATTAATAACATTAATATCTTATATTTGTTAAAAGTGAGAAGATATGGGATGTGCAAGCGGGATTTCGGAAGGGAATGGGATGTACGGATCAGGTCTTTTAATTACGCTGCATAACCGAAAAGTGTCTGGCAAAAAAACAGAAGGTATATTGCGCGTTCATAGACCTGGAAAAGGCTTATGATAGAGTGAATAGAAAGGAATTATGGAAGGTGCAATCTATGTATGGGGTGGACAATTTTATAATTAGAGCTCTGAAATCTCTATATAGGGGTTCCAGAGCCTGTGTCCGGATTAACGGTGCCTATACAGACTGGTTTGACATATCTATAGGTGTCAGACAGGGGTGTGCAGCCTCGCCCTGGTTGTTCAACTTATTCATGGATAGCTGCATGAAAGATATGAGGGAAATGGAATGCGGGATCGATATGGCAGGATTGCGTGCTAAGTGCCTCTTGTACGCCGATGATCAAGTCATTCTTGCGTCGTTGGCGACTGAGTTACAACAAATGATGAACTGCATGAATGAGGCTTTGAAGTGAAAGGTATGAAATTGAATGTAAGAAAGACGAAAGTGATGGTGTTTGAGAAGGATGAAAATGTGATTGAGTGTAATATTGCGATTGGAGATGAAAACATTGAACAAGTGACAGAATTTGTATATTTGGGTAGCATGTTTACAAGAGATGGAAGATGTGAAGGAGATATTGAAAGGAGAGTGACTGCGGGAAACTGTGCAAATGGAGCGCTGCATGCCTTTATGAACAGCCAGAAGGTGCCAAAACAGGCGCGACTGGCGGTTCATAATGGAGTGCTTGTGCCCACGTTGATGTACGGTAGTGAGTGTTGGGTGTGGCAGAAAAAGCATGAAAGCAGAATTAAAGCAGTTGAGATGCGGTCACTGCGTAGTATGTGTGGGGTAAGATTGATTGATAGAACTCCGAATGCAGTAATACGAGAGCGATGTGGCTTGAAAGAAGATGTCGTGACAAGTATTGAGAAAGAAATGCTGAAATGGTTTGGGCACGTGGAGCGAATGAGTGAAGAAATAATGACCCACCTAATATATGAGGCTAAGGTGTATGGGCAAGCCGGTCGCGGCCGAACTCGTAGGACATTCGTCGACCAAATTGGTGACGTTCTGAAAAACGGAAAGGTCCGAAGCACCCGGAACCGGCGAGCATGTATGAACAGAGTAATGAATGTAGAGGAAGCGCGTGAGGTTTGTAAGGATAGATGCAAGTGGCGTTCCGTTGTCTCTGCCTACCCCGACGGGATAAAGGCGTGAGTATATGTATGTATGTATTTGTTAAAAGTTGTAGATCTTTTTATTACCGACAACTTTCCCATTGACATTTTTTTCCGTAGGCCTTCTAGTTTTGCTGGCAATCGAGATAAACCCGTTTTTGCTCTTAAAATCGCAGCCCCATCCACTTCCTGACCTCAGATCACCCGTAATTTATTTTTCCTTTAATTTTTGCTATATTCTCTTCCTTCTCCAATGGATTTCATCCTACTATTATTTTACTTCGTTTCAAAAATTATCTGCACTGGTCTATAAGGGATACATTCAATTTTCAATCTGAAAACAATGTGTATAGGTAGTCACATAATCGAAAAATATTGACACTCAGCTACATAGAGTATTGTACAGGCCGGATACCTCAGGTTAAAATTCAAGAATTTAGGCTTATTGTCCAGTTTGTTCCGCGCTGGTTTAATCCATTACACCTTTTTACATAAACCACACAGCTAACATCTTGAGTGTTCACCCACATCTCTGAGGTCACAGCTTCATTAACGATTCGATTCCTTGGCTCAGCACGTGAGGCTTAACCCCAGGTCAGCTACGTGGCCACTAATTGAGATGCTGGGTCTATATTACCCTGGCCCGTCTGTGTCGACTATATGTAAGATGTGTCTACATGTACAATATGGCTATATAACTCGCTGTTTATTATTTCATAATAAGCCGTACAGTTAGCTGTTGGTACATATGGATTGCGCTATTAACTATCGAAAGAAATCAAGATTCCAAATAGAAGTTTAACGAACAGTAGGTCTTCAGGCACATTACTTTACACATTCGAGTAAGTATAAAGAATACTGCACTACTTATCCCCGAAGGCATAAATATTTATATAAGTTTGTAAGTACAAGATATTATTGATATTTACCAGGCAGTCGTGCTGCTACTGAGGATTTCCTGAGAAGTAATCCAGTAAAACTACGGCGTTAAATTGACTCCAATCTTATGCTATGAGCGGCACTTGAAAAAATTGGCAGTATGAAATTTGTATGGATACTAAATAGTAGTAGAAAAGGAAATAATATATAAGCTTCTTTAATACAATTTTTATTTTTAATTATTTAGTCTATGCCAATTTAGGAGCTCAATCAAATTGTCAGTGTCCGATACTGAGAAAAACTGTGTTACTAAGTGACACAAATATTTGTCCCGTGCGGTAATGGTAAATGGTAACTAAGCATACCATTAAGCTATGTATATGTCAAGTGCCTTCGAATGATTTATTGGCACTTGTTGTAGCTGTGAATGAATGTACGTTAAGAAAACCGTTAACTCAAAGTGTCATAAATTGTACCTGAACCCACAACACTTGCCGCATTGCTAAACGGTGAAGAGAAAAAGCGAAAGCTTAATTTTACCAATGCACCGTTTCTGCAATCATATTGACATCGGTGAAGTTGGATTCCACTAGTTAACAAAAATAATATTTTTTTGTATATCTTAAATCATTTCATGTGATTCGTGTTCTTTAAGCTATAAATAATGTAGAAAGTCATATATAACTCTTCTATCACGTCACAATTTTATGGTATATAAATATTTGTATATTGCACTTTTGTAACAGTTTTTAGGCAGATTTTTTTATTTTGGACTAAAAATAACTCCCTTGATTGGGTCGGAGAGTTAGAGTGCCGGAGGTCACATCCTCTTTTCCTTCTCAGTCATCCCACTCCTCCTCCTATTCGTGTTCCCATCCCAAAGGGCTGCAACATACTACAACGTACAAGTCACCATTTTTTTTAAATATGGCTTTTGTCAACCTGGGCCTAGTGAGAGTTCAGAATAGCGCTTCTAAGCAGTCTTTAATGACCGGTAAAAAATATGGAAATTGTTTCCACCGACAATCGAATTAGGCTCCCACTACTTCAGGTAGAGAATAAATATAAAAATAGAAAACAAACATCGTGCGACATGAAAAAAGAATAGTAACTTACGTTTTGCTAAATTGAGTCTGCCAAAACGACTGCAGAATGAGAAAATGTGTTATTACGATATAAAGGTATTTAATTATATTAATTTTCATTTTCCCCAAAATATTTTCATGATTACTAGATAAAGGTAGATATTGATTTTATTTTCAATTAAAGGTACTAACTACTACATGGCATGGCTACTACTATTATGTGGCAATAATTGGACGTGTAGATGCCAATATTGAGAATTCTCATGTCAATAATAGGATTTCTGTTATGAATTTTATTTTAATTTAATTTCCGAGTGACGAGGAGTAAACTCTTAGTGCTAATAATTGGGTGGTTTCTCCGATCTCCACTACATAACGTCAATGAAACCATAATTTTATTTATATTTAAGATTTTATTTTATTCAAGACAGATTGTCTTGAAAAGTGTCCGTCCATAATGTCAATGAAACCATAATTTTATTTATATTTAAGATTTTATTTTATTCAAGACAGATTGTCTTGAAAAGTGTCCGTCCATAATGTCAATGAAACCATAATTTTATTTATATTTAAGATTTTATTTTATTCAAGACAGATTGTCTTGAAAAGTGTCCGTCCATAATGTCAATGAAACCATAATTTTATTTATATTTAAGATTTTATTTTATTCAAGACAGATTGTCTTGAAAAGTGTCCGTCCATAATGTCAATGAAACCATAATTTTATTTATATTTAAGATTTTATTTTATTCAAGACAGATTGTCTTGTGAAGTGTCCGTCGCATGATATTGTTATTGTGAGCATATCGATTGATTTTTTAAAATATGTTAGTAATTTTCTTTTGCTGTTGGTCTTGGGGCGAATAATGTATGGACGTAGAACAATCCTCTTTGTTCTAAAATAATGCATTCTTTGCGAAGGATTTTTTATAAACAAGGCATTAGGTAATCCTTGTCTAAGTAAATACGTTCTTCATCACCAGCATATTATCTATATAAATAATAATGTATTACCGAAATGTTTGTACGCGCATAACTTTCAATCGTCTGCACCAAATTGGATAAATCTTCCTTTTATGTGTTCGTTATTGTCAGGAGAAGGTTTTTATAAAAAAGAAATATTAAAAATAATAGAAAAAACTTAAAAGAAAATGGCGAGACGAAGTTCACCGGGTCAGCTAGTTTAAATTAAAATAGCTCTTACATCTTGCGATTTCAATTAATAATTAGGAGATACCAAAAAAAACAGTCAATAAATTATACATATATCTAACAGAATTGGAAGTTTATACAAATATGTTTTCATGCTAATATTATTAATAGCGAAAATGTGTTTTCTTTGTCCTACTTTTACGTCGGAACGAAAGGATGCTATGGTACATTTTTTGTGTTTGAAATTTGTTAGGAGGCTAGCGAGTGCACAAGTAACATTTTCCGCAATAAAACATGAAGAGAAAGGCGACTCCCACACGGGTGATGCCGCGGGCGAAATCTAGTATGTCCATAAATTGTCACGTCTTTTTCTTATTTTGTTTTTTTTTTCTAAATCTGCCGATTCTATAATCAAGACCTTTGGGTAGTTCCCGATGGCCTATGCCAACAGGAAGTAGGTACCTTTGGGTACTTCCCGTTGGCAAAATATCATAAACAGTGGCGTATTTCTATTGGAATTGTTCATTTATTTATAAAGCTAACTTCGTCATCATCATCAGAAGAAGCCAGCCTCTCAATATGAGGAGTGTAAGGGCACCACGCTGGTGAGTATCGGGTTGGCGGAATTCACCTGTCTTTCGAGAACATTATCGAGAACTCTTGTAGCCGTTATGTAAGCGATAATTAACAATTATGTACATATTTAAACTTATAAAATTCCACAGACCACCTAGTAAAATTCATTGGATCGCGTCGTGGATTCGTACCCGAGACACTCTGTCGCAGTCTGTCAGTCTCTCCACTAGGCTATCGCTGCCTGGAGCTAATCTTTCTTTGGTTCATGACAATAAATTTACCTATTTTTATTGTCATGAACCAAAAACATACGGCTAGAACAAATTTGTTGGGCGTTTACGTAATTTGTCTGATCTTCAGCCGAATCCAATTTGATGCGCAAACCGAATTACAGCCATTAAAATAAAAAAGCCTGAATGACAGATGAACTATCCCACTAGAAAAGAAAATTAGCAAAAAAGAGTTGGTTGGTTTACAACTTTATTTTTATTTGAATAAATAACTCATTAATATTACATATTACTAAACACGGCGCTAAGAGTAAAACATTAAAACAGGTAATTGAACAAAAATACATTTAATTAATTCTGCACTCCATAAGGAGTGCAGAATTAATTAAATGTAAGTCGCCGATGGACTTACGAAGCTTTATAGCAATAGAAGGATTCAATGTTCCATAAACGGGTTCAATAAAGACAAACTTAGGATGTGGAGTTTAATTTCTTTTTCCCGGCCTTTTATATGCAAATCGCGAGCAATTTATCAGCACGAGACATTTGAATAGGCGAGTCTCCATACCACTTGGTAAATAAATGGTAGCTGTCGGGAACGACGTCGACGATGCGCGTGCGCGACGATCACTCCAATTGATGCGCACTGATGCATGTGATTGTAAACTGACAACATACACAAAAGATCCCCGCTCGAATTCCAATGCGAATTGTCCTTATTATCATTACCCTGTAACCTTTTACTGTGAAACGTTGTCTCTGTCCCGCCGTAACACACTCTCATAACTTTGAATAAAAATAAACAAAAACCCTTTAGCGGTGTGAGTCAAGAGATAAATTCAACAAAAAGACTATACGGCACGTGCCCACCTACTTCCAACTTTCCATACAAGACTCGTTTAAGTTAGTAATTATTTCACTGCGTTTAAAAGTGCGAGAACTTGCACGTGGTATAAATCTTACAAAATAAAAAGTGAACCACAATAATTAAATCCTCACAGATTTTAAAAACGAATCCGCCTCAAAAAGTTTGAGATAAAGCAGTTCGGTAGGAAAACTAAAAATTATTAACAGCTATTACGACCACAGAAGTTATCTTTTATCTCTTGTTAATTAATCCAATATATTGCATATTCAAGTAGCACTCAGATCAAGAGTTTATGATCCGCAAACGCAATCTATATTAAAAACAATGCATACCATTACAATGTCTTTTGATACTGGCCGCAGAAAATTAAATTTGAGTGTTGGAAACAATTAAGATTTGAATACCATAAAAGATCGATGGAAGGATATAAAAAAAAAAGAAATAAAGGAAGCCGTGTATCATAAATCTTATGTGAACACTTTGTGTAGTTGGGATTGTATAATTTGCTATAGCGGTATGTATGGTTGTATTGCGATGTTGGTTGTTCGTGGCTACCTTCGTGAACACCACCCGCAGTCCTCACGACTCTCACAATTTGCAATGTGATTCAACTCGCACAAATACGCTCCCCGATCCCATGAATGGACGAGCGATGGTAATGGATACTATTATTTTACATTATTATTATTCACTTGCTACATAAACACTGTAAATGTTACTTATGAGACAGCGAAACGATGTTTGTGGTCACTTTTACTATATCGATATCTCTGGGCTCAAAGGTCGCAAAGGACATTTAATCACAGATATAGATCTACATAGATAACGCAATTATCACGATTTGTATTGAAACCAAGCGTGCCGACTTTTTAATACCTACTGTGACGAAGCGATGCGCGACAGTATCGCTTGTGCGATATTCATCGTCTCCTAACACACAACGTCAGATCAAACGTCCAGAGCAAACGCGGCAACGTAATGTGAATAAAATTTACTTAACGGTAATTTATAGTTAGGTATATTCTGGAACGACACGCAGCTTGGAATACTTAAAAACAATTTTAATATGAATTTACGCATAATATAATTTTAAAATAACTTACCTGTGATAGGAAATATGTTCCTGCCTTTGGGTGCTCGAAATTTTTGGGCTATTGCAGTTAATTATCACGCAACGAGGCATTTTTTTAGTTTTTTGCGGACGTTCGGCTGCAACAACGGACGCGTGGGGACTGTAGTTAGCGGCGACCAACCTCGACGCTTGGTCGGGGTTCAGACACGCGAAGTGCATGCATTTGCGTTATCTATGTAGATCTATGTCTGTGGATTTAATTTTGTTTTGCTGTAGCGTCAAGTTTAAACGTATGCAAATGCAGACTGAAATTTACTTTTATTTATCTTTCTATTAGAAAGTATGTGTGTTTTTATGTGATTAATGAAAGGCTCGGATTATTTTATTGACCACATAAACAGAATAGACTGCTTACCTAGGTACTTGTATAATTTATAAACTTTTTTATTTGCATTACATGCGCAAATACATATACGAGTTAATAGTTAATCATGGAACCGCAATAGTAGGTATAACAATCATGTGATCACATCAAGATTTTGTTACGTACCGTAGTATTATAAATTATTTTCGATCTGGTCCTTTAAAACGAATCACAATAATGGTAAATAGATGGAAAACTCAAGTCAATATCATTTATTCATCTTGTTCACAACGATCTTATGATCGTCAAAATTATCCTACACTTACATTTACTGCTATGTTCGCAATGCAATAGGTAGAACCACGAGAAAGAATGGGCAAAAAAAGTCATGGCCACTCCTTTCAATCGCCAATATAATAGTTATACATACATTACTCATTTGTGTAACACTAATTTGATTGTTATGTACCTACTTATTTGCTTTAAGTTTTTACACTCCTCCCTCCTCTTTTTCCTGGCTTGAAGTGCGAGATATTCGCTTCGTCGGGGCACTAAAGATAAGAAAATGTTAATAATTCTTGGTAATAAAGTACCTCCGGTGCCACTTACGATATCGTTTTTGCTTAGCATGTAACTGGGATGCTATGCAGTATAGATCAGCAGACCTTCCATTCTTTGTCCGATCTCTAACTCTTAACAAAGCTTCAGGTGATAATTGGTATAATATACAATTTAAATTGATAGAGTGAGAAAAATAAATTAAGAGAAGTTTATTATAATATAAATTTTGTCTACATTTAAAAATATCTAGAATATTCATTTTAATTTTGTTCCTAGTGGTATTGATTGTGTTCTCCGTGAAAATCTTAACATTTCTACTAAAAACATTCATACTTTAAGTAACTTTCTACAAATTTAATTATTTCCTAGTGGTATTGATTGCAGTGTTCTCCGTGAAAATATTAGATAACATTACTATTCAAAACATTCATTCTTTAAGAAACTTTCTACAATTTTAATTATTAAGGTACATAGAAATGTAAAATTATCCAGAAAACAGAAAATACGTATGACGTAACAGCTATTTTATTAGATTCATCCTCATCATCATCAGCCTGCCATAGTCCACTGCTATGGGCCTCTCCAATAGGGAAGTTTCCAGCAAGTGAATTAAATTATACAAATATTTTAATCTAGTGAAACATGTCAAAATAATAGTAGTTTCATTCATCGATTAATGTTAAAACTTTATTTAACATTTGATAATAAGTACTTATTCTACTTGACAGCAAAACACTATGACGTCACTACGTCATATTCCATACAAAACCCTTGGCAAAGGTCGTTTTTGACATTTCATTAAAAGTGCTTGATTTGACTAGTTGGAAACAACCCTATTATAGCGCGCTACTTAGTCCGACTTTCGGTTCTACGTGATTTTTTATTTATTTGATTACTAGTGTACAATTTCATATCGGTTTTCGACATGTATAGTTTATAGAATTTTCATAAAAAAATTGCTTATCCTTAACAATATTTATAAATAACTTTTACTTTTGGTGCTGTCCCAATATAGTTTTAATTTCTTTCAGAACTTCAGAGGTTTCAAAGCTGAGTGTCTTCAATTATTACCAAAACTGCCTACATTAGTGATGCGGCGGTAAAAATGTGAATGGCACTAGCTTAAGAGAAGTAGCTTATCTATTATTTATACTATGAAATATTCCAAAAGTCATTATTTTAATTTATTATTTATAAATGTTAGTACAATGGCTTGAAACTCTTCACATTATTTGCATATAAATAAACTAAAGTTGTATCAACAAACTGACCATATTGTACCAAACTTGCACTATTACCGAATATGTAATAAGTATATGAATAATGTATGAAAATATAACAATACAGCCATGTAACTATTTAAATATAATTCAGCTGATTTATCTAGCGTATCTTTCACGCGTTATTTAATTAAATTAGCATACAAATTATAACCCATTATCTTTTCAATAATAAGTATGAAACAACCGAACATTTTAATATACTAAAATAAGTTGACCGCGAGCTTCCAGACGAAAGTCTTTGATGCAACCAGGATAACGCTAGGACGATGATGATAGCAATAAAAATACTACATATATTAAAAAGATATTTCAGATTACAAAAGGCTATCAATTTTAATAAACTCGACAGGTATTCAATCCTTGTCTTTAATTAAGATCTTAAGCCCGAAAAGCATACCTACACCGTTATACACGACCGGGGGACCGATGATTCAAAATGTCTGTCGCGAATTTGCAACCCACAACATGCATTTGCTTTTTAAAAGTTCGCACGTGGGCGGTACAATGCCTTCGAAAATGTCACGCAATAAAGTAAATTTAACTCTGACATGGCAAAAAGTAAAATGTGAATACTAATATCATGTTATATGAAGTTGGTTTTGCCGCTATATCTCTGTTTGTTGAATTTTGTAGGATTTCCATCCTAAAAGCTTAAATAGTAGTAGACTAAGATCAAACAATTAATAACATTAATATCTTATATTTGTTAAAAATGAGAAGATATGGGATGTGCAAGCGGGATTTCGGAAGGGAATGGAATGTACGGATCAGGTCTTTTAATTACGCTGCATAACCGAAATGTGTCTGGCAAGAAAACAGAAGGTATATTGCGCGTTCATAGACCTGGAAATGGCTTATGATAGAGTGAATAGAAAGGAATTATGGAAGGTGCAATCTATGTATGGGGTGGACAATTTTATAATTAGAGCTCTGAAATCTCTGTATAGGGGTTCCAGAGCCTGTGTCCGGATTAACGGTGCCTATACAGACTGGTTTGACATCTCTATAGGTGTCAGACAGGGGTGTGCAGCCTCGCCCTGGTTGTTCAACTTATTCATGGATAGTTGCATGAAAGATATGAGGGAAATGGAATGCGGGATCGATATGGCAGGATTGCGTGCTAAGTGCCTCTTGTACGCCGATGATCAAGTCATTCTTGCGTCGTTGGCGATTGAGTTACAACAAATGATGAACTGCATGAATGAGAGCTTTGAAGCGAAAGGTATGAAATTGAATGTAAGAAAGACGAAAGTGATGGTGTTTGAGAAGGATGAAAATGTGATTGAGTGTAATATTGCGATTGGAGATGAAAACATTGAACAAGTGACAGAATTTGTATATTTGAGTAGCATGTTTACAAGAGATGGAAGATGTGAAGGAGATATTGAAAAGAGAGTGACTGCGGGAAACTGTGTAAATGGAGCGCTGCATGCCTTTATGAACGGCCAGAAGGTGCCAAAACAGGCGCGACTGGCGGTTCATAATGGAGTGCTTGTGCCCACGTTGATGTACGGTAGTGAGTGTTGGGTGTGGCAGAAAAAGCATGAAAGCAGAATTAACGCAGTTGAGATGCGGTCACTGCGTAGTATGTGTGGGGTAAGACTAGATAGAATTCCGAATGCAGTAATACGAGAGCGATGTGGCTTGAAAGAAGATGTCGTGACAAGTATTGAGAAAGAAATGCTGAAATGGTTTGGGCACGTGGAGCGAATGAGTGAAGAAATAATGACCCACCTAATATATGAGGCTAAGGTGTATGGGCAAGCCGGTCGCGGCCGAACTCGTAGGACATTCGTCGACCAAATTGGTGACGTTCTGAAAAACGGAAAGGTCCGAAGCACCCGGAATCGGCGAGCATGTATGAACAGAGTAATGAATGTAGAGGAAGCGCGTGAGGTTTGTAAGGATAGATGCAAGTGGCGTTCCGTTGTCTCTGCCTACCCCGACGGGATAAAGGCGTGAGTATATGTATGTATGTATTTGTTAAAAGTTGTAGATCTTTTTATTACCGACAACTTTCCCATTGACATTTTTTTCCGTAGGCCTTCTAGTTTTGCTGGCAATCGAGATAAACCCGTTTTTGCTCTTAAAATCGCAGCCCCATCCACTTCCTGACCTCAGATCACCCGTAATTTATTTTTCCTTTAATTTTTGCTATATTCTCTTCCTTCTCCAATGGATTTCATCCTACTATTATTTTACTTCGTTTCAAAAATTATCTGCACTGGTCTATAAGGGATACATTCAATTTTCAATCTGAAAACAATGTGTATAGGTAGTCACATAATCGAAAAATATTGACACTCAGCTACAAAGAGTATTGTACAGGCCGGATACCTCAGGTTAAAATTCAAGAATTTAGGCTTATTGTCCAGTTTGTTCCGCGCTGGTTTAATCCATTACACCTTTTTACATGAACCACACAGCTAACATCTTGAGTGTTCACCCACATCTCTGAGGTCACAGCTTCATTAACGATTCGATTCCTTGGCTCAGCACGTGAGGCTTAACCCCAGGTCAGCTACGTGGCCACTAATTGAGATGCTGGGTCTATATTACCCTGGCCCGTCTGTGTCGACTATATGTAAGATGTGTCTACATGTACAATATGGCTATATAACTCGCTGTTTATTATTTCATAATAAGCCGTACAGTTAGTTGTCGGTACATATGGATTGCGCTATTAACTATCGAAAGAAATCAAGATTCCAAATAGAACTTTAACGAACAGTAGGTCTTCAGGCACATTACTTTACACATTCGAGTAAGTATAAAGAATACTGCACTACTTATCCCCGAAGGCATAGATATTTATATAAGTTTGTAAGTACAAGGTATTATTGATATTTACCAGGCAGTCGTGCTGCTACTGAGGATTTCCTGAGAAGTAATCCAGTAAAACTACGGCGTTAAATTGACTCCAATCTTATGCTATGAGCGGCACTTGAAAAAATTGGCAGTATGAAATTTGTATGGATACTAAATAATAGTAGAAAAGGAAATAATATATAAGCTTATTTAATACAAATTTTATTTTGAATTATTTAGTCCATGCCAATTTAGCTCAAATTGTCAGTGACCGACAAACCATACTGAGAAAAACTGTGTTACTAAGTGACACAAATATTTGTCCCGTGCGGTAATGGTAACTGTCACTGAATGCTTTGGTAATGCCGTAGTGACTAAGCATACCATTAAGCTATATGTCAAGTGCCGTCGAATGATTTATTGGCACTTGTTGTAGCTGTGAATGAAAGTACGTTAAGAAAACCGTTAACTCAAAGTGTCATAAATTGTACCTGAACCCACAACACTTGCCGCATTGCTAAACGGTGAAGAGAAAAAGCGAAAGCTTAATTTTACCAATGCACCGTTTCTGCAATCATATTGACATCGGTGAAGTTGGATTCCACTAGTTAACAAAAATAATATTTTTTTGTATATCTTAAATCATTTCATGTGATTCGTGTTCTTTAAGCTATAAATAATGTAGAAAGTCATATATAACTCTTCTATCACGTCACAATTTTATGATATACAAATATTTGTATATTGCACTTTTGTAACAGTTTTTAGGCTGATTTATTTATTTTGGACTAAAAATAACTCCCCTTTAATTTTTTTTTTGTTTGTCTATGGTACTCTGTGGTCGATAATTCCCTAATGTTCATTACGGAAGTCTGTCAGCTTCGCAGGGTTCCATTTTCCCTGATAACTTTCTTAAATCCTGTGATTTCACCAAGATATAGCTGTCTATATCTTGGTGAAATCGCTATCCATGTTCTTCACTCATAGTGTTCATATTTTCTGGTAAAAATATAAACACGAGTCAATAAAAGTATTTTCAAGGCCATAGCATTTAATTTAATAAAAAGCTTGCAAAGTTTTCGCAACACGGTCAATATATTGCGGCGATTTATGATTCTTTTTTTTTTCATAGTAACAGGCGGCAAACGAGCAGACGGATTGCCTGATGGTAAGCAATTACCGCCCCTTGGGATGGGAAAAGGGATAGGATGAGGAGTGGGATGAGGGAGAAGGAATAGGGGATAGGGCCTCCGGCACTCTCACTCACCGCACGAAACGCAACAGTTTAAGTACTGTTACTTTACGTCGATTTTCTGTGAGAGGGTAGTACTTCCCCAGTCGAGCCGGCCCATTCATGCTGAAATCAGCAAGGCTCTACTAATTCCCTAAAAAGTTTTCAGTGACTGCGCCGAATGAAGTGTCCAGGCTTCTTCCTCTACTTAATTTAGGCTTGAATTAATTCTGGATCTTTATCATCCATTTGATATCGGGATTTACAAATATCCCTTTGCTAATCTAGCTTCACTCAAAGAAAGAAATTTGTTTCTCAAAAACTTAAATCCTATATCTTTGTTCATAGATTTACGAAGATTTGATTAGCCCAAGTTTAATGTACAGAGGCAGTATTACCTCTTTCACTTTTTTTATCAACGAAGCAGTAAAATTAAGCATTATTTTGTCTTGGAATGTTATTAGTTGATGTTTTGTGAATATATTGCAGATTTCTAGCACGACTGTCCCACTCACATAAATGAACAGCAATTCTTTATGAAACTAACCAGCCTGAAGCCCCAAAAGTAAAGCAATATCTTTTCAGACAGCACTAATTAACCATTTGTGTATATTATACTTGTTTTTGTTAAATCACAAACATACCTAACAAAAAATATCAGGACAATTAGTACAAACGCGAGACATGTTGATAGATACCTATATCATAAAAAACGTAAAAAACCAATAAAAAGGCAATAGTACAACAAAAAATTCGTGACATTTACATCTGCCTTCAAAATAAGTGCCAAAATATTACTTTTTTCGAAATTCAATAATAGACCTGATAGAAGAAAACTAATATTTTTCTGGTAATAACAGTGAGTATGTCTACAATACAGTGGCGTAGCTAGCATGGGTGGCACCCGGGGCAGTAGTTGGCGAATGACCTTTTCTTTTTAGTCGACACCTAACGATTCCGTGCTAACTCTCGTAGTGCTGAGCTAGTGCCTATGTCTTTGTACATTGTTCTTAAATTTGAGTTTAGGGTGTCACCCGTTTTTTTGGATGCGTGGCACCCCAAAAAGGGTGGCACCCGGGGTGGACCGCCCCTGCCGCCCCCCCCCCTTCTTCCTACGCCACTGCTACAATATGTACTACAGAGCTTTTACGATATTTTTTAGTGTTGACTAGTGTTCTTAGAGGTATATTTTCTATACACATTACCTACTAGATATTAGGGTTTTCTACCCGAGTACCCGGATTCGGGTATAGCCTGGTATATAAAATTTTTAGTACCCGGGTACTATTCTCTGTCGGACCCGGGTATCTAATTTGATCAAGTAATTCATCAAAATTCTCGGAAACTTACTACTTAGTAGCGCCTTAAAAATATGATTATTTAATTTATTTATAATCGATTATTTAAAAATTGTTTATTCTTAGAAGAAAGATTATTATCATTTTTATTTTATAACTAGAGGACGCCAGCAGCTACGCCTGCATTTTTTTTATTTTACCCGTTTTGGCCGATCCCGTGGGAATTTCGGGAAATCCCTTCTTAGTGAACCGCTACGGTCCCCAAGGAATATACATGCTAAATTTCAGCTTTCTGCGCCCAATAGTTTCGGCTGTAGCGTGTCTGTCAGTCAGTCAGTAACGCAAGGATTTTATATATTAAGATATGACAAACGTTTTTGTGATAAAAAGTATTTTAGTTCTTATCTTAATCAGTTTATGAAACAAGACTGTTTAACTGTACCTATGTGATTTTTAATTTTCAACGATATCAAAGAATTATTTAGTCATATTTTTGTTACGGTATAACAAAATTTACTGTAGTAATAAGTCATTTTCGTTCTTAATTAGTTAATTAAAACAAGACTGTTTAATTATGTAAGTGTGACTATGAAAATCCTTTTCCATAAATATGAAAAAGACTCCCTTACCTCAAAACTATAAAAAGTTTACTTTGAAATATGTGGTTTATGTCAAGTTGATTAATTTTAAAATTGTTTTATCCTAGAAGAAAGATTATTGTTTTTTTAATTTTATTTTATAACATTACAAGTTTTTTGATGAAAAGTATTTTGGTTCTTAATCACTATGAAAATAAGATTGTTTATTTTTAATTTTCAACAGTATCACAGAAGAAAGTTTTTTTATTGATATTTTTGTTATTGCATAACAGAATTTACTGTATAAATAAGTCTTCTTCGTCGAGAACAAGACTCTTTAACTGTGTGACTATTGATAGTAAACTTCACTCTTTATGAAGAAAATAAAACATGTATATAAAAATTCTATGTCTGAAAAAAAAAATGAAATACCCGGGTACCCGGGTTTACCCGGGTATTTAAAAATATTACCCGATACCCGGGCACAAAAAAAGTCGGGTACGTGAAAACCCTACTAGATATACCAATTCCAAATGGTAACCACGCAAATTAAAAGTTTCATAAAAGAAACTTAATTTGACTAAAATACTAATAATAGATGCGAAGTCATACCTTAAAATTAAGGGAGCATATTGCCATGGAAACATGTCCATTACGTTGACTATCATTGTAAAGGAGAACTACAGGAGCCTTTTGACTGTTCCCAATCAGGGAGGCTGGCGACTCACTACTCGAATGAAACTTAATAATACATGCTATACCAATATATGGTGACAGAAAATGTACAGTTAAAAAAAAGGTATAACCAGAGGCAGCACATCGTGAAAAATGTCCATAACATAAGTGGTAGTTTAAGTACAGAACTGACCGGGAGGAGATGACCGGCCATTATCACTGCGGAGACTGCAGTAACGAAGCCGAGGACACGCCGCTTCACACCTAGCAAAAAGAATGCTCAACGTCTAGAATACGAAATATTGCAATTTGTTTGTCACTTAATTTTTTTTTCATTGTATGGCATGGTAACTACAACTCATTGCAATACACTGACAAGCCGACCTATCAAACGGCGCCTAAAGACTGGTCTGGTAAGTATCATTTCGCTTGTGCGAAAATAAAACCAGCAAGACAACACTTACTGCTCAAGACAATCAAGAAGAATACATGCAACCCCAAATAAGAACTTATTTGGTCTTATATAAATCAAAACTACTTTGCAGTTTTTTGTTCTTCTTACTTTAAATAATAACTAAAATCAAACATGGCGCATAAAAAGATAGCTAATAATAAAAACCGATAATATCGTTAATCAAAAGCCACTCAAGTTATTACAGCCCGCCGCAAATTGCGATCTGTCGGTCCGATTAGAGCCGGCAATTTGTTTTGACACTTACTTAGCACTTGAGTGCCATTCATTAAGTTGGATGTGTGAATCAGTATTGATACAGCAACAATTGATCGTCGCTACTTTAAAATAACGAACACTGTCTGTAGAAAAAGTTATAAAAACTTTCAACAAAGATCATGATGAAAAGGTTTATAAACTTTATACGTACATTTGTTGTAGGTATCATATTAATGTCATTGTAAATTGTAAGAACTTTTTACAACGGTGCAATGATGTAGGCTAAGGTACCTATGATGTGTCTATTTGTAAAACGCCATTGGTTGTGACCACTGAAGAATAACGAATATATCCAATTTCTTTGTTACACATTTGTGACAGCACAAAATTTTCGAGCAAGAAATTGGTCTCTTCTTTTAAAGAGAAGAACAAAATAATAAGGTTCGACAGTACAATATAAGATTTCATCGAGTGGACTGTCTCCATAGTTTTATTAACATCAGACCACAATGCAAATTAAAATTTACCGAACAAATATTAGAGCTTACAAGTTTAACTAAATTTATTGTAAACAGTATCATAGCAAATTTAACATAAAACAAAATAAATACCATGTCGCTTGGCTCATGTCTGGCACATTAGATCGCGTGAGCACACAATAGAAAATTTATTGTTCGTGGTCACGAGTGCCCCATTTAGATGTACCAGAGCTATCTCGTGATAGACAAAGTAACTATTTACTTGACGGGTTTACTCTACTTTGTAAATTATGTTTTCTTAGTATTAAGGTTGTAATAATAGACTGTACAATTAGATCGAGTGATCTTGTTTTACGTTTCATCGAAAGTAGTACAAAGCCTGCTCCTGCGCGCAACAATTAAACCTACTTACTTCATTTACATTTGGCAAATATTAAAACGACTTTCAATTTACTATTTCTACCTATTATCACAAAGGTTCTAGTTGATATCCCAAATATTATAATACGAACGAAGATAGAGTCCGATTATCTATAATCGTCTTTTATCAAATGCCAGCTTTCCACCTCACAATTAATTTCTTTTTTATGACATGCATACTAAAAAGAACAGAACCCTTAATCATATGTCGGTCGTAGGCACCAACCAAACCATTATTTTACAAATTATATCCTCACTAAGTAACGCCTTATTCAATTTACTATAATATTTCATTGGTTTTTTGTACTACATTTCTCAACATAACTACACATAATAATCGTATTTCAATCTACGAATCTGTTTACGGCGAAGGTAAGAGTCACTTACTGATAGTCAGCAATTTGTGGCAATCCAATTTGCAGCCCACCGTCAGATCAATAACCTTAAAATTGTTTACCAATGCGAACATTTTTTGTCTGACGGTTCTACATTATTTTCTCACACCATCCATCAAGATGATATCTAATTACGTTATGCCATTTCGAATTACCTTTTGTTTTAGTATTATATTTCGCCAAGGATGATATCGTTGGGAATAACAGTAAAAATGATATATAATAAGTATTAAAAAAATTAAGATACTGTCAATATAATTTTTAGAAGCACAGCACAGATCCAAAAGTATGTAAACATGGCCTAAAGACGAGTGTTTCAATAAATCCTTACATAAGAAAACAGCCTTCAAAGTAAATAATTTTATTGATAAAGTAGCTGGTATTCATAGCAATACCATTAGACGTTATGATACGCTAATAGTACTAATCCGAATAAAAATTGACAAATCTTCGGATAGCAATATGTGCCGTAACCTGGGTTACAGCGCACATTACTTTGCTCTCACACTACACTTTTGTCCTTTCTCTTTTTATTACAATTAATAATCAAATAAGGGATTAATAATAATGCGAGTGCACTGCAAGATTTTACTCAATACGCTTCTAACATCGGAGGTGCATTGATAGCAAATTATATTCTTAAGTTTTTTTATAAATTATAATATAACAAAACAAAAGGGGAAAGCACAAACATTGCAACGGGTGCAATGTACCAGCACATAATGGTTTATAAGGGAAACGATGGTACCAATTCTATGCGTATCGTATTGTTAGTTTATAGTTTGTCCCGCACCTCAGAAAACACGTTAAGCTGACCCAGCTGTCTTTAAAATGTTTCACAGTCGTGAATATGCAGACATAACACCTGGAATATCACTGTCTTACGAGTATGTAGGGTTGCGAATGTCAGCCTCACATTTAATTCGTTCTTTTGGGTGTGATACAAAATAAGCAATAAAAAGTATATGACGCCTCAAGAGCAATCCATGAAAATTTAGTACGTAGTACATTATTCATACCTATTTGATATAATCAACATATAAAAAATCTATATTATAAATCGTTAGTAATTTTAAGCGATTTTATTATCGCAGAGGTTAAAATTGCACTTTTATATTCGAGATACAGTGAAGGTCCTGGGGCTAAGTGGCGCTCCTTTATATGAATTATAATTAAATTATCGATGCTTTTATTTTCTTTAAAAAAATACAGCACGTCATACTAATATTAATGGAGACGGGAATTTTGTAAGTTTTACTTTACGAACCAAACATTGAACTGATTTTACCAAAACTCACTACGAACGCAACGTACCTAAGGCCGAATAGTAGAATAACCGAAATAAATTATTTATGAAGGACTTTTAACGACATTCGGTCAGAACTAGGTATTACCAGCATAACATTCATATTTATTATGTTTATATAGATCTACATGTTAGGATCCCACTAAAACAGGAGTATTCTTCAATTAAACGAACAAAATAACTTTATCCGTTGTCATTTTATTAAATAGTGTTGGCAAAGTATTAAAGCAAATTACAGAGCATCAAAAAACCGTGAATACCAAGTCCCACGCATCTTTATCAACAACAATTCTCTTCACGCGATCGTATTAGGGGCATTTATACAATAACGATGTTTTTCGAACGAGTAATGTTCATACATTATTTATGTTAACACTGTGAACACTATGAAAGCTTGTAGACACTAACTGTGCGAGTAACCTACAATACGGGAAACAATGAAACAACAGTTACAATCCCACACGTTTGTCCACACGCTCCTGTATTTACTTAAACAGTGCATTCCACTATTGCCGACTTTAAACAAGTTATTTATCAAAGAAATATCTCTTTTGTAAACACGGCTACTCATCAAGCTATCCACGTTGTCCTTTATACCGTTATTATAGCTTAGGAAATAAGTATCAAAGTCGTACAGCAACGATAAAGTTTCACTTCGCGCTGTGTGTACTATACCTATTAACGTCGTAATGTTGTAAATCATTTTCACGCTTCGATCGTTTTCATTTCCCCTCAAACCTATTTTTATTTTTCTTTCTAGTCTAATTGTAGAGACTGGAACATTTTTCGACTTCAGTCATGCTGTACTGACGTTTGTTAAAAAGTAGAAGTCTTACGTATATGTAGTAGTATTTGTATACTCTTTGAGTAGAAGTGGTTTGAGCCTCTTTTTCGTAGTGAAAGTCTAGTTTTGATTATGATTCGAGTATTACATATGCATATTGGCCATATTACCTGCGTACTAATTCTTGTATCACAAGTTGGTATTGTGCTGTAACACACTGAATGAACCAAAACCTTTTTCAGCGTATAAGCGATGTATCATTTAATTTGACTGAATTTTTAGATACCTCACCACGACTATGCAACCAAAACTATGTGCACGTACCGATAATGAAATGGGAGACAAAGTAAGCCACAAAAGTTACGTATGACGTAGGTACATACTTTGATTTTATTTTCTTCACAGCCTTTCATAGCCAATGCTGGACTTATCCACTCCTAATCTGCTTCGAAGTAGCGTTGTCAATCTACGGAAGGATTTGATCTACTATATCACGCTGGCCAGACGAGTAAGTAAGTAAAGACATTGATGTCGAATTTTTGGTCTTTTCGCAAAGATATTGCTTCGTGTATTTACTTTAGTCATCTCCTACGGCCTACCACACCCACAGAGCTTAGTAAAGGAGTTTTTGTATTCTTAATCCGTCGCCACACGGACGTAGGCCATTTTTTTTTCTTTTTTATAGACTCACGCCTGTATCCCCGAAGGGGTAGGCAGAGGTGTAATATTACACCAACATTTCGCCATGATTTTTTAGGTCCCACGTAATAGGGGGCGAGCCTATTGTCGTACCGGGCACATTACAAGAATCCGTGCTGTTACTGAGAATTTCCTAACGGAAAAACCCAATAACACTGCCCGACCCGAGCATCGAACCCGAGACCTCCCAATCCCACGCGCACATTTATGCTGCGAGACCAACGAAGCAGTCTGAGACCAATGAGGTAGTCTATTCCATATTTAATACGCATAAATTCAACACTTCCAATTTCTTAAAAAACACCTTTCATGTCATAAACACTTTACCACATTGGCGTAACACATATGAGATCCACCGAATGAATATTGACATTGGCGCTTAGATAACGCAACATGAGGTATGTTGAGAATCAGACAAAATATTTTCTTTGGGTTCTACAACAAAACGGTGTCAATTTATTTTTATCACCACCGATCACTACCACTTCGATATCACACCACCTGCATGACTGTACCCATCATAAATTCCTTACCTCACCCAACAATACAGAACCGTGGGAGTAGAATTCTATCCGAAGATAAGGGAACATAGCCAATTTCATACATTATCATGCATAATACGGAGGTACTTCGTAGATAGAATCCCACGAATATCAATACAAAAGCGATACGGTCGCATGTTTATCTTAATCGCGTAAAAAGTACGGTGTGCGACCATTTAGACACGCCACACGGCATAAACAAGGAAATTTGTTGATATCACACGCACGACAAACATAAAAGAGCCATGTTGTACCCATTGCAGCGATTTCTTGGAAATGTCACGTAAAATATTTGTTTCGTTTAAAATCATTTGTTTGGAATGAATAAGTAGGAAACAAGATTTTAAAAGGAAAATATTTAAACTGTTTTGTGCAATCGCAGAGATAATTGTCTAAAATATGTTGATATAAGTTAATGAATATGATTGATGACTTTGTTTAAGGTGTACGTAAAATGTTATGTAAAATACATAATAAATAAATTATACTTAATAGTAGGGAATGCAATCTCGACCGAGATCTCGCGAGATCTATCTCGTTCTTTTTAGCGAGATTAATCTCGGTCGAAAAATGGGCGAGATCTCGCGAGATTTACGAGATTGCACTCGAGCATAAAAACGTCTTTTTCGAAGCGCGAACTGACACGGACGCATCGCAATCTGTCGGTATCGGCATTAATAAAAAATGAAATGAATTTATACGAGTCCGGGGGGTCAAAAGGCAAAATTTTGCAGTTCGTGGATGTCTGCCTGAGAACTGCGGTTTCAATTCGCGTTGAATCCGAAAGGGCCTTCTCAGCGGCTGGTTATCTGGCCAACAGAAAAGGAAGCTGTTAGCAGACGATTCTTTGGACATTTTGAGCTTCTGAAGGAGCTCCTTTGAATAATTCGTAATAATGGCTGCCTCTGTGGTCCTGCGGTAGTGTTAGCGACTGCGGATCGTGAGGTCTCGGGTTCAATTCCCGGGTCGAACAAAAAGTGATATTGGGTTTTTCTGATAGGAATTATCCAATAGAAGTTCGGAGTCAGGAAGTTGGCGGTGTCACACCCCCGTGCCTCGGAAAGCACGTTAAGCCGTTGGTCCTGCGCCCAATCTCTCTCCGGTCGTGTCGCTTGTGGCGTCCCATCGGACTATGAGAGTGAGGGAATAGAGAGTGCACTTGTGTTTGCGCACACACTTGTGCACTGTAATATGTCCCGCGCAGTTGGCAAGTCTCATATATAGACAAGCCGCCGTGGCCGAAATCGGTCGGGAGGACATTTTATTATTAATAATGGCTTGTGATTTGAACTGAACCAATCATCCCTTTGATTGGTATATTTTGTTAATTAGTTTCTGTAATTTCTAATAGGCTACCTTATTGGTATATTTTGTTAATTAATCTGTAATATCTAAAATGTGTACAGAGTAAATATAGTTTTATTTACCTAATTGATAATAATACCTCAGTTTAGCAACATAGATGATAAGTAAATTTTTTTTGACCTCTCGTTGTTTTGTTTATTATAAAAGAAATGTTTTATTACTAAAAGATTTTTGTTTAATATTAGAAGCGACTTGTTGTTTCTTTCATTTCTTATTTGACAGATCCATCCGTAAAAGTTTACTTCATAAAAGTTTATTAAAAAATTATAGACAGATAGGTATAGGTAAATTCACGAAAGTTGACCACAAATGGCGGCCGTCGCGCATATGTACATTCGTGCACCAATGGCGTTGCTCCATTCTTGACGCATTTAGGGAATGCGTCAAGAACGGAGCCACGCCATTGGCACTCCACCCGCGCCTCACCCCGCACCTCCACGGGGACCTAAAAAATGATTTCTGCGCAGTGGTCATCTTTCGTGAATTTACCTATACGTTAAACAATTTTTGAAGCATAAAAGTCATAAAGTTCGTGAAAAGTAATGTTTGTCTTATAATAAGTTATAATACTTAAAATGGTTATTATATATGTCCTAATTTATTCAAATATTGCGATTATTTACAAAAAACATACAAAACTGTCAATCTCGCGAGATCTCGAAATTGGCGAGATCTCGCGAGATTGGCTTCGTAATCTCGCGAGATCTCGCTTGAGCCCAGATCTCGCGAGATTTGCATTGCCTACTTAATAGCAAAGTGAGGACCAAACAAATCTACCGATTCGAAATTGCGGAACCTCGAAAACTACTCCGCTTCGTGTAGAGGAGAACACCTTAAGTCACGATGCATGTACTCGGCTGTCGCGAAGATCACCTACATTAAAAAGACCTATCTGAGACTCATTACCAATACCCTCAAATATCCTAAATCTTGTTAAAAGATCAGACAGCAGTCGCTCTGTGTAAAGGCTCATAATTTCTAAAATCTAGCTAAACAGTAGACCTAGCTAAACGTAGAAATGCTATTATTGGCATATTGGCTCAGTAAGTGTGTGTCTCGAAGACCTAACCCCTTGATCACTCTCTTACAATCAATACTCACAATTAAAATATTTAGTATAAATAAAAGACAACTCCCTCACTAGGAACTCTCCTGTGTCGCGGGGGACTTTACAAACATTCAATCAATGGACACATCGAACGGCTAGGAACAAAACTTTGTCAATCATATAAAGTGTTATCTCGTATGGGAATCGAAACTCTGACACTCGGCTCAGTGCTAAACAGTGAGGCGATCACTACATATTATAGGTAGGTAATAGCCAGCCACAGAACAAATCAACATGATCATCCACACTAACTGTCAACCTTCAACGTAACAGTCACTTACAACAATCACTAGACCATCAGGTAACTGTAGGTATCGTTTGATTAAAGCAGTTACTCAATTTATCAACAAATCTTCGAAATCTTATACATCTGTCAACAGCTCGTAAAGTATGCACACGCCGTGTTCGTTATAAGTGCAATCTTGATATGGTGCTCCTGAATTCTCGTACGTCAGTACCAGTTGGTAACAATAGAGGGACTAAAAGCCTGCACTCAGAGTCAAAGGCACTCAAATGAAGTAAATAACAAGATAAATCCATTGCCTTAGATGGGCGGGACATGGCCTTATAGCTCCGCAGCATGTCGGGGGACATTCGCCAAAACAAAGGCCGATAAAGTACCGTCACAGTGGCAGGACCCGTCGCAAATTGGTTTATAGAGATTGCAACCGCGATGCGCGCAAAAAGCAACATCCCACTTTAGACCTCACCTTACATCCTTTTTGCCTTCCCAATATATGTGGTGTAATCAACTCGTAATCGCGTCGGAACATGGCAATTTTTATGGGGTGATGCAACATAGTTCGTAAGGGCTTGTTTTCTGCACCAATACTCAATTATGGAACGTAGGAACTCGTTGCACTTTAATAACTTACACTTTTTACATACATTACGATTTAGGTTTTTCTTGTTTTATAGATAAGCAATATAGAAACATATTTAATATTCTCTAGTCGTATTGTGTGTGATAAGATCGCCTTTTGTACCATTATTATAAAATAGTACAATATTTTCTTGTTGGTTGTTGCTTTAAAAAGTTATTTTTATTTAGGTACCGCTATAATATCTTTCCCAAAAGATGAAATCTTAATATATAAAATCCTTGCGTTACTGACTGACTGACAGACACGCTACAGCCGAAACTATAGGGCGCAGGAAGCTGAAATTTGGCATGTATGTTCCTTGGGGACCGTAGGGGTGCACTAAGAAAGGATTTCCCGAAATTCCCACGGGATCGGCCAAAACGGGTAAATTGAAACAAAATGCAGGCGTAGCTGCTGGCGTCCTCTAGTATCATATAAAGGTGTGAACACAAGTTTACAGACTGCTTCCCTTTCTAATAGTTATTACAAGTGTTCATAACTGCTGAGTTTCATAACGATATTGCTCTGTATTTTATGTGCACTGAAACTTTATCTTCAATTTAACATCTCTGGGATATCTGCGAAAGCATTAGCAGGATTTTATCTCGCCCACATATCCAAAACAATATAAATTTTAGGTCACATATTTTATTTAATATGAATATTACTGCTATGGCAAATTCCTTTACAAAGTGTTTTCAATTGAGATAACTTCTTATTTGAGTATCGAAATACATCCAGAGTTTATTTGTTGCATTTTATTTGGAGGTTGTACTTCATTAGCGCGAAAGGGAATAATGCTAAAATATTTTTAAGTCAAGGTGCTCCCACATATCACTGTAACGACCACTCAATACCGCATTGTGGATTGAATTTATATTGACCACAGGGCTTTTTATCTCTTAACGCCACCAAGTCGGACGTAATGTTCCGCGCTCGATGCTACGAAGCCATTTATTTTTGAATTGCGTACAAATAACTATACTGTCTTTTGGTTTTGCGGTTCAAGCGAAGTTTTTGTGTGCACAAGTAAAACTACTTGTAATGATACTGACGGTAATGAATAGAAGAAGAATTCAGGTTATTATAGTACACTGAATATTAGTAGGTACACTTAAAAGTCGATGTATTTCGTCCCAATAATATTTCGAAAAATTATATCATCTACACGGATAATATAGGAAATGTAGTAAGTGATGTAAAATCATGCTTCATTCATGCTTTGTTTAAATTCCGGTATTACTCTTTTTTTAATAGGCAACACTTACGGCGGTCATCACTCATCACTCATCACACAATACATATTAGATACATAAGCACCGTATTAGGTTTCCTAAATACCGCAAATTTATCAAAAACAAATTCTTAAATATTCAGTGCGCCCTATAAACATTGCGAAAATTGAAGCTATATTCAAATTGCAGCAGTCACTATGTTTGAAAAATTAAATTAAATATTCGCCACGAACATCGTACCAATATATTCAACCAATCCCTGCATAAAAAAGTCGTAAATGACTACACGACCAATTTATTCGTGTAGTAGAATTCACATCGTCTAAGAAGAAAAATAAAGAAAGTATCCAATTAAAATGTCAGAGAGTGCAATATACGAGCTGCACACAATGTGTTGTATTAGAAATGTGTCGTGAGCGCTACCACATTCTCACCACGCGCGAACAATTTGCTACAACGCGCCAATTAAATCCATTTTTAAACAACCAGCCACGACTCTGACCCATACAGCCTCTAATACTTTTATGTGAACTTTAAATAAACCTCAGCCCTGCCATAAAACGTTCAATAGACAGCTAATGCTTAGACTTACATTGTAAGGATATTTTATTGCTCCGATGCAATATTTTATGGAGTTCTTAATGACCATCCTAATAAGGCATACTTGAAATATATTGTTGCGTAAAAGGCAAGGAGAACAAAGCGCGATTTTTGAAAATGTCTTTAATAAAATAAAAGCTTTATATGGTTGCAAATATTTAAATTCCATAACTTACCGATTGTTTGCCTTTTACAGTGCAGAACCCAGATATATTGCCATATTAAGTGAATTGAATTTTCTAAGTAGGTACTGTTGTTATTTTCGTGGAATCATAAACTGTATCTACAAATTGTTTCCGTTGTACTTCTTAGCATAGCTTCGTATCACGCCGACAGATAATTTAGGCTTCCGCCTACATGCCTACATTAAAATAATTTGCATTTATTTTCATGTTTAATCCCACAGTAAATTTCATACAAGCTAACCCTACCATTTACATAAACACGAGACGATAAAAATAAATTTTAATGGAATTAGAACATGTATGTGAAATGTTAAACATTTCGCGGAGTAACGTGTCCGGTACTCCCATGTGCTAAAGAGGCGAGTCTAATGAGAGACTTCAATTATAGTTTACGCGTTAAAGTTCGAAGAGCATTGCAATTTGCAAGTGAAATATAAGTGGGAATACAGGCTGGTTATGGGCTCTCTCTAACGCCGATAGCGAGTTCAATAGACGTTGGATGCGGCGTGCGTCCGCGCATGCTCGCCTAACGAAGGAGATGCACTCTCTGCGATAAAGAGTGCATTTCAATAGTGCGCATGCGTCGCTGTGCGCAATATACCGCGTACTAGGACACTTGCACTCACCAACGCTTCATATTTATTGCGATTGTGTAAGATATTGTCTGTTACTTAGAAAATGAAAACACTTGCGTCTGATATTATCGCTTCAATAAACCAGAATACGTACACGATATAAGATTAAAGAACAATGCCTGCAAGATTCTGTAAAAGATTCGTGTTTGTTGCTATTAGGTGCACTGCAACCTATCATTATTCGATTGTTCTGACAGGTTTATTGCGTTACCCAAGCCTGTAAGCAGTATCTTCTGATTGACACGAATAAGTAAACGTCAATCAAAAGCTTCCAATCATAGCGCGCACTGATCGCCTACGGCTCCTTCGTGTACGGATAACAAGGATCTTGTATTCACTGCTTTAAAAAATATATACACAATTTAATTTCGCTCACATGTACTATAAAGTAGGTGAGAAACATAGCAAGTATTTTCGTAACAGACCAATACAATTAAATCTTAATATATAAAATCCTTGCGTTACTGACTGACTGACAGACAAGCTACAGCCAAAACTATTGGGCGCAGGAAGCTGAAATTTGGCATGTCTGTTCCTTAGGGACCGTAGGGGTGCACTAAGAAGGGATTTCCCGAAATACCCACGGGATCGGTCAAAACAGATAAATTAAAGAAAATGTGCAGGCGTAGCTGCTGGCGTCCTCTAGTTAAGGTATAAGCTATCACTCAGAAATTATTAATGTGATTGCAGAACAGGTACAACCTAACACAAATAGCGCCTGACTTTCGTGATAGAATGTACCTATGTAGTATATTAGAATTTATATAAAGGAATGGTTCTTAATTTTCTATTATCTTATCAAATATTGCCTGTATATGTGAATATTTACACGTAACTTACGCTGTTTATTTATATGCAAATCTGCATAAGTCTTAATTGTTAATAGGAACAGCAAAACTAGATAGTCGTCTCGACAATATTTATCGTAAGTCAAAGATACAATCATTCTTTATTCTATGGATACAATGGTATCTATTGAAAAGAGTAATTAATATCGAAATGGGCAAGTTTAGTAGTGTCGATTGTAAAAGAATTACAAATAATTATATGAGGTTTACTTATTTAGGCTGTGATCAACTGATCATGTACATACAATTTTTATATTTAGTAGTTATGATTACTGTCACAAAAATGGACGAAGACTTACCTATACTATTATAATAAATCAGGTAGTCTGTCAAATTGTGTATAAATAAAATTGATGTCGAATCGTCACCTTGTAAACATGGCTATTATCGGCTGATGCACGATTGAACTACATCCATTCACCTTTCATTCCCAGAAGAAACACAATTTAAAAAACCGGGTCGATAATGTTATTCTAAAGAGGTATAGCACTCTATATTTACTCTTTGAGTTGGCAATTACAGTCGCGACTAATAACATGTCTGGTTTCTCATTGGTATAAAGTTTTACACTTGAATTGAAACCACAAAATGCAAAATTAACTTTTTGCAGAGCACTATAGGCTGAGAGAACACAAGTTGTTTGGTGTCTCGCAGGAAATCGTTTCATGCTTCACTTGATTACACACAGAGTTGAAATAGAAGTAAGTAAGTATATTTATTTTAAACTTTGAATCATAAAAATATGAAACAGGAGCGATAGCCTTGAAGAGACTTACGGGATGCTACGCAAAGGATTTAAACATACTGCGCACACCACTGACTTCTTGCAGTTGACTTTACATATGTATATCTAATTGTAAATTATCGCTTGCTATAAGTGAAGGAAAACCTTGTGAGAAAACTTGCATATCTAAGAATTCTAGGTACATATATTTTTCTCAAAAGAGAACTTACGAACTTCTTAAGTCTGCCAACCCCACTTGGCTGGCGTAGTAGGCTAGTACCGAACCATTCTTACAAGATATTACAGTAAGGTGGGTTCTCGAAGAACTTCTTAGTTGCTTGTTACGCTGGCGCAAATTAACCACCGCACCAATTCTAATTAAGGTTTAAACCTTGCCTTAAACCTTAAAAAAACAAAGGCAACGGGGATTTTTCACAGCTATTGATAATGTCTTAACAACTCAGACTGACAGAGTCTGCCTTGTTGTTCGGAAGGCATAAGTTTCCACTTACTGCCTGACGCCGAACGCACCATCCCAAACTAGATGCACATACACGTTATGCCTATAACGGACGGATAATATAAGTCTATCGAAGTTGTTTCTATTTGTTAGTTGCGTCTAATTGGCTAGTAACTCCTAATGATTCCTTCACCCGATTGTACTGTCTACCATTCGGCACTACGCTACGTATGCAGCAGATTTTATACGTTTTCCTAGAACTGCTTGTTTAATACTACAATAAACACCACCAACATAAAAGTAAATAATGGTGCACAGCCTGTTTATTGGTGAAGATAATTGGCAACAGACATATCGCTTCGACTCAAGTAGGGCTCGAGCAATAATCACAAATGTAAAACAACGCATTGAAACCACGGGGCACAACTAGAGAGAAACAAACATAATAATTGAACACCAATTATTATTGGCACAGTTAGTACTACAAGGTCAGTCACTATAAGGCGAAACATGCCTATTTGTTAAGTTAACAAACCATATTCATTAGCACACAATCAGATCAAAAATAGTACTACTTTTAAACGATTTAACAACCCTTCTTAATTACTGGCTATGCATAAGATTATGCTGCCACGCGGGATGGTAGCGGGTAATCTACAATTAAAATGAGTACCCGTACTACATAACTTGTCAAATTAATACTGGCAGATGTAATCTGGTGCTATTGAAAAAGCGTTTAAAGCTTGATGTGTTTATTAAATTGTCGTAATTTATTTACGAGTGTATCGAGCGCGGACACGGGCGCGGGCGCACGATCACTCCTGCCTCCGTAATTATTAGGGCACGCTTATTCTCACTTCACCGGACGTAGATGGATGGTATTTTCTTAATTTAATTCACCATTCTTTTTCTAGAGCATAGTTTTTGAAATTGATGTTTTCGCTTTAAGGTTTATTATATGCATAGTAATAAAATGATAAATTTTGATGATGGCTATTTTTAGGTTATTTTAAATAAAGAACAGTTGCCGTGCATTAGCCTCGCATAAATTAAAAAATGGCTGTATTGATTTGCATAATACTGTATTAGATTGATCGCTTTAATAATGTGGTGGTTTACACAAAATGTGGGATTTCCAAAAAACTGCAAAAGTCCGATGAAACTAAATTTGGTATAACCATCCTGATTTGGCAGTAACAGATTTAACGGACATCCAGTTAGATTCAATTTACAGACTTTTGATTTTTGTAAAATAGAGACATTTTTTAGAAAGACCTTGTTACGAATTTATCTCACAAAATTAGAATCAAAGAAGAGGGAAATGTGTCTCCTTTGAATCCATTATAATACATATACCTAAAGTGATTTCAGAATTTTGAAAATCTAAATCTATATGCAGACCCAGTAGTTTACTGAACTGATTTCTGATTTCAATAATCCACTCACCATTAGAAAGTTATTTCTTGAGTAACATAAGCTGTATTCTGATTCAATACGGCCGAGGTCGCGAAAAAATAAGATCAGCAACATTTGACGTGTGGATGAGGGCGAGAAGTTTTGTAATACCTACACAATCATAAATAAACATGACGCTGGCTTGCACTGTCCGAATACGGTTAAGACCTCGTTTCGATGCAAAATGACGTCAACGTCTGAAAAACATCTGGCTATCACCAGAAATGGCAATGTGCAGTAGAATTAAACCCACGCTAGACGGAATGAAGTGGTGGGCGATTTTGTGAATCAGCTCCTTTAGATATTCAATTATGAGACCTTCGTAAGTCTCCTACTTCGTTAAAGCTGCAGATAATATCAAACAATCAACGTTTTACTAACTATATTAAATTTTATCGTTTGTAATCTGTGGGTAAAATATGTTGCATAGCTTGTTCGAAAAAAAGACAATGTCGCGCAAAATACTTTAAAAAAATACTTGTAATAAACCAAATATCGTTTTAATGGCGGCAAAGCACTTACTGTCGTTGTTATTCAAGTGGCAAACAAACAAGTAGCAAAAACTTGGTACCCTTTTAATACTACATCATACTGGCTAACGCAAAGTATAGGACAACATAATATGTACTTACTTAATTTAAGCACTTTCACTTTAAAGTTCAACTTTGTGGTTTTAAGGGCAAGAGTGAAACCAGTCAAATTATCTTTTGAAATGATAGCCTAGGAGACCGAATTCCAAAATCCGAATCAAACTTATGACGAAAAAGGAATTATGGTACGAATTTTTACCAAATTTTACAATTGGAAAAATATTTTTTTTGTTTTATTTATGACGATGTCGATGTATCCTTTATCAAATAAATTACAAGGAACCTTAATAATTTCGCCATGAATTCGCGGTTTGAACTGGCGACTAATCAGTTGGTATCTTTAGTCGCAGAAAGTAGAATTGTTTGGCATGGCATTACATTATGAAAAAGCCTACAAAGTTGTGAGAAAGTTTTCATATGGTATATTTCTTTGTATGTTTTTTTTTTATAATAATAGGCGACAAACGAGCAGATGGATCGCCTGATGGTAAGCAAATACCGTCGCCCATGGACACAACCAACAACACAGGAGTCACAAGTGCGTTGCCGCCCCTTGGAGTTGGGAAAGGGATAGGATGAGGGAGAAGGAATAGGGGATAGGGCCTCCGGCACTCTCACTCACCGAACGAAACCCAACGAACGGTGGAGCCGGCCCATTCATGCTGAAATCAGCAAGGCTCTACTACCTATGGAAAAATGGTGGGGTATCGAATACACTATTTGTATTCAGATAAACGTTTGCGATATTTTAGCACAGTACCGATCATCATGTCCTTCACTATCAACTAAACCAAAGGGATGTCATTAAAATACGTATGGACTATTCCACATGGTGGCATTAACATCGTCATTTTTAATATAGTGCCTAATATAATTCCCATTTTAGGTAATTATCCTCGTTACACGTTACGCCAAGTACACGAAAAGGAAATCAGTTGTTCAATACTGAATTGAACTTTAGGCTCGACAAAATATTCTTGCATGTCTTTGCTTTTATAAAATTAATATGATTCTTCAATCCTTCTGAGCTGCTATGGAACCCAACATGGTACTGCGCAAGAATATTAGCGCATGCACTTGACCTTTTTTACAAAACTGTGAAGTCTGGTTTGTAAAGATAAATTAATCGAAGACTGGCTCAATAAATCATCTGCAAATAAAGATTGCTAATTAAAATATCAAGTAACAAGCTCACGTGGAATTTGCTATTATCATCACATCATCAATTGCGCAAGAAAAACGAAAACGTATAGAAAAATGAAGACACCGTTTCTTTTGGTTTTTCGTTAATATTCGTAAAAAGTATCAAAAGAATCTTCTTATAAAGACTTTTCGCGACGCCGCTTGACTCTACGCTGAGGGAAAGTTGTGAAGGTTCGATGCCCACATGAGACAACACTTCTTGTGAGCCATAAATTGTTGTTTCGAAGGTTTTGTTTGATTGTGTGTTTGTAAAGTCCCTCGCGACATAGACAACAAGACTTTATTCCTAGTACGCGAGTAGTAAGAAAATTTAAAAATATTCACTTGTTTAGTAGTAATACTTATAGCAATAATACTTGTTTAGAAAATGTATCATTTGTAAGCTAACCGCGATTCGCGCAATCCTGCCACAATAACGGGACGCTGAGGTCATCACGGTGGTTAAAGTACGTAGGAACCGACCGTCTTAAGAGGAGAGTCTTCCATACTTTCTGCCTCTGCCCCAACACTGACAGGTGGAGAATAATGTCTGTCTGTCGATCACACTCATACGGCCGACATAATTCGCAAAGACGAGATAGCTCGCAGCTCCCAAAGAGTGACAGCTCGCAAAAACTTTCCAGGGTATCACCTCACTACCCACACACTTGTCTATCACACACTTGTCTGCTAACTCAGCGTCTTCCACGTTTTAACCACATCAACAAAACTAAAGACGAAAAATGTTGTAATTGGTAACAGCTAACAGCCATACTCATTAATGCGAAAGTGTGTTTTGAAATCGTTACGGAATGGTTAGATAGTACAGTCAATAGGTATTCTTAAAACTTTTATCTGACATTTTCTCCCAGAGGTGACCCTAACTGCTAAGCCCGAAGCCGTGGGTTCGAGAAAACCTCATAATATGTAATAACCAAATAAAGTTAGTTGAAGTAAAACGGATTCAAGAATATATAAATAATATGTTTATCAGATCTGTTATCTAGAAGACATAGCACTGGCTTTGCCTAGTTTGGGACGAGATGGCCACGTGTGAGTTGTTCTAGTATAGTTTTATTCTTATTACCTCTATCTATTTAAAGATCTATCTAAGATCTAACATAAAAATATTCAAATGAAATTATCACGACCAACCTGTACTAATTAGCGGTTAGTAATCGACTAGCTCAAACTTATTTAAAGTCACGGTGAACTAATTCTGTCACGAGTAGAAAGTTACCAATTACTTGCTCATGGGAATAGCGATTAAATAAATAATATATAAATATAACTTACTGCTAGAATACCGTCAGTGTCGATATAAAATTAGAATTACAAGACAATTGATTGCTGACTATCAATTTAGTGGTAGATAGCTTTAGAATAGCTAGTAGGTGCTCAACGACTGCACGAGTGCGTGTATCATCGTCGGGACGCTGTTTATCACATCCGCGAGAAGCACGTTCCCACGGGGGCACACATAATTACATAAGTCAACCCATAATTATGGAGCATGCTGCATATAATCGATCTTAAGCAATTAAACAAATAGCCAGCCCGACCAGTCCAACCCTAAGCTTGCCATAAAATTTCTTGTTCCGTGTGAGATTGCGACAATCTC
The DNA here is from genome assembly GCA_944739405.2 of Euclidia mi. Taxonomy (NCBI): domain Eukaryota; kingdom Metazoa; phylum Arthropoda; class Insecta; order Lepidoptera; family Erebidae; genus Euclidia; species Euclidia mi. The sequence goes on along the minus strand of OX123190.2, from coordinate 39,628,049 downwards.
ATCTTTTTATAGAAAAACTAGCAGCGTTAGAAGTGCGTTCACGTCGCCTAGTCGCAAAAGAAAAATCACAAGTACAAACTGGTATAGAAAACTAGATTTCCACGTCTGCTGGCGTTTAGAACGATTAGCCGCAAGGGACGCATTGTTGATATGTTATCAGCTGATCCCGCGCAGTCCGCCATGGTAGCGCGTCCGGAGCGCATGCGCGTGGCTCAGCCGCGCCGCCTCGCGATCCACACAGCACGCGCGCTCGCGCGGCCTCGCGTCTAATCACTTCCGCCATTTAAATGACACTATTTTATCAATTAACCCAATGGCATAATCAATAAAATGCCGGCAAACGGGAGGAAGTTTGTGCGTGTTGTGAAGTTTTTGCTGGCCGGTGTGACGATATTCTGCGTCAGCTGGATTGCTAGTGTGAGCGAGTGGCACGCGGGGATGCGATGGACGAGTGGTCGGGGTGACCGGGAGGCTGGCATGCCCACCATGAGGACTATAGTGGCGTACTCGGCACAGAAGCAGGCGGAAATGGACAGACCTATGCCCGTGACATGCGACAGACTGCCAGATTTTCCGCAACTACAGAACATCGTTAGCATATCTTTATTATTATGATGACAATCCTTGATTATTTATAACAAAAAGCAGATTTTATCGTGCTCTTTTATTTTTTATACATTCACAGTGTTTTTTATCTGCTGTCTTTAATTATTTTGAATTAATTTAATTGTTTGCAAATAATTTATGCAAGAATAAGTTAAGCATAAACGTTTTAATCAATCTTGACAAGAGTAAGTACTGATACAATTACTAGATAAAATATAATTTTATGAAAACATGTCTGATGCAATCATAATTACAATGTAATTAATCACCCTTAGATCAAGAAGAGTAATACGAAAAAATAAAGTAAGTTGAAGTAAAAAGCAAATAGTAGCTATGACAGAATTGGCATTACTAACATCAAGTTGCGCAGGTGGATATCGCCGCGTTATTCCATATGTAAATGAACTTACTTCCCGACATAAGGAGATGCTAACAGAATTATAAAATGACAATAAATAAAACTGTATAAATAATTTACGATGCGATTATACACGTAAGAGACATTTAGAAATACCAAAATATATTGTGTCATCTCTTCAAATAACTAGTGTCCAGTTTAGTTTGCTACCAAGTTTGATACTACTGGCGAGGACATTTCCATAATGCTTGCATATGACATCACGGATAACAGGATAAGTAGTTTATATACACACACACAATATATACCTATATTATTATCTAAAATATAAAAATCTCACGTCAACAAATACCCCGAAACGGCATAGCCGATTTTAGATCTGAATATAGTTCGTGGGGTATTTTTGGACATTGTTTTCAATGTCTTTTTATTATTATTTGACATATAAATATTCTATAACCTGAAATACGATTGTATGGCAAAACAACGTTTGCTTAGTCGAAAAATCTTTATAATACTACAAGTATTTTGAAGAATATTTATACATACGTAATGGAAGATAATGCTCCCGCGCAACTGAAGTATTAATCTAGCAGGCCAGAAACTTATCCAACATGTTAAAGACCGTTGTCTAACTCTTGATTGCATCCTGCGGGGATCTTGAATTATGCTTCCTCAGTATGTGTAGGCTTAGAACCAATCAGAAAATGCTAATTTATAAACAGACGTCGAATTACGTAATGTGATTCAGCTCTGTGATTTCATGGAGAAAAAGAACTATGTGAATATTCATCAGGGCCTACAATTTTACTTTTAGCCATTTAGATTAAAAGCAAAGAATATAGTCAGAATGTTCGTTTTAATATCTACAATTTCTTTTAGAAGAGGACAGTTACAGTATGTACTTTAACGTATATAAATATGTAATAAATCAATGATTCAATCTGCCTTTAATTTATTTTAAATCATGAAACTTTTGTATTATTTGCTCGCCACTTTATATGGGCATATTTTAATTAAATCAATATTAATAAAAAAAATATATTGGTAACCATTAATAAACAATTATTAGGCTAGATATTGTAAAGATCGTGTTTATTTGTTTAAAAACATTTCGTTAAGGGTACCAAATTTCCAACTCTGATTCTAGTTCTGGCTTTGAGAGATTTTGTTTATAAGGCACAAACCAATCTCACAAAATGATTTTTGGTGTCTGTGATTTATTATTTCTGAAAGGGAAGTAATGTGAGTGATAGTATAAGTGTTGCAATTGAGCTTTAATAATTGCATACTGTGAGACAAATCATTATCTTGTTTGCCAATGAACCTGCGAATAAGCAGAAATCATCAGTAGGTACTATTAAGATGAACTACTATTATAGTCTATTAAATGTGAAAGTATTTGAGAATGGATGGATGTTTGTTACTTTTTCACGAAAAAGCTACTAAACGGTAATTCAGTAAAGCTATCAGTATAGAACTACCTTTTGTTTCGCCATCCCCACGGGGGCGAAATTAGTATATTAACGAATTTGTCTTTCATTATACAGTAATATCTAGAATTAGAAACAACATCATAGGTAGCGGGTATAAGAAATACTTCAAGTACATGTTCAATACGTAGTTCAATACCCCAGATTAATTATGAAAATAAAATGCAAATTCATACACCATTAAATAATATTCACACGCACCTAGTAAACCATTCCTGTGATAATGACCGTAATAGTATTTTTTATTTTCAGTAATTTACATTAATTATAATGTTTATAAAAACCGCGTCTAGGTATAAAGTTTTCATCATAAAATGGTCCATAAGTCATATGTAAATACCATAGACAAGAATGGATGGGAAAATATACAACTGAGAAAATACGATGTATTGTCGCGTCTGCTTAGTATGCACCAACACTTCCTGTAAGATTGTATGTATCAGGCGCTATTTTTAGAGTTTACGGTATAGTTTCGATACACTTATTGAGCTTAACCGAGTCTAGAACGCGAATATCTCACGGATTACCCGCCAGCTTCAAAAGTGTTGTTAGTGTCCATACTTTGTCCCCATTTATTTATATCAAACTTATAACATTTATACACAATATCTTATAAAATCCTATCAGCATCATTAGTCTGCCTCAGTCTACTAGCCAATATAGGCCTTTCCGATGGCACGCCACATAGCCAGATTTTTGGCAAAATCCCGTAGGTATGTCACTCTAATTGTAATTGTAAAAGCGATAGGTCAAAGTTAATTCTTGGCCTTATCAGTGTAAAAGTTATTATAATTATATGGACTAATGAAATACTGTTTGTAAACTATGTTGGAACAAATATTGAATGATAACAAATACGAACTTATCGTAGGATCTGAAGACTAATAAAGTAGGATATAAGGTACAATGAATAGGGCGTAGTATACCGTTACATTTATTCCTTGATTCTCATCAGATGAATACAGAGCCAAACGTCTATACAAGACAATACAGAGAATATACTTACGTTTGAATGCGATATCTTACAGACTAACTTTAGAATACAAGTATTTATATCTGATATATAATAACATGCAGCATTAGCTGCCACACAGAGGAATGGACACCATTATCTGCAGACACAATTGCATCCGCGTGCGCCATAGACAAGACAACATACAGTTTCTTATTTCTCACGTCATCTAAACAAAATGATAGCTATAAACAAATTGTCGGCGATAAGAATCGGGTGGTATCGCACAAGCGGCGATAGCCTCCGCACAGCGCGCGCCTCAAATGGTTTTATTTCAACTCGTTTTGTGTAGCGATAATCTATTCCGATGCTGGTCACGAATGGAAAATAAATCGAAATCAATATCCTCCACGGGCATTTCTAATAGCACGCAGTGTGCCGCCTGCCCGCCAGTGGCTGCCGCCCGCTCTGAACTCTATAGACAACACAAGCATACACAGACCAGATATATCGCGAATTCCATTAATAAGTTCCGATACGGTAACCATATTTGCATGTATAAATGGAAATAGACGTCGATTTCCGGTAAATTGCTTAAGGTCAATAAACTTTCATACATATCTACCTATCGTCTTCTTGTATGCTTCGTTTCATACTGAGAATATTTTGCTATAAAAACCTGCGCTAAACGCAGAAAAAGTTGTTGAAGTACTGTTGAACAGTAATATGAAATGCTGAATTATAAGACATGCTAATGTTGGTGCAAATCAACTTGCAGACAATGCACACAGTGAGCAGTATTATATTTCAATACAATGAGTTTTACGACACAGACATTCATTGCCTCGCGTTCTTACTGTCGTAATAGATCCAAACAACGCGCGGCGGTAAAATTCGCGCGCGTCCTTTGAAAGCTCCCATGCATATACAAACCTTTCATATTTATGTCATATATAAAGTAATTAAAGCAGATGCCTCCGTAATGAGTTTATAGTTCTAGATATAGAAACTTGTAGTACTTGTTTAATTCAAACTAATGCTCTTAGCTGCTGTGTCGTCGGCATTAGCTGGTGCAATTAATATGCTTCGCGTGTAAACGCCATATGCATAAAAAATCCAAATGATCAGATTAATCTAATCTCAGTATAAGTTGAGCCCATGTGTTGTCGTAATTACGCAAGCTGCTTGTAATTACGTACTCGGCGACTGGGAGTCGTGTTGTGAGTACCGTACATTTAGTACACTGTCACCTATACCGTTTTGCATTCAATTACATCGGGTGCGCTATCTGAATATTAATTGCGTACCGTTCTTCATTATCATCTTCCTGATTTTATCTCGTAACTTGTAGGGTCAACATAATTATAATGCAAGGAAACCTGATCAGAGTTTCACGTTGCGGAATACTGAAGAAAATTATTAGATAGTCAAATCATAATAATGTTTTGAAGATAAAATGGCCATCAGAATTTATCATTAGTATATCTCACTAGAAATACTGGTATATATTTCTGTTCTAAGAAAATGTAAAATTGTTTACTTCGTTTATACCGTAGCTAGGTAGTAAATATAATCAGCTTGAGACCTAAGGTCACGTTGCATCTACCACGAACTCAACATTTTGAACGAACGAAGCCACAGAGTTCAGACGATCCAACTAAAGATTACCATTTCCGTGCTCCTAAGCATTTGACCACGAAATAGCTCCTAAACAAAATTGATATTTAATTCAGCAAAAAAGGTAATCGCTCACAATTTTAGTTGGTTGAAAAAAATGTAGATTTCTGTCGGAACATACACCGGTATGCTCCGACAGAAATCAATTTTTTTTATTTCGGAGTAAGTTATTCCTTGTGGTATTGTGCAATCACGGGTAGTGTTAAGCCCGAATTGATTACATATTATTACTGTTATAAGATTATACAGATGAGTGATATTTGGTTCGAGTGAAATGAGGACACGTATTTCGCGTGCAGGGTGATTACGCCTTATTGCGATCGTTATCTTTTTACAAGGCTCCTTTGTTTCATATATCGTAAGAAATACAAAGTGCGGTGTAATAAAATAGGAACGTACTGTTGCAGTGAGTGTAGGGCCGCTAAGCGTTTGGAACCGCCCAGGTCACACAATAAGTGTCGCCTTTACGAGCGCCTGCTTATTTACGAGTGATAATAGAAATCAGTTAGTCTAGCCTAGGTCAATGTTCAAGAAAAATAAACGACCGTCTAAGACTGCTGCATTTATATAGAACTACAGTATTATGTAACAAAGTAAAACATACACACATTAGGAATATGGCAAAATATATTTGAGGTAGACGTGTACAGTACTACACTTGTATAGTGTAGTAGAGCCTTGCTGATTTCAGCATGAATGGGCCGGTTCGACCGGGGAAGTACTACCCTTTCACAGAAAATCGACGTAAAGTAACAGTACTTAAACTGTTGCGTTACGTTCGGTGAGTGAGAGTGCCGGAGGCCCTATCCCCTATTCCTTCTCCCTCGTCCCACTCTTCATCCTATCCCTTTTCCCAACCCAAAGGGGTGGCAACGCACTTGTGACTCCTGTGGTGTTGCTTGTGTCCATGGGCGACGGCAATCCGTCTGCTCGTTTGCCGCCTAGTACCATTAAAAAAAACCTTTTAACAACATTAGTCTTCACCCGAGGCTCGGTTATCGCGACAAAAAGAAGCATGTGTGTTATTTTGATGTATTAGCTAAATGACTGCAAAATTCCATCAAAATACGTTCAGTACTATTGCGTGAAAAAGGGCAAACAAACACACTTCGCATTTATAATACTATTAGTAGCGCTCATAGCGTGAATTGACTTGCTGATTGTAATAGATTGACCAAGCACCGCTTGTAAAGACCACTACTTGGATGAGTGACCGCTCGTTATGGCATTTATATCACAGCACTACGCTGCTTCGGAGAGCACGTCTGTCTTGGTGCTTGGCACAAGACAAGAAACATTAGGCCGCGTCGGAAGCCTTCGAGTGGTCTAAAAGCTCCGACATCAGAGTTGGTCACACATCACACGGAAAACAAAACAGAAGAACTAGAAAATGCAGCTTATGTTGCAGCAGTTGCAGTAAAATCGAGCCGTAACACGTAATCAAATACAGTTTCATTGTGCCGACAGTGTGTAAGGTCGAGGTCGACGTCAAATTGTTTGCTCTTCACCTTGCACGTTCACGGTTTATGGTTGCTAGCGTACGTCCCACTAAAGTAGTTTACATAATAAAAAACCGGAGAAGTTCGGGTCGCAGTTGCCCACCGAGAGTTCCGTACAAATTAAGAGATAAGGAACCAACGTATTTTTAGGCTCCTGTAGTCAAAAATCGCTAAAAGCGAAACCTAGAAGATTCACCATGTGTCTCACTGTCCGTCTGTCCGTCTAGATGTCACAGCCATTTTTGCCGTGATTATTGAAACTACAGATTTGAAAATTGGTAGGCGTCACAATAAAATTATAAAACAAAAAAATAAAAATAAAAAGAAAATAAAAATAAAAAAACATACATGTTTAAAAATGACATGGAGGTTTCTAAAACCACTGTTTCTAAAAATCAATCGTTTGAATGATACCTAAATGCCTCCAAAATGGTAAAATGAGTGTAAAATAAGTTTCGAATGCACATCAAGCCCCCTCTTTTGATACCTTGTTTAAACTAGTACCTTTCACTTTAAATTTCGATACCCTATAAGAATATATTCTTATGATTGAATTATAAATACATTGTTTTCAGATTTTTCGGACAGTACCCTAACATTTTTGTGAGCGTCGAAATATGCGTTATAAAGAAGTTTTATAGTTTACAGCTTCCAGGGACTGTAGAACTGACTATTGGTTTTATTTTAATTTCAACTCAATATCTCCACGCATCCCGAAATAAAGGGCGCTCGGCAGATAGACAGGCAACAAAGTGATTCTATAAGGGTGATGCAATTTTTATTTTTTAGGCATAAGTCTCAGTAATAATAATAAGTCTATTGAGATTTAGAATTAACAATATTTGCTTATGAATTATCCGACATGCCTTATTAAAATGTCAATAGATTGCCTAGTAAAATAAACTATCGCCTCTAATTCCGAATCGTACCAAGTCTGCAAGTGTAGACAAAGTGGTATCGTGAGCTTTACTGTTCGAAAATTCTCTTTTATCAGCACGCATTCTTGTAAAGGTCCGCTATTTGCTCGATAAACGACAACGGCACGGCTCGCTATGCGTCTATGTAACCACGCTAAATATTATCGCTAAGAAAATACTGTAAACAGACCTTTCAAGAATACCGATACCGCAGATAGGTGTCCCTCTTTCATAGCTACTAACACCCTAACTAAACTGGTAAAACTAAAATAGTATAGGTATACTCGTACTAAATTTGCTAAAATTAATGTAAATATTAATTTTATATTTTGATTTCCAATGTTGGAAATTAATTCGGCGATCAGAATATTCTGTCAAATCTAGCTAGACTAGAAAATGGACCAAGGATCAAAGGCAAATGTCTTGCATGCAACCAAAATAACGCTAGGACAAGGATGACTTGTTGAGCTCGCTAAGTGAAAATTACCAATTGGTGATTTTCAAGATTATGGGCATATGAAATTTCATATGCCCATAATCTTGAAAAGTCAATAGAGCGCACCGTGCGTGAATCCGGTACACTCTGCATGGCATTACGTTTTTATTTCCACTAAACTGTCGCCGTCTAGCAGTACACTATCTTAAACTTTACATGCCATGTAATGATAAAACATAAAAACACAGTACAAGTAAATGCTCAGATAAGGTGGTACTAACAAATAGCTAAGTAAGCACACGAAAGCATGACGTGCAAGACAATCCTCAGATAATTCCTGTATCACTTAGTCATGTCGGAATGCAGGCGTCTGATAGACATCTCCACTCATTGTACGTGACAGCACAATGCCTTATTCCAATATAAAACACCGTTACTTTGCACAAAGGGTTTATTTACACTGAAATTGATACCCGTTCTTATGAAATTGATACCCTTTGAAAGAACGTTCCAAATTCTATAATGGGGTTTTTAAGTGGTACAATTATCGTTCAGTCGGTTAGTGGAGCAGATACGGAGTGGAAATTCAATTGAAATAATCTTCTATTGTTACAAACTTATTACAGGAAAATGATTATATTGCTGTGTTATAACTTTTCGCGGTTTCATTTCCAAGAATATTAATAAAAAAATAAACAAAAATTGCCAAGCCACTCTTTATAATAACGACACTAAAGTGAGAGTTGGTATTTTTATACTAACGTAAAATAAGCGCCATTAAAAATTACTGCGCACCAACTTTTATACCTTTGTTATTTATTTAGCGAGAGGCTAGCGTCGACCTACACCTCGCATCGTTAGTGGAAGTAGTATTTTTCTTTTTAGAAAAGCACGAGAGTATCCAATCTGGTCGGTGCATATAAATCAACTGAAAGCAGTAAAACTAGAACCATTTTGTGCCTAAATGAGTTTAGTCCCATTCAAATAAAAAGCACTGGTACAAATCTTTAGACCTGCTTATCAAATTTATTACTTTTATAATTTAGTACTTATTCCCATTGGTTTATTGCGGCGACGTGTGTAGACGTAAGACGTCCGTCACTATTTATGTGCTATTGTGCTGGTTAATATTATGGCTGCATGACGATTTGAATAGTATTGACACGTTTAGTCACTCGCAATATTCAGCGTATAGTTCGCTTCGCACTTAAACAAAGTTTACAGTTGGGTCGTAATCTGTAACTGCTTTCTATTATTCGTAGCTAGCACAGGCGACATTTACTTTGGGGAATAAATACGCTTTTGTGGCACGTCTATTGGCGAAATGTAATTCTGCCAAAATAACCGTTTTTAGCTACTAGCCCTATCTGGTCTCAGCTGGTAATATAATAAAACAAGTTGAACTAAAATAAAAGTGTAACATTTACGAATGAATTTAAGCCGTTCTTACGGCAGTGCGTGTGGTGTAGTGTACGCAGTCGCATAAATCACTTCCCTGTGTCTTTGTCAACAGTTGCATCCGTTCGCAAAGCTTTTTGTCATATTTAAGAACTTTTGTGAAATATTTTTTTATCCTGATTAAGCGTATATTGATAATAATTAGACACAAACCAGCTTGCGTTTAATTCCTTAGTTTATTTTCTTATTTTCTAGTTATATATTATATTATTCGTAGCTAGCACAGGCGACATTGACTTTGGGGAATAAATACTCTTTTGTGGCACGTCTATTGGCGAAATATATTTCTAGCAAAATAACTTCGTATTTAGCTACTAGCCCCATTTGGTCTCAGCTGGTAATATAATAAAACAACTAGTAATAAAATAAAAGTGTAACATCAAGGAGTAACTTAGGCTATAAATTAACCGGGTACGCGAAGTAGTTCCCTCAGGACGCTGGTGAAACAGCTAGTAGGTATCGCCATCAGCCCTCCTCCTTTCAAAGGAGAGGCCTAGTCCAGCAGTGGACTGTTAGTGGGTATAATATAATAATAATAATAAATAACAATACACATTTGCTTTAACAATGGCATTTTTTACTCAGCTTTGACAAGATCTCACTTCAATGTTACTATTATAACGACACAATTTAGTTACACGCTTTTTACATTATGCTTTGTTCACAAAACGCGTAGTATTGTCGTAATTAAAAAGATAGGCATCTCATGGACACTCAAACGAACCGCGAAGTTTATTGTAATGACCGTGTAATTGCCAATAAGACATAATCGCGACAGACCCATTGGCCACACAAACATGCCACGACGTGAGAAAGTTATATATTACTCTATTAAAATAAGAAGTACAATATACGTAACGTCGTGAGAAGGTTACATTATTATGTTACTGTATTAAGGCGAGGTTGCAGTACTTTTTAAGATTTTTGAACGTCTGAAAGTCCCATGAACTATGATATTTTAATGAATAAAAATTAAAGTATAAAAGTTGAACATATCTTCTAGTAAATCGTAAAGATAGAAACACGATTTAAAATGATTGGCTCGATAAAAAAAAATGTCAAACATGGCACTAAATCACAATTTTAAACGTGTACTGCTTAGAGATTCCATAATGAATTTATATGAAAGTATTATCAATAGAAACAGCTCTTTATTTTAAAATAAATGGTAAAAACAGATTTCGTAATTTCGTTATCATTTTTCTCCAAGATAAAAAATAGTCAAAATGTTGGCATTATATCGCTCGCCGGCCGTTCATCAGTGCCTGTCTAGGCGTGATTGAGGGCGGACGTACGTCGTTGCTCCGCAAAATCCCCCTCCACCCCCGCATGTACGTTTTCGCAAAAGTACAAAGTAATTCGTATTCCAAACTCAATCGTTCAAACCATAGACATACTAGTAAGAAACCGTAGACAGGTTACTGACAAGGTAACATGACGGAGCTTACGAGTGGCACGCATCGCGAAAAGCGTACACACTAATATAAATATGTCAAAACGACACACTAAGAATTAGATAAGAAGTGTAAGTGAGATAGCACATCTAATCGCAAGTGCGAAATAGAGATAAACATATACTCTCTGGACCGAAGCGCATTGTGACATCATGCTGACCGTTTCTCAAACAATAATTTGACTCAGATGCGACATGATCACTTTGTCTGTCTTGAGTAAATTAAATTCGCCTCAAAGTAAATTTGATTAATTCATTTAAGGTAGGGAAATAAAAAGTCGATGTGATTTATTTATAACATTTATTAAAAAAGTACATTTCATTCAATGGAAACCTAAAACAGTACGTTAATATAAAAACTGTGCGCTGCGGACCCACCGTAGCCCTGGCAATACCCCTGGGGGTATGGTGGGTCTTTTAATGCTTAACCGTACTCCTGGCTGAAATGCTCGTAGTGTTATACCAACGTGCTACGTGGACATTAAACTGAACAGTGTTATCTCTCGTATGATAATGACTTACTACTTACGTTTTCGTATTTTTAGACAAGCGAAGACAAGCGCTAGTACGATGATATAGAGCAACAAGGAGATAAATTAGAGAATAAAACGTTTAGGTATTATTGCTAATGGTTATAATGCTTTGTATATTATAGGTATAATCTGTGGTACTGCTGAAGACCCGTTATCATCATCATCCTTGCGCTGTCGAATCATTCCCACTAGTTCTATTGAACAGTTCTATGATAGAACTAGTGATACTTTTTTCCCACTAGTTCTATTAGCACAACTTGATGAGAAGAATAGAACTAATGGGAAACAGTTATAGGAAATTTACCACTAGTTCTATGTATGTTTTACAAGGGTAGTGTCACAACATCGCGCTCACATATCCGAATAAATATGTATTTATAAAAATGTGTTAAACGAATGAACGTCTACAAAACAATTGAACATCTACAAAACAAATGAACGTCTACAAAACAAATGACTACCAGAAAGTGATCAGCAATTGATAGTGATTGCAAAAAACAGGTGCATGCGATTTTCGACCTTATTGACGTTTCATGACAAACTTTTTTTTTGTTTTTTCTCGCTTTCTGGCAATATTACGGTACTAAAATTATAAATTCTGACTAATGTCAATTAGGTTGAAAATCGCATGCACCTGTTTTCTACAATCACTATCGATAGCTGATCACTTTCTGTAAGTCTTTTGTTTTGTAGACGTTCATTTGTTTTGTAGGCGTTCATTTGTTTTGTAGACGTTCATTTGTTTTACACATTTTTATAAATACATATTTATTCGGATATGTGAGCGCGATGTCGTGACACTACGGATCATTCCCAGTAGTTCTATTGAATACCCTTGTAAAAACATACATAGAACTAGACTGGGACATTTCCTATTACTTATCCTATTAGTTCTGTTATCCTCATCAAGTTGTGCTAATAGAATTAGGACAGTTCTATCATAGAATTGTTCAATACTACTACTATACTGGGAATGATCCCACAAAATAGTAGAACTTGAAATTAACGAACTGAAATTAACGAACTGAAATTAATAAACTAATTATACAACAATATTATCTGGGAGTACGGTTTAGCTTTGAAAGACCCACCATACCCCCAGGGGTACTGCCAGGGGTACGGTGGGTCGGCAGCGAAAACTGTGCAGTACAATCTACTTAGTTGTTTAATACTAAAAGGAGAAAAACAAGAACAAGTGAATGGACTTTGATCATCCGTCAATGTTTGTAACTTACGTATGATTTTGTATTTCTATAATAATAATACATATATTGTGTTGATTCAGCCTCAAATCAATTTTATTACTTGACAAAAACACACATCAGTATTCTATTATTACGAATGTTCCATCTGTATACTTTGTTTTTTAGTCTTTGAACACGCACAATACTGCTTCTCTTTTACACTCGCTAAATGCCAATTTTTTTATTCACTCTATTATTTGTGATACTGAGTTTATTATAAATTGAAAATAAAACGTAATATTGTAATACTCATGAATGAGAAGTGATTCCATAACTTTTAGTAATTTTCCTACTATAGTTTAACTACTTTAGCAAAATCTCATTTAGCCAGTTTTTAATGTGCCACTTTTGAAGTTCGCATAACTCATCTACGGTTTTTTTACGCTGCGCTGTGGCACACGCACACACGAAACCCTCTCTCCCCTCCCCCCCCCCCCCCCGCTCACTCGCTGACGCCACCGCCGTGTTTATGTTTTTGCGGGGGGTGAGGTCGAACTACGCACTGTACTGCAACCTCGCCTTAATATCAAAGTACAGGGTACACTGTACATACTTGGGTATGTCATGCATTTTACTTCTTATTTAAGATTTGTTTATTCTACAGAAACAATATAGCGAGAGATGCCAAATTTGCACTTGGAACTCCTTTAAGCAACTAATTTTTTTATAATTATTCAATAAGTACATGTTACAGGCAGTTAAAAAAATATTTCAATGTAGTATTCTTACCAAGCCTTACATCGTGCCTCGCAATTCAGTAAAACATAACAGAGTCAGGTTTACGGCACAGGCTACAAAACATACTGTGCATATGTGCTCGTAAGATACAGGTTGTCTTACGAGCACATGTTGGACGCATCCCTGTTAGAAAAAATATAAGACAAAGACACATTCTCTCACACTGCACAAGACGTATTATTAAAATGTCAATTTGCGTTAGACAAAAACTCTTGAAGAAACTACATGATATTTACTACGCATGCTATTTCTAAATGCAATGCTCGTTAGTTTTAATAAGTTTATTCAATCTTATTTTACAAACCTATGGAAGAAAATTATAAATTACGACTGTTGCAAAAGCTTTCATATTCCCATGGTAGGTACTACGTTTTTATTAGCTCTGCCTATAAAAATGGCGGTGTTTTTTTAACTTCACTAGTTAAAAGGCAAGATGCTCAGTATTATATAATAAAAACGGATGAGAGTCATAAAACATAAAAGTGATCGTGATTTTGTTTAATAAAAATATGCACGAGTAATAGTCGTGGGATTATGCTGGTTCTCTGACACGAGAGTGTGAATAATCATACTTGGCAACAGTTACTTTGGCTAGCAGACATTTGGCTAGGAGTATTCGAAGAATTTTGAATATTAGAAATTTTCATAATTCGAATTCAAGTTATTCAGAAATAAACAGGCGTTCGTTGTAACGTAAACTGCTACTAGAATTATATATTTTATGAAAGCGACAACTGAATTGTATTCGAATAAAAGTATATCGGAATAAAGCTGATGAAAACATAATTAAAGATAGACTCATGTAGTAAAATCACGCCACAAGATTATGGAAAGAAAGTGAGAGTAATGAAAATTAAATAAAACATTGTAAATTAATGATATCTAAATAACATTACTTGTAAAAATGTATTTACAATGTACTACTTGATAATGATTGTGTGATACTCAAATATTGATTGCTTATGTTATACCGTGCATTGTATTAATTTATGCAAATATGTATAATTAACACGAGGTCTCATGTCGTAACAACGTTTCAGGCACATGCATTTTGTATTTATAATTTTACTAGTCATTTTACAAAACATACCTAACTCGTAATATTATACCTACCTAATTTATGTTTACATAAATAAGTAAATGACAACTGCAGGTAGCATAAGTACATAAATTGTTGATAGAATAAGTACAAAGTCATACTTAGTACGTTAAAACTGAGACATACTTAGTACGTTGCGATTAGAGCGTAGCCTTAGCAAAGGCATGTCTCGTTCCATCTTGAACAGTGTTATAAAGTAAAAAATCTACGTTTAGCCATACCACTACAAATAGTGCATGTTTCATTACATCGACCCTAGTACCCTCCTATGTATTATATTAGCGATTCAACATCTTGTATTTTCTTGTTACAAAATGTTTTTACTGCTAAGTATAATTCTTACGGTGCTTAATCACACTCCTTGAAATATGAGGCAAGCCTTAGAAGCCATATTTCAAGCCCCCATCTATGTTGCCAACATGTGGGTGAATTCATTATACAAAAGCATTATAGCCAGGATACGTGCTAGTATCATCATTCGGACATACAAAAAAGATCGTGGAATTACGTCATGTAGGTACTTCTCGGAGAGAATCTTTCTTTTTATGAAATTTTCCTTTTTAATGCGCTTTTCAAAATTGACAACTTTGAAAATACTTTAAATGTCGCAACATATTCATTTAATGTTTAAATAACTGGAAAATAACTACGTATATTTATAATACTGTTAAATAACACGATGTTTTGATATAGAAAGTTTAAAATATCAATAAACAGCAAATTCTAGTTTAAATTCATATTAAGTACTCGCAAAAGGAAAATACACTGTATTGCACCACATAAACTTTTGAATAGTAAAGGTATAAAACATGAGCATACATTTTTTTGTAGTCTCACCACATATCCTTAGGTTAGGCAGAAGTGTAACTACCATCTTTAAAAACAAGATCTCTATCGAAAAAATTAGAACCAAATTTCAATAAAATCATATTAATTAAATTTTTAAAGTTTAAGTATATTCATTTTATGCAACTAATTTGAATGATCGTAAAAACAAAATTAAACGATACGGTCCGAATTCATGCAAAATAAATAATTGATATGAAAAGCAAAAGCAGTAAAATGTGTATTATCATCATCAAATAAACAGTAACTCCGCGAATATCTCTTAATCATAGCACTAAAAGTCGCAGCCCCATTTATTTAGATTAAACCTACGTGCCAAGTATGATTTTATTACAAGTTGATACGTAGCTTATCTTTATTACATTAATGGATAATAGTACTCTAATTGTTAGTTGGGAAGAGATCTCACGGTAGCTTAAAAGCTTTATGGTATATCAAATTTGTGGTCCGTTTTTTGTAGGTTATTTGTATATGTATTATGTATGTACATAATACATATACAAATGTTATGTTTCAATTTTAATTGTACATGGGTGTATCTTTGAACAACTTGTATATAAACGGTACCTATTTGTTTCACTGAGCAACATTTACACATGACCTGCCTACAATTGGTTAGACGTAAAAAACTATCCAGTCCTAAAAACAAGCGTTTCCTGTACCTTCATGTTATAATGCATGTATGGCACCCCTAAAGCCTAAAGCATCCGGAGTGTTAAGCGACACACTCCGGATGCTTTAGGCACGGATCCTCACATTGGGCATCATTTTGTGTAATAATTAAATGTTGTTTTGTAACGAAGCTTTGGTATTTATTGTACCAGCAATGATCACGGGATTGATTGAGCCATTACCAATGTGTTCACATCGACTAATACGGCTAAAATGCTGTTGACAAACTGTCCTAATAGAGTACTGACAAAATACTCGTAGCTAAAATGTTTCAGACTTTACATTTTCATATCAATTATTGCCAACACAAGACCTCATGGCTCTCACTACTAAAAAGAGATCATATCTCATGCAGAGCCAAGCTTCTTATTCTATACGATCTAACTCTACAAATGCCAAACTTCTACATCAAATTCAACACCTATGTAAAAATGTGACTGAGATTTAGCATTTTCTTTACTACAAGAAGCACTGCATAACACAAAAGTAATTAACGGTGATTTCATTCCTAGACCACTGGTCAATTATCGCAAGAATTGCAGTTTATCAGAAAGCTAATAATATGCACATTGTACATACCTATGTATAGTAGTTTACTTAGAAAAGGGTAATTTACTCGAAAGCTAGTTACACATAAATATAAAACCAGCTTTTAGATTACTAATCGACACCGTAAAATGCGCAGCCATTACATCTTAATTAATATGTATAATTAGCTACAGTGTTCTTCAGGCGCGTACGTTAGACATCAACGCGCGCTGTATCGGAGTCTCGCTAACAAAATAATTACGTTTACCTCCCCACCATTACTATACCGTGAAGAATCTTTAATATCCGCTAACACCTAGTAATCAAGCGTACGCTTATAAAAATGTATATAGAATATTTTGTCTAAGCTTTATGCAAAAATTGCGATTACTTTTAGAAAAAGTTATGGATGAAGATAACAGATTAATTTGGAAGAAAATTACTATCAATTATTGTTATATAATTATACGATTTTATGCCATGTATATTCTATAAGACTATTGCAAGTCTTGAGAAAGTTTTCTTACATGAATACTAATAGTAGGAAAATGGCTATTAATAACAGTTTTATCAGTTTTAAATAAAATATGATAAGTTATATTAAGCGATTGCGCCTCGAATAAGAGACAGGATATGAGTAATAAAGTTTATGACCAGTCATAAATAAATTTAAAATTAATATGTATACGATTGTGCTTGTGTAGAATCAGATGTGGTAAACCTCAGTTCAAGTAATTGAAAAAAATATACAGAAAAACGATATACGAATAATTCATTCATAAAATATATGATAAACCTATTTACATACCCTAGATATATACTTATTTATAAATACATACTACATATTATCTAGGATATTTATTTTTGAAACTAATTGGAATGCGAAAATAGTTATTAACAAGAGGGGAAAATGAATAATATTATAATAATATATGTCATTTTCGTCGGAATCAAAATTGTTAATGTAGAAGAAAACAAGAAGATTTAAAAACTAAATGTAAACGTAGAATCTTAACATTTTACGATTTAGTTATCCAAATTATTTGTGCCTTTGTTACTCATTTTATTTTCACGGCCCCATACAATGCAGTTATATGCAACATATAGACTAAAATTATGTGTGTTCGCTGAATTATATTGCCAGTCATAGTCAAGCGATTAGCTATACATCGTAGTACATGTTGGCTAGGAAAACTGTTTGAATGCCGTTGCAGTTCCGCATACCTTCGAGGTACAACTACATAATATTAGTGAACTTAATCACCGAGACCACACATGATCAGGGCAATGAACTAAAGTCCCTTCTCGTGCTAAAGCAAGACCGACCGCTACATAGATATTTTGAACACTACGTTAGTGCAACCTGAACCTTACTTTAATGTATCGGTGAAATTCAATGACATTTTCTCAAAGGACGTTAGACACTACAAGGAATTTTACAGCCCGGCAGTCCAATTTTGTACCATCCGATATGGTACACCTTTGTGCAATACACGTAATTTTATCGCCCGACATTTTACTTTTCTCTATGGCGGCCGTTTTTCCTGGTCCGAGATGACGGCTATAAAAAATGTTTGTACATTTGTTCACTGCTTCCGCGATCAGTATAGTATTTCATTTGGTAGTACACACAGCCACTATTTTGTACGTTACCTCTTGATCCAGGCACTTAAGTGGTATATCAAAAATACATAAGTAGCAGTTATCCGATAGCAGAGGAAAAAGTATAGGATAAAAATATATTTTGTTCTTGTAATACAACATATTATTCCTCACAAGCAAAATTTAAAATAATATGTATCTTTATTAGTAGATAAGACTTGTAAATTTTATTTCCATTTTTTTTTGTGCACAGAACCGCAGCTGGTCGCGCAACAGCAGCGCGGTGTCGTGGCAGCGTGTGGCCGGCACGCGCGTATCGCTCTACGCTGCGTACTACGACGAGCGCACGCCACAACGCTACATACGCATCCTGGCTACGTTTCCCGGTAAAGCCTATTGTTAACTATATTTTTTAATAAGTAATTAATAGTAATTATAATAGGTATGCTTACCAGTATTGTTGATTCAGAGAGATTCCTTTCTATTCAAGTCAAGTCAAAATCATTTATTCATTTGGGTCACAAAGTGACGCTTATGAACGTCAAAATAATAAATTTATAAAATAATTACTAAACTACTACTAATTAAAGACTCTACATTTACATTTACTGCCACGTTCGGAAGGCAAGGGCGTAGAACCATGACAAAGAACGGGCAATAAAACTTACGCTCACTCTTTTTCATCGCCAGGTTTTGCATAATTCAGTAATAAGGTCTACACTGAGTACACCACACAGAATGATCCGGATTTAATATCTGCAGGTGACACATCTTTATGAACTGTATTTTATAGAGATCATATGGAGCGAGCAATATTCTGTCATATCGGTTAATTATAGTGCGGACACCCAGCAATGATGACGATGATGATGAAACAAACAATTGTGAAAAATGCTTCGCCCTTCAACACTAAATACGTCTCTATCTTTGTACTATGTGTAATAACATACAAGTCACTCAAAATACTAGATAATATATGCAAGCTACAGCTGTAAAAGAGATATCTAAATATAATGTGCCTGGTAACAAGAATCACATGCTAGACATTAATAAAACTCCACCGGCACAAATCTGTTCGGTATATTGCGTGACCAAATGATGACGTGGTATTACGCAAGCAGGTAATTCATTCGTGACCAGGAGATTACGAAAGCCTTATTCCCATTCAGCATTGCTCGGCATGACCGGGATAGTATCAATGTCACAGAACATTGAGGTTAAAATAACAGTTTTCCCCCTTACCAAATGTTTAACCAGACTTCGCCAAAGCACTCTATAAACACTGATCTTGAGCCACCCGCATCCAACTGCTTCCCATAATCCACGCAAGATCATCGGTCCATCAAGCGAGGAGACTGACTACCCCTGCAGAGTTCATCATCAGCCCTTTATACTGTCCCACTGCTGGGCACGAGCCTCTTCTCACTATGAGAAGGGTAAGGCCATAGTCCACCACGCTGGCCAAGTGCGGGTTGGCAGACTTCACATGTGCTTCGAGAATATTATGGAGAACTCTCAGACATGCAAGTTTCCTCACGATGTTTTCCTTCACCGATTAGCAAGCGATAATTAACAATTTAACTCCGAAAAGTCATGTGCGTACCGTGGATTTGAAACCAAGACCTTCTGCATAGCAGTCTATCGGTCTCTCCACTCAGCTGTCGCTGCTCCGCTCTGCTGCAAAGTTGTCCGGCGCAAATTGTGCACATAATACATATTTAAACTAGATTTAGTCTTATTTAAAGCAACTCCATAACATCCCATACGAATCCAAACCAAATCCAGACATGTCATAGAAAATTCTAAGACTGCTTTATTGCGGCAAGCAATTTTAACTATGCTGACAAGAACTTCTTGAGCAGGAAAGCGTAATATACATCAAAGTGCGAAGCTTAATGGCGTAATAACTTTGCAAAGTGCAAAAGGGGCACACATTAACTTCAAACTGGTAGGTCTAGAGAGACACTTAATTTGATTGTAGAGTTAAAAAGTATTATTCTAGCCTGCTCGGCTATTTGTCGGTCTAAGCACGCCGATCAAGAATGCAACTATATACACATACACAACCCCATTTATAGCCATTGGAAATAGATGTTTGCCATTTTGTTAAATTAGAAGCTTTTACATAGCCTCATACTAACTACCTAATGCGTAGGCCAATGTTCGGTGATTTCTATCCGCGAACAACTTCTATTCAATGAGTTGTAAACACAAACATGTTCCGACAAAGCCTGTCAAAAAAATTAATCCCAGGACTTCTACGAAAATGTATCTAATGTAGTATAAAATATAGAAATAACACTATATACCTACCAGGTAAAAATTAGTATACCTGTATCAGCTGTCCAAGCTATTTCAACAAAACACACTACAGAAAATATTTATCCTGAAAAGCCGGATGCTTGTAAAACAGGTGACTTGGGAATGCGGACCTGTCCTAAAGAGCGATCAATCGCAGCATATCTTATCTGCGTAACGGTGTACTATTTATTCCCTCTCCCGTATTATTGCTAGTACGGCAGGAATAGCCTAGGGCTAACTGGATTTCCATGTATTATTTTTGAATACCTAATTACTCACACTTCTGTCTATTTCGATTGCAAAATACCGTTGCTTGCAATAAAAGTTAGAGTAGCCGTTTACATTCTTCAAATTCTTATTTTAAGTTTTTATGTTAACTGTCTAGGAATGGACACAAAGAATAAGAAATCTTATATATAGGGACAATAAACGTATAATGGAAAAACATCTTTATTTTATTTTAAAACTAAATTAATTAAATTAAACAATATCTTTCTCGAATTATGTTTAATGGATCAGACCTGCTTTGTGACGCGACTCGCATTTTGCTCTACTATTCACATTGCTTAACAGAGAAACCTGCATAACTAATATGAAAATTATATTATCTGATACCCTTAAAATATTTTCCATGCCATTTTTACTGAACGGCTTACGAATGCTACGTAAAGATCTTATCTCGTACGCATGCGCATTATATTCTCAATATCCAAGTTTTAATTTTATTAAGAAACTTAATCAGCAATTAAGTTGTACCTATTTGTATGGGGAGGCTCGCACGCGCGGCGCCGCGAGCGCTCCCATACTGCGACTAAATGCATGCCTAATTATAATATTCTTACTTCGCTCGTAACGATACGAGATGGTTACTATATCGACCACAAAATACACTAAACGTCTATTTTTCTGCCGTCCGTTAAGTCGATCTCGCGCATAAAATTTTATGACATGTGTACACGCACGAATTTTCAAGTACGCAATACCGATTAAACCCGCCGTATAACTTCTCACCCTGGGCGATTTGCTTGTATTTTCATAAGTTAACAATAAATACACTCTTACTTACACTCTGTAATCTCGTTACAAGCGATAAAGCCAAATAAACATCGATGCAGCCATATCCAAGATTAGCACGAACAAACAACTTACTTCAACTACATTATGTTCTCGACAATATTTTCAGAAAAAATCAGGTAAACAAAATAATCTCGGTCAATAAAGACATCAGGAAAATCTCAAGTACTGATAAGCCGACGCCATAATTACTGCGGTCGTGATAGCCGATCGCCAGTTCGTATTTTCTCTGCATACAAAACAACGAGAAGCCTCTCGCGACTTAATCAAGGGGTGGACTCTTTTATTTTATGAATCGAGACCACCAATAAGTCACGTGCGATGTCTCATTAACTTGTGCTAGTATTGTGTATAGTAAAAAGTATTTTTGTAACACTTTAAAATGTTTTAACTAACGAAAGCGTGGTCGGAGAGTGGTCGGGCGGCGAGGCGGCGACAGCGCGCGAACGGCGCGCGACGACCGCGCGGGGCACGATAAGCTCACACTCATTTGTCACTAGAGGCGAGCGTACGCGTCGTGTAAATTCCTTCCCGGCCGAGATAAACCCACCCAACTCCTATGTTGTGGTGAGGAATGAGAGACGGATTAAACATTGGCCTTTCCACAGCCTTTCGCTTTTATGTTTTGTACCTATTTGGTTTCGTGAGATTATTTGTCGATTTTGTAACTCTAGCTCCCTTCTACGGATTAATTTGACACACGCTCTATACATTTTACGTGCCTTAAACTTTCGTCGATGATTTACTTCAGTGGTGTGCGGATTCACTTGGTTCTCAGAAATAGCGAGACTTTTTCGATCATTTTATAGCAATTGATGTATGCGTGAAATTAGTATTAGAATTTTTAAGGAATATAGTATGTTTCAGCTCAAATTACTGAGTATCAATGAGAATTAGTCTATTGTTTTTTAACAATAGGAAATCGACTGATTGTCTCATGAAAATTATTGCCATTCTGGCGCTGATACACTTGAGCTTTCACGTGTACCAGAACAGCGAGCATTCACCGCTTTTTGTTTTGTCGAAACGAACAACGAACATAGCTACGAACATTTTCATGATATTTCTAGCGACCACTCCAATCCTTAGAATATAGAAAAATATAGAAACCGCACTACAACAGCAGTTTTACTCAATATATTTACTTCACTTTGACTTCTGATGTTTACCTAATGTAAGAGAAAGATGTAGGTTGTCACTAATTTTAACTTGTCTAATGATATTGATTGATGGCTTACTCATATTGAATATCGATAAAATATGTTATGTTTAAAATAAATCCTTCAGATTTGATTCACTCAGAATGAATACCGATTGAATGTTGATAAATTTTCAGATTAAGTAACAGAAAGCGAATAAATCAAACTTAAACACCAATTAAATTACGAATATTTATTTTTTTTATTACCGATTGAAGCAATTGATATTTATTACATGACTAATAAGCACTAGTTATTAGTAATATAATAAAATAGTAATATAGTTTAACTGCTATTGTAGTACGGTTTTTACATATTTTCTATATTCTAAGGCTCGCAAGAATGCTTGCTAAAACACACTCATGTGTTTCTTTGTTTTGTAACATTCGCACGAATGCTCATTACAGGTGAATGCTGAAGTGTATCAGCGCCATTAGACAAAATTCTCTTATGACAACTTGATAAGTTGCAGAACCAGTAAAAACTGCGTCGCAATTATATTAACCTCTAAATTAACAAAATAAAAATGTATGTAACTCATATCACTATCCATAAATAGGAACCATCTTAACCACAAACCGCTCAAATCAATAATCGATCTATCCTTTTTTGAGGGTTCCGTACCTAAAAGGTAAAAAACGAGACCCTATTAGTAAGCCTCCGCTGTCTGTCTGTCTGTCTCTCACCAGGCTGTATCTCATAAACCGTGATAGCTAGAAAGCTGCCATTTTCACAAATTATGTATTTCGGTTGCCGGTATAACAATAAATACTAAAAATAAAAAAATAAAAATATTACAATAAACGTGTTTTTTTTTTAGTATTTTTTGCTCAAAATTACTAACGGTAACTGGTAGCCGCTTAAAATTTTAACAATATATGTAGTTGTATATTATCTTTCTAAATAAATAATTTAATGAAAAAAAGTAAATAATAAAGGGGGCCTCCCATACAACAAACGTAATTTTTAAGCAATTTGTTACTCGATCTTAATAAACAGGTAGAAACTTAAAAAATATTTATGTAAACATACAAAAAACGTGATTTTCTTTTATAGATGATGGTACGGAACCCTTCGTGCGCAAGCCCGACACTTGGCCAATTTTTTTTGAGATTGTAGATTCGTTTTTGACATAAGCTCCATAAAAAACATGTCAAACACGAATCTCTAAATTTAAAATCCATGGATAGATCAAATATTGAAACCAGCCGTTAATCGAAATAACTCCGTATAACAAACTAATATCTAAGAAATGAGTACAAACTGTTTCTAAGAAATATTGTAACAAAAAGAAAATTGATTCTACACAGCCAGTAGGAAGACGTTCCATCCTGGTCGGGCGGGTCTGTAATTGAAGCCCCGTTTTAATGACAGTTCCTTGCAAAGCACCGCTGCAGGGGACCGGGGAAATGATTCCAACAAATTACTATTATATAAGTAAAAGTAATGGAGTTTCTCTATATGAATGATGGGTCGGCGAAGTAGTTGAAACGGTTCGCACATTTCCGTTCACTAACATCAGACTTAACTGTTGGACGCATTTGTTATCTTGTTACATTTGTACTGTTAGTTCTATCCTTATAAACGGTTTCATCTATCTTCTTGATGTCTAAACTTTGATTTTCTTTTCGCAGGTCGCAATTTTTCAACAGAAGATACGCTGTTTTGTCAGACACGTTCGCTGAATCCATACAATGATGCCGTCGAAGTGGTTGCAGCGAAGCCCTTAGAAATTTGGTGGCACGAGTGGGACGGAACCCAATCAGACGTAGACACACCTTTGCTTCTCTCATGTCCGTTGACAGAACGTTTATACGGATCGGCAGTCGTTTCAGTAGTAACGCAACCTTGTGATAACCCAACTAACGCATTTCCGTTGAAACCAACTAAAAGGCAGAAAGAAAAGCGAATGTTCACAATATGCGTGAAGGATTTGAAATTCCACAAAGACATATCGCAGAGCTTAATAGAATGGATAGAAATAAATAAAATACTTGGTGTAGATATGATAGATGTTTATGTTGATGAAGTCACAAAAGAAACCGAGAATGTGCTTCTTCATTACCAAGACAGAGGTTACGTTAGACTTTTTCATGTTCCTATTAAATATAAGTCAAATAGATCTCTGTGGCAGCGTCGACGGGATCATATCATAACGTATAATGATTGTTTATATAGAAATATAAAACAATCCGAATTCGTCGTACCATTAGATGTTGACGAAGTCATACTGCCTAAAATAGCTGACACTTGGCCAGAACTAATGATTCGCCTTAAGAACAATGGATGGAATTCATCACAATATTCGTCTATTATAATACAAAATATATTCTTTTTCGACTTCATGCAAGATATCGACAAGTATAATAATATACAGCCTCTAGATGTAAAACACAAAATGTATATCAAGCGGGACGACGTACGAATAAAAATAACTGACAATCTAGAAATAGGTGAAATAGAATTAGTAGACGATTCTAATTTAAATAATGAAGTCATAGATTATAACTTAATTAATGAAGAAGAGAATGCGCTGCGTGAAGAGTACAAATTTAGATGTGGGAGTGAGATGGCTATACCTAAAGTAGCCAGACACATAGTGAGTTCTGCATTGATAAGTCCAGTAGGAGATTATAGTAAGAGCTGGATGCTTACGAAAAAAGTGTTGACGGCATTCAACCATTACCCTCTAACAAGCATCGGAACGTCAGGGTTCGCTGGCTGGTCACCGCCCTTTAAAGAAGTGCAGCTCAACCATTATAAGGTACAACCATGTAATTATTTGTTTAACGTTTAACGCAATGATGCTTGCTTCTAATACCACTTGTAAATTATGGAATAGCATTACGTTCACATTCCCTTAGCTAATAATATGTACCGTTAAAGTAAATGGGCCAGTAATTGTAAAGTGTTTCATAAAAACTATAACGATGATTTTTGCTTTGCCAATAAAAGCAATAATCTATCAAAATACTTTATTTGGATTAATGCGATAACTTCAACAGAATGATTACAAAAAATCCCTTTAAGACCTAACTAGCATATTGGTGAAGACTTAATTGAATTTAAATTTAAGTAGTGAACAAGATGCAATCACAATATCAATCACTGTTCCAAAACCCCTTATTTAGAAAAATCTTTCTAATTGAGCGGAGTATATTTGCTAACGGACCATAACATTTCATGAGCACGTGTGCACTACAATGGCAGATAGTATGCCTAGCTTCCATTAAGTTCAACATAGTCGAAGAGAATAAAAGCTTCAAACGCTCATTTAAATTCTCTTGTGCATACTTGCCGTAGCTGCGATCCTTATAAGCCGCGCAAATAAACTAAAATAGCCACTTAAACGCTAAGACAAAGGGCTAAATCCCTGCATAATATCTAGCGTGTTATGGTCACGTTCTCAAATATTTCTCTAATAAATAAGGGCATCGTGTGACGGTGGGATCACGTTGCAGGAGTCGTGCAACACGACGGTGGTCGGGGAGTGCGCGCGGTATGGCAGGAGGGCGCGCATTGACACCGCTGCACTGCGCCTAAGACTGAGGCTTACGCGCGCTCTAGCACACGCCATCTGCACGCCAATAAATAATGTTTAACAATGCTTTGTTTTATTTCTGAAGATATTCTTTCAATAAATACTTTTAAACTTTGTTTCGTAAAGATACTAATCTTTATATAGGTGTCGGTAGCCTGGTTATTCGTAAATAAAGAGGAAAGGCCAAGGCAACGTTCTATCAAATTTGGTTAGACTAATAAGCGGACCTCAGTCTCTTAGGCGAAAATCTTGAATACCAACGGGATAAGGACAATGACGATGATAATGGTGATAAAATGTAAAACACTTTGCATTTGTCTTGATTTTTCAGCCACCTTACTCCCTGGTCACAACAATCATCCCTTTCCGTAAATACTAATTATTTCAATATCTATGATCTTTTGTTGAGTTGCAGTGTGTTTAAACAGCTGCGTAGCGACTCAACAACTCGCTTTATGCTGGCGGTTCGATTCCCACTCGAAGAATTTTTTAAACTAAATAAACTTCCACACTCAAACAAATTTTGAATTTGGGTGTCTCTTGGTTGTTAAATCCTGATACCGATACAGAATTTAGTCCTAGTGTAGGTGTCCTCTTTCTGAACAAGGTAAAAAAAACTTTTTACCGCCGCCGCGCCGTCTAGAAGTTACCCATCATTAAGTGACTTACTTTTTTTAATAGAAATTATCGAAACGAAAGCGTAAGGGTATCGCATTTTACATTTAGCTTAACATTGTAAAGAAACTTTTAGATGTGGTAAGTAAAGATGAAAATGCAAAGTTAGGTACCTACAGTATTAAGTATTCTTAAATCGTAAAAATCTGATATTATCAACCATCCCGCTATTCCCGTAAACCTTATCCGACATGAGCACTTACCTAATTTTTAAGGGCTAAAACCTTAACATCGTGATGTCACCCACGCTGTGTCAAACGCTGTGGGTTCAACGTGAATACTCTGATTTAGACGAGACTGTGTGTTTTTTGTACTTTGCGTAATTGTTGTACCCTTTCTGGGTATTTAGTGTGGGAGACATAATACAGGTCTTCTAATGCACTCCTTATATTGTCAGTTCCAATCTAGACTTACTAGGTGGGCGCAGACGCTTTCATCAACACGTATGTATGTATCAACTTATTCTATAAACACATATACTCGCACACGATATCTACTGCTACTACGCTGCTTGTATGATCATCTTGCTGTGAATAGAGTCACAAGAAGTCGCTAGTATTATATGTCTATAGTTAACTTGAATATTTTTGGGAATAAAAATTTGTTGAGTAGGAGACTAATCTGTGTTTTTTCTAGTGTATTTGGCTTGCTTAATATGTAGTATAATAAACGTCACACGCATCAAGTGTAGGCAATAATCAAAATATAGCAAGAAAATCTGTGATCGTAATATTCCCATAAAACGGCAAATATAATATTATCGCGAGCATTAATAGACTTGCACACCTATAACCGCAGTAGTGGCACTAAGCCCCACACGACTAAATGCATGTATTATGCAAAGTACTGCAGCTATTTCCAATATAAAAGGTAAAAGATATTTTAAATATAGATCTGGCAAGGCACGTGGTCGGTCTCGGATGCAAAAAGATCCCTTTAAATATTTATAAAGGGAATATGAAGGCATTCATCAATCTTGGACGATTGATGGAAGCTGCCCAAGTAGATTGCTGTAAGTAGGAGTGCACTTTGATTTAGATAAATATGCTATGAGCTGAGACCATGAGGAATTCAATTATTCAACTCAGTGGAATTTTATGCGTTCGCTTTCGCATTTGTTCTCTTTGGTGTCTAATGTTCCATGTACTTTATAATATATGTTGCAATAGATTTCAAACATACATATATCAAAGTATAAATTTGATGATTACTTTGTTATCTCTTAGGTGTTTACCATAGAAACCGCTCACGTAATTTGGATGAACATCACACACTAAATCAAAAAATCTCAAGTAGCTGATAGATCACGTGTATCGAGATCGTTTGAGTTCTTCACACTGACAAAATCTTTTGAAAACTGCATCTCAAGAACAGCGTAATGTACCTGCTTTTACTGCAGGTAACTAAAATAATGAACAGTGCTTAAATGTTCATATGTGTTTTCTTAATCTTATTCAACTGATTCTCATTGAATTTAATTTGAGTACAATAAGCAATCAAAATCTATTAATGCCTTTAGCAACGAAAGCTAAAAAGCTAGCCGAAGAAATATACAAATCCACTTACGTCTAATACCATACCGACTGCAGCAAATTATAATAATTTAAGGTAAGTATTAAATGTACGGCGTCTACAAGTTCACATAGAAACGAAGAGCAAAAGAAGCGGCCGAGTGTAATCGAGTGTAACGAAATAAATCGGTAATGTCGTTATAATGACGTGTCCTCACCTACACATTACCTGTTCAAGAACATTACAAATGCACTGCTGACCTAGCACGGGTTTGTGTAAGACAATACTTGTGGAGTTTTATCACGGTGCACAACTGTTAGTTACTGGTCGGAAACAAACCGAAGTATTCAGTTTTCGGTTTTGCAAGAAATATAGCAGTGCCATGGGGGTTCCTCGTCATGTGCTCAATCTTAACAAAATAACAAAACCGGCTTGCAAGTTACTGTTTAACAAGTTTTCGTTTCAAACAACCCGTGCTAGGACTGCAATGATAAAAGAATGGACCATTAATGGTCATATATCACATTCAGAAAATCCATGGGAATTATTCAAATATCGTTTACCCACGTCTTGTACGTAGCCACAAATACTACGTCAGAGACCTGCAGACATTATAAATGCAACAGTTGTAATGGACAGACAGTATTTGACAGATGGATATTAGATACTCAGTCTAGCCGTAACTCCATTATGGGGTTTGATTGAATCGGCAGAGCTCTAAGCTAGCTAAAGTGATATTGCTGTTCTTGATGTCTTTATCATAGTTTTAGTATGTATTATACTAGACATAGTGATATTATACGAATCCATATTCCATTTATCATCATACCCACACCCAGTACCAAAAATGCTTGATTGCCGCCTATGGTATTTTGGTATAGGTACGTACTTGGAACCAGCTTGGTAAAGCAGTGCAATGAGCTATCTTAGGAAAGTCAATATAGAGCCTTAATTATTTGATTGCTACTTAGCTGGCTTTTTATAAAGAGAGCTCATAGCGGTCAATAAAATAAAAATTCTTATATCCATCTCTGCTTAAGTGAAAAAGATAGAGTCTCATACGAGATACATTTTTATACATACAGAGTAATTCCACGGTCATTTTAGTTTAGTATGTTTATCTAATCATAAATAAGCGCCTAGCAAGTCAGAATGCGCAAGTAAGCGACGAGCGCGTCGCTCGCACCCGCACTTAATGTGCTCGTATCTGTCCCTACTATTACATTTTACGCACCTCCGCCACACCAACTACAAATACACTTACACGATATTACCCTGTTCGTGTGCAGAATGTTACATTACACTAAAAAGCTCAATAATCAACATAAAAAGGCGGATGGTATACAAGAGTCCAGCTGCGATAAATATCACTGAGCCCTGGTATTTATACCTACTTAACGATCGCTTTATGTTCACAGTACATGAAAATATTTACATGTTTTAACATTATATTTATAAATTGAGGTGTCATATATTCAAGTGAGATAATATTTTTAATTTTGTTTGTGATTTTACATAACTTGTAAAGATAAAAAGCATTCGCAGAAACCGTAAGGAATTCACACTTTATTTTGTATCATTTTTGTAATTGCAAGGAAGGTAAAATACAGTTAGGTACAAAACACAGATTTCTCTGCGACATATTTCGCAGATCACGGTGACAGTGCAATTGGATACGAAATATATTAAAGGAAAGGTCAGGATGTGAACGTTAACATAAAGATTTAAAGAGTGCCAGTACACGTACAGCGCGTTTCACCTCTTCCCTCGGGTAAGGTTTCGAAGCGAGTGGCCCGCACTGATTCATTTACAACAACAGATAACATCGACTAGTTTATAGGACATTGTGCGTACGCTGAGATGGACCGATAAATTGATATCGTGTTCGGCACGGTAATCAATTACTACCGCCTACCGACCCGCTCCCATTCAATAGCGTAACATTTTTATTGCCGCACCCGACGCCGCGAAAATTAAACACTCGTTATTTTACAGATGCGCGATAAAAGAACGATTGAACTTAAAATATTATATTCAATTTACTTTGTTTGTTTAAGACGGAATTCGATTTTAATATATTGTCGTTTCTTATGCGCAAGCTTGGGCCTTATTATATCTTTTTTGTGCATTTGCGCGAGGAATGGTACAAATAAGTGTAAAAGTATAAATAAGTATCCGTTGATGTCGTTGGGAGTTATCAATCATCGAAGATGGACCGGTGTAATCAAGATCACGGCCATCATCAACTAAACCTGAGCAGCAATATTACTGAGAGAAACGTGTTTCCTTCGACACCCGTCACTCATACAGCTAAAGAGTTGGTTAGTGGTTAGACTCAGACCTTAAACTAATTAGATATCGGAGTGTAGCGGATGGTATTTATTTTAAACGACTCAAGCCATCACGTACAATGTTGCGGAGAGGAGTGTAATTTTTTAAGGATAAATACACTTGAATTAAGTTACGTACTCGGAGAACCATAAATTATCCGTCCGCTACTGTACGTTGAATGTTGTGTGTGAATGTGTATCAGTGCGTTGGTTTTTCTAGGGCGCTTTGAAATTAAAGTGCTCATTAATATGAAATTATAGTGAACGACGTTGCAAAATTAATAGGAATACAAGCATAGAAGATCGTCTCCGAGAATTCCTATGAAACTGGTATATTCGATTAGTTTGATCTGCAATTTTCTTATACCAATATTTTAGAAAATTGGTGGAGTACACTAAGACGTGGAAAAAGGGTGGCCAAAAAAAAGATGAATGAATTACGTGGAAATGGATATGAGAGAGAAAGGGTAAATGATTGGATGACAGGCGACAGAGTAGCATAGAAGCGAAGGACATACTACGCCAACCAAATAAATTGGACCAGGGCAAGACAATGATGACTAAGAATTGAAATAATTTGTCTGCAGGACAGGGATGAGGACCCAATATTGTATAAGGAACGCCGGCAGAACCACTCGTAGATAATTTATCACATTCTTATGTTCTTGGTCAAAATAGCGAGTAGATGCAGCATTTATTGTGAAAGTAAATAAATTATTAGAATTCTACCCATCTTTCAATATAAAAACTGTAAATCTTAAAATATTTTATAATATTCCGTTAACACTCTTTAATAATAAACAAAAAGCTTGGCTAAAAAAAGACTCCATACATATCAACAATTGATAAGGATCTGATACAAAACAATACCCGCCGCAACTGATAATGAAAGTGGGTAGTGGTAGGCTGGTTGCTTATTGTGAGCCCGATACGATCAGTCCACTTACTGCACCATCAGATAGAGCGGTGTCACTAGCAGCCATTACAATTACCATGCCATGTCTGTTTGGAGCGTTAGCTATTTCATTGTATTTTCACTGGTTTATTGTAAGCGTAATCCATAGTGACCATGGTGAACGTTGAGTACCAAGCGGCAGGGTGAAGGGAGCCAATATAGCCTAAGTTACCGTTTATGTTTGCAACAGAGAGTTGAGTCCACGAAATTTTTCTCGACTGATAAACATTTTTTGAAATATTGGCACTATTTATACTCTATGGGGACATATATTTTCAGTTGATTTGTATTTGATACCAATCATACTGAAAAACATAATATACATTACCCTAGCTTGTCGTAATTTGTATGGCATCACTGCTTCAAGTTCGATTAGGCAACTATGCTTCATTAAAGCTTGCTAGCTAATTTATTGTGTAGGTGGTGCACATGCTAATTCAACTTCCTGCACCTTGAATTATTTGAGACTAAGATTGATGAAGATCGCATAGTTTGTGGCTAAATATAGACATAGTTCAATTGTGTTATCTAATATTTTTATTGTATCAGGCTGCCAATTTGCTAATTTAACGACCGGCTGACGCACGATCTTTAGAAAATAGCAAAAGATCACCATCACTCACGAGCGTGACTGTTTTAATTTCAAATCAAATCACAAGTAATGACCAAATGCTTACAACGAGGACAGAGTGTATATTAAAAAACCGGCCAAGTGCGTGTCGGGCCACGCGCAATGTAGGGTTCCGTAGTTGCCCATAATGGCCATTATTGATAATAAATAACTTCTGTTTCACATGGGACTAAAAACGGGCATCTTTAAGATTAAGTCAGCGCCCCCAATGTAAACTCTCAGAAATTGGTATTTATAAGTTAACCGACGATTACTCGTAAACTAGTGATGTCTACTTAGCCGTGATAGTTTTCCTTTTAAATTCGTTATATGTACTACATTTGTGATTTTTTTCACCTCTTCCAAATTAATAGTTTAGCCGGCAGAGGAGGGGAGGGGGGACACTTGAGTATAAAAAATTTTTTCACTTCAAAGCTTGATATTTGACAAACCAATCACTTAATCGAAAAATGATTTGAGCAAACTAATAATATTTTTTTAAACCTATCCAATGATACCCCACATAATGGGGTACTCAATCAAAAAAAAATTCAACCCCACTATATATATAGTAGTAGAGGAGATACCTCTAAAAAAATATTTTCTTAAATTTTATTCTACAGTTTTGTTGCAATATCGTATGTCTATATTCATGTCAAATATCAGCTTTCTAGCACCAGGCGTCTTTGAGCTAGGCTGCGGACGGACAGACGGACGGACATGACGAAACTCTAAGGGTTCCTTGTAGACCACGGAACCCTTAAAATGTGGTTATGGTGGTGGTGTACGGAAACGGTATAAGAAAATCTTTGGTGTGATTCAAAACCGCAGAAAGTAAGTAGTGCCTTTTACTTACGAGTTCATTATATGCGACTATAACGTCGTTGTGCGCGACACATTATGAAGGAACTTAAACAAAATTATGCTATTGTGTCAACAACCATTTTACTGTTGTAAATTGTAAATGTTTATTTTATTGAATTCTAATTACATACCACAACATTGTTTTTTAACTCAATGCAATACCTTTATTGGGTCAGAAACAGAGTAGTTACACGCAGTTCGCCATTTAAATTAAGTTGCGACAAAACAATGTAAGAGCATTTTGTCAAAATGTGCCTATAACTACAACTACATATAAACAAGCATACGGCTCTTATAGGTAATCCATGCGTAAATGGAATAGTAAGCTAATCGGCTGCATAGAGCTATTTCAATAGCTTCAGGCATTTTACGGAATCTTCTGCAGAGTGAACACGACCTGTCACCTTCTTAATCAAATGCCAGATAACTCAATCTTAGAACCCACAGTTCATCGTGTAAGCTCATAAGTTGTGAGACCATCATTAGCTAACGACCAACCTGCACTTACATTCTAGTAATGACCCAACCATAAAATTTACAGTATAGACAAGCATAGACGGGTGCCTATTCTTCAATATTACCATCTTATCATCTAACGAGGTTTCATCTTGGTTATTAATTGCTCTACGTCTAAAAAGTCCATTGTGCATGGAGTTTTACGTTGCGGTGTTAGCAAAGGTACTTAATCGACTGTCACTCAGTGTGATGAATGCTAGGCAATCCATATATCGACGGAACAGCGATGTTCGAGCCAGCAAGATAGGTGGCTATCGATACACGTACATATTTTATACTTCTAATAAATTCGTTCGCTCTGTCGTCGTGTTGATACAAATATGTAGTGCTTTAAAAGTGAGGGTTATTTGTCATTTTCGCGTGATGTGATAAATTACTATTTAATACGTCACCATGCGTGTAACTTGTACCGTGTTTATGTTTATAACGTAATGTTAGGTTTCGTGTTACTGGATAGCTATCCAAGTGCTGTTGATACACAAAAAGTACAAATTCTTGGTGCTTTTTGTATTCGTTGTTTGAATGGTTGAAAAATCTACAGGCAAAGTGTTCGTTTCGCGGTTTAGTTTACAAACAGACATGAGAGCGAAATTTGTTTATTTTTTCCATTACATTGTAGCTTATTGAAGTGCCAAAGTATCTTTGTTATCGCCACAGCTACAAACACAAATCTTTGTGCCATGTAAGGCCCTTGAATAAATCTAAATCTAAACAAATTGTGATCGATTGCTTAAAATATAAGCATAGTGACATTTCACTACTAATACAAGAAAGTGCTCTACTCTAAACTGAGAGCTTCTTAGTAATAATTACCCAAGTATTTGTGAAGTGCGGAAGCAAGCGCAGCTGCGAGCAAACTTATTATAATAATTAAGTTACCTACTATTTAAACCATGCGCCTTGCCTTTTATGTAGTCTGCAAATAAGCATAATATACGATATTTTAATAACTCTTGTGCCTAAGTAACAAAGTTGAGACACTATGAATCATTTTAATCTACACTAATATGATAAAGAGGAAAAATTTGTATTTTTGTTTGTTTGTAATGGATAAAATCAAAAACTACTGGACAAATTTTAAAAATTCTTTCACCATTAGAAAGCTACATTATCTGCGAGTAACATAGGTTATATTTTATTTTAGAAAATATAGGGGTCCGTAAGATATTTGGGTTTTTCGAGTACGCGAAGTAGTTCCCTCAGGACGCGGGTGAAACCGCGGGAAACGGCTAGTGGTACATAAATCTGAGTCTTTCGAGCTTGATATTGCATTAACATTTTGTTAATAGGTTTGCTTATTATAGAGCATGTAGTCCAAAGCGATAGATAGGTGATTAAATTATCTTCTTAAGCATAATATTTATTTATTTTTATATTATCTTATTTTTAAAAGACAACTCCCGCACTAGGAATAAATCCTGTGTCGCGGGGGACTTTACAAACATACAATATGTAAAAATATAATATGTAAATGATATGGTAAGGGTACAACAGGAAATGGTGAGGTTTAAGATTTGACTGGACGTATCACCTAGTGGTTTAAATGGTCATTTCGTTGCTTATTGTGCCGTTCTGTGGGTTCGATGTCAGTGTGGGCAGATAAAATACTTACTTATCCTGCAGAAAATCACGCTCTAGCTATACTGCTGATATTCTCACGGTGAAACAAGGCAGTTTAGTAACTAAACGATTGGCGGCCCAAGCAATTTCTTCCTGTGTATGAACTGAGGACTCGTTACTTCCTAGAACTCTAACGGTGAGAAACATTATTTCAAGGTGGACAGATGGTGAGAGACACATGCGGTAATTCTGCTTTTTGACTAACGAAGGACTTTTCGATTCGGTGACCCCTGCAACCACGGCCTGAATTTAATACATTGTCAACCTTACCATCTTGCTAGCGTTATCCCAGTTGCAACCTGGGGCCGCTTACTTGTCTAACCGGATTTGACAAAATATCAGCTTTTCACAGAGCGACTGCCTGTCTGACCTCCGCAACCTGAAGGGGTACCGATATTCCATGGTTGAGGACTTTAGGCTATTGACAGTTTAGACCATTGACTCCCTAACAACAGCCAGAGATCTTCATGACAGCAGGGACCGACGGCCTAAGTGCTCTCTAAGGCACGTTGCAAGCGATAATTATTAATTCACACATAGCTCTGAAAAGTCGGTGGTGCGCGCCGTGGATTCAAACCCGATACCCTCTGCATGCCAGTCAACTACTGATGCAATATAATAAGGAGTAGTGAGTTCCTTTTATGACTAAGGCAGCCGCTATGTAAATATTTTTTGCCTGGAGTTTTTGTAAAACTCCACTGAATGTGTAGTTAGTTAGCACACTGAAAATAGGCAACAACTTATGTGTAAGTATAATTGCGTTAATCAGCACAGGCTGATAAACGTATATACAGATATGAGATGACAGTGTCTGAGTGGTCCTAGCAGGTAGGTATACCTATATGATATTTATCCTTGACTGAACAGCACAACAACAGACTCTTTTCAACATGTCGTCTCTGTGTATTTAACTATTTACTCTCATTAGAAGGTCCGTGTATTTGTTTGCTACTTCAGTAGTAAAACAAATAGTCTCAAGTAATCCT
The DNA here is from genome assembly GCA_944739405.2 of Euclidia mi. Classification (NCBI taxonomy): domain Eukaryota; kingdom Metazoa; phylum Arthropoda; class Insecta; order Lepidoptera; family Erebidae; genus Euclidia; species Euclidia mi. The sequence continues at coordinate 39,591,755 of OX123190.2, read as the reverse complement.
TACAACCGCTTGGTAATAAATTTAACGTAGTGTGTCATCGTTGCGAATCGTTTTTGTAGAGGAAGTGCATCCGCCATTAACTATGCAAACTAACTGTAAACAACGTTTCTAAACAAACAACATGTTGCACATAAACATTTGCATGTATTCGTAATTTATCTCTTCACAAGGCAGTAGGTATATAGATTTTTGGAATTGCTTTTTAAAATTCCGTAGTAAACTACAAGGAATCTTTAGACCCGACATGCCTACCAGTTCTTCCTTCTTTATCGCTCGCCCATTACTTTACTCAGAAACTATAATTACTAATGAGCTGTTTGGCAGCGTTACACCTTTATTTTTTTTTAATAACTCTCGCACTAGGAATAAATTTTGTGTTTCTTAGGACTAAATCGTGTGCGGGACCTTACAAGCAGGCAAGCAAGCCGTCTTTGTGTCCCTTGGTTGTAGCCACTCAGACTTGAAACAACAATTTACGGGATCACAAAAAATATAGTCGCGTGTGGGAGTTGAACCCATAATACTCGGCGCAGTGTCAAGCGGTGAGGCGGTCACTTAAACCACTACGTCAACCGTGAAGTCAACACCTACAGCTGCATATATTATTTCGATCACACATAGGTACCACGCGACTCGATTACCAACTAAACCGTAATCTTTGGTTCTGAGTAACATATCGAGTAGGTCTTAAGATGAACATGGACAAGACGTAGATCATGTCTAACGTCCATGTTGTACCTGCTCCTATTCAGGTTGGGAACTCTACACTCGAAGTTGTCGACAAGTAAGTCTACCTGGGTCAAATGTTCCAATTGGGTAGTCCAACTTCGAGAAAGAGGTCATTCGTCGAATCCATCTCGGTTGGAGGGCACATAGCCAGAAGAACCGATGGCCGTTGGAGCAGAAAGGTTCTGGAGTGGCGGCCACGCACAGGACGTCGTAGCAGACGTAGGCCTCCCGCAAGGTGGACTGACGATCTTGTTGGGGTCGCGGGCAGCGGATGGATGCGGGTGGCTCAGGATCGGTCTATGTGGAGAGCCTTAGGGGAGGCCTATGTCCGGTGTGCTGTGGACGAACTTATCCTAACTTAGTAACATAAATAATGAAGTTTAAATTAATATCTGTGTTTATGAGGCAACCTGGCTTAGAACCTCTACTATTTTTACCAGTTCATTCGGACATAGGTCGACATTTATTTGGTAGTAAAGAGTAGACGATGCAGTGAATAAAGGGTTTAAAGATCATGACTTCTCTATCACGACTTAATTAAGTAAATTGTAATCCAATCCCATTAAGCAATGCTAAACATTCAATAAAGACCAATTTGCTATTCGCTAACGATGCTAATTATCTATCTCGTGATTCAATGTTGTATTTGGTTAATTCTACCCACGCGTTTACTCAGGTTTCCAAAATAGGATTCTCTTTATCCTAGCGCAATCTATCTACTTAATCAAATCGGTTTGTAACAAATAGATATAGTTACTTCATATAAAATTAGGTCGGGAGGTATACCTCATATTTTTGCTACAGATTGTAAATATATAATGTACTTATAATGTTCTGATTGATTCATGACGCGATATGCATCGCCTTACTTACTCACTGAATACTGAATGCCTCCGGTAAGTATTAAATTATCTTACTTACCTACTTTGACAGAACGTTATTTATTTATATCGTACAATGATATTTTAAGATAACAATGAAATTAGTAATACAGATCTTACGCTGCCTATTGAAGGTTGATATTGGTTTGTAGCAGAATATCAGCATGACAAACTTGGTAGTCGCACTTTACATCTTTCAAGAGGCCGGTACTAAATTATAAGTAAATGACGTGCGGGACAAGAGCTCGCTGACTGGATGCAATCTCAGCTCCTACGTAGATTCAATGCATGATAAAATGAATATTCCATATCCGACCGAACTGCAACCTACAAACGAAGGCAGCGCAATAAATCTTTATGCGTTCGTCGATTTGACTTTGCCCTTATTTGCGTATCATCCGATGGTAAAACTAAATCAAATGGAAATAGATTTTATATTCGAAGTTTCCAATCCTATACTCCGACTCCATACAGAGGAGCGTGCAAACAATGATGATCAATTGATCACGTTCCTACTTAATAATGCAACCTTAAATTTAAAAGCTACGTACTTGTTGTCTGAGGCAATTTGGTAAAACCACAGACATCATCAAATCTGTATCAGACGTCAAACAAAAGATTAAATTCAATTAAATTTGTTTGTGTTCCACATATATGTCGGCACGTACTTATAATGCTGTCCCCTTCGTATCCAGGTAAACTTTTCGCGAGATCTACAAATAATTGTTGTTTCGAGTCAGTCTGAGTATTTTTATGTACATTGATTGTCCGTTTGTTAAGTCTCCCACGAGTTAAGTCTCCCTAGTGAGATGTATTTTATAAAACATCTCTTCTATACCGAATACCATAATATTGCTTTAATGTATAATGCAGCCAATTATAAGATTGCTAATCTAATCACTAAATTGCGCCTGCGCATAATTACATTTCAAGTTTATTATCCTTTTAACGAACTATCAGAACCTATGAAATCGTACTATATAGCCTTTTAGAAACTTAATCAGCTGCAGAACTTATCATAATTCTCAAATTTCTCAGCGCGTCTTGAAGTGACTGCGTTTATTAGCATAATTTGTATTTAATGTATAAAAGTGGCGGGACATGCGCTACGTAATTAACCCTTTCAGGACCATAAGGATATGAGACTATATATTATGATAAAAACTATACGAAACAGTTAATTAGGCATCGAATAAACATAATTTTAACTTAAAATATTATCAAATGTTTTGGATTTTTTGGAATTTTTTGGGACACATATGTCCCTATGGTCGTTGGTGGTACTTTTTGTTCTAGTAAATTATATTATGCATTTTAGAGATTTTATCAGTTTTTGAGGTATTGTATATACAAAACTGCAACTTTATTACAGAAAAATTGTTTGTTTATCGATAGGTATACAATTTAAAGTAATAAGCTAGTAGTAATCAGGTAGAATCCAGTGAAACATTTCCATTCAATAGTCTAGAAAAGGTGTACTTTGCCACACAAATACTATTTTTTTGGATTTCTATTATACATTGAATAAACTGACACATCTCTCCCAGAAGGTTGGTTATCAATGGGGTGCATTGGAAACTGTCTTCGTCTAACAGATCTGGGAACTGAACTTGATGCTGCCTGACAGAGAAACCGTTTTTCCAACTTGTACTCGTCTGAACTGCAGGCTAGTGTTGATTGCATCATGAAGCTTTGAGTAGACAGTATGCGTATTATTCACTGAGATATCCAAGAGATCAAAAAATTATCGGAGATAGTATTTTATTTTCAATCAGCAATATATTTCATAACACTATGAGATCAACACGTCAATCTACTCCTCCCATAATTTTGTTATAAGTGATACAATTTTAGGGCATTTCCCTTTTCATCGCTGATCCAGGTTTGCGTCGTCTTCCAGTGTCTATGTCTAAAGGTTTCAGAAAGTTGGTCATAAGTATATTCTTTTATTTTCCGTCAACTTTACGCACGATATGCCTCAAAACTTGTGGTATACATGTCCCTCTCCTTATGTCAATGCTGTTTTCGGAAGATGTTTTCGATTTGTTCGAACAATTCCATATGCCAAAGAGAGGCAATACATCAGCATCAACTATTTGAAAAATCTGTATTTCACATCAGAAAAATCACGAAAATCATTTGGCACGTATGTTCCTTAGTTCCACTTGAAAACTGGTTTTTGATTACTTTGTGCTCCAGTGATGGATAAAAGAGTTGTAGACGTCGATGGTACAAGTGCCAGACTTATTGATTCCTTAAATTGAACGGGAACATCTTCAATTTCATCATCAGAAACATCAGAAACCTCTTGATCCTGAATCAAACTCATTTGACCTTTTTCGTCAAGGTGTAAATCATCTTATTCGTCACTATTATCATCCAACAATTTATAGAAGTACCAAAGAAGTACACCATCCTTGAATTCAAATATCTAAGATAATCTGCCACAATATCAGTAAAGATGAAGATAATTCACAAATCATCAGTTGAATAAGTTAACAATTTATTACAAATAGTGTCCCTTCCGGACCACTGGGACACTGGTGTCCCTTTATGTTTATGATGTCTTATAACTATAAAAAACATAAATAATGGTTTTATTAATTTATGTAATATAAATTTACTTACCAAGCAATTATTATAGCACAACAAAAAACAATATAAACCATTTTGAAGTTCCTAAAAACTTTTGAGAAATAGGGCAAGTGCGCGCTTAGCGAACAATAATATTAAATTTTTTATACAAAATATATCGTACTACCTAGGTTGTACCGTCAGTGAAAAAAATATTAATAATATGTTTAAGAACAAACAAAAAATTCATAATCGGTAATAGGCTTCTTAATTATTAATATATTTTCAAATTATGGGCTAGGGACACATATGTCCCTTGGTCGTCAAAGGGTTAAAGCAAAAACATTAACGAGATAGGGGAAAACGGGGATAAAAGCCCGTCGAGTAAAAGTACCTCCATAGATTCATATCCTTATCTATCTCAATAATGCGTTATGTACGAACATTTTTCACGTTTAAGAGGTACCAACGTGTTTAATGGTTATATCAATGTTTCTTTCATGAGAGCACACTGAAAGTAAGTAAATTGCTGAAGTAAATTTGATACCTCATTTTGTTCTTAATTAAGGTATTTTGATGTTTTATGTACGTGGTACCGGAGGAGGCAAACTGAAGACCGAGCTTATTGGCGTGTCATAGAAGCGGCCTACGACCAGCGGTCGCCTGATACCAACGACAACCCAACCTACTAGACACCTAATGTTTTCATTTCTACAAACAAACAATTCTGTCAAATCGCTGAGGTATGCGGGGCGAAGGGGGCTACAAAAATGCATTCTAATTGGCCGGTTCAAATTTACGGTACGTCATAATTCATAACTAGTGTTGGGATTGGTCTAATGTTTGACGTATAAGTCTAACTTGTTGTCAGAAAGTGTTCGCCTTACATCTGCCGTCTAGTACGCTGGGTTGTCGTTGATTAATACAGATGATGTTTTTTTTCTCCATAAAATATGGAGAATCTGCAATATAGTGTAACATTCACGCAAACCCAAAAGGATACAATTATTTATTTTTGCTGTACTCTATAGTTATTCTATGTACCTAGCTAGATAAGATATCTAACTAAATATCTATGTAGAAATACGGATAAAGAGACCACGCCACCGCATTGTTCAAAAATACGATATTTATGGATGAGAAGACACGAGGCAAAAATAATTAGGCTAGGCTAAAATAATTAGGTAAAAACAAGGTCAGAGAGACTGCTTAACTTGTGAGCTTACATCGAATAGATAGGTACGTGATGACATAATGGACTCGAAGCTGTTATTTGTGAAAATTAAGTTGATAATTAATTTCACTTTCAGCTCCTTCCGTAGCAAACTAAATTGAGCTGGTTAACCAAAAAAGAGCTTATTTAAAGTCAGTAGACGATTTATTTTTTTAAGCCTTAGACTCAAAATGGGACTATTAACCCTATTGTACCCGGCGAAGTGCGCGGATGCTCAGGTGAGGCGGGAATGAGCCTTGCGCGAGACCAACACGTGCTACCAATTTTAAGGTCTCAGCACACTTGACATCGTAAAGAATTAAAATTCTCTTGTGTAATCAAGCTCGTACTATGTAGATATACTTCGACTGCATGTTTAAGAGTTTGCCTGGCCGTTCAAAACTGCGCCCAGTGTTGTGAGATCTCACAACACTTTGTGTAATACACAATGTATAGCTAGCTGACAATGAGATAAGATATTTTAAGCGGTGCTGTGTAATAGCGGCGTCGTGTAAGTGAGATATGACCTCTATCCTCCTTGTATTCCTTTGCTCTCTTCGCTACATACGCAGAACTCCATGGTTACGCTTATAATTTTGTATAATGACATAATTATACTCAATTCCCAGAACATTTCATATGGTTTGTGTAAAATGCAAATCGAATACCACGTAAATGTGACAAGAATACGTGTAATTTTCTCCCAACAACTCATCATGTGGTGAGTTAAAAATACATTTTTAACATAAATAAGATCGTTAATTTAAGTAGTTTCAGTTCAATGGTATAATAAAGTAGTTTTTAATCCATGTTTCCGAAGCGAATTCCAAAACGTGTATAAAATAAAAAAGTAAGTAATGTTTTATTTATTTGTAGTAATTCAAATGTATCTACTGCATATCAAAGATATAAAATCCACAAACATTTTTTAGGTAAAAAAACGCAACCAATAGACAGACAATGGAATACTTTTGCTGAACGTATAACACTTGACGTACTGTAATGAAGTGATTACGACAAACACTGACTCATCCATACTGGCAAAACCATTCCCATAACCAATACATTCGCGATTAAATCACCAATTACTCAAGAACAAAAGACAGGCATCACAAAGAGTACAATAGAAAATAAGGCTGCATATTCCCTTGTAAATGATACTTGGAATCGCTGTCGAGTTGTATTACCAGAGTGTTTACACCGAGCAGCACACACTCAACATAATTTTAATATACGGACAATCTCTCTGTAAATGTCGTTGTTAGACAACGCTCTTAAATATGCGCTCAAAACCGGCCTAGTTTACAATAGCACTAACAATCGCAGTAATGACGCAAAGGGAATGTGAACACATTGCAGGCAAACACCCGAGAACGCTCAGCCTAGTCATAACCCTTAAAATTATAAAACTAAGCATAAAGTGCTTGCTTTAAAAGTGGTTGCTATTTTTATGGCGCATAGTTTAAAAAATAACAACTAATTTATTTATTTAAAAGTTTAACATAAGCTAAGCAAAGTCTTTTACTAAATTATTTATTTTATCATCGTCATCCATGACGAGGTCTTTATTTCATATAAAATCGTTGTTAAGTTTTGACGACTAAACGAAGTATTTATTACACCCATAAAAAGCCTTCTAGTGAAGTCACTAAAATATATTTTCTATGTATTTATAAAATACGACATTCATCATAACTAATTTCTATTTACTTTTTTTATGTAACTATTGCTTTTATTTGTTTAAGTATATAAAGTATTGCTTTAATTTATGTAAATAGCCACTTAATTATAGTTAGTTTTAATGTATTTAAACCTTACATTAAATCATCATGTCTTTAGGTTTATGAAAGTTTAATTAAATAGACACACGTCCAGTAGGAAATAATTTTGGAATCGCCATGCCGTTGGCGACAGAAACCTTATAAATACTTACATTTACAAAATTTTCTATACCTAATGGATTAAGGAGTTAGGTTGTACAGCGATTATTTACATAATGATATTAAGTATGTCTAATGTTATATACTTAACGCCGAATGCAAGTTTTAACATTCTTACTTTTCACACACAAACACATATTTTTCTGTAATTTCTCTTAAACCTTTATAAATATTACATGAACGCTTCCTTTTTGCAATTATGTCCTATAAGTGCGATTGCCGTAAAGAATGCCTTTAAAAGAAACGTAAAGGTCTCATTAAACAATTATCGCCATTGTAAACTTGGCTGGAGTGTTTACATACTTTAAGCGTAATACTCTGTATATTCGTACAAATATTTACTTATCTCTTACTATAAGAGTGGAGTGGTTGAATAAACACATCAAGGTTCCAATGACACAGCGTTATTGGCCGGTCATGGTTGATTGCATGGGGCTCAGAATTGCAATATTGATTCAATGCCAGCGGGACATTCGTAACGACATAGAATTCCTGGATACGAATAATAATAATTATTGTTCGTGATTACGAACAATTATAATTTTCAATAGAACTAAATTTTGTTGTTACAGCACATTATTACAAATTCAGCACAAATAATATACCTAAATCTTACCTTTCATCAAACGGTTTAATTTTTGGGAGTAATTGTGGAAGCCATTCAACCAGTTTAAACGTAGGTAATGCGCAAGCGTTCGATTAATTTTATTTTTAATTCATTATTGGTATAGAAAATACTAAGGTGACATTTGTAGGAGTTTAATATATAACTATGACAAGAGAAGAGTTCTATTACCAAGATAGCTCATATTTTAATAGCAACACGAATCCAAATTAGAAATTAATGGATTTGATTTTATGTAGCGGTTGCCGCTGTCTATCCCGACTGGACTCTCCAGTACATACAGTCAATGCACTATTGAAATTTATCGTATCCTGCGAATCTACCGCCTCCGAGGCAAGGGAGGGTCGACGACCTAGGAACGGCGTTAGGATACCTAGGTCGGTAGGTACAGTTTAGGTGCGCCGGCTGGATAGCACGACGAACCCGGATGCCTTGCATTTATTACTACAACATACTATTGAATGGAGGCACGCTCCTATAGACCCTTCGCGAACAAAGCCTTGCGTTGTATTCTGTGAGTTCGTTACAATAATAAGTGTGGTATAAACAAATGATGCATTATAAAAGCTATTCTGAAGACCCGTACGGCAATGACTACTAATATACACAGTGTAGTGGGTTCAATACTCACACAAGATACCGAATTCAATTATCTATAAATTGTTGGTTTTATGTGGCTATATCAGTAATGTGTATAAAACCAAACAGCCCAATGGATTGCAGGATTGCATCAAAAGCAAAGAAAATAAGGAAGTAAGCAAAATAAAATAAACAATTTTCTTTTATTTCATTTCTTAACTCCATTGAAGCCCGAGTGTTGGAAGTACTTAACGATAGAAAGATTTTATCGACCGCAGAGATCGATGAATGGACCGCAAGAAGCGAAATGAAAACAAACAATAAACGTATCTTCAACTAAAATGAACACGCGATTCTTTAAACATTGGCAATATAAAAAATTGGCGAATAAAATAGAGTAATAGAATAAACAGTGTCTGAATAAAAAATACAATGAGTTGAACGAGTTTTGTTTTTTAAGATACCTACTACTGGCTACTTGTGTTGCTAATTTATAAATTGAAAATTATTATTTATTTTAAGTCGACGCTGGTATTCTTGCCAGCCAATACAAAATACAATATTTTGTATTGACTGGCGAGAATACCAGCGTTGCAGATTATACAGCATCTTGACCTAGACAATCATCTTCACTAGAGATGTTGCGTCTCTCTGCGTTCTCTATCGTCAGTATCATGGGGAGTGTTCTGAGGAGTTGTTTGGTCTGATACCCGCTGCAGAATTTCACCACCTCGCCACAAATTGAAATTCCACCCTCACCAGCTCGATGTGTGGCGTTCTTCTACCGTACGATTCACACGCCATTTCCTGCCTCGTACGACCAAACTATGGAGCCAGCTACCTGCAGCGGTATTTCCAAACCAGTTCGACATTGGAATCTTTAAGAAACGAGCATAATTATTCAATGCACTTGTGATCCTTCGGGCATTGCAGGTGTCTATGGGAAGCGCGGTGATTACTAATCATCAGGTGAACCGCTTGTTCGTTTGTCTTCCTATGCTATACCTAAAAAAAGCACTAACTTACGCATGTGCCATATTTTTGTCTCCATAAAACAATAGCCACATAACTGTCAATGTTTTTATGATGTAAGTTTTTAAGGAGATGAAAATAAAGATATTTTCTTTCTTTCTTTTGTCTTTTTTCTAATTCCTTGCTTTTATCGAGCTATACCAGCCTGAAGAAAAGGGGTTATGGATTGAATAGAATTTAGCACGGAATCGCAATCGCGGAATTAATGATTTAGCGGAGCTAAGTTAAAAATAAAGATTTTATATTTAATCACATACGTCAGACGAGCACTTACAGCGAGCGTAATAGAATAAGTAAATCTTTGAGTAATGGTCTGACTACCGATCAAAGGTCATAATGATTTACCACAATTCTAATTCTAACATATTACGTATTATTTCTGTTACTCTCTGTCTACACTTATTGTGAACGGATATCGTTTCTAATACTTATCCTTGGTTACATCGAAGTAATTTTACATCGATGTACTGTCTGGCACCACGGAGGGCGCAGTAGGTCGCTTCTCTGCTGGCACGCGCCGCGTTCCGTAGGTTCGATGCACACATCATATGGAATGAAATACTTCTTTATTTCGTGTTAAGTACTTATGAAACGTCATTAAAAAAAAAACATTTTATGCAATTATTTTTGTGTGTGAATTAGAACAGCTCAGTTCCAAGCGGTTTGGTCGTCTTTATATTCAGATATTTTATAATATGCTTTTCAACACAATTTTGCTTTAACAATAATTTTAAACTTATTTATAGATAGGTTTCTTTTATTATAAGTGAGCGCGTTATAAAATTGTATACATTGCCCCATAAAACAGTTACTTATTTTGTGGAGACGAATGCTATGGACTACGAGATTATTCCTGTGTCTTGTATTTACAGAATGTATATCGCATTTATTACAAAATTTGACAATATTTTTATGGACATATAACAGACTTGCATAAATATATTGTTATACAACAGTTACAATGTTTATTTCTTTGAACCTTCCTCTTAGATAACTCTTGGACCGAGGTTATAATACCCTTTATAGCTCTATTCCGCAAAACAAATATTGTATTTAGGTTGTTACGGGTTCTGGTAACGCAGTAGAGGTTCTAGGTGCGTTTATTTCTCGAGTATTGCCTCGCTTCCTATGCCGAGTATGACCGACCAAAAACACGACACTGGCCTGAACATTAAGGGCTGCAGTCTTCCACGCTGTTCCCTCCGGTAGTGTGCAGGGCAGGCTGCGCGTAGCGGTGCAGATCCTCGCTGACGTTGGCTTCAGCTGGCAGGCGCCGGCGGTGTGTGTGATGAGCATGGCAGGGCCAGACTCTTCGGCAGAGGTGACGCCGAAGACGGTGCAGGGAAGTGTAACGGTCTAGGGTAGCGTAGCCCGGAGCTTTAAGGTAGACCTGGAACCCACAGCTGGGACCAGGATACACGTACAACGTAGATGTAGCACAAAGTTACGCACGGTAGCAATCAGTAGGTGTGAGGCGTCAAATTATCTTAACTGCATAAGCTGCTGAACTGACTTTGCCCGATAGCCTTTCTATATGTGGACCCCATTGTGCGCCAAAAGACAAAATACGCACCGAGAGTACAGCTGCTGGAGTCGCGTCGTAACGTCAATTTCAAGGCGTTTGTGGTGCGAGTCCCGACGTGCTTTCTGGATGTTGTGATGAAGGAGGACTTTTGGCCGAAGAGAGTGGTGTTCCGTCGCTTCCGCGGACAAGTGCCACACGAACGCACATCAACAACGTGCAAATGAAGCGGTACTAACATAGTTTATAAGTAGAGTCATTCGGGGTAACCGTACGCAGTGGGCAAGTAAGCGCACTGTGGATATCTTCGGAACGGATTGCGGGAGAGAGGTGGTTCATTCGGGTGAAACATGGGCCCCGAAGTGGCAAACTAGTTACGACACGACACTACGCCGCGTGAGCTTTCGTTTACTTTTTATTCTCAAATAATTACTTTTCCTAGTTTAATTGGTAATTTTTAGCATTTTGGCAAATCCTGTCACGTCCACGTTTGTGATCCAGTAATGGTAAGTAATATTTCTTTTTATAATTAGCATATCCTTGTAAATCTGTGAGAAGTTATTTTGAAGTTATGTTTGGTTCCTAAACATATAAAAAAAAATATTTGTATTTTGGATTCCTGGGGAAAGTGTGCGCGGGTAAGTATGCGCACACGTACACTTACCCCCATGAGCAATATTTTAGAACGATACAGAAAATCTTAATTAATTTACTGAGTAAAGCAAGATTTTTATATAAAACTTCAAGGTACTTAATACTAATATTTTTTTATTAATATGTTGATCATTATGCCGCGAACATATATTAGGAAAAAACCTGAACTAGCACCAGTGACAGATAACCAAATTGCTAAGGCTAAAGAACATAATATATCCGAAATGGAAAAAGTAAGAGAGCTGCTGCAGCTGCCAATGCTATTGATATCAGTAAATCCTGTCTGCGCAAAAGACTTAAACTGGTTAGAGCTGCAGATTCAATGGGCCGCTGAATTGGTCGCCAAAGCAAACTGACTGAACTTTGTGATTAAGATAATTGAGATTGACCTCAAATATATAAGTTAACTCAATACTTTTGTGACTGAAAATTAAGACCAAGTTAAGAGTAGGAGCTTCGAAAAAATGTTGACAGAAAATATTATTTTCTAATTGTTTTTGTATTATACTAAGGAATGCGTTTACTTACCCCATATGCGTTTACTTACCCCACATGAGTGCGCACGCTTACCCGCTATAAGGGGCAAGTGAACGCATTCCGATTTTTTCTCTATAATTCCTTATTACAAAAAGATATACTTTTAATTTGTTTACTTTTCTATTTTTATTTACAGGTGAATAAATGCTCTATTCAAAGATTATTTTTTTATTTCTCTAGCGTTAATATTTAAAGCACAGTAAGATCTGAAAGGCAAAAGTGCGCACAGTTGCCCCGAATCACTCTATATTTATACTAACAACCACTGTATGTATGTTAGACTGTAAGGTATTTATCTGTGCGTCTATGCCACGCGAAATATAATGTTTGGTTTAATTGATTGATTTATTGTAATTTTGTATCAAGCATAATACCTAAGAACATGGTTGTCTCGACGAGCTCAATGTACATTGGTTTCCATATGTTTAACATTGGTCATTGAACATTTTAAAAGTTTAACTTTCTTATTATAAGCAATAGATTATTAACATTAAACCAATGAACAACTTTAGATGTGATAACGTAATATATGTGAAGTTCCCAAATTAATGTGCTTAATCTGTGTTTTCGTTAAAGGCAGCGATAGTCTAGTGGAAATACCAACAGACTCCCGTGCAGAGGGTATCGGGTTCGAATCCATGGCGCGCACCAATGACTTTTCGGAGTAATGTGCGTATTGAATTATTAAGTATCGCTTGTCCCGTGCCTCGGAGAGCACGTTAAGCCGTCGGTCCCGGTTGTCATGAAGATCTTTGACAGTCGTTAAAGGGCGTCAGTAACTCTAAATAAACTGACACTAGTCTTAACCATGGAATATCGCTATCCCTTCGGGTTGCGGAGGTCAGACAGGCAGTAGCTCTGTGGAAAAGCTAATATTCAGCCAAATCCGGTCAGACTAGTAAGCGGACGCCAGATTGAAACTTGGATAACGCTAGGAGGATGATGAATCTGTGTTTTCATTGTGTTTCACTATTTCAATATTTGTAGAAGTAATTGCGACACAGGTAGTTTTTCAAGTTATAGGCGAAGTTTAAATAAAATCAAGGCAGTAATATACAATTCTATCTATCTATCTATAACGTCACGCCTGTCTCCCATTGGGGTAGGCAGAGACTATGGAACGCCACATGCTTCGGTTCAAACATACCTCTTTCGCTTCATCGACATTCATTAACCTCGTCATGCATGCGCGTCGGTTATAGGTACTTTTTATTTTGCCCTTTATCAGTAGATCACCTATTTGGTCGGCGTACGTCCGCCTAGGGCGTCCCCTACCGACATTTCCATTTATTCTCGCACGATACACTCCTTTCGTATTTCTTCTTTCATCCATCCGCTCCAGATGTCCAAACCAACGTAACATTCCTTTTTCAATCTTTGTCACTACATCTTCTTTTAGACCACACTTTTCCCGTATCACACTGTTACGCACTTTATCTTTCAAACTTATTCCGCACATACTCCTTAAAGCTCTCATCTCCACAGCATTGATTCTACTTTCATGCTTCGTCTGCCATACCCATGATTCGCTACCATACATCAGTGTTGGCGCCAAAACTCCCTGCAGTACAGCAAGACGAGCCTTGCTTGGGATAATTTCGCTACTGATGATGGACCGTAAGGCGCCATTCACACTATTGCCTGCTTTCACTCTCCTTTCAACATCTCCCTCACATTTCCCATCTCTCGTAAACAAAGACCCTAAATACACAAACTCATTCACTTGTTCCACTTTTTCATCTCCTATCATTATGTTACATTCAGCTATACTGTTTTCCCTCTCTATGATACAATTAACTGCTGTAAAAGCATAGTTAATTTGATGTATCTACTTGAATTCTCTTTCTAATCGCTATCCAAACGCACTTTGCTCTACTCTATAAAAAACTGATACAATTTTCTTTGAAGTCAATCCGTTCGCCATAACAATATATCATGATGCACACAACATTAATGTAATGATGGTAATTCTGCGTTAGACCATAAAATAGCGAGCGAACGATGCAGCGAAAATCAATGTAAGATTTTTGAACAAACCAGAGCTAGCCTTAGATACTACAATGTTTCATAAAGAGATTAGGAGGACGAACCATAAATTAATGTTTTAGACGTTCCATATATTTTGTTTAATATTCATATTTGCATTGCCACCGTGGACCCAAGTGTTACACATTAAGTTATCGAGTTGACAATTTGTTGTAACCCATACAAAGTTTATTTTGAGTTGCATTTTCTTAATTACTTCGTCGGGGTTATAACCTACAGCAAGTTTCGTGCTATACAGCATAGGTTTAAAGCAGACTTTTGAGATGTCAAACGTGAGGTTAAACTACAGTTCAACTTTGAAATTACATAGGTATGTAAGACACAAATGTTTAATACACACGCCACACTAAGCAACAGGAACCTTTTGGGAGCTTTATGCAACTTCCACACACTTCAGGTCACACGTAACTTCTTCCTTATAATTAAGGTACGTGAGCCTACATTTGAATTTCGAAAATAATTTTATAATAAATGTCATTCACTTGCAGAAGCAGCCTCGCCAAGATAGGTCAGTGACGTCAAACACTGATCAATTTCAAGAGAACCCAAATTCTCTAGCTCTCTGCTTACATTACCATGAGTAAGTACCAAAGATAAACACAAACACGAACTCATTTGATTGTGTAATGTGATGCATGTGGCCAAGCCCTGCAGCCTTTAGCTTATTATACTTTGTAAATACCTGCTACAATAATACGTCCATTATGGAAGCTCTACTTATGCAACATTTAATGCATCAATGTTCCATACAGAGGTCATTTCCATAAATGCCACATTTATGAACTTGCTACCGTTTTACGTCATAATGTTCTCTACTTGGCTCTCTCTTCGTGATGACGTAATATACTTTTATTGCAGCGGTGAATGTTACGTGGGTAGATAATATGAAAGCACTAACATTTCTTTACTATCTGGACGAAAGGTGTTGCGGTTTAAAATTGTATTTTTGCCAGTATCCACTAGCCGGGTTCTGAATGTTTTTGGTTACTTACAATGTGCGGTCGTAGCTTTGGTCAAACGATTATTGTCTATTTTGGATTGTCTTCGTATTTTATAGAATAATAGTTGTATCCCATGTTAACCCAATTACCCAAGGAGATCAGAATCAATAAATGGGGTACGGAATTTGGATTGCTCATTTCCTCTTTTACGCCCGTTTCCAATCCTCATCATCCCCGCTAGGAGGATGATGACGCCTGTTTCCAATATTTTATCTATCGAAGGTTAATAATTAGGCATATGACACAGAAAGCTCCAAACAAAATATCAAGAGATGTTTACCGTGGCACGAAATTCGATAATTCTGGTTGGCATTTCATATGCATCGAACACCCACCAGTATGTCATTTACTTTGAAATAAATAAAAAACAATTCCAAGCAACTGACAGGACAGAAGCTTAACATAATATTTAAATATTACTTACACAGTCGAATCCGCCGGTGCAACAAATAAGTCGTCTATAAAACTAGATTTTAAGAGCAGGCAGCAATAATCTAATAATAAATGAAACCACAGCCAGGCAGGTTTAGCACCTTTAATATTTTCACTAAGTTATATAAAGGATACGTAGTAAAAACGTTGAAAACAGCTTATCGATTTTTTACAGATAAGATTTAAAACAACTCTGTCATTTTTAACACGCTTTTATTAGGTCGTCGTGTATGTAACTAACTAGATATGTAATGGAATCTAAGGTAACTATTTTAACCATCTTCTAAGGGTCGTAGCGTAATGAAAACTGGCAGCTGTATGTATTTCTGATGATAATTAAATAATATGGTACTGGCGAACTGATCTGATGATGGAGCCGGAAGATATGACCTGGAACTTCATGATGAAAAACGTATCATAGCTGTTTTGGATTTCTTATAAAAGTCTTGTAATGAACTTTGACTACAATTAGGTTTCAAGGACTGATGATGAAGCCGGAAGATAGGCACTGGCATTCCATGATGGAATATCGTATCATAGTCGTGTTTGCACTTGTGAGAAAGGCCACGTAATGAACTTTGACTACAATTAGATTTCAAGGTCTGATGATGAAGCCGGATAATAGGCACTGGCATTCCATGATGGAATATCATATCATAGTCGAGTTTGCATTTGTGAGAAAGACCACGTAACGAACTTTGACTATAATTAGGTTCCAAGGTCTGATGATGAAGCCGGAAGATAGGCACTGGCATTCCATGATGGAATATCGTATCATATTCGTGTTTGTACTCGTGAGAAAGGCCACCTAATGAACTTCGTTTACAATTAGGTTTCAAGGTCTGATGATGAAGCCGGAAGATAGGCACTGGCATTCCATGATGGAATATCGTATCATAGTCGTGTTTGCACTTGTGAGAAAGGCCACGTAATGGACTTTGGACACGATCAGGTATCAAGGTTATGACAAACCAATTATATATTGTAGACCACGCAGTGGTGTGGTTAGACTTCGTACTCTTGCGGCTGGACAGGCGTATGTGGCCCTGAGTGGAGTAAAATCACTTAGTGGTATTGTGATTGAAGAGCTAGATTGTTATAAGCTGACAGATAAAACACCATGCAATACAGACCCACAGGCGGAGATGGAGAGGATGCGGGCTCATTCGCCTACTTAAAATAAATGTACATAAATAGATAGATTAGATAGATAGATTATTCTTTATTGTACACCTTACAAAAATTACATTATAAAACTAAATAAAACACAAACAGAATGTACAAATGGCGGCCTTATCGCTGAAAGCGATCTCTTCCAGGCAATCTTAGGATGGACTGTTGGTAAATAAGCGTAGCGCGATAAATGGTGCAGTTTCAAAGACAACCAGAATAATATCCTTATTAAAATACAAGAAGTTCATAGACATACACAAACATATATACATACATATACCTACACACAAACAATAATATATACATATTTATAATATATATATATATATATATATATATATATATATATATATATATATATATATATATATATATATATATATATATATATACACATATATATATGTGTATATATATGTATATATAATACATACTATAAATACCACGTAAGATGTCAAATGAATGAAAGATAGTGCGTTTTTATCAAAGCTTTAAATATACTTGGCGATTTTGCTCTACGAATGTCTTAAGGCAATGCATTCCACAGGCGCACAGCTTGGACAGTAAAAAAATTGTCAAAATAATTAGTGGAATGCATTGGCATCTCCAGCTTCAAGTCCACAGACGAACTCAAGGACCTTAAATGTGTGTAATGAAGGAACTTAAAACGTTCTTTAAGATAAGAGGGACTATTGGGATTAAACAGGATATTATACAGTAACGTAAGAATGTATTTCTGCGAAGGCAAATTGGAAGCCACTTGAGCCTGTTGCGGAATTCTGAAATATGATCATATTTGCGTTAACCAAATATAAAACGTATGCAGAAGTTTTGGAGACGCTCAAGTTTGTTTAATTGCTCCTCGGTGGGGTCAAGATAGCTGACATCAGCGTAGTCAAGGATCGGCAGAAGCAAAGACTGTGCAAGCGCAATCTTGGTAGCAATTGGAAGGAAATTGCGTAACTTTCGTATTGATGCGGCTGAAGCAAACAGTTTTCGACATGTTTCTTGTATTTGAAGTCGCCAGGACATGTTTTCCTCCATATGTATATCCAAATTTTTAACAGTTTCAGATCTTTACCATTAAAACTGATTTGTGGTAGCCCAGACCAGACAATTTTAGCTAACAATCTTGGGCTGCCAAAATCAATCAGTTGGGTTTTTTCGGGGATTACTACGAGTCCATACTTCTGAGTCCATTCACAGATCCGCTCGAGGTCCGAGTTATATAGTCTTGCAAGCTTCTGCTAGATTGTCAAAGGGAGCTTGCGTGTAAATTTGTAAATCATCTGCGTAAAGGTGGTAGGATGAAACTAATTGGTTTGAAATAGCATTTATAAATATTGCGAAGAGTAAAGGGGATAGCACGCCACCCTGTGGTACACCTGCATTCATGTTAGACCAAGTGGAATAAGTATCTTCCATGCGGATAAGTTGCCGGCGACCAAACAGGTAACTTTGAAACCAGTCAATTACCGATGGAGATATGTTAAGAGAGCTGAGGATGCCAAGCATGACGTGCAAATCCACGGTGTTGAACGTATTACTAAAGTCAAGTAATACATACATATACTTACGCCTTTTTCCCGCCGGGGTAGGCAGAGACAACAGAACGCCACTTGGTTCTATCCTTACAAACCTCACGCGCGTCCTCTACACTCATTACTCTTTTCATACATGCTCGCCGGTTTCGGGTACTTAGGACCTTGCCGTTTTTTTAGGACGTCCCCAATTTGATCGAGGAATGTCCGACGAGGTCTGCCGCGACCGACTTGCCCACACACATTTGCCTTATAAATCTGATTCGTCATTCTTTCTTCACTTATTCGCTCCACGTGTCCAAACCACTTCAGCATTCCTTTCTCAATCGTAGCCACGACATCTTCTTTTAGACCACTCTTCTCTCTTATAGTTACACTCGGAATTCTATCGATCAGTCTCACCCCACACATACTACGCAGTGATCGCATCTCAACTGCGTTAATTTTTCTGCCATACCCAACTCTCACTTCCATACATCAACGTGGGGACAAGCACTCCATTATGAACCGCCAATCGCGCCTCTTTTGGCACAGTCTGGCCGTTCAAAAATAAATGTATAAATGTTAAAAATATTTCGTTTTCAAAGACCAAAAAGTATAAAATAAATTAATAGTTTAAAAATCACTACAAAAACACGCTTTTATAAATGCATGTAAAAACAAAAAAAAAATTATGGATCGTTCAAGTTGTCTCTATTTCTTGGCTAAAGTGTAAACTATGTGCTTTTTATTATAATATTTGATTGTAAAAGCGTGGAGCGCTGGAACAGGAAAGACGTTCTTGTTTAACTTGTTCAAATATCAAGTGAACAGATGTTACGGGAAGTAGGTTCCACAGATTGGCGCTCTAAGCGCTCTTACTGGAGTCGCAGCACGAGTAGTAAGTGGCTCTACATTAAATAGGACTATTTAAACTGGTACTTTGAACGGACGTTCAAAGTACCAGTTTGTCGAACTCAGACAAAACATGCGCCATCAGCGAGGAAGACGACATTCACCGACATTTTTAACACCTCTTCTTTCAGGAAATTAATTATATAAGGGTAAAGCGGCAACAGTGGCAAAATGTACAGTTCTTGTTCGTGGACGAGATATCTTTGGTTCCCTTTGGTAACCCTTTGGAGGCATAAATGCTTTGCTCTTGTGAGGCCTCATGCAGCTTCCGCCAGGAAGGTAGTATTATTATTTGTTAACAATAAAGTCTTTTCTGTTCCAGCGCCCCACGCTTTTACAATCAAATATTATAGCACATAGTTTACACTTCAGCCAAGAAATAGAGACAAGTTGTCTCTATTTCTATAACGTGTAATATAACGTGTTTTTACGTGGATTTATAAAAGCGTGTTTTTCTAGTGTTTTTTCAACTATTAATTTATTGTATAATAATATATGCCTTGACACGCACACTGAAAAGAAAGAAATAATACCACTAAGCAAAGATCTGCGTTGAATATACAGGGTGTCACAAGACCCATCACCAAGCCGAAGTCTACTCGTTTTGGATATCATGCCAAGTCATACTAAGCAAAAATAAAACTTGGGAAATGATTTTTTTTCAAATAATCACATTTTTTAAGCCGCAATTAAGATTGTGCGCGTACAATTTTCGAAATATCTACTTATCCATGGGTGCATAGGACATCCGTGGAACAGGTTGGCATGGTATTTAATCAATATCTCCTGAACCAGTAATTTCTCAGGTATGGCGCCGAAGTAAAAAAAGTTCGTAATGATTGGTATAATAGGTGGTTTCAGTTTTCGTTAAGGGTCTTTTTACACCCTGTATGTACACGTATGAATGTAACCTTACCTAACCCAACTTAGCACTCATGCCAATTCAACTAGGTATGTGCAAATGATGGGCTCAATAATACAAGTTTCTAAGTTTCTACAATCGCTATAAATGGACTTTATTTTTATGAGCCGACTTACGCACCTAGACCTATCTGTAAATTCTCAAAGCGGTGGTCTAGACGCCCACACTTCGCCAGCAATGTTTCAAGTCCCACGTAACAAACTGCGAGCCTATTGTTTACTACAAACCACATTTCTAGACCTTTTGCTCTTAAGGATTCCTTCACTGGAAAATAACAATAACAATAAGCGACACGATTCAATCCTGAACAAAAGTAAATAATCGTTATGCGACTCAAACTTTGCACTCGGTCTAAATGTTGTGGACACACTGAAAAGAAAGAAATAATACCACTAAGCAAAGATCTGCGTTGAATATACAGGGTGTCACAAGACCCATCACCAAGCCGAAGTCTACTCGTTTTGGATATCATGCCAAGTCATACTAAGCAAAAATAAAACTTGGGAAATGATTTTTTTTCAAATAATCACATTTTTTAAGCCGCAATTAAGATTGTGCGCGTACAATTTTCGAAATATCTACTTATCCATGGGTGCATAGGACATCCGTGGAACAGGTTGGCATGGTATTTAATCAATATCTCCTGAACCAGTAATTTCTCAGGTATGGCGCCGAAGTAAAAAAAGTTCGTAATGATTGGTATAATAGGTGGTTTCAGTTTTTGTTAAGGGTCTTTTTACACCCTGTATGTACACGTATGAATGTAACCTTACCTAACCCAACTTAGCACTCATGCCAATTCAACTAGGTATGTGCAAATGATGGGCTCAATAATACAAGTTTCTAAGTTTCTACAATCGCTATAAATGGACTTTATTTTTATGAGCCGACTTACGCACCTAGACCTATCTGTAAATTCTCAAAGCGGTGGTCTAGACGCCCACACTTCGCCAGCAATGTTTCAAGTCCCACGTAACAAACTGCGAGCCTATTGTTTACTACAAACCACATTTCTAGACCTTTTGCTCTTAAGGATTCCTTCACTGGAAAATAACAATAACAATAAGCGACACGATTCAATCCTGAACAAAAGTAAATAATCGTTATGCGACTCAAACTTTGCACTCGGTCTAAATGTTGTGGACAATCACAGCGGCTTCACAAAAAGTATACAATTCAAACTGTTCAAATTCCGATTTCATTGTAAGACCAATACCTTCACAATATCGACGCCGAATACCTATTTGTTATTCTACTCTTATCAACTTTAGACAGAACATACAAATTTACTAAATCCAGAACTACATTGCCTCTCAAAATTCCGGGAGCACAATAAAATTGTATTTAAACGTGCATCAAGTACCGACCTAATGTTTATATTTCCCACAGAGCGCTCAAAACGTATTCAACGTGACTTTATCACATAAAAGTCATAACAAACTAGTCTTACCGACAAACCAGTATGCACGGTGGTGCATGCTTAGAGAATACTAAGCATTAAAAAAAAGAATAATCTCATGCCCACTTGTCATCCTCCACAAGCGGCATATATTTAATACTTACTGTTCTTAGTTTATATATTTAGTCTTTTGTTTTCTCTCATCGAATATTGAAGTATTCGATGAGAGAAAACAACACTTAATGTATGGCAAAATTGGCAAATAATTTGTATTACAAGATGGTAGATGTTATGCGAACCATAGTAACATGAGTTATTTCAACGTACCTATATTCATTATGAAAGCGAATGCATTAGCAACTATTCCTATGTCGCGGTGATCACCCATGATAGCAAGATTAGTTTTGTCTTATATTCCGATTCCAGCCCGCCCTGAGCCATCTATTAAAGAACATTCTTACCTTCATATTCGACCTAATAATGGTGATAGGATAGATTAACGGAGAGAGATGAGATTAAGAGATATATTAACAAATTATACATCTTACTATAAATTCCAAACATAATATGAGTACTTGTGTGTTAGGAGCGGTGTCCGATCATTTGACAAAAAAACAAATGAAAAATTTTCATTTGACAAATAACATTTGACAAAATTATACTTGATAAATTTATTATTTTACAAACTATTGTTTAATAAACTACTCATTAGACAATATATTTACTATAAAAAAGTTATTATGCTAAAACATTAATTTAGAAATTGATTATTTTTTTAAACATGTTATTTGGCAAAACAACGTAAAGCATAAATAACATTTGACAAAATGCCTTGCTTGGTAAATATTTTACGAACCAAAATCTACTATAATACAACAATCTTTGGGTAGGGTCAACTGAAACAATGGCTGGTTAGGTTAGGTTAGAACTGCGACCACAACGCCAGAACCGAATTCTACTTATTTCGCTTAATTCAGGCAGTGTGTATTTTTTTTTAAAGACTTAAGTATCTATGGAATTAGTATTAATACAAAATTATTACTTGCCTATAAATAATCTGTCCAAGATGAAAATTGCAACCATGCAGTTAAATATTTTCAATATTTCGCGTAAGTATTGGTTAGAAATTAGTTATTTTTAAAATCTAATAATTTGTCTTCTAGCTTTTTGTACAATCACCAATTTGGCAAACGAATTATTTAGTTAAATGATTATTTTTAAAATAATTATTTAACATTTTAATTTTTTTCTAAGTAAAACATTTGCGAAACTTGTATTATGTCAAATGATTGTTTTTAAAGTAATATGTTTGCGAAATGAAAGTTTGTCAAATGATTAGTTTTTCAAACGTTGTTTGTAAAATGATCTTTTGTCATACGTTTTTTGTCAAACAATAGTGAACCGTTAGGAGCATTTTCTCAAAATAGAATTCGCAAATATCTCTGGTTCCTTAGATCAAACCACACTTCTAGTATAAATGCTTTGTGGAACGTTCAGTATCAGATTGTATTGTCCAACCATCAAGGTATTTACTAACAGCTACGGTCATTTCGCTTAATTTAAAATCCATAAATACGAGTATTTTATGTGATTATTTACACAAAGAAAGTTTATTAAATATTTTGTTGCTAATAATATTTTATTACCATTTATGTACCGAGTTATTTAATTCGTATGTCCGCCTTAAGTAATAATTCTATCCTATAATTGTCCTGTGTGAAAAGCAATGAAACTGCATTAAAATCTTTATCGCATGGTACATCATCCGCTGAAGTGATTACTTCCTGCCTTCAAACGCATTTGTTCCGTCTATTTATATGGGTGCTAATAAGTAAATGTAAATTCCACGTACTAGTTTTATAGCCCATTTGGGATTCTTCCTGTAACAGACGCATCTCTGTCTAATTATAATAAAATATCCAGCTCCTGCAATGTTATAAAATGCTGATTAAATCCATGCAGCGATCGCGCAGTGCAGGCTCTAGAATTGCCAGGCTGAAGTCTTATGTTTAATTATTTAATCAGGCAAGACCATATATTGGTCATCCCTCTAATTTTCGTAAGCGTACGTAAGCCAAATCATAAATTAGTATATTAGTTCGTAGATCTGATACAATGATAGGTATTCTATTTTAAGCGTTACACAGTGGTTGAGATCTGATAATAGGTATTTGGTGGACGTCTACTGTTTATGTATAACCTATTGCCGATGCGAAGACTCTGCATTTTAATAGTTTACGGACCGAATGTATGTCGTCGGGCGTACGTATAGGTCATAGATGAGAGAATAGTATCAGATGGAACGCACGGCACAGTTGCGTGCGGCCACTAAAGCAAATACAAAATTGAAAAGCGAATACAAACTCGTCTCAGTGCGCTACGACGCATCGTACAGTTCACGCGTCACGATCACTTCAACTTTTAAATTCTCAAAATGCCGTCAAGCGTTCTTAAACACTGTAAAAGTTGTTCCTAAAAACAAAAACAGGAAAATGGAATATCTTTTCACAGGTAACTATTGATAATTTGACTGTTTCCTAATTTAATTTCAATAAAATTCGTATTTGTGCAAGAAATATGTAAGTGTTGCCAGTTTTTGTCGACGCCGTTCTGCCTGAATTAGAGAAAATGCACTTGTCAATTGATTATGTGATAATGATTGTCATGTTAATGAAAAATACATTACCGTATTATAAAAGTATATTGTAGATATATCTTCTTTCTCATAAATATAGCAATAGAATTTCAATTTCCATTAGTATATACCTTACATAATATTGTTTTGAGTTCGATCCCCAAACGATCCAAATATTCGTGTACACCCTGCTACTCGTCAAACTTATACACTTTGACCTTTGCACCGTTCTTATGGCGTAAAGAATAAGTATCAAAATCGTACAGCAAATGTTTAGCTTGACTTGGCGCCGTGTGTACATACATACTTATGGCGTAGGGAATAAGTATCAAAATCGTACAGCAACTGTTTAGCTTGACTTGGCGCCCTGTATACATATATACTAATGGCGTAGGGAATAAGTATCAAAATCGTACAGCAACTGTTTAGCTTGACTTGGTGCCGTGTGTACATACATACTTACGGCTTAGGGAATAAGTATCAAAATCGTACACAACTGTGTAGCTTGACTTGCACATATTTTCTTATTTCTCGTTTTGCCCGATCCCGTGGGAATTTCGAGAAATCCCGTCTTGGTGCACCCCTACGGTTCCCAAGAAACATACATGCTAAATTTCAGCTTCATGCGCCGAGTAGTTTCAGCTGTAGCTTGTCTGTCAGTCAGTCAGTAACGCAAGGATTTTATATATACAGATTTACGAAGTAGTTAAAAATTAACTCGGTACCTACATTTAAGAAATGTATTTATAAAAGCATTAATTAAATCCATGGTAAATTCTTCAAAACCGCAAATGAATATAAGAATATTACATAACTATATGCAAAATACTGGGAGATTATTCATAATCTGGCAACTTTTCACACACATAGACGCGCGTGTCCGTACAGTGCCAGTCGCCAAAGGTCACGCACACATAGCTGTCAACGTGCCACGCTTAGTTGGACGAATACGCTACATCTGATTCTTGTTAATAAATCTATGGTATAGGTATTATCAAAACTTTACATTCTATATGAATTAATGAGTTATGTGACTCGATTTGGATTCAAAGTACAGATATATATATCGTAAAAAGTGGCTTGCCGGCCAAAGCCCATGTTATGTCCCTGGATTGTCCCAGTTATTAAACCTACCTTTGATCGCAGCGTCAAATCTCAAAGACAGACACATCGCTATTGTTCCTGTATACCAAAATAACAGTTATAGTACTGAAGATGCGGAGGTGTATGAGCAGTGTGAGTACAATATACGACCCGAGAGTGGGCGGGCAGCTCAGTAAGTGAAATAGGAGTTGACGCCTCCCTTGCCTGGCTCTCGTACTTTATTATGCTTAAGTCCCTTGTTTATTCCAACGAATACTTTATCTAAAACTTCACGTGAACGCTGTAAATTATGGCCTTGATTTTGAATAGATTTTGAAAATAAAATGAACGTAAGTAGTTTTTTAATAGTCTTTATCTTAATATATAAAATCCTTGCGTTACTTACTGACTGACAGACACGCTACAGCCGAAACTATTGGGTGCAGGAAGCTGAAATTTGGCATGTATGTTCCTTGGGGACCGTAAGCGTGCACTAAGAAGGGATTTCTCGAAATTCCCACGGGATCGGCCAAACGGGTGTATTAAAAAAATTGCAGGCGTAGCTGCTGGCGTCCTCTAGTTAAAATATATTTTTGGTGATATTGAAATTTACGAAAGGTTCTATGCCGTGATCTTCTGTGAAATGAGTTGACAGGCGAAGAGAGACCGAGAAAATCACAATCGACCTCAACGGTCGTTTCAGTGTGATTTTCTGTGATTGTGTTATTTTAGACGTCTCTGATTAGACAACAGTTACAAGCGAAATACTGTAATACCGCGTTAGTTACCTTGTTCAGCTTCTAAAGACCGTAGCGTGATGTTACATAACCTCAAGCTATCCTCATAAATGTGACTGTCATATATAAAAAGGATTTTTCTACTATAGCTTTACTTACACCACCATATTTAGCTTTACTTTGACCCAAATTGAAATCCATAAAGTCATAATAAGACGTGTTTTAATATCGCTAATTAAGTCTTACATAATGCATATTTATTCACTAGAGTACGAGTAAGTATAACTGATTGGCATCAGACTCAAAAAATTGAATTTTTCAGATATTTTGCGTTTCAACAATTTAAAATGTTGATATACATATAAAAGGTCACGAACATGCAAGACCAAAAAGGATGACTACTCAGCCAACTCAAGTTCGAAAATACTATTTATCAACATATGTATATTGTACTTTCGACTGCCTCCGTGGTCCAGTGGTTAGCGTATGCGACTGCTGATCGGAGGTCCCGCGTTCGATTCCCGTTTCGAGCAAAAGTGTTACTGGGGTTTGCCGAATTCTCAGTAGCAGCACGAAGTCTAGTGATGTTCCCAGTAACTCGTAGGCTCACCCCCTCTTACGTGGGACCTAAAAATTCATGGCGAAATGTGGGTGTAATATTACACCTCTGCCTACCCCTTCGGGGATACAGGCGTAAGTCTATAAAAAATATATTTAAAAAATAAAACATTCGTGACGCTGCCCAGAAACGAAACATGGGTACAGACAGGTCAAGTTTAGCTCTAAATTAGATGACGAAGAACCAGTAATATACACCTAGTCCTATACAGAACAAAATACCAACAATGTACAAATATCCCTGTACCCTCCTTGCGGTGACGGGTTATGAATACGAAGTGTCACTATCCCATTTCATATCGTGGGTCTTGTAAAGATATTGGTACCCTATTCCAGCGTGGTATAGGAGACGAAATCCTTCTCGGATTGACTCACAATGGTACTTTTATTCTTGAAACACAAATTAGGGGAGTCTAAAGCTCATTAGTGGACTGTACTGTGAAATACCTACTATTGCAGGCGCTGTGTTATAAATATAATCTATTAGATACAGACACTCGACATAACTCCTGTAAATATTTATATAAAAGGCGTCCTATCCTACTATAATCTATCTACATTACCTTATCAGCGTTAGAATCTCACAGAAGCTCGTTCATCCGGTCTGCTAGCGATTGCATAAAAACGTGCAATTATCTAGCTTGCAAATCAAGGAATCAAACGTTACGTCACCTCTCCTGTGATATACGACTGAATTAATTAATGTTAGCCTAGTTCATTTATTTCTAAATGTTTAAATTTAATGTAGCTAACTAACATAATAACTGATTGGCCTACTATTAGATAGATAGTGATCCTAACCACCAAGCTGAAGGTCTGGAATTCGATACTTACCCAGGATTATAAGTACATATTCAAGAATGTAATTATAAGGCTTTAACTACTTTAGAATCTGATAGCCGTGTGTCAGTTCATCAGTTGTCTTATAAATAACTTTATTTTATTTATAGACTCACGCCTGTATCCCCGAAGGGGTAGGCAGAGGTGTAATATTACACCCACATTTCGCCTGGAATTTTTAGGTCCCACGCAATAGGGGGCGAGCCTATTGCCGTACCGGGCACATTACCAGACTCCGTGCTGCTACTGAGAATTTCCTAAATAAGTAAGTATTTTTATATTAAACTCGTAATTAATGAGTGTCCATGGGGATCAGTGAACATTTTCTGTCTAATTGATCCTATCAGTCATGAGGTCCATGTTTAGATATTGTGTCCCCTGTATAAAAAAGTGAAACAAAGACTGTAACAAATCTAAGCGGTGTCATTAACCAAAGTGTATCTGACTCTTGTATAGGTAACTTGGTGTCGCCATTTCCTCCTTACAGAACAATAGTGCAACCTTCACAATATAATTCCTAGTATGATAGACGCCTTGCAACCTGCAGCTTGTTTAGACTTGTCTGGATACAGTTACAATGGTCGTTTATGCCATCCATACCAGATGTTATGTTTCCGGAAACATTTCATTACTGTTCTTACAAAGGTCAACTGCATGTACCTTTCTATGAAAATAGCATACCTAACCATTTATTTTTCATAATGATTTTAAATCAATCACCACACGAGTTCCTAAGAAAAAAGAAGTGACCAACAGACAAAGAGACGGTCGGGTGGACCACAAAGTAATATCCTAGTTATAGAAACCTAAAGTAAGTATTCTATTTGACCTTGCGATGTAAATACGACACTGTAAAAAGTACTATCACCTATTTGCGTTACAAGATTTAGATTCTATAAATCTAAGTAGTACAAGTAGAATTCTAGCAAAATTATTTGGGGAACCTCCTTGGCTACTTGCCTACGTAATACTGGAGTCGTTTCTACAATTCGATATGTGATACACAAGTTGGTGTGTTGAGCTTGGGTGTCCTTTTTGTACGTTGGTTGAGTTTATATAATCCTTCTCGATATAAGTGGGATTAATTCTTAGGGAGCATTGTCTTTTTCAAAAGATAGAGAACATACCCACAACTGCAGGTATGTAGTTCTAGGCAGTAGTTCAGTCTTTCAGTTTGCACATATCCACCTTATCCAACAAAATTAGTGCCATCATCTTAGAAGAAAGACTTTCCCTGCTGGACATAAGTCTCACTCGAGTCTCTCTCGTTTCTGTATTTTTATCACAAATATACCAAATTTAAGCAAGTATGCAAAGCTAAAAAAGTAATACCTAATGCAAAGCTCAAAAAAGCGCAAAGATTTTGACTCTTGTAGTATTTGACTTATATAATTATGTCAATGTCATGGCCGTGTGGATAACGGCATAGAATACAAGTGTCACCACCCCCTATCTTCCCGTGGGTGTCGTAAGAGGCCACTGAGGGATAACACGATGCAAATACCATCTTTGCGTAGAGACGGAAAACTCGACATCAAACCCTACACGACTGCCTCGTTGGTCTCGCGGCATAAATGTGCGCGTGGGATCGGGAGGTCCCGGGTTCGATTCCTGGGTCGGGCAGTGTTATTGGATTTTTCTGTCATGAAATTCTCAGTAGCAGCACGGAGTCTGGAAATGTGCCCGGTACGGCAATAGGCTCGCCCCTTATTACGTGGGACTAAAGTATATCTGGCGAAAAGTGGGTGTAGAAATACACCTCTGCCTACCCCTTCGGGGATAAAAGAACACAAATGTTTAATACACACGCCACACTAAGCAACAGGAACTTTTTGAGAGCTTTATGCAACTTCCACACACTTCACGTCACAAGTATCTTCCTTATAATTAAGGTACGTGAGCCTACATTTGAATTTCGAAAATAATTTTATAATAAATATCATTCACATACAGAAGCAGCCTCGCCAAGACAAGTCAGTGACGTCAAACACTGATAAATTTCAAGAGAACCCAAATTCTCTAGCTCTCTGCTTACATTACCATGAGTAAGTACCAAAGATAAACACAACCACGAACTCATTTGATTGTGTAATGTGATTAGGGTTGCCAGATACGGCCGTATCATTTCCGGGACAATTACACCCCCCCCCCCTGCATTGGCTAGTGTTTTAAAAAGTAACTTAGAAATACATCTTTTATACATAGATAATAATGCGGGTCGGGACTTTCCGGATTTTTTTAATACTTGGTAATGATTGGTTAGACTTTTGCAACCGGAGTATCGTAACTTTGTGAAAAAACTAATATTTTCGAATTCCGGGACGGCAACGTTAAATTACTGGACACGGGACAACACGCCTAATTCCGGGACAATCCCGGAAATCCCGGAGAACTGGCAACCCTAAATGTGATGCATGTGGCCAAGCCCTGCAGCCTTTAGCTTATTATACTTTGTAAATACCTGCTTCAATAATACGTCCATTATGGAAGCTCTACTTATGCAACATTTAATGCATCAATGGTCCATACAGAGGTCATTTCCATAAATGCCACATTTATGAACTTGCTACCGTTTTACAAAATAATGTTCTCTACTTGGCTCTCTCTTCATAATGACGTAATATACTTTTATTACAGCGGTAAAGGATATGTGGGTAGATAATATGAAAGCTCTAACATTTCTATACTATCTGGACGAAAGGTGTTGTGGTTTAAAATTGTATTTTCGCCAGTATCCACTAGCCGGGTTCTGAATTTTTGGTTACTTACAATGTGCGGTCGTAGCTTTGGTCAAACGATTATTGTCTATTTTGGATTGTCTTCGTATTTTATAGAATAATCGTTGTATCCCATGTTAACCCAATTACCCAAGGAGATCAGAATCAATAAATGGGGTACGGAATTTGGATTGCTCATTTCCTCTTTTACGCCCGTTTCCAATACTCATCATCCCCCGCTAAGAGGATGATGACGCCTGGTTCCAATATTTTATCTATCGAAGGTTAATAATTAGGTATATGACACAGAAAGCTCCAAACAAAATATCAAGAGATGTTTACCGTGGCACGAAATTCGATAATTCTGGTTGGCATTTCATATGCATCGAACACCCACCAGTATGGCATTTACTTTGAAATAAATAAAAAACAATTCCAAGCAACTGACAGGACAGAAGCTTAACATAATATTTAAATATTACTTACACAGTCGAATCCGCCGGTGCAAAAAATAAGTCGTCTATAAAACTAGATTTAAGAGCAGGTAGCAATAATCTAATCTATACTTATAATAAAACTGTAGAGAGGTCAATTCTGTACATTGAATATACATTCAAAATTAATATTGGAGGATGAATGGTGATCGATACTGATGCCAAAAATGCAATCAGTAAATTTTTTGTCTGTCTGTCTGTATGTGCACGCATGGGTCTAAAACTACTGAAGGGATTTCAACCAAACTTGGTACGATTATAGTCCATACTCCTGAGCAGGTTATAGGCTATATAATATAACGATAAGACACATAGGAGCTGAGCAGTGACGATAAATTTGAAGCAAGTCGGATGAAAATGCGCTTTCGAGCTCTTATCCTCGCATACGTTGATCATACACCAAAAGTATGTATTACAAAGATAATGGTCTTCAAAAGAGCTACAAAAAAGCCCTAAATAGTATATATCTATCTTTTATAAATTAGCCACAATAACGTCTTTAATCGTTAGGCATTTCTTCAAAGTGTATTAAATACATAAATATATTGTATTTCACATAGGTATATCTTTATCAAACTCCCATATTCAAAAAGTATACTTCAATATCTATTTTACAATTAAAAAAAGATATAGAAATCGGTTTATAAATACACAACATATACTTAGATGAAATGAAACTTCCAAATCACGCCGCGCCAGTATGGGTACGGCTATACGGCTGATTTTTGTTTAACGCGCGAAACGGCTATCTATAAATCTAATAAATCTGTGAGTAATCGATGTCTGTACATGGTAGATATTCAGGAGAAATCTATTTTAAGGGGTCTATATTAAAGAAGAGAAGCCAAAAATATAATTATTACAATTTTTGTCTGTTTGTCTGCGCGTTTGTGCACGCTAATTTCAGAAACGGCTAATCGAATTGGAATGCAATTTTCACTGATGTATTGTGGTAAGCCCCACTTAACATTTAATGTTTTATGCAAATCGGTTCATAAATAAAAAAGTTATGTCAAATGAAACATTTCGATGCATTTGTTCGGTTAAAATGTGTTCTATAAAAGTAACTCTTTAGTTGAATTTGTTGAAACTTAATATATTATGATCAGACAAATTAATGTAAAATTACGAGAGTCGAAAGATTATGAATAGGATATTTTCGAACATTTGGATCCTCCAATTTAAATTGAGCTTAAATTATGATTAATTATATTAAATAGGGTTTAACTTAGGTTGGACTTATTCGCAAATGTATATGTAAACAGCTCGCAGAGTGGCGAGTCATTTCATTTTACTGGATGGGGATAAACACTGGGATGACACTGTCTGAAGCAAGTATAAGTAAAAGTCCTCATCGATTCCGCCATGGGTTTGAGATGCTGCATAGGTATGGCATAAATATGAAGACAAATTGGCCGAGGTCATTTTTAGGTTCCCACAACAATCTAATAAACCATTGCTTGACAGTAGACATATGTAGTAGTTATATAAATCCTATTACTCAATATGGCCTGCCCAAACCATCCTTCCAACCTTCGGCAAAGGAACGAAGCTAAAGTAAGATTGCGCTTGCTGTTGCTTCATCGGGAACTAGAGGATGATCGCAGCTATACCCGCTCATTTTTATTAATTTCACAATTTCTTCCCGGTTCCATGGGAGTTTTGAGAAATCCTTGCATAGTACAAGCGGCTGGTCGCCAAGCAACATATATAAATGAAAAAATAAGAAATTTTGTCTTCTTGCAACCAATAGTTTTGGCTGCACGTTGTGTAACGCAATGATTTATTATAAATATACAGATAGGAAACAGCCACATTCTTGCAAGGATGAATATTTAAATCAAGAGCGTGTCGGACTCGCCCATAAAGGGCTCGGTGCTAGCAGTATACACTAAACATATCCATTATCTTCACCTAACCATATAACACTATCGCTTTTTCACCGGTACAAATAACTTTGTTTTTCATACTGTTTGTATTAACGACCAAGTTATATTTGCGGTATTTATATATAACAATTGCTGACCACATATCGTTCAAAGTAATTTTCGTTGGAAGTTTTTATTACGGTCTACAGCATATATTTTTTTTAGATTTGTCACTCTCTTACTTCAAAAGTTTGAGGACGGAGGGGCGGGAAACGACGCTTATTTTACCACTTTGGAAGCGTCTATCTTACAAACAATTAACTTTGAGAAATTGATAATTTCAGGTACCCCAAAATTATTTATTTTCAAAATATTTGTAAAAATATTTTCACGTCAGCTCCATGTATGTGTATGGAGAGGATCTCTTAATTTTCATTCCTTTTTATGTTTGTATAAAAGTCGGGCAGCGGCTCAGTCATCTTTCTAAAAATATTCTATGATGTACTTAGTCTTAATGGTTTTGGTATAAGATGGCTGTGACATACGGAAGTACAGACAGACAAACAGATATGGCGAATCTATCAGGGTTCCGATTTTTGCCATTTTTGGATAAAGAATCCTAAAAGTGTCTATAATGTTTAAAATTCCGATAGACTTGGACCACGCAGAGTTTTGTTTGTTATATATCTCTAAAAGCAGTGACGAAGCTAAGATTTGACGTTATTGTCATGTTATCATATTAGATGAATATACGATGGCAAACCGTGAAGCTGTCTAAGCATGTAGGTGGCAAACCAAGGGAAATCAATCAAAATGACGAACTCATGGGCGGTATAACAGTACTTTTTCGTGGCGATCTTCGTTAGGATCTGTCTGTTATACCTCCATACAATATGAGACAAGAGCTGATGAAATTAGAGCCTGTCTAAAGAGTTCATAATTATTATGGCATTGTATTATCGCTATACATTTGACATATTTAAATATTCGAACGCGGTTATGAGGCAACGAACATGCACGGGAATAGGCTAGTTGACAAAAAAAAATATAATTCCGTCCTTTAGATTATTCAAAAATAAGCGATACGTATTTTTTTATTTGTAAATTAAACCAAAAATGACCAAGCTATAGCTCATTAAAGTTACGTATAACGTCACGCCGTGTTTGACGATTTTTTAGCACTAGATGACGTCACACGTAAATTTAATGGGCTATATCTTTGTTATTTTTTTATTTAATCGAAAAAAGAAAAAATACGTGTTCAATATTTTTTTTATAATCTAAAAAACGGACTAAATAAAATGTAATTATTTTAACCCTGGAAACTACCCTATTCTCTGATCTTTTACTCGCGATTGGTATTTTCGCGGTGTGGACTCGCACGAACAATTAAAAGTCATTTGAGCTATTTTTAGGACATTTACCTACATCTAAACTATTCAATACATATAGGTATTATGTGCAACTTAAAACATTTTGGGTATCAATTCTGTAGCCTAATGACAAAACAAATTCCGCGCGAACGAAGTCGCGGGCACAGCTAGTAATTAATAAAACCACAGCCAGGCCAGTTTAGCACCTTTAATATTTTCACTAAGTTGTATAAAGGATACTTAGTAAAAACGTTGAAAACAGCTTATTGATTTTTTTAAGATAAGATTTAAAACAACTCTGTCATTTTTGTATCTACACTATTTATTTATTTATAATATTATAAAGAGGAAAAATTTGTATTTTTGTTTGTTTGTTTGTAATGGATAAACTCAAAAACTAGTGGACCGATTTTAAAAATTCTTTCACCATTAGAAAGCTACATTATCTGCAAGTAACATAGGCTAAAAAAATAGGGATCCGTAAGATATTTTGGTTTTTCGGGTACGCGAAGTAGTTCCCTCAGGACGCGGGTGAAACCGCGGGAAACGGCTAGTAATAATATATACCTTGACACGCACACTGAAAAGAAAGAAAAAATACCACTAAAGCCACTAAAGCTTTTCAGAAAGTTGACCTAAGCAAAAATCAGCTTTGAATATATGTATGCACTCATGCCAATTCAACTAGGTATGTGCAAATTATGGGCTCAATGATACAAGTTTCTAAGTTTCTACAATCGCTTTAAATGGACTTTATTTTTATTAGCCGACTTACGCACCTAGACTTATCTGTAAATTCTTAAAGCGGTGGTCTAGACGCCCACACTTCGCCAGCAATGTTTCAAGTCCCACGTAACAAACTGCGAGCCTATTGTTTACTACAAACCACATTTCTAGACCTTTTGCTCTTAAGGATTCCTTCACTGGAAAATAACAATAACAATAAGCGACACGATTCAATCCTGAACAAAAGTAAATAATCGTTATGCGACTCAAACTTTGCACTCGGTCTAAATGTTGTGGACAATCACTGCAGCTTTACAAAAAGTATTCAAACTGTTCAAATTTCAATTTCGTTGTAAGACCAATACCTCCACAATATCAACGCCGAATATTTGTTATTCTACTCCTATCAACTTTAGACAGAACATACAAATTTAATACAGAACTACATTACCTCTCAAAATTCCGGGAGCACAATAAAATTGTATTCATACGTGCATCAAGTACCGACCTAATGTTTATATTTCCCACAGAGCGCTCAAAACGAATTATTCAACGTGACTTTATCACATAAAAGTCATAACAAACTAGTCTTACCGACAAACCAGTATGCACGGTGGTGCATGCTTAGAGAATACTAAGCATTAAAAAAAAGAATAATCTCATGCCCACTTGTCATCCTCCACATGCGGCTTAATTTATTTAATACTTACTTGAAGTATTCGATGAGAGAAAAGGAAAACAACACTTAATGTATGGCAAATAATTTGTATTACAAGATGGTAGATGTCATGTGAATGATGTGAACAATAGTAACATGAGTTATTTCAACGTACCTATATTAATTATGAACACCAATGCATTAGCAACTATTCCTATGTCGCGGTGATCACCCATGATAGCAAGATTAGTTTTGTCTTATATTCCGATTCCAGCCCGCCCTGAGCCATCTATTAAAGAATATTCTTACCTTCATATTCGACCTAATGATAGTGATAGGATAGATTAACAGAGAGAGTTAATATTAAGAGATATATTAACAAATTATACATCTTACGATAAATTCCAAACATAATATTATGCGTACTTGTGTGTTAGGAGCGGTGTCCGATCATTTGACAAAAAACAAATGAAAAATTTTCATTTGACAAATAACATTTGACAAAATTATACTTGATAAATTTATTATTTTACAAACTATTCTTTAATAAACTACTCATTAGACAATATATTTACTATAAAAAAGTTATTAGTCTAAAACATTAATTTACAAATTGATTATTTTTTTAAACATGTTATTTGGCAAAACAACGTAAAGCATAAATAACATTTGACAAAATGCCTTGCTTGGTAAATATTTTACTAACCAAAATCTACTATAATACAACAATCTTTGGGTAGGGTCAACTGAAACAATGGCTGGTTAGGTTAGGTTAGAACTGCGACCACAACGCCAGAACCGAATTCTACTTATTTCGCTTAATTCAGGCAGTGTGTATTTTTTTTAAAGACTTAAGTATCTATGGAATTAGTATTAATACAAAATTATTACTTGCCTATAAATAATCTGTCCAAGATGAAAATTGCAACCATGCAGTTAAATATTTTCAATATTTCGCGTAAGTATTGGTTAGAAATTAGTTATTTTTAAAATCTAATAATTTATCTTCTAGCTTTTTGTACAATCACCAATTTGGCAAACGAATTATTGAGTTAAATGATTATTTTAAAAATAATTATTTAACATTTTAATTTTTTTCTAAGTAAAACATTTGCGAAACCTGTATTATGTCAAATGATTGTTTTTAAAGTAATATGTTTGCGAAATGAAAGTTTGTCAAATGATTAGTTTTTCAAACGTTGTTTGTAAAATGATCTTTTGTCATACGTTTTTTGTCAAACAATAGTGAACCGTTAGAAGCATTTTCTCAAAATAGAATTCGCAAATATCTCTGGTTCCTTAGATCAAACCACACTTCTAGTATAAATGCTTTGTGGAACGTTCAGTATCAGATTGTATTGTCTAACCATCAAGGTATTTACTAACAGCTACAGTCATTTCGCTTAATTTAAAATCCATAAATACGAGTATTTTATGTGATTATTTACACAAAGAAAGTTTATTAAATATTTTGTAGCTAATAATATTTTATTACCATTTAGGTACCGAGTTATTTAATTCGTATGTAATTTTATCCTATAATTGTCCTGTGTGAAAAGCAATGAAACTGCATTAAAATCTTTATTGCATGGTGCTTCATCCGCTGAAGTGATTACTTCCTGCCTTCAAACGCATTTGTTCCGTCTATTTATATGGGTGCTAATAAGTAATGTAAATTCCACGTACTAGTTTTATAGCCCATTTGGGATTATTCCTGTAACAGACGCATCTCTGTCTAATTATAATAAAATATCCAGCTCCTGCAATGTTGGGGTCGCGGCAGTTATACAAACGTAGTTCCCGTGACCCTGCCATTCAATGGGATCGGATAGAGGAACACCATGGTGGTTTTAGTGGGTAGTCCCGGCGCTTCTCGTCGGGGAGTCACCACACTCTCCCTGGACTGAGCCCCTTTAGGGGCCCAGCCTAGGGGGGTAAGCCCGTAAATTGTTTGGTTTCCACCATGAGTCAAAAAAAAAAAAAAAAAAAAGCTCCTGCAATGTTATAAAATGCTGATTAAATCCATGCAGCGATCGTGCAGTGCAGGCTCTAGAATTGCCAGGCTGAAGTCTTATATTTACCTAATTATTTAATCAGGCAAAACCATATATTGGTCATCCCTGTACTTTTCGTAAGCGTACGTAAGCAAAATCATAAAGTAGGTACCTACGTAGATCTGATACAATGATAGTATTCTATTTTAAGCGTTACACAGTGGTTGAGATCTGATAATAGGTATTTGGTGGACGTCTTATTGCCGATGCGAAGACTCTGCATTTTTATAGTTTACGGACCGAATGTATGTCGTCGGGCGCACGTACCTATAGGTATTATCAACAAAAACTTTACATTAGACTGCCTCCGTGGTCCAGTGGATAGCGTATGCGACTGCTGATCGGAGGTCCCGGGTCCGATTCCCAGGTCGGGCAAAAGTATTACTGGGTTTTTCCGAATACTCAGTAGCAGTCCGGAGTCTGGTGATGTGCCCGGTAACGGCAGTAGGCTCGCCCCCCATTACGTGGGACCTAAAAATTCATGGCGAAATGTGGGTGTAATATTTACACCTCTGCCTACCCCTTCGGGGATACAGACGCGAGACTATAAATAAATTAAAAAAAAATAAAAACTTTACATCCTATATGAATTAATGAGTTATGTGACTGAGCCGCGCCCGCGACGCAATATGGATTCAAAGTATATCGTGAAAAGTGCCTTGCCGGCCAAAGCCCATGCTAGGTATGTCCCTGGCTTGTCCTAGTTATTAAACCTACCTTTAATCGCAGCGTCAAATCTCAAAGACAGACACATCACTATTGTTCCTTACCAAAATAATAGTTATAGTACTGAAGATGCGGAGGTGTATGAGCAGTGTGAGTACAATATACGACCCGAGAGTGGGCGGGCAGCTCAGTAAGTGAAATAGGAGTTGACGCCTCCGATGCCCGGCTCTCGTACTTTATTATGCTTAAGTCCCTTGTTTATTCCAACGAATACTTTATCTAAAACTTCACGTGAACGCTGTAAATTATGGCCTTGATTTTGAATAGATTTTGAAAATAAAATGAACGTAAGTAGTTTTTTAATAGTCTTTATCTTAATATATAAAATCCATGCGTTACTTACTGACTGACAGACACGCTACAGCCGAAACTATTGGGTGCAGGAAGCTGAAATTTGGCATGTATGTTCCTTGGGGACCGTAAGCGTGCACTAAGAAGGGATTTCTCGAAATTCCCACGGGATCGGCCAAAACGGGTGTATTAAAAAAAATTGCAGGCGTAGCTGCTGGCGTCCTCTAGTTAAAATATATTTTTGGTGATATTGAAATTTACGAAAGGTTCTATGCCGTGATCTTCTGTGAAGTGAGTTGACAGGCGAAGAGAGACCGAGAAAATCACAATCGACCGTTGACGTTTCAGTGTGATTTTCTGTGATTGTGTTATTTTAGACGTCTCTGATTAGACTACAGTTACACGCAAAATACTGTAATACCGCGTTAGTTAGGTACCTTGTTCAGCTCCTAAAGAACGTAGCGTGATGTTACATAACCTCAAGCTATTCTCATAAATGTGACTGTCATGTATAAAAAGGATTTTTCTACTGTAAGTTTACTTACACCACCATATTTAGCTTTACTTTGACCCAAAATAGAAATCCATAAAGTCATCATACTTAAAGACGTGTTTTAATATCGCTAATTAAGTCTTACACAATGCATAATTTATTCACTAGATTACGAGTAAGTATAACTGATTGGCATCAGACCCATAAAATGGAATTTTTCACATATTTTGCGTTTCAACAATTTAAAATGTTGATATACAATAGGTCACGAACATGCAAGACCAAAAATATGCGATGGCTGATCGGAGGTCCCGCGTTCGATTCCCGTTTCGAGCAAAAGTGTTACTGGGGTTTGCCGAATTCTCAGTAGCAGCACGGAGTCTAGTGATGTTCCCAGTAACTCGTAGGCTCGCCCCCTCTTACGTGGGACCTAAAAATTCATGGCGAAATGTGCGAAATGAGTCTATAAAAAATATATAAAAAAATAAAACATTCGTGACGCTGCCCAAAAACGGAACATGGGTACAGACAGGTCAAGTTTAGCTCTAAATTAGATGACAAAGAACCAGTAATTTAAACCCAGTCCTATACAAATGACCAACAATGTACAAGTATCACCCTCCTTGCGGTGACGGATTATGAATACATAGTGTCACTATCCCATTTCATACCGTGGGTCTTGTAAAGATATTGGTACCCTATTCCAGCGTGGTATAGGAGACGAAATCCTTCTCGGATTGACTCACAATGCTAATTTTATTCTTGAGACTCAAATTAGGGGAGTCTAATGCTCATTAGTGGACTGTACTGTGAAATACGTACTATTGCAGGAGCTGTGTTATAAATATAATCTATTAGATACAGACACTCGACATAGCTCCTGTAAATATATATATAAAAGGCGTCCTATCCTACTATAATCTATCTACATTACCTTATCAGCGTTAGAATCTCACAGAAGCTCGTTCATCCGGTCTGCTAGCGATTGCATGAAAATGCGCAACTATCTAGCTTGCAAATCAAGGAATCAAACGTAACCTTGCATCACCTCTCCTGTGATACACGCCTGAATTAATTAATGTTAGCATAGTTCATTTATTTCTAAATGTTTAAATATAATGTAGCTAACTAACATAAGAACTGATTGGCCTAGTATTAGATAGTGATCCTAACTACCAAGCTGAAGGTCTGGAATTCGATACTTACCCAGGATTATAAGTACATTTTTTATTCAAGAATGTAATTTTATGTCTTTAACTACTTTAGAATCTGATGGCCGTGTGGCAGGTCATCAGTTGTCTTATAAATAAGTAAGTATTTTTATAATAGACTCGTAATTAATGAGTGTCCATAGGGATCCGTGAACATTTTCTGTCTCATTGATCCTATCAGTCATGAGGTCCATGTTTAGATATTGTGTCCCCTGTATAAAAAAATGAAACAAAGACTGTAACAAATCTAAGCGGTGTCATTAACCAAAGTGTATCTGACTCTTATATAGGTAACTTGGTGTCGCCATTTCCTCCTTACAGAACAATAGTGCAACCTTCACAATATAATTCCTAGTATGATAGACGCCTTGCAACCTGCAGCTTGTTTAGACTTGTCTGGATACAGTTACAATGGTCGTTTATGCCATCCATACCAGGTATTATGTTTCCGGAAACATTATATAACTGTTCTTACAAAGGTACACTGCTGTACCTTTCTATGAAAATAGCATACCTAACCATTTATTTTTCATAATGAATTTAAATCAATCACCACACGAGTTCCTAAGAAAAAAGAAGTGACCAACAGACAAAGAGACGGTCGGGTGGACCACAAAGTAATATCCTAGTTATAGAAACCTAAAGTAAGTATTCTATTTGACCTTGCGATGTAAATACGACACTGTAAAAAGTACTATCACCTATTTGCTTTACAAGATTTAGATTCTAAAAATCTAAGTAGTACAAGTAGAATTCTAGTAAAATTATTTGGGGAACCTCCCTGGCTACTTGCCTACCTAATACTGGAGTCGTTTCTACAATTCGATGTGTGATACACAAGTTGATGTGTTGAGCCTGGGTGTCCTTTTGTACGTTGGTTGAGTTTATATAATCCTTCTCGATATAAGTGGGATTAATTCTTAGGGAGCATTGTCTTTTTCAAAAGATAGAAAACATACCCACAACTGCAGGTATGTAGTTCTAGGCAGTAGCTCAGTTTTTCAGTTTGCACATATCCACCTTATCCAACAAAATTAGGGCCATCATCTTAGAAGAAAGACTTTCCCTGCTGGACATAAGTCTCACTCAAGTCTCTCTCGTTTCTGTATTTTTATCACAAATATACCGAATTTAAGCAAGTATGCAAAGCTAAAAAGTAATACCTAATGCAAAGCTTAAAAAAGCGCAAAGATTTTGACTCTTATAGTATTTGACTTATAGGTAATATGTCTTACACCTAGAAACGAATTTAAATTAAAGTTAAGAATTAATGTGTGTAGCGTATGCGACTGCTGGTTGGAGCTCCCGGGTTCGATTCTCGGGTCGGGAAAAGTGTTACTGGGTTTTTCCGAATTCAGTAGCAGCACGGAGTCTGGTGATGTGCCCGGTAACGGCAATAGGCCCCTATTTTGTGGGACCTAAAAATTCATGCCGAAATGTGGGTGTAATATTACACCTCTGCCTACACCTTCGGGGCTACAGGCCGGAGACTATAAATGAATAAAATAAATAACTAATAATTTAATAGTTTTTAATTATCTTAGCTAAGGCATACATCTAATAGATAAAATATTATTATTATGTTCTATAAATTATAATTTGTTAGAAATATCTACTCACCAGATGTAGGTAATAAAATAATCGCTACAAAGTTGTTTATAGCGCTATAATTAACCACTATCATGCATAGATGATAAATAAATAATAAACGGCTACTTACAAGTTACTACGCGATAATTATTATATTACTAATAGATGTTATAAAGCCTTCTATAAAAAAAATATTCATCATCAGCCCTAAGTATATACTGTCCCACTGCTGGGCACGGGCCTCTTCTCACTATGAGAAGGGAAAGGCCAAAAGATTGTTATCAGCCAGCAATTACAAATTAAACAGCATAACACTTATCCATGTCTCACAGAGTAAGCAAGAATTATTTCAAATGCTACACAATAATGTCAACTAAAGCTTCAAGAACATAAAACTAATAGGTACCTTAGCCTCTCCACTCACATTTGCATTAAGATCGACATTTTGTGATAACCCGCGTCATTTCTCGTGAAGTCCGTTACTAATATGATAGCAAGAACTTAAACACAACGGACATTATAACGGGGGTATAATGACAGCGGCCTATGCAACAGGATTATGCAAAGCGCTGGAAAGCTTTCACTAAAGTGACAGCAGACCGCAAGGTCATGTGCCGTTATATAATACTACTGGAAGTACTGGATAGACGGTTCTAGGACACACATGCGGTTAAATATGGAAACTGATACTGGTACTGATTCGTAATAAACATGGTTATATACATATATGGGTATCTTACATTCGAGATTAGATATGTTATGTGTAGGAATCGACTGACTCTATTACAAATACGGATTAAATACAATTTTGTTGTGTACATTGATGGAGAGACGTGAATTCATCTTATAAAGATGCTCTTTATTACGACAGCCAACAATTTATAGGTACCTAGTTGTTATGAAAAAGCAGACCTTAGATAAATATGGATTAGAAGTTGTGTGTAAAATCACAGGAATACGATTAAATAGATTGTGAAGTATTCTCTTGACGCGTTGTTAATAAATTATGAGATCATCCTGGCTGTGTTTACACCGTCTTAAGAGTTAAATGTTCACATCGGAGTCTGTTAGTAAAACTAAGCGAAGTGCCTATATAATTTGAGAGTCAACGGTAAAGAAACACTCAAGTCTTAATACTAGATATGTGCAGGAGTGCCAAGCAGCGGCCAGTTGGGAAGCGGATTGTGAAGACTGCAGGGTAAGCTAGATTGCTGCGTAAACATGCAGCACGATAGAAATAGTAGGTACCATTCTATTTTGTTCGTTGATCTCCTGGGATAGGTCCCAGGATATCATTGTGAGAGAAAGAATAAGAATGCGAACGTGCGAGTGATTGGTTGCGTCATAGGCAGCTAATGGTCACAGTAAGGTATTAACATAACTGTGGCCAGGCAGACCTGACAGTTCAGGCAAACCCTTATTTATCAAAACAAAAAGTGGTATCAAACAGTTAATTATCGTCATCATCCTAGCGCTAACCCGGTTGCATCCAGAATTTCGCCTTCGAGCCCCAGGTTCGCTTTCGTAGTCTTACCAGAACTGACAGAATAGTAGCTTATCCACAGAATGACTGCTGTATGACCTTCGCAACCGAAAAAGGTATTTATTTTGCTACCTAAGAAATAACTGCCCAATAATCTAAGCCTAAGGAAGGAATTAACGAAGTCATAAAAGCCAAGTAAGTATATAGACAATTAAAGTTCTTTACTTAGTATCAAGACAGGCATTTTAATTGAAAATAGATAATGATTTATTACTGTAGATAATGTTGATAACTAATACCTTTGGGTATTCATTCATCAGCTTTATTACACACACAAATCTTTACCACCTAGCTTGTTTGTGAGAGTAAAGAGTTGATAGCGCCTACTATAAATTTTATACCAACTGGTACATGCGGAAAACAAGCAATCAAGTCCTCCGTGTAGACAGGTGCTTTATAAACCATTTATCTTTGAAGTTAATTACTACTAACAAAGGTTTAACTAGCACCACAGCTTTAATATATATAGTTAAATATTGGAGTATAGCTTTACATTTCTAAGCCCAGCTAAGAAAATTTACTTACTTATAGGTATAAAGATTAGAAGAACCTTTGATTATAAACTTGTAGAGACACCTACGAAAACAAACGTCTAGTGATAAGCGCTGAAAAATGCCGGGAATGCCGGGAAACAAATGCTGTGAATAACTAATCTAATGTAAGTATACAGAACGTTTTCTGTTAAAATTACAATGATGTAGCAATTTAACCAAGTTATCGTTATTTTTCGTATAGTCATAAAATGTATCAGGTATACCAAATATTCAGAAACTTTGTATAACTCTTCTCTATGCCTCCGTGGTCCAGTGGATAGCGTAGTACTAGTAGTAGCTCTGCTGATCAGAGGTCCCGGGTTCGATTCCCGAGTCGGGCAAAAGTGTTACTGGGTTTTTCCGAATACTCAGTAGCAGCCCGGAGTCTGGTGATTTGCCCGGTAACGGCATTATTTAGGCTCGCCCCCTATCGTGGGACCTAAAAATTCATGGCGAAATGTGGGTGTAATATTTACACCTCTGCCTACCCCTTAGTCCAAGTCCTAAGTACATGCGTGAGACTATAAATAAAATAATAAAAATTTGTATAAGACGCAAATGTTCCATTCAGATCTTTGACGTTGATTAAAAATAGGGAGTATCTCATTTAAGATGATATCGAACAATTACTTATCATAGGTATCTTAACTGCGTACAACTTCACATGAGTACATTTTCTAAATACGCGTAC
The DNA here is from genome assembly GCA_944739405.2 of Euclidia mi. Lineage (NCBI taxonomy): Eukaryota > Metazoa > Arthropoda > Insecta > Lepidoptera > Erebidae > Euclidia > Euclidia mi. The sequence goes on along the minus strand of OX123190.2, from coordinate 39,547,180 downwards.
CTACTCAATTCTCTAATAAAATCCTTGCGTTACTGACTGACTGACAGTCAAGCCACAGCCAAAACAACTGGGCGCAATAAGCTAAAATTTGGAATGTACTTATGTTCCTTGAAGACCGTAGGGGTGCACTAAGAAAGGATTTCCTGAAATACCCACAGGATCAGGCAGAAACGGTGAAATAAAATAATATGCCGGCGTAGCTGCGGGCATTAGGGAATGCAATTCCCTAATGCCCGCGCTTTGAATAAGACGTTTTTATGCTCGAGTGCAAACTCGTTCTCGCAAGATCTCGGCATTTTTAGCGAGATTGATCTCGGTCGAAAAAGGGGCAAGATCTCACGAGATTAACGAGATTGCACTCGAGCATAAAAACGTCTTATTCAAAGCGCGAACTGACGCGGAGGGAGTTGCAATCTGTCGGTATCGGCATTAATCAAAAATTAAATGAATTTATACGAGTCCGGAGGGTCAAAACATGTCAAAAGGCAAACTTTAACAGTTCGTAGATGGCTGCCTGAGATCTGCGGTTCCAACTAAGTAGCGTGGAATCCGAAAGGGCCTTCTCAGCGGCTGGTTATCTGGCCAACAAAAAAGGACGTCTCGCAGACGTTTCGCAGACGATTCTTTGAATATTTTGTGCTTCTGAAGGAGCTACTTTCAAAATAATTCGTAATAATGCCTTGTGATTTGAACTGAAAAAATCTTTCATTTTATTGTTGTATTTTGTTAATTAATCTGTAATATCTAATGGATCTACTAAGTGGATATAGTTTTATTTAATTGATAATAATGTCGCAGTTTAATAGTCAACTCAACATAGATAATAAGTATTTTTTTTTACTTCTCGTTGTATAGTTTGTTATAAAATAAATGTTTTATTACTAAAATATTTTTTTTATATTAGGAGCGAAGATTAATGGTTCCTTTCATTTGTTATTTGATAGATCCGTCCGTAAAAGTTTACTACTTACTTAGAAGTTTATTAAAGCAATATAGACAGATATATACCTATAGACAGAGACGTCAAAGACGTCAAACAATGTCTGATGCATAAAAGTCTATTGAAAAATTCGTGAAAATAAATGTTTATCTTATACTTAATACTTCAAATAGTTAATGCTTTTGTTCTAATTTATTCAAATATTGCGATTATTTGCAAAAAAACATACAAAACTGCCAATCTCGCGAGATCTCGAAATTGGCGAGATCTCGCAGTATTGTTATTCATAGTCTCGCGAGATCGCGCTTGAGCCCAAATCTCGCAAGTTTTGCATCCTCTAGTGTCTATAAAAAGAAAATATTATGTAGATTATAAGCTTTTCCTTTTTAAAAATTTTAAACGATGTTATGAATTTGCCACCGGTAAACAAAATAAGACAAGTATAGTCTTCCAAAAAAAAAAATGAAACAAAGCCGAGTGAGAAATTATGGCTCTTGTAGTTTATAATCTCATTGACAAGAAAAAGTAATGCTCAATTAGCGCATGCTAGCTGTTAAGGCGCTACCGCGAGGAATACTCTGTATAATCGGTGGCAACGGCCCTCTTGCCGCTGACTAATGAAGGAATACCGCGACTCGAATATAGCACTTTTTATCTCACTCAAAGGGACTCCGGAGCCGTGGTTAGAAACAGTTATAAAGCATGCAACTACCGTTAAACCCCTTACCGACAATGTTTTTGTTATGCTTTCGTCCATCCTTACCAATATATTTACTGTAGATCATGGTAAAAACGAACTTTATGTACCAGCGTACAAATGGGTCAAGTATGCTGTCCAAGCTTATGGTCAGTTATGGCCTTAATGTGTATCTAGTAAGAGTAACGACCACTTGATATTTTGTAAAGAAGAAGAAATACAATTAATAGTGGTCAACCAATTTATAATTCTGGTATGTCATTTCCACCATAAAACGTCCGTAGGTAGGTATGGGTAGTTTACCTACCAAACAAAAAAAGAGAATACTGCGTGAGGTTCGAGTACGATAAAGCTTTATTCTAATGTAAGCATTTATAAGCTGCACTCAGAGTCACAAAAATCTTACCTACCTGAAAATATGGTTTGAGCTAGAGTGACCCGAACTCACTACATCTGACCCAAACAAAATTGGTATCAATTCAAAGTGTACCTACTTTACCTACTTACCTAATTTAATGATCTTTAATCAAGAAACGGCTGCATTTCATAAACTGGTATCGCCTGCCTGGAGTACCGCATAATAGAAAGAAAGAGAGAAAGAAAAATAATTTTATTTCGGCCACACACACACACAATCAGTAAACAGTAAGAAGAAAAACAAAAAATAACTTAACATAAACTTAAAATAAACTTAAAATAACTTAAAATAAACTTAAACTTAAACATAAATATGTGTGCCATGGCGAAATGGGTCACCACCTCAGCATAAGCTTGGCACCCCAAATGAGGAGTAGCCAGCGCTGATTGAATGAATATAAGTATAAGTCCCAATGAGGTCATTCCTTAAGGATGATTCTCGTTACACCGTGCCGGGGCCGGGCCGGGCCATGGCCGGGACACGGTTAGGATGATTCACGTTACACCGTGCCGAGTGCGGGCCGGGCCCCGTCCGGGGCACGGCCGTGGCACGGTCAGATATTCATTGTATTGATTTGTATGAAGTAATTCACGTTAGGCCGTGGCACTGCCGTGCCACGGCCGGGCCACGGCGTCGTAATGTCGGTGGGTATTGTTTCTCTTTCGTCTGTCGCAATCCCTACTTGAACAGACAGACACGGCCGTGCAATCAATGCTTGATGATGCGTCGTGTACCGTGGTGTTAAGAGTGGTGCGGATCTGGTCGATCCAACGTATCGGGCTTCTGCCTCTAGGTCTTTTTCCTTCCACTTTGCCAGTGATTATTAAGTTTTGCAAGTTATCACTGTCTTTCCTCGCAATGTGCCCGAAGTACTCCAGAACTCTGCGCAGGCAGATGGTGGAAAGCCTCGTCTGGATCTTGAGCATGTAGGATCGATACGTTGGTGCGGTGTGCTGTCCAGAGGATGCCCAGCATCTTCCTCCAGCACCACATCTCGAAAGCATTAATGCGATCACGGTCAGCTTTCTTCAAGGTCCATGTCTCTGCGCCATACAAGAATATGGAGAACACCAGCGTGCGTACAAGATTGATCTTGGGTTTCATGGAGATTCTTGTCCTTCCATATCTTTGACAGCTGTGCCATGGCTCCTTTAGCCAACCCGATCCTTCTTCGCACCTCCGTAATATAGATACAATAAATATTAGGTTGGGGGAAAAGTCATTTCGCATTATAGTATGTATGAACTTGTAATAAAATCTCTTTGGCTATATACTATTTGTATCTGGCTGGTTTTGGTATCATTGAAAGTTTAAATTTTAAAGAACATAATTCCAAATTCAAATTAGGAAAATGTGTGATTTTTATTTGCTTTTTTGTACTGTCAAGATGAGTGAATCTAATGAAGAAATTCGATACATTTTAAAATTTTACTACAAAAATTGATAAAAATGCAACGCAAGCCGCGAAAAAAATTTGCGATGTTTATGGACCTAGTGCAGTGTGAGAGTAGAACAAATTTGGTTTAAGCGTTTTCAATCCGGAAATTTTGATGTCAAAGATGCACGTCGCTCTGGTCACCCTATTACGGATAAAATGGATGCCATTTTTGAAAAAGTGGAGCAAGATCGGCATATCAGTAGTTACGACGTAGCTGAAGAACTGGGAATTGACCACAAAACAGTTTTGGTGCATTTGAAAAAAACTGGGTACACAAAAAAGCTCGATATTTGGGTACCTCACGAGCCCACTGAAAGAAACCTAATGAACCGTGTACTCATTTGTGATTCTTTATTACGACGTAATGAAACCGAACCATTTTTGAAAAAGCTGATAACTGGTGATGAAAAGTGGATCACGTACGACAAGAACGTGCGAAAAAGGTCGTGGTCAAAGGCCGGTCAGGCTTCACAGACTGTGGCGAAACCCGGGTTAACTCGCAACAAGGTGATGCTGTGTGTGTGGTGGGATTGGAAGAGCATTATTCATTACGAGCTGTTACCACCAGGCAGGACCAGCGATTCTGAACTCTACTGCGAACAACATCATAATCATAAGACTGCCTCGTTGGTCTCGCGGCATAAATGTGCGCGTGGGATTGGGAGGTCTCGGGTTCGATGCCCGGGTCGGGCAAAGTGTTTTGGGTTTTTCCGTTAGGAAATTCTCAGTAGCAGCTCGGGATCTGGTAATGTGCCCGGTACGACAATAGGCTCGCCCCCTATTACGTGGGACTAAAATAAAAATCTGGCGACAAGTGGGTGTAGCAATACTCCTCTGCCTACCTCCTCGGGGATATAGGCGTGAGACTATGTATGTATTTACTGCGAACAACTGATGAGATTAAAGCAAGAAGTTGAGAGAGAGCGGCCGGAATTAATCAACAGAAGGGGTGTGGTTTTTCATCATGATAGCGCTAGACCTCACACATCTTTAGCCACTCAGCAAAAATTAAGAGAGTTTTGCATCCGCCGTATAGTCCTGACCTTGCAGCTTCAGATTTCCAACTGTTTCGGTCTCTTCAGAATTCTTTAGGCAGTGCCAGGTTAACATCACGAGAGGACTGCCAAAACCACTTGTCGCGGTATTTTGATCAGAAGTCCCAACATTTCTATAGCAATGGGATCATGTCCCTACCTACAAGATGGCAAAAAGTTATCGAATAAAATGGTACCTACATACTTTAGTTAAATGTAAATAAACTATGTTAAAAAATGTTTTGAATTTTCTAAAAAAAATGCGAAGAAACTTTTTCCCCAACCTACCTATTATGATACAAATTTTTGTGCAGTACTTTATTAGTAGTTCGTTACCTCTAAAAAGTAGTGGCCCGGCACCGCCTCGACATAAATAATTTTGCCTGCTTAGTAAATCTATTGGCCAGCCTTGTTTTAAAGAAACATCATAATCATAAAACAAACAAATAAACAAATCATTTATTTGCCTGAATATGGGTTCACATGAGATGTTACATATAGAAAGTTCTTATTCCATATTCTACGTTACAAGACATGCAAATGTTTAGTTATTATATTATCTACAACATAATTAATCCATACCTATATACCAATATTTAAATTTATCTACAACATAATTATTCAATGTATATCAAAATTTCAAAATAATCCATTAACATAAAATAATTACAATATTATAAATTATTAATAACAATTATTTTTATTTTTACCTAGGATTAAAATAAATTTAATACATATCTTATAAACATCATTGAAATAATTGGTTACGGAGTAGTATGCTTTATTAATTAACAAATTCTTTAGTTTATTTTTTTAGTAATTATTCTTTGCTTCACATCTTTAGGTAATCAAGGTAATAATGATACATTCTAGGGCCTATACAAAAAGCACTCTTGGCAAACAGTGCTGTTCTATGCTCGTACGAAGTGTATCTACATGTCGAGCACTTTTTAGGGTCGGCGCAAACGGGCCACCGACCACAACCACTGGTGGCCAGCCAGCGACAGCCACTTAACACACTTTTTCATATATTTTACTTCTGTAGCGAGTGGCCGCCACCGGCCACACGTGTGCGGCGCGTCTATACAAAATATATGAAAAAACCGGCCAAGTGCGTGTCGGGCCACGCGCAATGTAGGGTTCCGTAGTTGCCCATAATGACTTGCTGCAAAAGGTATTGATGTACAACAAATCCGACTGTTTATTTTGCTGAAAAAAAAAATTTTAATAACACTATTATAAGAACCTAAGTTTTGTTTAGAAAAATACTAGGTATGTATCCAGTTATGTATTGTAAACATAAAATGTGGTTTCCAAGATATACTACTACTATACATACGTAGTACCGTAGTAGGTACATTATACATTACATACCAAAGTACGTATATCTTTAAGATTAAGCCAGCGCGCCCAATGTAAACTCACAGAAATAGGTATTTATAAGTTAACCGACGATTACACGTAAACTAGTGATATCTACTTAGCCGTGATAGTTTTCCTTTTAAATTCGTTATATGTACTACATTTGTGATTTTTTTCACCTCTTCCAAATTAATAGTTTAGCCGGCAGAGGGGGGGGACACTTGAGTCTAACATTTTTTTCACTTCAAAGCTTGATATTTGACAAACCAATCACTTGATCGAAAAATGATTTGAGCAAACTAATAATATTTTTTTAAAACCTATTCAATGATACCCCAAATGATGGGGTACTCAACAAAAAAAAATTCAACCCCACGATATATGTAGGGGAGATACCCTTCAAAAAAAATATTTCCCTAAATTTTATTCTACAGTTTTGTTGCAATATCTTATGTCTATATTCATGTCAAATATCAGCTTTCTAGCACCAGGCGTCTTTGAGCTAGGCTGCGGACGGACAGACGGACGGACATGACGAAACTATAAGGGTTCCTTGTGGACTACGGAACCCTAAAAAGTGTGTTAAGTGGCTGCAGCGACAGCCACTTAACACACTTTTTTCATATATTTCACCTGCCACCAGTGGCTGTGGTCGGTGGCCCGTTTGCACCGACCCTTAAAGTTTCATATTTGTGAATGTTAGCTTTATTATCTAATGCAAAACTTCATATAGGTACGTATACATATACATATAGAGATGGTAATTTCAAAATTCTTAAATATATAAAATGTTGTTTGCAAGTATTTCTGGGTTTTAATGCACACATGGCCTGAATACATCTCTTTTGTGCTTTATAGACACTTCCTTTATCAGTGGCATTGCCCCAAAACATTAAGCCATACCTAAGTATCGACCCAACATAAGCATGATAGGCTGAGAGTAGCACATTCTGATTAACTACCTTGCGAAGCATAATTCGACGGCGGAAAGCGAAAACGTAGTCATCCACAAAAACAAAAATGTTCACCAGAGCAGAAAAACTTTTACACTTTTTTTCAAAAAATGGCGTGTTTTTTAACTTAGGATTAGATTTTATAATATTATAATTGTTATTTTTTTCTAAATATAGTTTTATCTCTCTAACCTCATTCTTACAATTATCTGCCAACATTTTGTTGACTACGACATTTTAAACTATTTTTATAGAACGTAAAGACGCTGTAATTGCACTATCGAATTATGAAGCTGGGCTAAATCCTTTTTAAGGAAAGCGAAAACGTGGTAAACGGCAATAATTGAAACAAAGCTGCCCAACTGTTCACTGTAAACTAACTAAACTAATCTCTTATATAATTCATATTTCTCCCTTTGATGTTTGATTACTATATTCATATTTTCTTCAGATTTACAATCGTAGATTTAGCGGCAGAAACGTAGTAGTCCGCACGGCAGAAACGTAGTTATCGACGAGCATCTTTTATTACGGAAAACCAAATTGTTGTTATCGACATAGTATAACTTATTACTGTTTTTTTCTGTAACTTACAGCCTTTTTGAATGCAGGCATTAACCCATTTTTTTCAAAATGTTAATTTAATAACTATTCATCGTAAAATCACGAGACCCGGACCATTTGATGCAGTTTTTTTTGTGATTCGAACAGTGCAATAAAAAAATATTTCATAATTTGTGGTCTACGACGTTTTCGCTTTCCGCCGTCGATATATAGAGCATACGAATATCGACTTAGTTTTGTACATACATGTTCAATGTGTGTCTTCCAGGTTATATTTGGATGAATGTATAGCCCTAGAAATTCTGTTGTATTTATTTTTTCTATGCCAGTCTGTTTATTTCTAATATTTAGTGTATTTAATTTAGAATGTTTATTTGTAAATGTAATTTTAAGATCATTTGCAGTTAGCCAGTCAACTATGCATTTTAAAGTAGAATTTATTAAATCTTCGCAAGTGGTAAGGTCTTCAGCTATAAACATCGCAGTACTATCGTCAGCCTATAGAATCATAGGACATATTTTGATTTCGGGAGATCGTTGATACATATATTAAACAGCAGGGGGCCCAAGATACTTCCCTGTGGTACACCTCTACATATTTTTATTGGGTCTGACAGTTGCTTGTATTCGATTTTTGACAATTGCGAAATAGTTGATACTGCTGTTTGTTGTACACTATCACTTAAATACGGTACACAGGTACATAGATACCTACCGTACCTACCCTTGAAGAAACGGATTTTTTCCTTCGACCCCCGATCTCCGAGGCGCACGTTTCGGAGAGCCCCAAACACGATAAATTTGCTCACATTTATCTTGTTTTTCTATTATTTTTGACTTGTACCATCGATATAAAAAGTGCATAAATGTATGAGTTAGAAATATTTTGTACAACACTAATTAATTCCGTGTGGTGACGGATTAAGAATACGGAATGTCACCACCCCATATCATCCCATGGGTTTCGTAAGAGCCGACAGAGGGAGCATATTAAGCAGAGAACAGCACTGTAAGAGAAGGAAAACTTGATACAAACCCTATATCGTTGTCATAAATTGTAGAAAATATTTTATAATATTGTAATATTTACCATAACATGGGTAATATTCTGTCCGTTCTTCTAATAGCCTATTATATTTGAAACATTTTATTTAAACTGTATTAACCTTTAATACATCCAAGAGTTGGTGTTGTACATCATCATCAGCCTTAACAGTCCACTGCTGGACTAGGCCTCTCCTTTGAATGGAGAAATTGGCCTACTATACCAGCGTGGTATAGTAGGCCAATTCCATCAAATATTTTCTACAATTTATGACAACGATATTTTTCAAATTAGATGTACTTACTGACAATATTTTTTTTAACTTTACTTACCATTACTATATTATTATAAGTTCATACTATGTTGATTAGTTTTATAGTTGACTAGAGGATGCCCGCGGTTATACCCGCGTTATTAAGGGCTACTGCTCCGCTTCCGTCTCTCGTAGCGCGATGTCATATAGCCTATAGCCTTTCTCGATAAATGGGCTATCTAACACTGAAAGAATTTTTCAAGTCGGCCCAGTAGTTCCTGAGATTAGCGCGTTCAACCAAGCAAACAAACAAACAAACAAACTTTTCAGCTTTATATCTATACTAATATAATAAAGCGGAAGAGTTTGTTTGTTTGTTTATTTGTTTGTTTGTTTGTTTGTTTGTTTGAACGCGCTAATCTCAGGAACTACCGGTCGGATCTGAAAAATTATTTTTGTATACGATAGCCCAGTTATTCCGGAAGGCTATAGGCTATATAACATAACGCTTCGACCCTTTGGGGCTGGGCAAAAGGCTAAAAAGGCTAAAACATAATGTCGGCTAATCTCAGAAACTAGCAGTCGGATTTTAAAAATTGTTATTGCCTATGATAACTCAATTATTCCGAAAGGCTATAGGCTATATAAAATTACGCCACAACTTTTAGGGGCCAGACAAAAATAATAAAATGGTCAAACGAGAAGGGGGAGGGTTGGGTCAAAGGCAAAAAAAGGCTAAACGAATAGGAAACAATCTATGTGGGTATCGTTTTCGAGATTTTCGGGACGCTGATTAATAATATGAAATTTATTTAGTGATCCAAGATGGCGGACGGGAAATCAAAGATGGCGGATGAGAAAATTTTAAATATCAATATGGGTATCGCCTTCGATATTTTAAGGGGTGGAGAATCGAAATACAACATCTATTTCATGATCAAAGATGGCGGATGGGCAATCAAAGATGACGGATGGGAAAATTTAAAAAAATCAATATTGGTATCGTCTCCGATGTTTAAAGGGATGGGGAATCCAAATACAACATCTATTTCGTGATTCAAGATGGCGGATGGGAAATCAAAAATGGCGGATGGGAAAAATTTTAAAAATCAATATGGGTATCGTCTCTGATGATTTAAGGGATGGTGAATCCAAATACAACATCTATTTCGTGATCAAAGATGGCGGATAGGAAATCAAAGATGGCGGACGGGATTTTTTTTTAAAGGCGATATGGGTATCGTCGCCGATATTTAAAGGGATGGGGCATCCAAATCCGACATCTATTTCGTGATCAAAGATTGCGGATGAGAAAGTTTTAAAAAATCAATATGGTTATCGTCTCCTATGTTTTCAGGGATGGCGAATCTAAATACAACATCTATTTCGTGATCAAAGATGGCGGATAGGAAATCAAAGATGGCGGACAGGATTTTTTTAAAGTCGATATGGGTATCGTCTCCGATATTTTAAGGAATGAGGAATTCAAAAACACCATCTATTTCGTGATCAAAGATGGCAGATGGGATTTTTTTTAAAATCAATATGGGTATCGTCTCCGATTTTGAAGGGATGGGGAATTAAAATACAACATCTATTTCGTGATTCAAGATGGCGGATGGGAAATCAAAGATGGGTGGATGGGAAAAATTTTAAAAATCAATATGGGTATCGTCTCTGATGATTTAAGGGATGGTGAATCCAAATACAACATCTATTTCGTGATCAAAGATGGCGGATAGGAAATCAAAGATGGCGGACGGGATTTTTTTTTAAAGGCGATATGGGTATCGTCGCCGATATTTAAAGGGATGGGGCATCCAAACCCGACATCTATTTCGTGATCAAAGATGGCGGATGAGAAAGTTTTATAAAATCAATATGTTTATCGTCTCCGATGTTTTCAGGGATGGCGAATCTAAATACAACATCTATTTCGTGATCAAAGATGGCGGATAGGAAATCAAAGATGGCGGACGGGCTTTTTTTAAAGTCGATATGGGTATCGTCTCTGATATTTTAAGGAATGAGGAATTCAAAAACACCATCTATTTCGTGATCAAAGATGGCAGATGGGTTTTTTTTTTAAATCGATATGGGTATCGTCTCCGATTTTTGAAGGGATGGGGAATTCAAATACAACATCTATTTCGTGATTCAAGATGGCGGATGGGAAATCAAAGATGGCGGATGGGAAAAATTAAAAAAATCAATATGGGTATCGTCACTGATGATTTAAGGGATGGTGAATCCAAATACAACAGCTACATATTTCGTGATCAAAGATGGCGGATACGAAATCAAAGATGGTGGACGGGATTTTTTTTAAGTCGATCTGGGTATCGTCTCCGATATTTTAAGGAACGGGAAATTCAATATTATATAAAAATCTATGTTTGTTTTGAATCATTTATAGACCCTGGAATGATAAGAGATTAAGCGCTAAGTCAATGGTAACTTTGGAAAAGGGGCTTGGAAAAAGGGAATAAAATAAAAACTCTTAAAAAGGCGATACGGAGTTCGCTGGGTCAGCTAGTATTAGTATAAGATTGAAGAAGTCCCCCAACTAGCAAAATTTTAACTTACAGGTGTCTCAAGACCAATATTTTTTACTCTTATAGCATACTTATAGACTGCTGTAAGTGTCGATTTAGGCGCACTTCATAAGAGAATTCTCACTTATAGCAATGAATACAGATTTACATAACTTATAGTCATCTTATAGTCATATTATTAAGAACTAGAGGATGCCCGCGGTTACACCCGCGTTATTTAAGGCTACTGCTCCGCTCCCGTCTCTCATAGCGTGATGTTATATAGCCTATAGCCTTCCTCGATAAATGGATTATCTAACAGTGAAAGAATTTTTCAAATCGGAATAGTAGTCCCTGAGATTAGCGCGTTCAACCAAACAAAAAAACAAACAAACTCTTCATATACATATTAGTACTAGCTGTCCCAGCGAACTCCGTATCGCCTTTTTAAGAGTTTTTATTGAATTCCCTTTTTTCCAAGCCCCTTTTCTAAAGTTACCATTGACTTAGCGCTTAATCTCTTATCATTCCAGGGTCTATAAATGATGCAAATCAAACATAGATTTTTATATAATATTGAATTGCCCATTCCTTAAAATATCGGCGACGATACCCATATCGACTGTAAAAAAAATCCCGTCCGCCATCTTTGATTTCCTATCCGCCATCTTTGATCACGAAATAGATGTTTTATTTGGATTCACCATCCCTTAAATCATCAGAGACGATACCCACATTGCTTTTTAAAAATTTTCCCATCCACCATCTTTGATTTCCCATCCGCCATCTTGAATCACGAAATAGATGTTGTATTTGGATTCCCCATCCCTTCAAACATCGGAGACGATACCCATATTGATTTCTAAAAAAAATCCCATCCGCCATCTTTGAACACGAAAAAGATGGTGTTTTTGAATTTCCCATTCCTTAAAATATCGGAGACGATACAACTTTGATTTCCTATCCGCCATCTTTGATCACGAAATAGATGTTGTATTTAGATTCGCCATCCCTGAAAACATTGGAGACGATAACCATATTGATTTTTTAAAACTTTCCCATCCGCCATCTTTGATTTCTCATCCGCCATCTTTGATCACGAAATAGATGTTGGATTTGGATTCCCCATCCTTTTAAATATAGGAGTTGATGCCCATATAGATTTAAAAAAAATCCCATCCGCCATCTTTGATCACAAAATAGATGGTGGTTTTGAATTCTACATTCCTTAAAATATCGGAGACGATACCCATATCGACTTTTAAAAAAATCCCGTCCGCCATCTTTGATTTCCTATCCGCCATCTTTGATCACGAAATAGATGTTGTATTTGGATTCACCATCCCTTAAATCGTTAGAGACGATACCCATACCGATTTTTTAAATTTTTCCCATCCGCCATTTTTGATTTCACATCCGCCATCTTGAATCACGAAATAGATGTTGTATTTGGATTCCCCATCCCTTTAAACATCGGAGACGATACCAATATTGTTTTTTTTTAATTTTCCCATCCGCCATCTTTGATTACCCATCCGCCATCTTTGATCACGAAATAGACGTTGTATTTCGATTCGATTCGATTTCACCACCCTTTAGAATATCGAAGGCGATACCCATATCGATATTTAAAATTTTCTCATCCGCCATCTTTGATTTCCCGTCCGCCATCTTGGATCACTAAATAAATTTCATATTATTAATCAGCGTCCCGAAAATCTCGAAAATGATTCCCATGTAGGTTGTATCCTATTCGTTTAGCCTTTTTTTTGCCTTTGACCCAACCCTCCCCCTTCTCGTTTGCCCACTTTATTATTTTTGTCTGGCCCCTAAAAGTTGTGGCGTAATTTTATATAGCCTATAGCCTTTCGGAATAATTGGGCTATCATAGGCAATAACAATTTTTAAAATCCGACTGCTAGTTCCTGAGATTAGCCGACATTATGTTTTAGCCTTTTTAGCCTTTTGCCCGGCCTCAAAGGGTCGAAGCGTTATGTTATATAGCTTATAGCCTACCGTAATAACTGGGCTATCGTATACAAAAAGAATTTTTCAGATCCGACCGGTTCCTGAGATTAGCGCGTTCAAACAAACAAACAAACAAACAAACTCTTCCGCTTTATTATATTAGTATAGATAAGATACTTTACACTTACAAAAATCTTGTTATTGCTGTTGTTATACCAAATTAACTTACACGGGTTTTATAATGGCACGCTTTGAGGGCAATAAGACTTAGAGCGCTCTTACGACTGCTCTTAAAAGTGTTATTCCTCTTCTATTACTCTCCGGAAGATTACTAAAGGAGTACTTATCACAGCGACCGAAAGAGTATGAGAGCGCTGCTGTAATAAATAAAACTTAAAAGTTTATTTTTCAATTCATGTTAGTATTATTTATGTATGTAGTATTTTTATTTCATTTGATCATTTAGTTCATTTGCTTGATAGTAATCTTATACTAATATATAAAGCTGAAGGGTTTGTTTGTTTGTTTGTTTGTTTGATTGAACGCGCTAGTCTCAGGAACTACTGGTCCGATTTGAAAAATTCTATCAGTGTTAGATAGCCCATTTATCGAGGAAGGCTATAGGCTATATAACATCACGCCATGAGCGACGGGAGTGGAGCAGTAGCCTTAAATAACGCGGGTGTAACCGCGGGCATCGTCTAGTACTAATATATAAAGCTGAAGAGTTTGTTTGTTTGTTTGTTTGGTTGAACGCACTAATCTCAGGAACTACCGGCCCGATTAGAAAAAAATATTTCAGTGTTAGATAGGTAATTTATCGAGGAAGGCTATAGGCTATTTATCATCACGCTATGAGCCACGGGAGCGTAGCAGTAGCCTTAAATAACGCGGGTGTAACCGCGGGCATCATCTGTGTCTATAAACCTAAATAACGTGCGGAGTAAGTACATTTCTTCGAATGTTTTGTGGAATAAAGTCATATATTTTCTCAGGCCCACTTCGGAATGTATTTAGAATATGAATAAAATAATATTAATTAATTGTAAAAATAAAATTTAACACCATTACAGATTTATAAGACCAATTACTCTTCTAGAAGAGAAGCTGAATACTAAAATGTCTCATTTCACACTTCCTAAGATAGCTTTAAATCTTTTGGTTTGATTTTGGTCTTATTGAATACTTGCGTAAGGTAGCTATTTGCGGCCATTTAATAAATTTAGGGTTCCTTTTAAAGACCATGGTATACAAATTAACACCTTGTTGTAGGTATAATGTTTGGTGAGCCACATATGCCTAACTAGGTATAAATGCACCTAATAGATGGGTAGGCAGGCAGGTACTAATAAGTGAATGTGTTTTGGAAAGTTTTTTATTAAATCTTTTATAGAGTGGGTATTGACTCCTGGCCGTGTCACGGTAATATAATGGTTGCCATAATGGATGTACCCAGACTGGTCATTGAGTAGAAAAAATAGATTGCTCAAGAAGAACAACTGGCCCTAGGGGATACCCGTTATTCTCTTTCATCACTATCCTTAGAACCAAAAATGAAACTAGAATCTATCAGTTCAAAGTCTTCAGAGATAATTTGTCTTCTCGTTTTTGTACGGAACCATTAACGATTTACAGGCTCTATCGTTTTCCATTGTAATACTACTAGCACCTAGTAGATTTTTGTGAGGCTGTGCATTTTTGTTTAATCTTATTCTTATATGCTCCACTTCTTTTAAATCTTTTCCACTTTTCAAACTCCATGTTTAACTGTTACAAATACTCAGCGCTGTATATATGAATAAAATGGTTGATATTCTTAATAAAGTATTCAAAAGTATTTTTAAAGACAAAATATTCTGATAGCGCTCTATTATTATTCTTCTTCTCTTTAATTTGACTCAGAGAAGACAATTCACACTTACAGCTTGTTAGTTTTATAGTGGTTTTATGCAAAAGTTTATTAAGGTAATATGTGCTATAAGACACTTACTGCCGACTCTACTAAGAAAATATATACTTTTAAAATGCTTTTATAAGTGCAAATAATATTTAAGAGCAATTACTCTTTAAAAGTGCTCTAGTAAGACAACTATGCTGATAAATGTATTACAACAATTTCTTATAGACCGCTATAAGAGTACCTACCTACTAAGTGTTAATATTCTTTAAGTACAAAACGCTTTAACTCATGCCTTTATAAGATGTACTGTCATAGTCAAGACAAATGTAAAACTGCTCTAATACTCAGTTCTTAAATCAGCAGATCAGTATAACCGTAAGAGAAAATTGCTAGTTGCAATTTGCCTGTTTTCAAATGTAGTCTAGATATTTTGATTTTTGTAAGTATATTGAAAAAGAAGTGGTTGTGACAGTAATTAAAACCTGTCATCGCTCTAAGAAACTCTACTTTGTATTCTTTAATTACAATATTTACTATAGCCAAACATACATACATACATACATAGTCTCACGCCTATAACCCCGAAGAGGTAGGCAGAGGTGTATTTCTACACCCACTTTTCACCAGATATACTTTAGTCCCACGTAATAAGGGGCGAGCCTATTGCCGTACCGGGCACATTTCCAGACTCCGTGCTGCTACTGAGAATTTCGTGACAGAAAAACCCAATAACACTGCCCGACCCAGGAATCGAACCCGGGACCTCCCGATCCCACGTGCACATTTATGCCGCGAGACCAACGAGGCAGTCGTATACGGTTTGATGTCGAGTTTTCCGTCTCTACGCAAAGATGGTATTTGCATGGTGTTATCCCTTAGTCGCCTCTTACGACACCCACGGGAAGATAGGGGGTGGTGACACTTCTATTCTATGCCGTCAACCACACGGCGGCTTTGTTTTTCTTTTTTCACGGATTTGTTATTCTTTTATAACATAGGGTACACACGGTAGGGTACATTGCAGTACCTAATACCTATAATATAATAATAAACTTTCATATAAACCTTTAAGAACCTAGTTTTTGCATGAAAGTAAGTATATGTATCTATCGAACATCCATACTTCCAACCATACAAACATTTAAGTTTTGTATAATAAAAAGCTAAAAAGGCTTGTTTAATCTATAAGCACCGCTCTACACGGCTAGCCAAACAATAGTCTATTATTTATACTGATCCTTTAACCTTCGGTAGTATAGGCTTTTTTGCATACACGTAAGGATAGCAGGGTGACCCATCACCCCACAACTTATTTAGGAAGAAAAACACAAATATATAAAAGAAAAAGTTTTTTATTTTTAATTAAATCAGTAATACAGTTTTAAATCAAAGTATGGATACAAATACTAAAGAGTTTATGGGCGTATATTAATATATATTTAAGACTGAACGCAGTTTAGACAAATATCTTTACGGTGATCGGAACACACGGACAAATGACATTTTACACAAATAATCTTAACTTTTTTGTCTTTTTTTCTTGGACATATTGAGCACCGAGCTTGTTTTGCCATTTTTGACAAATAACTCACTTATTTCAATAAATACTTGAAAAAAAAACGCGAACTATCCTTTTACGTTCTTAAGGTAGTAGAGCCTTGCTGATTTCAGCATGAATGGGCCGGCTCGACCGGGGAAGTACTACCCTCTCAAAGAAAATCGACGTAAAGTAACAGTACCTAATTTGTTGCGTTTCGTTCGGTGAGTGAGAGTGCCGGAGGCCCTATCCCCAATTCCTTCTCCCTCATCCCACTCCTCATCCTATCCCTTTTCCCAACCCAAAGGGGCGGCAACGCACTTGTGACTCCTGTGGTGTTGCTTGTGTCCATGGGCGGCAGTAATTGCTTACCATCAGGCGATCCGTCTGCTCGTTTGCCGCTTATTACCATAAAAAAAAAAACAAAAGAATAGGTAAGTGAGTTATTTTCAAGGCTTTTTTTCAAAGTCTATATAGCAAAATCTACGAACGGCTGCCAATCAGTGATATATATATGCTACTAATCATGTACGCTTAGATATAAGAATACAGAAAAACACAACTACCCTCAGTTACCGTACAAAAAATTATCGCATGTTTTTTAAATGGTTGGGGTGATGAGTCACCTCCTATCCATCCGAAGGTTAAGTAGGTAAAGTATTAAATTTTGCTAATTTTAATGTTTTTAATTTTAAGTGAGTTTACCAAGACATAAATAAATCAGGGCCCTGCGGTAAAGGTGCCTTAGGGATCAGGGCCCTAATAGAATAACCCGAAGAAAGGATGAAGAAACGAGGTTAAAACGGATTTGTTACATACATACATACATAGTCTCACGCCTATAACCCGAAGAGGTAGGCAGAAGTGTATTTCTACACCCACTTTTCGCCAGATATACTTTAGTCCCACGTAATAAGGGGCGAGCCTATTGCCGTACCGGGCACATTTCCAGACTCGTGCTGCTACTGAGAATTTCGTGACAGAAAAACCCAATAACATTGCCCGACCCAGGAATCGAACCCGGGACCTCCCGATCCCACGCGCACATTTATGCCGCGAGACCAACGAGGCAGTCGTATAGGGTTTGATGTCGAGTTTTCCGTCTCTACGCAAAGATGGTATTTGCATCGTGTTATCCCTTAGTCGCCTCCTACGACACCCACGGGAAGATAGGGGGTGGTGACACTTCTATTCTATGCCGTCAACCACACGGCGGCTTTGTTTTTCTTTTTTCACGGATTTGTTATTCTTTTATAACATAGAACACACGGTAGGGTACATTGCAGTACCTAATACCTATAATATAATAATAAACTTTCATATAAACCTTTAAGAACCTAGTTTTTGCATGAAAGTAAGTATATGTATCTATCGAACATCCATACTTCCAACCATACAAACATTTAAGTTTTGTATAATAAAAAGCTAAAAAGGCTTGTTTAATATATAAGCACCGCTCTACATGCACGATGTTAAGGAGGATTATACCAAGCTAATATTCATTATTTTTCTACTATTATACCCACCTATTACGTAATAATATTGCACAATAATTGCGCAAGACACCATCATTATTTCACCATAATTTCACCAGGACATTGACACAGAACATCTAATTAAACATATAAGGAAGTATAATACTAATTTTTATTAAGTGTCAGCCATAACTATGGAAATGTATGACTTTTATTATCACACTAGACTTTGCCTGCGGCGCCACCCGCGTGGAACTTTTTTACCTTCTCAGGGAACAAATTTCCTCTACATTTCCCAAGTAACATACCTGCCAAATGTCAGCTTTTGGCAACCAGTAGGTAGTTTCGAATGTGCCTTTTTAGTTATAATTGAAAAACTACATTTGGGGTTGCATTTATCAGAGGATGCAATTTTATTATACAGATGTGTACAGATGGCTAGTGTAACGCTTGATGCAAATTTGTGGGGTCGTACCTCTTGTCCCTCGGCCGCCATGTTGGAAAGAGTGCAGGTGCAGATGGTTTTTCTTAATTATCCAGCAAACTATTGGCCGCGCTATGAATATGTGAAAGAGCTTTTTGCTGTCAATTAAATTCTCTACATCTTTGGCCCCGAAACTTTTTTCGTAAACCCAAAAATAAAAGTTTTATCTTTATTACGGTTGTATGGTGGCAATTGTAACGTTTTTTCATTATTACTGTGTTCCTAGTTTTTGAGATGAGCCAGGGTTTGGCACAGGGTCTGAACAAACGCCGGTATACAATTTTGATGTAGAACTTTAGAAAAAAGTCGCATTTCTGTTGGTTTGGTTGTTGGTTACTCAACGAATTTTGATATCTCCAATAATTATCCTGCAGGTGTCCCCAAAACATTCAGGCACTACAGAACAAATTGCAGTAGGTATACTCTGGCTAGGCAGACTATCAACTTCAAACTCCCAGGGATAGAGCTTGGCTTTTTTTCCCAACCCCAGTTTTAGGCTCGTTGTAATGAGTGAAAATTGGACCTTATGGTACTACAGTCTCAAGTTGGACGCAGGATCTTGTTTTGGAAGAAGTGAGAATAAATTAAATGTATCTATCTAAATACTAATATATAAAGCTGAAGAGTTTGTTTGTTTGTTTGGTTGAACGCGCTAATCTCAGAAACTACTGAGCCGATTTAAAAAATTCTTTCGGTGTTAGATAGCCCATTTATCGAGGAAGGCTATAGCCTCTATAGGCTATAAAACATCACGCTATGAGCCACGGGAGCTGAGCAGTAGCCTTAAATAACGCGGGTGAAATCTCGCACTCATCTAGTTCTTTATACTGACGAAGAAAAATTAAACACATTGAAAAGAAAATTTGTTGCAAACATTCCATTTTCGTTTGTTACTTTGTTATTATTCATTTTACGACTAAATGCTACGAGACCAAAGTTGTAGAGAATTTCATTTGGAACTACATATGCTTTAAATTTTTTCTGTGCGTCCAATAGTTTGCCATATAAACATGAAAACTCATTTGTATCTACCACCCTTTTTAAGACGGCGGTCGCAGGACAAGGGCTGTGGACCCACAAACTTCAATTTAACTTTATACTTATTTACCCCTTCTAGACATCTATAAATTATAATTGCGTCCTCTGACAAATGCACGCTACGCCATTGAATAAAGGATCCAAAGAAAGGATTTGTGAGCTGAATCATGATTAAATAACATAACATAACCAGGTGAGATCAAGATGATTATCCTGTCCATCAAAACAAAGGCTGTGGGATACGATGGCATTGGTCGACAAATGGTCATGCCAATTTTAGACCAACTCTTACCTGCAGTATCCCACATTATTAACTTTTCCTTAAATTCTTGTGTCTTTCCCTCCTTATGGCGTAAAGCCTTTATCCGACCCTTACCTAGGATCCCCAATCCGTCATTATCCAACCACTTCCGTCCCATTTCCATACT
This sequence comes from Euclidia mi, assembly GCA_944739405.2. Taxonomy (NCBI): domain Eukaryota; kingdom Metazoa; phylum Arthropoda; class Insecta; order Lepidoptera; family Erebidae; genus Euclidia; species Euclidia mi. Next base: position 39,527,112 of record OX123190.2, on the reverse strand, counting down.
TCCATACCTCTCCAAAGTGCTGGAAGCCTGTGTCCACAAACAATTATCTCACTTTGTACATGTCAATAATTTTTAAGTCCTCTTCAGTCAGGGTTTAGGCCAGCACACAGCACTACCTCTGCCCTGTTAAAAGGGACTGGCGATATTAGGGCGGGCGTTGAGGATTCCAAGGTTACTGTGTTAGTCTTGGTTGACTTTTCGAACGCCTTTAATACCGTCAGTCACGATATTCTCCTATCCATCCTCTCCCATCTTATGGTCTCATCTGATGCACTGGATTGGTTTTCCTCTTATCTTCGGGAGCGTCAGCAGGCGGTTCGCATTGATGAATCATTCATCATCATCTTGGCAAGTTCTCGACTCTGGCGTTCCACAGGGCGGTATTTTATCTCCTCTTCTTTTTGCTCTTTTCATTAATCTCCTGACCCATGGCCTTCGGTGTACGTATCATTTGTATGCTGATGACTTATAGTTATACTCTCAGGCCACGGTAGATAATCTAACTGCTGCCATTGACGCTGTGAATAATGATTTGACCGCTATGAAACATTGGTCCGATAGCTTTGGACTTCATGTCAACCCTTCAAAATGCCAGGCTATTATTATAGGAAGTAATCGTATGATGAGCAGAGTTAAGGCACTATCTCTTCCATCGATTTTACTTGATGGAACTGTAATAAAGGTATTTTCGAGTGTCAAAACCTAGGATTGCATATCGACGAATCTCTTAGTTGGCAAGTTCAAGTCATGAACGTGAGTAAGCGAATTACTGGGTCCACCAAACAATCTCTTACTTTCATGCCCCTCTCACACTTCTGGCCTTGTCCACTCTTCCTTCACTGTCCAATCAGTTCATTTTTGGAATTCCCTGCCTCTGGAGATCAGGATGGCTGCTAATCGTTGGACGTTCAAGGTTAAGGCACGCGAGCATATTCGCAGAGTTATTGGTACATACATCATAATTTTTCACATCAACAAAACTGTATATATATATATTATGTATATTTATATACATATATAGGTGATTATACCTATACATGATTTAAATATATATTTATCTTGAATATATATAGGTATGTAGTCATATTGTATAAAATATGTATGTATTGTATATTATCATATTTATGTTACTTGTCATATACATATATTAAGCTCATTAAACTAATTTGTACACCTACCACAATTATCTGGTTGACTGGGAGAAAATGCCTCGATGGCATTAAGTCCGCAATTGTACTTACCTACTTACATTGTGTATTGTACATAAAGCTTAAATATAAATATAAATAAGTTAATAAATTTGAATTGAATACTAACCTTAGGTACCTACCTAAGGTTAGTATTCAATTCAAATTTATTAACTTATTTATATATAATTTATTAACTTATTTATATTTATATATATCGTTCTTAGTAGGTAAGTACCTACTTACCTACTAAGAACGATATTGATTAGACACTTAGGTATCTCCCACTTTTAATCAAACAATGTGTCCAAGCGATTGTTATGAGTCGAACGAACAGTAGCAGGTAACTAGATAGGTATTATTAGGTAGGTACCTACCTATACTATTATTAGAATTACCATTAGAGACAACAGCCTTGATAAATATTGTTATCAAGACATTCAAAAAGAAGATCAATTTTAACTAACTTAACTAAGTAGGTAGGGTAAAATACAAAAGTACTTATTGTATTTTACCCTACCTACTTACTGACTGAAAACTTATTCAACTATCACTTTACAAATCACTGTTTACCATAATTTTGCACCCACCTCGATGTTAGATCATTTTGCTGCAACTTAAATTGAAGGTAATCAATTTGATGTGAATACAAGATTAATAAACTCTAGCGTAATGGAAAAACCAACAGACTGCCAAAGTAGTAATGGCCTAGTAGAAAATCTTACAGGCTGCCACGCTACCTGTCGCTGTCGGCCCAAACACTCCACGCGTTCCACTAACATTTTGAAGTTATGTGTGTAGGTATTAGATAGGTAGGTAGGGTCAGGTGGGGTAAATGCAAGAACGGGGCAAATGTAATACCATAACTTTAACTGTTTACACACAAAAGAAACTAGTGCTGACATCTCTTACATACGTAAAGTACTTCTTGCACTACACTCTAACAAGTTTTTGAATCTGTTGGATTGACAGATGTACGAATGACATTTCATTTTTCAAGTGACGTGCGTTGCCGCGTGTTTTACAAATTGCTATCCTGAATTTTAATCCAGTGTCATCTTGAGACACAAGGTAAGTTCTTTATTATTTTTTGTATTTAAATGAGAATATTTAGTGCAAATAAATTATTTGAATAAGTATTTGAACATATTTGATGCAATTCATGCTGATATTGCCACTATTACATTTGCCCCGTAAAATTAAGATCTTGGGGCAAATGTTTAAACATACCTCGGGGGAAATGTAATTTTTTATTACATTTACCCCTTTATTATATTTTTTTTATTTATTTTTTGATCCAGATGGTGCGAAATTATGTTCAAAAGAAGGATACAGGACCCAAATATACCAACGAAAAACTAAACACGTGGATGGAAGAAAAAAACGAGTGTAATAAGGAAAGTAATAATGAAAAAGTATCTCTAAAATTGATAGCCCAACTGGGGAAGAAGATAAAGAAAATGAGGTGGTAGAAGCAAAATCACAAAGTATTTATATCAACAAATGGGTAAACAACCTAATTGTAAAATATGCCACAAAAAGTATTATGTGAGTGTTGTGCAAAAAAAAAGTAGGCAGTCGTTGGGAGGTAAAATTTGTACAACGCAAGGGCACAATCTTTGCATGTCCTATAATAGAAGATACTGATGATGTTACTGCTGATTGCATCGTCAAAATATTAACTTATCCTAAAATAACCAAGCGCGGCATAATATATTTTGATTACAAATTTAGAAATATGATTATATCCTATCTAATTTGATAGTATTGATATTGATTGATCTCAGAATTATAAATAAGTATGTAAGAAAAAGTCCTCTCAGCCCTCAAAAGCCATACTATCACCTCGGCACTCACGCTTGAATGCCACCAGAAACTAACAGAGGTAGGTAAACTAAACAAATTAACACTGCAATGGATCAAGGGCCACAGTGGCTCAAGAGGGAATGACGCAGCCGACGTACTCGCCAGAAGAGGGGCCACTTTAGAGGTGGTGGGACCCGAGCCCATAATTCCCCTCCCTTCTGGTTTTTATCGCAACCTGGTAAGAAATAGGACCAGGACCAAACACAACCAGTCCTGGATTGGTATTGAAACATGTAGGCAGGCCAAGGAGGCTCTTCCCGCAGTAGACGGTAAGATAGCCAAACAAATCCTCCGGCTGTCCAAACAACAACTACGGACAGTCACGGCCGCCTACACAGGACACGGATTCTTTAATAAACACCTATTTACTATAGGTATCACCGACAGCCCGCTGCCTGTGCAGGGCCTGTATGGCAGCAGACGAGACGGCAGCCCACCTGCTCCTCGACTGCCCTGAGGTCGCACAGTACAGGCAGCAGTACCTGACCAGATACAGCACCCTGAGGGAGGCCGTGGGCCACATCAAGAGTCTGCTGGCCTTCCTCGAAGAGCTGGGGTGGCTCGAATGAAGACACCATTCCCACCCGCACGCAAAATACACGCCAAGACGTGGAGTTGCGGAAACAGCCCGTGCCATCAAGTAAGAAAAAGTTCATAGCTCTGTAAGATGTTCACTGATTTCGTTGAAATAAAAACCAAAGTATATTTCAATTTGCGTAGGTACTTTATTGCTACTACCCCAGATTAGTAACTACCTACACTATTAGAATTTTAAATGCCATTTATACATTTACCCCTTTACACCGGGCAAATGCGATAGTCGAGCCAGAGTAAATAAATTTAATTATTAATCTGTAGTCATCAATGATTTAATATTAGTAATTACTTCAAACAAAAGCCTAAAACATGATTAATATTCACAGTAAAAAATATTTGTAAATTGTAAAAGACCACAAAATGACATATAGTGGAAAGTGTCAATCTAGTTATGGTACTCGCATTTACCCCACCTGACCCTACCTAGAAAGTAAATTGTTAATTATAAAACTAACGGTGAAAGAAAACATAGGTAGTAGAGCAAACCTGCCTGTCGTAGTCACATATAGGACACCCCGTTCACGTAGGACATGTTTGGTCTACCAACCCGCAGCGTAGTGTACCTACTAGGTAGGTAGGTACTTGATTACTCTTCTCACAGTGACACGAGGCCCGTGTCTAGCAGTAAGCCCGTTAATACAGGGCTGACTATGATTACAAAGCATGAGCCAAATTTTACCATTTGATCCATGTTTTGTTTCATTTGGGGCCACAGTGATCTAAGTAGATGCAGCCTTTTAATATTAAGATAATTCTGGCATGCCTTCACTTTGCAGACCGCACCAATTTTAGGTAGGTACCTATAGTGTCATCACTGGTGATATAATATTATGATCCCCTAGGAAGCGAGCACGGAAATCTCAGAAGAGTAGACAGTGTTGATACCTATCAAAATGTGTCTTCGGGGCATTGTGATTTTTTTATGCCTTTTGTGTAATAGCCCCATAATTGTAAGTAAGTAGGTAGGTAAATTAACATTTAGATCACTCTTCCTAGATTCAAACTATTTTAGACAATTTGTCACAAGTTGGTGTTTAACTATTTAGGTAGGTACGTATTCCAATTTCAGTCTCAATGACAATCTCAAGTCTATGTTTTATAACAAGTTCGCAGGAGTGGACAGAAATAATTAACTAGTCCGTAATCGAGAAAAGAATTTCAAAGCGAATTAACCTCTCCTCACCAGATTCTTGATAACGAGGACAGCATACCTCTAAACACTCAGTAGGCTCGTTAACATTTCTCTAAGGTTTTAATTGATTGCTTAATGTTAGACTTTCTAAAAACGTGTATGGGTGTAAACAGATTCACACGAACAAAATGAATCATTAATACCATTCGGTAGAAGAAAATATAATATTAATATTACCCCTACACCACCTACCTAATTAACAATCGTCTAGGAAGTTCTTTAATAAATATAACGTCATATCGAATAGTACCTAGTAGGTACCTACCTATGTTATGTAGTTACCTACACATTAGGTAATCTTTATTCCAACATGCCTTTTGGTACCTATTCCGCCACAGGTGAGCAATGGCGATGCAGCATCAGTTTTTATTACTACGACTATAACATAGGTACTTAGTTCATTTCCGAAGGAAGCTTGATTGCGCCTTTTCTAGCGCAAAAATATAACCTAGTAATCTGAAATTTTAACTTATTGTCTAGAGGTCCCATGGTGTAATGGTTAGCACTCTGGACTCTGAATCCAGCGATCCGAGTTCAAATCTCGGTGGGACCTGATTTTTTATTCTAGACATTTGAATAAAACTATTTTGTATAAGAATATGATTGATTTACAATAAAAAAATATCTCAATAACTCATGCAGTGTTTGGTCAAGCGATTGATGTATTTTTATCTGTCCATCGTATTAAAAACCACCTACGCAACGCCCAAGACTTTCAAAATACAGGTATTCCTAATATGAAAATTTTAGACACGGAGGCATCAAGAATTTAGCTTCTAAATGAACATTTCTGGTAGAAAAATCTTGTAATCTATTCAAAATAGATTTTCTTGTACGAGTGGGCATCTACAATCCAATAAAACATAATATGGAAGTATCTAACTACTTATTCGACACCAAAAGAAAATCACAGACGAGTCAATAGGTATACATCACCTTTTTAGGTACCTACCTACATCATTAACTCGTTGCCTTGGTGATTAATAAACACAACAATGTCAGTGCGCTGTTGTCGTAAATAGAGGACCTAACCCTAGTTTTAAATATAAATATTTGTTCTTTCCTATCATATCAGAATCTTTAACTAAATCGCGTGATCATCTGTAAATTAAAGGTGTCAAACAATACAATTAATGTGCCTAGAGATAAAACTAAAAACACAGTGATCACCACTTTCAACAAAGCACACAAAAATGCAGCCTAACAAGTTGAAAATAATAATGATTGGTCCATCAGAGGTATTTCACATTATATATCCTTACTCACTTTAGTTATCAATTTATAAGAATTACTGAAACAAGTACCTAGATAAACATATTCAGTTTATCTTAAAGATCTATGATTTACAGAGTGGTAAAACACAAATAGCAAACTACATATCAGACTCAATAAATATTGAAGAAGCAGAACCTCCTCGACCTACACAAGGCGTTAGGGTTGTGGAATTTGAACTCTCCAACCTCAACGTTAACGGGAAAGCAACTAATATTGACATAGAACTTTGGGATTGTAGCGGTGACCACAAGTAACTATTTGATTGACTCATTTATTCGAGCACTTCACTCAATTTATTCGCAACCTTAATAAAATTATTAAAAGCGCCATCCTTCGTTGAAACACACAACTACTTAAAAAGCGCAACGTCATTAACTGCAATATCTGCAAATTGAGTAATCGAGCTATTTGAACTTATCTAAATGTATGAAGTATCAATTAAATATTATGCCCATTCGATATGAATGTTAATAATCAACAAGATGACGTAATTCTCGCTATCGCAAGATTAAGAAAGTTTATATGTAGGGGTACCCATTGCATAACTTTTGCAAATCGTCAACATACCTATAGCAGCTGCCGCAATAATTTTGTATTTTCCAGGTTTGAATCATGTTGGCCTGCATTGAGGGTTGGTGTTCAAGGTGTTGTACTTGTGTGTTCACCTAACACTGCACAAACAGCAGGGAGAGAAATGGAACTCCTTTACAATTATTTTGTTTCGCAACCAAAACTGTCTGCTAAACAATGCGTGGTGTTTTATAATTGCATCGACGACCAAGAAGAAATGGATTCGCTGAATTTGTGTAAGAGTTATAGTTATAATTATCTGCTCATGGCATTTATCCCAAAACCACTTTATTGCTATTAATTGTTCTTTATTTACTTTCAGCTCCCACATTCTCTAAGGTGTCTCAAGTGGCAATCAATTTGAAATCTGGCGGTGCTCGTCTAAAAATAGACTTCTCTAATTACATAACCTCAGTTCTTCAATCAATCAATAAAGACTGATGACCTTTATCTCCGTGAAGTCTCGTTTTTCTATACTTACGTCATCCGAATCCGCTGGCAACTAAAATACATCCATTCATTGACGACATATTTCTCGGCTTTTAAATAGGCTCATCATGATAAACCAAATGAGGCATTAATAGCCTCATTTCTCATACGCATACAATATACCTAGTATTTACCAATTATTCCATTAATTTTTATAATATTATATTAGGTACTTGGGTCCTGGAGATAATACATCTCCACACAATAATGTTTACATGTCTGAAGATAACAACGAACACACTAAGTCATTTAATATCAACCATAATTTAATTCAACGAAAAGTTTAGGTAAATATTAACATCTAAGGTATCTGATAATAGATACTTAAACTGACGTTATAAAAAAATCTTAAACGATATTCAGGTCCTAAAATGGTAAGGCATCAACATCAAATGCTATGCTAATGCATCACTAAAATAATAACTCTATCACTTGCAATAATTATCTAAAAGTGATCGCTGGTTTCTAAATACGTACCTAAATCTACATTACTCTTGCTTATTTTATGCAAAGCCTGATAATTATTTGAAAGTTATAGAATATTAAGGTTCGTTCCAATTTATTACACCTATTAAAACAAATTTTGATATCTATTGCCAAAAATGTATTCATAATTTAGGTTGTTTGTCGCCTGAAATTGATGATCCCGTTAATCACTATACCTACCCATGTGTGATTTCAATTCACTGCAGTTCTATAAAGTAATATTACAGTAATAAACTACGTACTGACGATCTAATGTTTAATATCAAATATAAGTAGTGTAACCAAAGCTACTTATTTACCACAACTGTAACATTAATATGAAATAATGAAAATTGATTCAACATAGTAGTAAAATAAATGTATATTATGGTTATGGTATAATGAAAAGTCAATGTATCTAAACTTATTAGATAGTCAGTAGGTATCGTTTATTATCTGTATAATCTTTGAGAAAATGCAAAATTGTATTTTCGATATTAGTAACTTTACATAATATATTTGCTATAGTGTTATGCCATATAGATTTAGAGTACACAAAGTAATCGGCCACCATCGGTACCTAAATCGCGATGTAATATTAATTATATATTATTGTTTAAACTCCTTAAAGGTATCTCAGGAGTCGACAATCGCACCGAAATTTTGATAAAATTACGGAACATGTATATAATATTTTTCTTTGTGATATAATAGAATAACAATCACGAGTTTTGATATAAATGTGCGTAATAGTTTGAGTTATACACATAAATATATAAATAATGGATGAACATAGTGATATAAAGGTATTAAAATCAAGACATGATAAAATATAAAGATGAATTTATTTTTAAGTTGAGTAGGCCCGTCTCAATGATCATTATTATTACAATATATAAAAATCAATACCTACAAATCACATTCCAAAATCTATGAGGTAATTTCTTATTGCTTTTAGACTATGACTGCGCAACACGCATAGTAGATTCTAGGACATCTTTAGATAATTACAACGTGACAGTTCCTCTACATCTATTGATAAAGTATAACAAAAATGATTATTGAAGAATTGAAATAATAATGTAGTATTATTAGAAAAGAAATCACGACGCACGCACTCAGTCTTAAAACATTTGGCTCTTATAATGAGTAATTTTAATTAAACTTAATTCAGTACATCATTTAAATAATTTACAAAGTAAAATGATACTGAAATTGATCAATTACCTACTAAATAGCAAAATATTTACAATTAATGGGACCTTGTACATAAAACTGTATACTCGTAACCTACGCTTACATAATTAAAATACAGCAATTGTCTGTCATTAATGTAAGTTTGTAATATTATGTTCACCTTCATCATACTATGCTGCATGTGGAAGGAGATTAATTCTACATTACCTAAAATAATTTATTACGTTAACTTCATAATATAAGCGAATAAAATATACAATATACAAAACCTAATTTCTATCATTCTTCCAATTCCCTCGATCATTAAAGTTTTTCCGATCTCTATGGCCTCTACCGGAGCCGCCGCGATTCCACCGATCGTTGCCGCGCCCTCGATGCCCACCTCTGTTTGGAAATCTCGGATAATTTTGTTCGCCATCCATAAAATTGAAATCATTACCAGGACCTGGACCATTAAATGGCATGTTGCCGAAATTATTAGGTCCGCCAAATTTATTATTAAAGTTATGCGGGATGTTTGGAGCTATCCCCAATAACCCAGGTGTGGGACCACCCCGCGGATCTGACATAGACTGATTGAAACCATGCATATTACCTAAGTTCATATTATTCATTCCTCCCATACCCATAGGCGGCATGTTCATCATATTCATGTTACCACCGCCGCCGTCCATGGCGTTTGGAGGTCCATTTATATTACTATTCATGCCGAATGGTGTTTGATTGAAATTAATCGGTGTTTTCAGTAAAGCTTCTTTAGGCTTCGGCAAATATGAGTACTCACCGTTTTCTCCTAGAGAAATGCCTAGATTGGTAAATATATTACATAATACACTATTTCCTTGAATAGAAGCTAAATCGAATTTTTTGCCGGGATTTTTTTCTTGCTGATACTGTTTAATCATTTGCGTCACTGGTGCTAAATGCTGATTTACGAATATTTTTTGAGTTGAACTCAAATCTTTATACCAATTTGAATTTTGTAAAATAGTTTGTAAATCCAGCGAGTTAGACTTTTGATCTTGACTAACGGTTTCAATCAAATCTTTTGGTTTTCTTCTAGGGTCAACTCTAGGACCCGTGGGAGTGGTGGGAGCCTTAACCGATTTTTCACTATCACTATTAGATTCTTCAACGGATAATCTAAACACTTTTCTTAGTCTAGGATCAACTAAAGCTTGTGACTTCGCCGTACTATTCCTAATATCTGTGTAATCCGGCCGAGGTATATCTATCAGTACTAACTTATATGGAATAGGAGGATGACTGTTAATTGACCCATTTATTTCAGAAGCTGGAGTATAGTTCGGCAGTGGTTTAAAGGGCAAACCTAACCGAAAATCAATATCGCCACTAGTTTGGCGCAAATCTGTGTCACCAAAAGATGGAAGGTTAAAATCCGACTTTCTCAAATCAACATCTGTTCTCCGCCGACCATCTGTTGGCTCACCGTCCACACATTCATAAATAGATACTCTCGGAGTCTTCTTAGGGGCAGGTTTAATAGGTTCACTTACTTTTTCTGGAGACCGTCTAGACCTAGGATCCCTTGGCCGCTGAGGAGACGTCGCACCTTCCGAACTATTTTCAGCTTTGTTTTCATGTAAATTATTTTTCATAGTGTTCAATAATTTTGTAACCTCTTCACTAATATCAATTTTAGAGAGATCTCCAAGCTTGCTGAGTACGGCAAACGGTTCTATAACGTGGGGCGCAGGCGTCTGCGGTGAAGGTGGCGTTTGCTTTGGAGATGACGCTGGAGACTTCTTTTTCATTCCCTTTTCTTCGTCACTAGAATACCATTTTTCATCAATTAACAAATTATTGTCTTCATCATCATCGGTAGTAGAACGGCGATGCCTCTTTTCTGGATTTTTAAACAGTGGTTCTGGTTGGAGAAACCTAATATCAGTGTCACACTCCTTTGTTGCGCTATTTTCTTCTATTGTAGAATGTAATATTCTTGGGCCTTCATCCGAAAAAGGAAGAACTCTATGATCTACATCCTTAGTCTCATTAGAAATTATGGGCTTGTCACCATCAAATGACTCATTGGATATATCGATGTTTTCCTTATCTTTCATGGCAAATTTCAAAGCATCTTTCGTGTATTGGTCTATATCAATCATACTATTGTCCTTACTTGTGTGTGATTCCTTTTGATTTACCTTAGGTTCAGAAGCATCTGTCGCTGGAAGCATAACTGACGGCTGAAATCGCATATCTATATCTTGCCCGGGTAAATCAGACGGAACAACATTGTTAGAAGCTGGCACAGGCACTGGTGGAACCCTTAGATCTAAATCTTTAGTAGTACTTGTTTGACCTATAAACTGTTCATTGTTAGTTATCAATCCTAGCTTTTGTATGTTCATTGTGTTCAATTGAATTTCAGTTATTTGTTTTAAAGACAATCCAATGCTATTAAGCTGCAATACTGTTAGTTGTCCGAGTTGATCTAAATTGTCTATGCCCATTTTTGTAAGGTCAGAAATTTGGCGCGGCGTCAATACGCCAGTTAGATTCTTGATACTTAATATATTTGTCGAACTAGTAGTGCTGTTTGGTGATAAATTATGGTTGAAGTTCTGGTTGGAAATGTCATTTTGCCACCGCGATTGCCGCACTTTAGGTGATATTTTATTTTGTCTTTCGTTCATGTATTGATTATTTTGTAACGAATCAGGCGTATTCTGTGGGTTTGGTATATTGAGTTCAAATAGAGAAGGAATAGATTTTTCTTGGGTTTCAGGCATCTCCGCAAATTGTTGCATTAGTTTATTTTGGGTTGTCTGTATCATCTTTAAAGCTCCTTCTCTATTCAGTCTCGGAAAATCGCCTAATATTTCTTTAGGAGCCGATTCTATATGTTTTAAAAGTATATTTTTTAAACCATCGGTTAGTGGTTTGCCATGTGCGAATTTACAATCATCTTTATATATACACGGAAGCCCCGTATGATAATATTTACATGGAAAATCTGCATGCATATACAGACACTTATCTCTCTTTGCACAACAATCCATTAAATAAAATTTACATAACTCCATTTTTCGTGGAGGTTGCGCGTCATGTGAATAAATGCAATCGTCTCCTTTATGACATTTGCCTTGCATATAATATAAACAGACGCCATCGGGATCTTGCATAGGATGAGCGCCTCTTCTTCTATCGTTTTTATTGTTTTTATTACGATCACGCTGTCTGTTATGTCGTTGTTGCCGATGATGTTGCTGCTCCCTAGACTCATGACTACTATCGGAAGCGTAAGAATCTCTATCGTCTTCGGGATACATATCAACTGGTGACTGCCTATGCACAGGGGAGGCACCCCTAACACACATCATCTCACTTTCATCTACCTCGTCAGAATACTCCTGCTTTTTACGTTTTTTACTCGCACCTTCTTTACCGTCATGTTTCTTTCGCTTTTTATGTTTACGACGTTCGTCCACATCATCTTCGGTAAAACCTTCGGCGCCATCACTTTTGTTCATAGCTTTTCTTATTGCTTTTTCAATATTACCGGCAAAATCATCTTCAGTTGGACTTGAGTATTTCCGATTCTTTTTACCTTTCTCCTTCTTTTGTTCCCCTTTGTTAGATTTGGACTTCTTTTTCTTACCTGATTTTGTGTAATAAAAATCCTGCGATTCTGATTTCTCTAGTGGTATTTTTTCATCCAAGGTTGGCACTGTTTCAATGCCTTTTTCTTCTGTTTGGACTTCTGCTGCTTCTTCACCTTCGCTTTCAATTTCTCCATCTTCTAAATCTTCCACTTCGGCGTTCGGCACGGCTTCAGTCATCTTAAAAGTCTCACTGAAATTAAATAAAAGGATGATATTAGTATAATGACATAATATTTTAATACAAGGGTTTTAAGATTAAATACAATGGGCTAAAAAGGCCTAAGACCTAAATCAAGGATTATTAACGATAATAGTGTTTCTTGATAAAACACTTTAATATGAGTACATGAGTAGGTTCTAAAAAGATGATTGCTTCTTTTGGACAAAATCCTCCCGATACTTAATAATTTCAGACAACTTGGGTGGAAAATAGCTTTGTGGCGTCCCAAACTAATATACTACGCAAACAACCAAAAATCAATATAGGTACCAGTAGGTGAAGTATCACTGGCATTGGATTTGTTACTAAGGGTGGTTTTTAATGCAATACTTTGAAACATTTTCTATTTAAATCATTAATCAATTTAGAATATTCGTTTCCTTGTTACTGAAAGTAAAATTGCGCGTTACTATTTGCATTAAAATAGTAGCTCTATTTTTTGGTTTGCTTTTCACATAATTATTACTTAGGAAAAATCGGAATCCGGGCCCAGTTAACAAGATTACCGTATCACCAGATAAACTTCTATCTAGCCAATACGTTAATAATACCTATTTAGTTTTATCATTCTGGTGTGACCGCTAAAACGCCCTTGAACTTTGTGTGGAAATATCAACCAAAACATTCCAATTAATTTGCGCAATACATTCTGTAGCTGCTATTGAACTATAATAAAATTCTTAATACATTAGGACTAAATTAATATGGCTAAGAAAGATTTCTCTTTGTTTTCAAAGCAATTTCCTGTTTGTGTTTTCGTTTATAACAAAAGAACCTATTGCAGGAAATGTTACTACATGACTCTTAAAATATATGAATCACTATGTCGAGACCTAAGTTATGAGAACCTAATGGTCTCATCGCTGAAATAATGCCAATGAGCAAACTATGAGTAACACTATGTACTCAAAGTCTATATTCCTACAAAATTTAAACCTGTACCTACTATATCGGGCGCGGCTCTTCTATGCCTGTCAATTCAACACCGTTGTATATTTAGCATTACCTAATGACACGACAACTACTTATCTCGTTTATAACAAGTAAGAAAGAGACAGAATGCCCGAAATGCCACCCAATCTACAAAATTCTGCAATTGGAACGTAAGAATACGTCACAATAGAATTCAACATTATCATGGCGGCGGCCATTTTAGCATATAATGCGACCAAATTAAAGAGATCACCAAAATTAAAAATGCAACATTTATAACAATTTACAGGCAAAAATGTCACAGGCATTAACAAATAATAGATAAAACATTGTTTTTGACGACAGTCACCTACTAATGAAAACAAGCCCGCTAAATAATCGAAACCGCACACAAAGATCTCACACAAATAAGTACGCTTAGCACGCCTTTTGTGTACGTGTAAAATATAAAAATAAAAATTAAACATTTAACTATTATTAGTCTGTAGGTTAATTAAGTGTTTTAACAATTTTCTAATCGGCGAGAGTAAACCTCGTTTGTCTTAATACTGTACCTAATATACGTCGGAACAATAAGCATTGGGAATGTATCTCCAAGATTCACAATATTACTTAGGTGTTGCGCAGTTAGAAATTCGACATGTATGGCAGAAGTCAGTACAATAACTGTTCATAGCCACTAGTTTTAAAGAGTAATTTAGCTAGATACAGCCAGCCAAGTAAGCAGTGGTGGCCGTTCACATTTCACAATATCTTGCTGCGCGCTGCGCTCTCGCCACGATTTGAATGACGTCAGCCTTCTAGAACGGCAAGATATCTATGCGTCCTTCCTTTCATCGAGGTCACGAGGTGTATTGACGCTCACACACACTAGTACACGAGTTTGTAGTTATCTACGTGTAAATGTCGTAAAACCTACACATACATACACTACCTACACGGCTAACTCATCATCTTAATTTAGCAGCATTATAATACATATATATTGTAAAGATGTTATATTATGAATAAAATAAATTAAGTAAATAAAACATGTTCTGTGCAAAATAATACATGAGAATATACACATACCAACACCAAAAACCCTTTGTTGTAAAGGCATAAAGAACATGATAATACTAAAATCTATGTAATTAGGCTGAAATATCATGCACAAAAATAAAATCTAAGAATAAGGTATGTTATCATAGCCGTAATGAAACAAAACTTTGTCCTAAGCACGGCGATTACCACCGAACTCAAGGTATTTTCATTACCGTTACTGTACTGCCGCCATTTTGGTCTAGGCCGTAACAGACTGATCAATATCCATAGAACTTATGATACGATTACCAATTTGCAAAGATAATGCATTATTTCCTCGAAAACGCGTATAAAACGAAAATGTGTAGCGTAGATGGATGTTGCACGTGTATGGTAATTCCTTTAGCTGACCAAGCACTTGTATGTAAAAGGGGACACGCATTCATATAATGGCCTAACGAGTAAATAATATTAATTGTTACCAATCTTACATTAATGAACGAATCACTATGTGCGACTACTATACGCCATTTAAAATGGAATCTTTCATAGCATTGCTGCATAAAGACGAAACAAATCGAATATGTACGCTATTGATTTCGAACGACGACTGTTGCGGAACAATGAAGCGATCAAAATTATTTAGTTTCTAATTTCAACACGCCTGGAGGGAGGCGCGACTGTTGCGGAAATGCCGTATTTACTACCACGACGGAGACATTTCCGGGCAAATCGTTTAATATTTCTTTGCTGTTATTTTTTTATAATTATTTTAGGTAATTCCGGTTGCAACGAAATAATTAATCTAAATATATGACAATTTTTCTTATAGTATTAATGCTCGTATAGTTATATTTAAACTAATAAGTACTTCAACGATTGTAATAAAGTTGCTATAAGCAAAATTAATGCATTCAAGGTCGAGGAGTTGCAAGCAATAACTTAAATTTATCATTTTCTTTAACGTATTGAAGATTTTTTAATGCTCACGCAATAAAATTTTATAATTTTTGTATGTAGGTACCTTCTTTATTTAACAATAGCACCCATTTATTAATATTCAAACAGAAATCTTATTAGTAGAAGATATCGAACCAAAACCAATTCATTTCTAAACTGAAAACGAATGTCATCATAATTATTAATTAAATCGAAGTGTCAATGTCACTTTTATCAATTTTGTGATAAGTCAGCATTTTCCAAAAATACTATATTTAATATTTCGTTTATTTGTAACTGTAATAAAAACATAAGTGTTACATGTGTAGTTGGAAACAAAATGTTAAATATCGTTAAATGTGAAAGAGTATCACATAGAAATTAATTAAATATTTGAAATATTTTTACTTCTCAAGTTTTGAAGGTTTTTGTGATGTCTGAGCCAAATAATCCGTTTGCTGGGCTTCTGGGGGTTGCCGAAGTTGAGTCCCCGGTTGAGCCAATATCTGACGAGAACACAGTGCTCCAAAATTCTACGAAATTGATGACAGAGAATGAAGATATTGAAAGGATAAATTCAATAGTGGAAAATGTTTTCCACTTCACAATAAATCCTGAAGCTTCTACTGCGAGTCGACAACTAGTTTATTTAGAGGAACTTGCTGAAGCCACGAAGCCACATACTCATATTGATTTAGAAGCACTAGAGCAAGCATTATTTGAAAGATTACTTCTTACAGATATTGAATTGTGTGTTATACCTAAGGGTTGTAAAGTTTTTAAAGAACATGTAGTGCAAAAGCAGGTCTTTCCATATTTATTCAGTGCTCTTCAAAACATGCAAAGTTATGAGATGTCTAAAATGCCTAATGTTCAGGATGCTCTTAAGAAAATGAAGGAACTAATATTTAGGAATGCAGTTACAGCTTTAAAACAGCCTGCTTTATTTGAGGGACAGGACTTCGGTGCACAACTCACAGAACTACTGCAACATGTCGATCCACAAAGTCATAATTTCTTTTTTGACATTGTAAAAGCATTTATGTCGGACAGTAAGTATTCATTTTCTGAGCATTTACTGCCATTCACCTGACACTATGAGTTTTCGAACATCTGTGTTTTAGGCTAGTACTGTCTGGGTAAGAAAGCATTCAAGTTCTACTACAGTTCAGAATATTAAAACACAACTTTTGAAGACTTAAGTTTTTGTGCATTGTCATAATCTATTCATTATTTACAAGGTACAAAGAAATTAACAAAGTAAAGTGTTTTGTACAAAAATGATTTCTCTAGGCACTGTATTTATAATATACAGAAGTTCCTCTGTTAAACAAAATATTACTTGTCATTGTCTAGCGTGTTTGTTGTAACACATGTACTTTATTTTATTTCAGATGAAGAAGGACTACAAGATCAGCTAAGAGAAATAATGCTGCCTGTATTAAAATTAATCCACACAGATATAGAGAAATCAAATATAATAAATTTACCTATATATGTTCTAAAATCTGTACAACTTTTTGCAAGTAAGTGTTCATATTAGAAATCATTATTCCAATCATAAAGTCAATTTAAGTTCTTTGTTGCATATTTGTTATGATTTAGCTACAGCATCACACAAAAGCAATATAAATTGGAAGTAGGTAAACAAGGTTGGCTTAAAACAATAAGCAAAGTGACTTGGCACTCTCCACATGTTTACAGGATTTCTTGTGAACAGAGTGAAGTGTCAATGAACTTGCTATACAAAGCATGCATACAGGATCTTTAAATTGTACCTTAAGTCTTTCTTAAACAAATGGGGAATTCCTAGGGCTCTTCCCAAAATAGTAATAATGTATTATTTTTCCTTTTGTGAGTTGATTGAAGTCCTAATAAAACTCTGGTCTGGGAGTCTGACCCCATATGTTTACTTTTTATACTACCTTCCATCACCCATATATTAATATTGATAATATAACTGCCTTTGTTAGTTTTTCGCAAGTACTTTTTTTCTTAGCATCTGCAAAATTAAAATTTTCTGGTTAGCGTCCTACCAATCTTCAAGATATTATATTTATACACCAATGTGAAGTATCCCATCGGTTTAAATTTACAAATACTATATCAATGTAATGTTCTATATTTTACAGGTAATCAATGGCTAGCCCCTATTTTACTAGATAGTTGTGAAGTTAACCCAAATGAGAAAAATGGAAGACTGTACCAAAACAATGTGATTGGTGGTTTACTGGCTCTCTCAGTACTACCCAAATCAAATTCATCAATGCCTGAATTCTTTGACAATCCCGTTGACCAGGTATGTGGTATATATATCTATAACCTTTACTGGTTTAAATTTATGTTGATCTCCACTATAAAACATCTCAGAGTACCTGAGATGATGGAGCTTGCAAAAGTGCCCAAATATTAACATTGATATTACTACAGATTTTCTTCAGTGTTTTACCCATGAAAGAAGGACAAACAAACTGGCATATTTTTGCATTTATAATATTATTATGGATGTCCTTATAAGCAGTAAAAGTATACATAATTGAGATAAAAAAGAATTCTTTGCCACTTTCCTATCATTGTAGAGGGAAAACTATAGTTTGAGTGTTTGCAATTCCTACTGGACATCACCAAGTATGAATGAGTATTTAATGCTTCTATTTTCTATTTTTCCCTTCAACAAATGATAATGCTTAGCATGTTAGTCTTTGAACAAATGGATGTCATATGTGTCCATTGTTTGTGTCACATTATGAGATTTTTTAATCATTCTGTTGTTTCTTTGTATGTTCATATTTTATTTTGTTTGTTGTAGGTACTTACTGGGGTATTTTACATATAGCTTAATTAAATTCATTTTTTAATCATTAGAATTAGAAAGTCATGATTATAACAATTATTATTTCATATTTCAGACTGCCACATCACTTGTCGAGTCATCGCTAAGGAACGCATTATCCCACCTCACAAATAACATGCACAAAATTTTCTTAACCCTATTGAAAGGAGGACCTCAAATAAAAAACCGTTTACTGACATGGATCGGCAGATGCTTGAAATCCAATCTCGTCAGAGGAAAACTATGGAATATACAAGTGAGTTAAATAAATTTATATAAATGAATGCCGTGTGGTTGACGGCATAGAATACAAGTGTCACCACCCCCTATCTTCCCGTGGGTGTCGTAAGAGGCGACTAAAGAATAACACGATGCAAATACCATCTTTGAGAAACATCAAACCCTATACGACTGCCTCGTTGGTCTCGCGGCATAAATGAGCGCGTGGGATCGGGAGGTCCCGGGTTCGATTCCTGGGTCGGGCAGTGTTATTGGGTTTTTCTGTCACGAAATTCTCAGTAGCAGCACGGAGTCTGGAAATGTGCCCGGTGTGGCAATAGGCTCGCCCCTTATTACGTGGGACTAAAGTATATCTGGCGAAAAGTGGGTGTAGAAATACACCTCTGCCTACCTCTTCAGGGTTATAGGCGTGAGACTATGTATGTATGTATATTTTTAGTTGTGTCATTCTGACTTGCTTGAATGTCAACATGATAATTACTTCATAAATATTGAAGTAATGGATGGACAGAAGTACCCATTTTGATTAGCTGCCCTGCCTGCCAATAAAGAAGAGATTTTGACTGGGTTGTTTTTTGTCTAATGACATTGACTGCTAATGGAATACTTTAGATTCAATTTACTCAGACTTTGTGTAATGCGCAGGATCAATTATCCTGTGTCTGGTAATTATAAGTATCTCTAATATGTATTTATTTAAAAACGTATAAGCATACATTACTAATTATTTGACTGCTATAGGCTCTACCTAGTTTGGGATTAGATGACTATGTGTGAGTTGTCCTTGGATTTTATTATTATTATTGATAATTGATAGCATCAGTTCAATAAGAAAATGTAAAATGTGTGTAGAATCCTGACTGAGGCATCTAAAATATATGAATCATTATGGTTGCTGCAAAGCTTGCGAGACAACTAGACACAGACAAATAGTACCAGAAGCTTTGAAGAATTACTATTGTATCAAGATCACTGACCTCTGTTATGTCTGAAGTTTCTGCACATAGTGCATTATAGATCAATGACCTTAGTGGGCTGCAAACTGCTGAATCATCCTGAATCGGAAATACCCTTGATATATTTAGCCATTTTAAAATCAATGCCTATTATTTTTACATTTGTATTTGTTTTTACTGTTGCCTATGTAATAAAATGGGATATAGTCTTATTCTAAATTATGTCTAGACTCAGTAGAAATAACAATTATGGTTTATGGAGACATGGTCTGTTTGTATGTAAATTTACTTTATTGCATTAGGAATCCGATTATAAAATAAAACATGCGACCCACTAACTTACTGAGTTTACTGTCTCAACTACTTGTAGGTAAATAAAATAAACAGGCATTCTAAATGCCCTGTGCCTTTAGTCTATGCCTGTTCAATTTATCCCAAATGGTGATTATCGCAGGCACTATAAAAAGTTATGCTACAGGTATGTATAACTTTTTTTATCTTACTCCGTGCATCAACGCGTTGAGTCTACGGCTATCGTGAACATCTTCGACAGTTCCTAACAGCAGTCAGTAACCTGAAATATTCTGACACTGGTGTAAACA
Source organism: Euclidia mi (assembly GCA_944739405.2). Taxonomy (NCBI): domain Eukaryota; kingdom Metazoa; phylum Arthropoda; class Insecta; order Lepidoptera; family Erebidae; genus Euclidia; species Euclidia mi. The sequence continues at coordinate 39,506,899 of OX123190.2, read as the reverse complement.
ATAGAATATTATATCCATGTCTATGGGTTGAAGGTTTTCCGTTCTTACCGCCTGCGCCGAACGATTCGTAAAAGTGTATATTCCGTAAAATCGAGTTTATACGCCAGATCGTGAATCTGGCTCCAATGGAAATCTTGAATTTTTCGAAATTACTCCATGCTGCCTGATATTAAGCATTCATGTAATATAATTTAAATAATAATGGCATGATGGCCCTCACCTTGAAAACCTAGAGAACAGCTTTTTCACGTCCCGCTTAACGGATCCGGGATCATAGAAAGAAGGGAACACGTGTACAGGTAATCAGTTCCTCATCTTATCGTGAACAGTTTCGTGTAGGACGGGATCTGTTCTACCGTTCGAAATCTTTGGAGAAATCCATAAATTTAGCTTTACCTGATTTGACTACAGAGGTTGACTTTATTTTCCAGATGGCTGAAATGACAGCAGCATCCTCGTGCGTCTCAGACGGATTCATGTTGAATTTAGGTTCAGTGTTGCTGCATCTGTGTCAGCCATTCTGCACATCAGCTGATGATCCTAAAGCATTAAAAATTGACCCCACCTATGGCGCTGTTCTGGTAAGCAATCGCACCATATTCTCTGTAAAACTTTGCGGTGTAATAAATAATTAAATTTTAATAATATCAAACGTGTAATCGATATTAATTATGACTACGACTAGTATCAATTTAAGCCGGTTAAAAGTTCTGATAAGAAGCTATACATACCTTAATACGGGTTGCAGACCGAGAGCTAAGTTAGTTTAGCTTAGCTCGCATAGCTGACGCAGTTTTCCATACTTGTGTGCAGACCGCAAACTATTCAAACTAAGCTATGTGAGCTAACTAAAATATGCGAAGCTAAGTTAGTTGTGTATGCTGATGCGCAGCTACCCGAGCTAAGCTAAACCCTTCCCGCCTTCCCCGCACGCCCTTCGCCAGTGCTGTCCAGTGTCCTTTGTCGTAGTCACGGTTTCCGTTTTTTTTTTTTGACAACTTCCGCACTAGGAATAAATCCTGTGTCGCGGGGGACTTTACAAACATACAACCAACGGACACAATGAACACCCAGACTCGAAACAACAATTTATGGATCACACAAAGTATTGTCTCGTGCGGGAATCGAACCCACGACACTCGACGCAGTGTCAAGCGAGGCGGCCGCTTAAACCACTACGCCAACCGTGCAGTCATTTAGCACGGTCGTTTAGTAGCGAATATGGAGCAATTTATGTGCCGAAATTGAATGTGTTGACATATCCAAGATCTGGAAAGCCTTTTTCTTAAATAATTATAAGTCAGTATTAATCTTCTTTTCCTATGTGGAACGTATTCATCATCGGAACTTTCTTCATCGATGATATTCATGGCGAGCTATCGTCCGTCTAATTGAACTTCGCAACACTGACTAAGCTTTGGCTTAGACCTTAGTGTGCACGCCATTTATTTCTAGCTTAGCTTAGCATAGCTTAGCCTATCTTGCTTAGTTTAGCTTTGGCATAGCTTAGTTTTCGGTCTGCAACCGGCTTTAACCCCTTGTATGCCGGAACGCAGATCTACGCGAGACACAATAGCTTTTTCATTGTGTCTGGCATTCCGGCATACAAGAGGTTAATATCTTTGAAAGACTCATTTAACGTATGAATTACGTTTAGTTGTATATTGTCTTTAAAAAGACCCTTAACGAAAATTTAAATTGCATGCATTCCAAGAGAGAATATTCCTTCAGAAAGGGTCCTATTATGTACTTTATATATATTTCAGCCCGAGGAATGCGAGGCCAAGTCGGTGCATTTAGACTGTCTCCACAGCGAGACGTGTTTACTGCCAGCGAGAGTGAACGAGGACGATCAACCGCTGAAGCGGGACACAGCGGAATCGTACAATTTTGTTACAGAGTGCTTCTTTATGACTCAAAAGTGTATTGATTTAGGTAAGTGTCAGGTTTTTCTACCATGATGTCTATTTTTATTCATCTCTGTATCCCGTATGGCAACGCACTTATGAATCCTCCGGTTTTGTGGGTGTTCATGGGCGGCGGTAATCGCATAATCGGGAGACCATGTCCAGTTGTGAACGTATATTGGCTGACATGTTTATAATGATGATGTATATTTCATCATCATCATCATCATATCAGCCAAACGACGTCCACTGCTGGACATAGGCCATATCATATTTCATAGAGTAGTCAATAATATTTTCATGTATATTCTATCTGATGTTGCGCGTGAAAAGCAATAGTCCCATGCAGAATTCGAGATATCTTGGTTGAACTGCTAAAAAACTTATCAACGTGCACATGAGCTCTTAAGCGTATGGTGATAACACTCCGTCGGAATTTTCTTAACCATAAATGATATCAATCGTCATTCCCATCCATCACAAGAAGGTAGAGAATGCTGTTAGCGATACGAGGGTCAAACTGAAAGTTCTTAGAACTGGCCACTTATAAACAACATATTAAAAAAAATATTCTAAAATTTGAAAATAGAACTCTTTGCCAATATTACTGAGTATATATTTCAATCATTTGTCATTTGTTTTACGATTTGGCGGCAAATTGAAAATTGTCTGTGTCACGTCAACATGAATTTAACACGAGAAAATTTTCGTGCAATGATTTTTTATGACTTTCGATGTCATTTAAGTCAACAAGAAAGTTATGATAGACTACGATTGGCCTTTCACGATGAAGCCCCATCTCGTGCGACTGTTTACAACTGGTTTAATGAGTTTAAACGTGGTCGCACTAATCTCACTGATGATGTACGTGAGGGACGGCCTTCTACGGCGACGACTGAAAATAACATCTGTGTTGTGCGGCGTATGATAGAGACTGACAAAAGAGTGACCTATCAGCAGATTCGGACAAGCTTAGGCATCGGTATGAGTCAAGTGCACAAAATCCTCCACGAACATTTAGCGGTCAGGAAGCTTTGCGCCCGGTGGATACCTCATAATTTGACTAAGGCTCAAAAACTCCATTGTGTGGATTGGTGCCGTAAAATGATTGAAAGATTTAACGGAGGTGACTCAAATGCTGTGTTCGACATACTAACAGGTGACGAAAGCTGGATTTACTGTTATGATCCTGAAACCAAAAGACAATCTGCTCAGTGGGTGTTTCCTTTCGAGGAGTTGCCAACTAAAGTGAAGAGAGATCGAAGTGCGGGAAAAAAAATGGTGGCCTCGTTCTTTGGAAGGATAGGTCATTTCGCAACAATTGTGTTAGAGGATCAAAAAACAGTTTCTGCAGAATGGTACACTACAAATTGTTTGCCACTTGTCTTGGAAAAAGTTCGAGAGAAACGACCTCGCAGTAGGATCCTCCTTCACCACGACAACGCCTCGTCGCACACCGCCAAGCGAACGATCGACTATTTGGCGACATCAAACGTTGAATTACTGGGTCACCCGCCGTATAGCCCCGACCTCGCGCCTTGTGATTTTTATTTATTTCCAAAAATTAAAGAAAAACTTAAAGGAAAGCGGTTTATGAATGCTGAAGAAGCGGTGGCTGCGTATCGCGATGCCATTGAAGAGACCCCTAAGGACGAGTGGGCAAAGTGCTTTTCCCAGTGGTTCCATCGCATGCAGCGGTGTATTGACGTCAATGGACAATATTTTGAAAAGATATAATAAAACTAATAACTGGCTAATGTAATCAGTTTTTGATTTTCTAAGAACTTTCAGTTTGACCCTCGTAAGACTCCTAACATAAAAAATTGGGGCTTCAAGTCACTGTGAATTTTGAATGATTAACCAACTGCAAATTTGGTCTTTTCCGCGTTTATCACACTGTCTTTTGTATATAAAACGATCTCACGACGTATTCACATCTTGCAGGTGTGCGAGTATGTGCTGAGAAGCTATGGCGTACGGGACAAGAGTTAGGTCAGGCCCAACGCGCGCTCGCCGATATGACGTCACAAGCCCACCACTTGCTCGAACCCATGAGACAGCGCAATCACCTTCTTATGACCAAGTAAGTCAGAGTGTAGTCATTTCTGCTTAGTAATAATATTAAGGATTCTTTATGTAGGTATATTTGCCTCGAGTGGCTGTGTAAAGAGAACCCATTTATAGATCGGTACTTCCTGTTAGGAGACCATATATTTTTTAAGCAAACGTGGTTTTTAAACAACATTTGAATGATATAAATTAGCAACAGTTCTACTACAAACGACTGGTGTATAAAATAGTACAGTTTACGCACATGATTGATAAAAGTGGTAAATTTTCCGGAATCATTTTCATGAATTCTACTTCTACCTAATGCTATAAAATAGCTAGTCAACTTTTATTTCATAAACCACACATATTATATAATATTAATTTACTTCCAGGTTCTACAGCCTCCGTTGCGCTCTACTAGAGAAAGACATGCTAACAAACCTGAACAGGCTACAAGCGACGACGTGCAACTGGCTCGTACAAGTAGCGGTGAAGCCAAATCCCGAGGCGCCGGTGGCGAGCTATGCGCCAATGACCATGTCGGAGATCAACATGCCTATTACTACCCCACCGCCCGATACATTGAGGTTAGTAGTAGATACACATTCTCCTTCCACAAGAATACCTACATCACTCTTCTGGAGATGGAAAAGGTCCTCTTCTGACGTCCCGCTCGTCCTCCTATTCCTTACCCATCGTACCAATAGACAGTTGGGTTGTAGTTTCGCACATAGCCGTGTGTGTGTGTGTGTGTGTGTAGCCGTGGGGTTACCACTTACCATCAGATGGGCTACTTACTGGCTCGTCTGTTTATTGCACGCAATAATACAAGACCGCTTTACTTTATGCTACTCTGAGGTAGAAATTGACCCACAAGCTTCGTCCTTTTGGTCACCGAACTACCGACATGGCAACATTATGGATTGTTATTTTTCGATGAGTTGACTGAGGAGAACGTTCTAGAACCTAGTATTACTAACTTTTTCTCGTATTTTTGTATATTTGTTGTGCAGATGCGTGCCGGAGTTCGTGCTAGAGAACATAGTGGTGCTGATCACGTTGGGGCGGCGCACGGCGGCGGCCGGCGCGCTCACGGACGACGCCGACGGCGCCGGCCTGCTGCGCCCCGCGCTCACGCTTGTCATCACCTTCATGGGAGACGCCGCTAGGACTTATAACCCGCACCTCAGGTACTTACTGTACATACTACATACAGTTGTGTGAGTGCTAGAGAACATAGTGGTGCTGATCACGTTGGGGCGGCGCACGGCGGCGGCCGGCGCGCTCACGGACGACGCCGACGGCGCCGGCCTGCTGCGCCCCGCGCTCACGCTTGTCATCACCTTCATGGGAGACGCCGCTAGGACTTATAACCCGCACCTCAGGTACTTACTGTACATACTACATACAGTTGTGTGAGTGCTAGAGAACATAGTGGTGCTGATCACGTTGGGGCGGCGCACGGCGGCGGCCGGCGCGCTCACGGACGACGCCGACGGCGCCGGCCTGCTGCGCCCCGCGCTCACGCTTGTCATCACCTTCATGGGAGACGCCGCTAGGACTTATAACCCGCACCTCAGGTACCTACTGTACATACTACATACAGTTGTGTGAGTGCTAGAGAACATAGTGGTGCTGATCACGTTGGGGCGGCGCACGGCGGCGGCCGGCGCGCTCACGGACGACGCCGACGGCGCCGGCCTGCTGCGCCCCGCGCTCACGCTTGTCATCACCTTCATGGGAGACGCCGCTAGGACTTATAACCCGCACCTCAGGTACTTACTGTACATACTACATACAGTTGTGTGAGTGCTAGAGAACATAGTGGTGCTGATCACGTTGGGGCGGCGCACGGCGGCGGCCGGCGCGCTCACGGACGACGCCGACGGCGCCGGCCTGCTGCGCCCCGCGCTCACGCTTGTCATCACCTTCATGGGAGACGCCGCTAGGACTTATAACCCGCACCTCAGGTACTTACTGTACATACTACATACAGTTGTGTGAGTGCTAGAGAACATAGTGGTGCTGATCACGTTGGGGCGGCGCACGGCGGCGGCCGGCGCGCTCACGGACGACGCCGACGGCGCCGGCCTGCTGCGCCCCGCGCTCACGCTTGTCATCACCTTCATGGGAGACGCCGCTAGGACTTATAACCCGCACCTCAGGTACTTACTGTACATACTACATACAGTTGTGTGAGTGCTAGAGAACATAGTGGTGCTGATCACGTTGGGGCGGCGCACGGCGGCGGCCGGCGCGCTCACGGACGACGCCGACGGCGCCGGCCTGCTGCGCCCCGCGCTCACGCTTGTCATCACCTTCATGGGAGACGCCGCTAGGACTTATAACCCGCACCTCAGGTACGTACTGTACATACTACATACAGTTGTGTGAGTGCTAGAGAACATAGTGGTGCTGATCACGTTGGGGCGGCGCACGGCGGCGGCCGGCGCGCTCACGGACGACGCCGACGGCGCCGGCCTGCTGCGCCCCGCGCTCACGCTTGTCATCACCTTCATGGGAGACGCCGCTAGGACTTATAACCCGCACCTCAGGTACCTACTGTACATACTACATACAGTTGTGTGAGTGCTAGAGAACATAGTGGTGCTGATCACGTTGGGGCGGCGCACGGCGGCGGCCGGCGCGCTCACGGACGACGCCGACGGCGCCGGCCTGCTGCGCCCCGCGCTCACGCTTGTCATCACCTTCATGGGAGACGCCGCTAGGACTTATAACCCGCACCTCAGGTACCTACTGTACATACTACATACAGTTGTGTGAGTGCTAGAGAACATAGTGGTGCTGATCACGTTGGGGCGGCGCACGGCGGCGGCCGGCGCGCTCACGGACGACGCCGACGGCGCCGGCCTGCTGCGCCCCGCGCTCACGCTTGTCATCACCTTCATGGGAGACGCCGCTAGGACTTATAACCCGCACCTCAGGTACCTACTGTACATACTACATACAGTTGTGTGAGTGCTAGAGAACATAGTGGTGCTGATCACGTTGGGGCGGCGCACGGCGGCGGCCGGCGCGCTCACGGACGACGCCGACGGCGCCGGCCTGCTGCGCCCCGCGCTCACGCTTGTCATCACCTTCATGGGAGACGCCGCTAGGACTTATAACCCGCACCTCAGGTACTTACTGTACATACTACATACAGTTGTGTGAGTGCTAGAGAACATAGTGGTGCTGATCACGTTGGGGCGGCGCACGGCGGCGGCCGGCGCGCTCACGGACGACGCCGACGGCGCCGGCCTGCTGCGCCCCGCGCTCACGCTTGTCATCACCTTCATGGGAGACGCCGCTAGGACTTATAACCCGCACCTCAGGTACCTACTGTACATACTACATACAGTTGTGTGAGTGCTAGAGAACATAGTGGTGCTGATCACGTTGGGGCGGCGCACGGCGGCGGCCGGCGCGCTCACGGACGACGCCGACGGCGCCGGCCTGCTGCGCCCCGCGCTCACGCTTGTCATCACCTTCATGGGAGACGCCGCTAGGACTTATAACCCGCACCTCAGGTACCTACTGTACATACTACATACAGTTGTGTGAGTGCTAGAGAACATAGTGGTGCTGATCACGTTGGGGCGGCGCACGGCGGCGGCCGGCGCGCTCACGGACGACGCCGACGGCGCCGGCCTGCTGCGCCCCGCGCTCACGCTTGTCATCACCTTCATGGGAGACGCCGCTAGGACTTATAACCCGCACCTCAGGTACTTACTGTACATACTACATACAGTTGTGTGAGTGCTAGAGAACATAGTGGTGCTGATCACGTTGGGGCGGCGCACGGCGGCGGCCGGCGCGCTCACGGACGACGCCGACGGCGCCGGCCTGCTGCGCCCCGCGCTCACGCTTGTCATCACCTTCATGGGAGACGCCGCTAGGACTTATAACCCGCACCTCAGGTACTTACTGTACATACTACATACAGTTGTGTGAGTGCTAGAGAACATAGTGGTGCTGATCACGTTGGGGCGGCGCACGGCGGCGGCCGGCGCGCTCACGGACGACGCCGACGGCGCCGGCCTGCTGCGCCCCGCGCTCACGCTTGTCATCACCTTCATGGGAGACGCCGCTAGGACTTATAACCCGCACCTCAGGTACCTACTGTACATACTACATACAGTTGTGTGAGTGCTAGAGAACATAGTGGTGCTGATCACGTTGGGGCGGCGCACGGCGGCGGCCGGCGCGCTCACGGACGACGCCGACGGCGCCGGCCTGCTGCGGCCCGCGCTCACGCTTGTCATCACCTTCATGGGAGACGCCGCTAGGACTTATAACCCGCACCTCAGGTACTTACTGTACATACTACATACAGTTGTGTGAGTGCTAGAGAACATAGTGGTGCTGATCACGTTGGGGCGGCGCACGGCGGCGGCCGGCGCGCTCACGGACGACGCCGACGGCGCCGGCCTGCTGCGCCCCGCGCTCACGCTTGTCATCACCTTCATGGGAGACGCCGCTAGGACTTATAACCCGCACCTCAGGTACGTACTGTACATACTACATACAGTTGTGTGAGTGCTAGAGAACATAGTGGTGCTGATCACGTTGGGGCGGCGCACGGCGGCGGCCGGCGCGCTCACGGACGACGCCGACGGCGCCGGCCTGCTGCGCCCCGCGCTCACGCTTGTCATCACCTTCATGGGAGACGCCGCTAGGACTTATAACCCGCACCTCAGGTACTGTACATACTACATACAGTTGTGTGAGTGCTAGAGAACATAGTGGTGCTGATCACGTTGGGGCGGCGCACGGCGGCGGCCGGCGCGCTCACGGACGACGCCGACGGCGCCGGCCTGCTGCGCCCCGCGCTCACGCTTGTCATCACCTTCATGGGAGACGCCGCTAGGACTTATAACCCGCACCTCAGGTACCTACTGTACATACTACATACAGTTGTGTGAGTGCTAGAGAACATAGTGGTGCTGATCACGTTGGGGCGGCGCACGGCGGCGGCCGGCGCGCTCACGGACGACGCCGACGGCGCCGGCCTGCTGCGCCCCGCGCTCACGCTTGTCATCACCTTCATGGGAGACGCCGCTAGGACTTATAACCCGCACCTCAGGTACCTACTGTACATACTACATACAGTTGTGTGAGTGCTAGAGAACATAGTGGTGCTGATCACGTTGGGGCGGCGCACGGCGGCGGCCGGCGCGCTCACGGACGACGCCGACGGCGCCGGCCTGCTGCGCCCCGCGCTCACGCTTGTCATCACCTTCATGGGAGACGCCGCTAGGACTTATAACCCGCACCTCAGGTACCTACTGTACATACTACATACAGTTGTGTGAGTGCTAGAGAACATAGTGGTGCTGATCACGTTGGGGCGGCGCACGGCGGCGGCCGGCGCGCTCACGGACGACGCCGACGGCGCCGGCCTGCTGCGCCCCGCGCTCACGCTTGTCATCACCTTCATGGGAGACGCCGCTAGGACTTATAACCCGCACCTCAGGTACTTACTGTACATACTACATACAGTTGTGTGAGTGCTAGAGAACATAGTGGTGCTGATCACGTTGGGGCGGCGCACGGCGGCGGCCGGCGCGCTCACGGACGACGCCGACGGCGCCGGCCTGCTGCGCCCCGCGCTCACGCTTGTCATCACCTTCATGGGAGACGCCGCTAGGACTTATAACCCGCACCTCAGGTACTTACTGTACATACTACATACAGTTGTGTGAGTGCTAGAGAACATAGTGGTGCTGATCACGTTGGGGCGGCGCACGGCGGCGGCCGGCGCGCTCACGGACGACGCCGACGGCGCCGGCCTGCTGCGCCCCGCGCTCACGCTTGTCATCACCTTCATGGGAGACGCCGCTAGGACTTATAACCCGCACCTCAGGTACTTACTGTACATACTACATACAGTTGTGTGAGTGCTAGAGAACATAGTGGTGCTGATCACGTTGGGGCGGCGCACGGCGGCGGCCGGCGCGCTCACGGACGACGCCGACGGCGCCGGCCTGCTGCGCCCCGCGCTCACGCTTGTCATCACCTTCATGGGAGACGCCGCTAGGACTTATAACCCGCACCTCAGGTACTGTACATACTACATACAGTTGTGTGAGTGCTAGAGAACATAGTGGTGCTGATCACGTTGGGGCGGCGCACGGCGGCGGCCGGCGCGCTCACGGACGACGCCGACGGCGCCGGCCTGCTGCGCCCCGCGCTCACGCTTGTCATCACCTTCATGGGAGACGCCGCTAGGACTTATAACCCGCACCTCAGGTACCTACTGTACATACTACATACAGTTGTGTGAGTGCTAGAGAACATAGTGGTGCTGATCACGTTGGGGCGGCGCACGGCGGCGGCCGGCGCGCTCACGGACGACGCCGACGGCGCCGGCCTGCTGCGCCCCGCGCTCACGCTTGTCATCACCTTCATGGGAGACGCCGCTAGGACTTATAACCCGCACCTCAGGTACCTACTGTACATACTACATACAGTTGTGTGAGTGCTAGAGAACATAGTGGTGCTGATCACGTTGGGGCGGCGCACGGCGGCGGCCGGCGCGCTCACGGACGACGCCGACGGCGCCGGCCTGCTGCGCCCCGCGCTCACGCTTGTCATCACCTTCATGGGAGACGCCGCTAGGACTTATAACCCGCACCTCAGGTACTTACTGTACATACTACATACAGTTGTGTGAGTGCTAGAGAACATAGTGGTGCTGATCACGTTGGGGCGGCGCACGGCGGCGGCCGGCGCGCTCACGGACGACGCCGACGGCGCCGGCCTGCTGCGCCCCGCGCTCACGCTTGTCATCACCTTCATGGGAGACGCCGCTAGGACTTATAACCCGCACCTCAGGTACTTACTGTACATACTACATACAGTTGTGTGAGTGCTAGAGAACATAGTGGTGCTGATCACGTTGGGGCGGCGCACGGCGGCGGCCGGCGCGCTCACGGACGACGCCGACGGCGCCGGCCTGCTGCGCCCCGCGCTCACGCTTGTCATCACCTTCATGGGAGACGCCGCTAGGACTTATAACCCGCACCTCAGGTACTTACTGTACATACTACATACAGTTGTGTGAGTGCTAGAGAACATAGTGGTGCTGATCACGTTGGGGCGGCGCACGGCGGCGGCCGGCGCGCTCACGGACGACGCCGACGGCGCCGGCCTGCTGCGCCCCGCGCTCACGCTTGTCATCACCTTCATGGGAGACGCCGCTAGGACTTATAACCCGCACCTCAGGTACCTACTGTACATACTACATACAGTTGTGTGAGTGCTAGAGAACATAGTGGTGCTGATCACGTTGGGGCGGCGCACGGCGGCGGCCGGCGCGCTCACGGACGACGCCGACGGCGCCGGCCTGCTGCGCCCCGCGCTCACGCTTGTCATCACCTTCATGGGAGACGCCGCTAGGACTTATAACCCGCACCTCAGGTACCTACTGTACATACTACATACAGTTGTGTGAGTGCTAGAGAACATAGTGGTGCTGATCACGTTGGGGCGGCGCACGGCGGCGGCCGGCGCGCTCACGGACGACGCCGACGGCGCCGGCCTGCTGCGCCCCGCGCTCACGCTTGTCATCACCTTCATGGGAGACGCCGCTAGGACTTATAACCCGCACCTCAGGTACTTACTGTACATACTACATACAGTTGTGTGAGTGCTAGAGAACATAGTGGTGCTGATCACGTTGGGGCGGCGCACGGCGGCGGCCGGCGCGCTCACGGACGACGCCGACGGCGCCGGCCTGCTGCGCCCCGCGCTCACGCTTGTCATCACCTTCATGGGAGACGCCGCTAGGACTTATAACCCGCACCTCAGGTACCTACTGTACATACTACATACAGTTGTGTGAGTGCTAGAGAACATAGTGGTGCTGATCACGTTGGGGCGGCGCACGGCGGCGGCCGGCGCGCTCACGGACGACGCCGACGGCGCCGGCCTGCTGCGCCCCGCGCTCACGCTTGTCATCACCTTCATGGGAGACGCCGCTAGGACTTATAACCCGCACCTCAGGTACTTACTGTACATACTACATACAGTTGTGTGAGTGCTAGAGAACATAGTGGTGCTGATCACGTTGGGGCGGCGCACGGCGGCGGCCGGCGCGCTCACGGACGACGCCGACGGCGCCGGCCTGCTGCGCCCCGCGCTCACGCTTGTCATCACCTTCATGGGAGACGCCGCTAGGACTTATAACCCGCACCTCAGGTACTTACTGTACATACTACATACAGTTGTGTGAGTGCTAGAGAACATAGTGGTGCTGATCACGTTGGGGCGGCGCACGGCGGCGGCCGGCGCGCTCACGGACGACGCCGACGGCGCCGGCCTGCTGCGCCCCGCGCTCACGCTTGTCATCACCTTCATGGGAGACGCCGCTAGGACTTATAACCCGCACCTCAGGTACTTACTGTACATACTACATACAGTTGTGTGAGTGCTAGAGAACATAGTGGTGCTGATCACGTTGGGGCGGCGCACGGCGGCGGCCGGCGCGCTCACGGACGACGCCGACGGCGCCGGCCTGCTGCGCCCCGCGCTCACGCTTGTCATCACCTTCATGGGAGACGCCGCTAGGACTTATAACCCGCACCTCAGGTACCTACTGTACATACTACATACAGTTGTGTGAGTGCTAGAGAACATAGTGGTGCTGATCACGTTGGGGCGGCGCACGGCGGCGGCCGGCGCGCTCACGGACGACGCCGACGGCGCCGGCCTGCTGCGCCCCGCGCTCACGCTTGTCATCACCTTCATGGGAGACGCCGCTAGGACTTATAACCCGCACCTCAGGTACCTACTGTACATACTACATACAGTTGTGTGAGTGCTAGAGAACATAGTGGTGCTGATCACGTTGGGGCGGCGCACGGCGGCGGCCGGCGCGCTCACGGACGACGCCGACGGCGCCGGCCTGCTGCGCCCCGCGCTCACGCTTGTCATCACCTTCATGGGAGACGCCGCTAGGACTTATAACCCGCACCTCAGGTACTGTACATACTACATACAGTTGTGTGAGTGCTAGAGAACATAGTGGTGCTGATCACGTTGGGGCGGCGCACGGCGGCGGCCGGCGCGCTCACGGACGACGCCGACGGCGCCGGCCTGCTGCGCCCCGCGCTCACGCTTGTCATCACCTTCATGGGAGACGCCGCTAGGACTTATAACCCGCACCTCAGGTACTTACTGTACATACTACATACAGTTGTGTGAGTGCTAGAGAACATAGTGGTGCTGATCACGTTGGGGCGGCGCACGGCGGCGGCCGGCGCGCTCACGGACGACGCCGACGGCGCCGGCCTGCTGCGCCCCGCGCTCACGCTTGTCATCACCTTCATGGGAGACGCCGCTAGGACTTATAACCCGCACCTCAGGTACCTACTGTACATACTACATACAGTTGTGTGAGTGCTAGAGAACATAGTGGTGCTGATCACGTTGGGGCGGCGCACGGCGGCGGCCGGCGCGCTCACGGACGACGCCGACGGCGCCGGCCTGCTGCGCCCCGCGCTCACGCTTGTCATCACCTTCATGGGAGACGCCGCTAGGACTTATAACCCGCACCTCAGGTACTTACTGTACATACTACATACAGTTGTGTGAGTGCTAGAGAACATAGTGGTGCTGATCACGTTGGGGCGGCGCACGGCGGCGGCCGGCGCGCTCACGGACGACGCCGACGGCGCCGGCCTGCTGCGGCCCGCGCTCACGCTTGTCATCACCTTCATGGGAGACGCCGCTAGGACTTATAACCCGCACCTCAGGTACTTACTGTACATACTACATACAGTTGTGTGAGTGCTAGAGAACATAGTGGTGCTGATCACGTTGGGGCGGCGCACGGCGGCGGCCGGCGCGCTCACGGACGACGCCGACGGCGCCGGCCTGCTGCGCCCCGCGCTCACGCTTGTCATCACCTTCATGGGAGACGCCGCTAGGACTTATAACCCGCACCTCAGGTACCTACTGTACATACTACATACAGTTGTGTGAGTGCTAGAGAACATAGTGGTGCTGATCACGTTGGGGCGGCGCACGGCGGCGGCCGGCGCGCTCACGGACGACGCCGACGGCGCCGGCCTGCTGCGCCCCGCGCTCACGCTTGTCATCACCTTCATGGGAGACGCCGCTAGGACTTATAACCCGCACCTCAGGTACTTACTGTACATACTACATACAGTTGTGTGAGTGCTAGAGAACATAGTGGTGCTGATCACGTTGGGGCGGCGCACGGCGGCGGCCGGCGCGCTCACGGACGACGCCGACGGCGCCGGCCTGCTGCGCCCCGCGCTCACGCTTGTCATCACCTTCATGGGAGACGCCGCTAGGACTTATAACCCGCACCTCAGGTACTGTACATACTACATACAGTTGTGTGAGTGCTAGAGAACATAGTGGTGCTGATCACGTTGGGGCGGCGCACGGCGGCGGCCGGCGCGCTCACGGACGACGCCGACGGCGCCGGCCTGCTGCGCCCCGCGCTCACGCTTGTCATCACCTTCATGGGAGACGCCGCTAGGACTTATAACCCGCACCTCAGGTACCTACTGTACATACTACATACAGTTGTGTGAGTGCTAGAGAACATAGTGGTGCTGATCACGTTGGGGCGGCGCACGGCGGCGGCCGGCGCGCTCACGGACGACGCCGACGGCGCCGGCCTGCTGCGCCCCGCGCTCACGCTTGTCATCACCTTCATGGGAGACGCCGCTAGGACTTATAACCCGCACCTCAGGTACTGTACATACTACATACAGTTGTGTGAGTGCTAGAGAACATAGTGGTGCTGATCACGTTGGGGCGGCGCACGGCGGCGGCCGGCGCGCTCACGGACGACGCCGACGGCGCCGGCCTGCTGCGCCCCGCGCTCACGCTTGTCATCACCTTCATGGGAGACGCCGCTAGGACTTATAACCCGCACCTCAGGTACTTACTGTACATACTACATACAGTTGTGTGAGTGCTAGAGAACATAGTGGTGCTGATCACGTTGGGGCGGCGCACGGCGGCGGCCGGCGCGCTCACGGACGACGCCGACGGCGCCGGCCTGCTGCGCCCCGCGCTCACGCTTGTCATCACCTTCATGGGAGACGCCGCTAGGACTTATAACCCGCACCTCAGGTACCTACTGTACATACTACATACAGTTGTGTGAGTGCTAGAGAACATAGTGGTGCTGATCACGTTGGGGCGGCGCACGGCGGCGGCCGGCGCGCTCACGGACGACGCCGACGGCGCCGGCCTGCTGCGCCCCGCGCTCACGCTTGTCATCACCTTCATGGGAGACGCCGCTAGGACTTATAACCCGCACCTCAGGTACTTACTGTACATACTACATACAGTTGTGTGAGTGCTAGAGAACATAGTGGTGCTGATCACGTTGGGGCGGCGCACGGCGGCGGCCGGCGCGCTCACGGACGACGCCGACGGCGCCGGCCTGCTGCGCCCCGCGCTCACGCTTGTCATCACCTTCATGGGAGACGCCGCTAGGACTTATAACCCGCACCTCAGGTACTGTACATACTACATACAGTTGTGTGAGTGCTAGAGAACATAGTGGTGCTGATCACGTTGGGGCGGCGCACGGCGGCGGCCGGCGCGCTCACGGACGACGCCGACGGCGCCGGCCTGCTGCGCCCCGCGCTCACGCTTGTCATCACCTTCATGGGAGACGCCGCTAGGACTTATAACCCGCACCTCAGGTACCTACTGTACATACTACATACAGTTGTGTGAGTGCTAGAGAACATAGTGGTGCTGATCACGTTGGGGCGGCGCACGGCGGCGGCCGGCGCGCTCACGGACGACGCCGACGGCGCCGGCCTGCTGCGCCCCGCGCTCACGCTTGTCATCACCTTCATGGGAGACGCCGCTAGGACTTATAACCCGCACCTCAGGTACTTACTGTACATACTACATACAGTTGTGTGAGTGCTAGAGAACATAGTGGTGCTGATCACGTTGGGGCGGCGCACGGCGGCGGCCGGCGCGCTCACGGACGACGCCGACGGCGCCGGCCTGCTGCGCCCCGCGCTCACGCTTGTCATCACCTTCATGGGAGACGCCGCTAGGACTTATAACCCGCACCTCAGGTACCTACTGTACATACTACATACAGTTGTGTGAGTGCTAGAGAACATAGTGGTGCTGATCACGTTGGGGCGGCGCACGGCGGCGGCCGGCGCGCTCACGGACGACGCCGACGGCGCCGGCCTGCTGCGCCCCGCGCTCACGCTTGTCATCACCTTCATGGGAGACGCCGCTAGGACTTATAACCCGCACCTCAGGTACTTACTGTACATACTACATACAGTTGTGTGAGTGCTAGAGAACATAGTGGTGCTGATCACGTTGGGGCGGCGCACGGCGGCGGCCGGCGCGCTCACGGACGACGCCGACGGCGCCGGCCTGCTGCGCCCCGCGCTCACGCTTGTCATCACCTTCATGGGAGACGCCGCTAGGACTTATAACCCGCACCTCAGGTACTTACTGTACATACTACATACAGTTGTGTGAGTGCTAGAGAACATAGTGGTGCTGATCACGTTGGGGCGGCGCACGGCGGCGGCCGGCGCGCTCACGGACGACGCCGACGGCGCCGGCCTGCTGCGCCCCGCGCTCACGCTTGTCATCACCTTCATGGGAGACGCCGCTAGGACTTATAACCCGCACCTCAGGTACTGTACATACTACATACAGTTGTGTGAGTGCTAGAGAACATAGTGGTGCTGATCACGTTGGGGCGGCGCACGGCGGCGGCCGGCGCGCTCACGGACGACGCCGACGGCGCCGGCCTGCTGCGCCCCGCGCTCACGCTTGTCATCACCTTCATGGGAGACGCCGCTAGGACTTATAACCCGCACCTCAGGTACTTACTGTACATACTACATACAGTTGTGTGAGTGCTAGAGAACATAGTGGTGCTGATCACGTTGGGGCGGCGCACGGCGGCGGCCGGCGCGCTCACGGACGACGCCGACGGCGCCGGCCTGCTGCGCCCCGCGCTCACGCTTGTCATCACCTTCATGGGAGACGCCGCTAGGACTTATAACCCGCACCTCAGGTACCTACTGTACATACTACATACAGTTGTGTGAGTGCTAGAGAACATAGTGGTGCTGATCACGTTGGGGCGGCGCACGGCGGCGGCCGGCGCGCTCACGGACGACGCCGACGGCGCCGGCCTGCTGCGCCCCGCGCTCACGCTTGTCATCACCTTCATGGGAGACGCCGCTAGGACTTATAACCCGCACCTCAGGTACTTACTGTACATACTACATACAGTTGTGTGAGTGCTAGAGAACATAGTGGTGCTGATCACGTTGGGGCGGCGCACGGCGGCGGCCGGCGCGCTCACGGACGACGCCGACGGCGCCGGCCTGCTGCGCCCCGCGCTCACGCTTGTCATCACCTTCATGGGAGACGCCGCTAGGACTTATAACCCGCACCTCAGGTACCTACTGTACATACTACATACAGTTGTGTGAGTGCTAGAGAACATAGTGGTGCTGATCACGTTGGGGCGGCGCACGGCGGCGGCCGGCGCGCTCACGGACGACGCCGACGGCGCCGGCCTGCTGCGCCCCGCGCTCACGCTTGTCATCACCTTCATGGGAGACGCCGCTAGGACTTATAACCCGCACCTCAGGTACTTACTGTACATACTACATACAGTTGTGTGAGTGCTAGAGAACATAGTGGTGCTGATCACGTTGGGGCGGCGCACGGCGGCGGCCGGCGCGCTCACGGACGACGCCGACGGCGCCGGCCTGCTGCGCCCCGCGCTCACGCTTGTCATCACCTTCATGGGAGACGCCGCTAGGACTTATAACCCGCACCTCAGGTACCTACTGTACATACTACATACAGTTGTGTGAGTGCTAGAGAACATAGTGGTGCTGATCACGTTGGGGCGGCGCACGGCGGCGGCCGGCGCGCTCACGGACGACGCCGACGGCGCCGGCCTGCTGCGCTCCGCGCTCACGCTTGTCATCACCTTCATGGGAGACGCCGCTAGGACTTATAACCCGCACCTCAGGTACTTACTGTACATACTACATACAGTTGTGTGAGTGCTAGAGAACATAGTGGTGCTGATCACGTTGGGGCGGCGCACGGCGGCGGCCGGCGCGCTCACGGACGACGCCGACGGCGCCGGCCTGCTGCGCCCCGCGCTCACGCTTGTCATCACCTTCATGGGAGACGCCGCTAGGACTTATAACCCGCACCTCAGGTACTTACTGTACATACTACATACAGTTGTGTGAGTGCTAGAGAACATAGTGGTGCTGATCACGTTGGGGCGGCGCACGGCGGCGGCCGGCGCGCTCACGGACGACGCCGACGGCGCCGGCCTGCTGCGCCCCGCGCTCACGCTTGTCATCACCTTCATGGGAGACGCCGCTAGGACTTATAACCCGCACCTCAGGTACTTACTGTACATACTACATACAGTTGTGTGAGTGCTAGAGAACATAGTGGTGCTGATCACGTTGGGGCGGCGCACGGCGGCGGCCGGCGCGCTCACGGACGACGCCGACGGCGCCGGCCTGCTGCGCCCCGCGCTCACGCTTGTCATCACCTTCATGGGAGACGCCGCTAGGACTTATAACCCGCACCTCAGGTACCTACTGTACATACTACATACAGTTGTGTGAGTGCTAGAGAACATAGTGGTGCTGATCACGTTGGGGCGGCGCACGGCGGCGGCCGGCGCGCTCACGGACGACGCCGACGGCGCCGGCCTGCTGCGCCCCGCGCTCACGCTTGTCATCACCTTCATGGGAGACGCCGCTAGGACTTATAACCCGCACCTCAGGTACCTACTGTACATACTACATACAGTTGTGTGAGTGCTAGAGAACATAGTGGTGCTGATCACGTTGGGGCGGCGCACGGCGGCGGCCGGCGCGCTCACGGACGACGCCGACGGCGCCGGCCTGCTGCGCCCCGCGCTCACGCTTGTCATCACCTTCATGGGAGACGCCGCTAGGACTTATAACCCGCACCTCAGGTACTTACTGTACATACTACATACAGTTGTGTGAGTGCTAGAGAACATAGTGGTGCTGATCACGTTGGGGCGGCGCACGGCGGCGGCCGGCGCGCTCACGGACGACGCCGACGGCGCCGGCCTGCTGCGCCCCGCGCTCACGCTTGTCATCACCTTCATGGGAGACGCCGCTAGGACTTATAACCCGCACCTCAGGTACCTACTGTACATACTACATACAGTTGTGTGAGTGCTAGAGAACATAGTGGTGCTGATCACGTTGGGGCGGCGCACGGCGGCGGCCGGCGCGCTCACGGACGACGCCGACGGCGCCGGCCTGCTGCGCCCCGCGCTCACGCTTGTCATCACCTTCATGGGAGACGCCGCTAGGACTTATAACCCGCACCTCAGGTACTTACTGTACATACTACATACAGTTGTGTGAGTGCTAGAGAACATAGTGGTGCTGATCACGTTGGGGCGGCGCACGGCGGCGGCCGGCGCGCTCACGGACGACGCCGACGGCGCCGGCCTGCTGCGCCCCGCGCTCACGCTTGTCATCACCTTCATGGGAGACGCCGCTAGGACTTATAACCCGCACCTCAGGTACTTACTGTACATACTACATACAGTTGTGTGAGTGCTAGAGAACATAGTGGTGCTGATCACGTTGGGGCGGCGCACGGCGGCGGCCGGCGCGCTCACGGACGACGCCGACGGCGCCGGCCTGCTGCGCCCCGCGCTCACGCTTGTCATCACCTTCATGGGAGACGCCGCTAGGACTTATAACCCGCACCTCAGGTACTTACTGTACATACTACATACAGTTGTGTGAGTGCTAGAGAACATAGTGGTGCTGATCACGTTGGGGCGGCGCACGGCGGCGGCCGGCGCGCTCACGGACGACGCCGACGGCGCCGGCCTGCTGCGCCCCGCGCTCACGCTTGTCATCACCTTCATGGGAGACGCCGCTAGGACTTATAACCCGCACCTCAGGTACCTACTGTACATACTACATACAGTTGTGTGAGTGCTAGAGAACATAGTGGTGCTGATCACGTTGGGGCGGCGCACGGCGGCGGCCGGCGCGCTCACGGACGACGCCGACGGCGCCGGCCTGCTGCGCCCCGCGCTCACGCTTGTCATCACCTTCATGGGAGACGCCGCTAGGACTTATAACCCGCACCTCAGGTACCTACTGTACATACTACATACAGTTGTGTGAGTGCTAGAGAACATAGTGGTGCTGATCACGTTGGGGCGGCGCACGGCGGCGGCCGGCGCGCTCACGGACGACGCCGACGGCGCCGGCCTGCTGCGCCCCGCGCTCACGCTTGTCATCACCTTCATGGGAGACGCCGCTAGGACTTATAACCCGCACCTCAGGTACTGTACATACTACATACAGTTGTGTGAGTGCTAGAGAACATAGTGGTGCTGATCACGTTGGGGCGGCGCACGGCGGCGGCCGGCGCGCTCACGGACGACGCCGACGGCGCCGGCCTGCTGCGCCCCGCGCTCACGCTTGTCATCACCTTCATGGGAGACGCCGCTAGGACTTATAACCCGCACCTCAGGTACTTACTGTACATACTACATACAGTTGTGTGAGTGCTAGAGAACATAGTGGTGCTGATCACGTTGGGGCGGCGCACGGCGGCGGCCGGCGCGCTCACGGACGACGCCGACGGCGCCGGCCTGCTGCGCCCCGCGCTCACGCTTGTCATCACCTTCATGGGAGACGCCGCTAGGACTTATAACCCGCACCTCAGGTACCTACTGTACATACTACATACAGTTGTGTGAGTGCTAGAGAACATAGTGGTGCTGATCACGTTGGGGCGGCGCACGGCGGCGGCCGGCGCGCTCACGGACGACGCCGACGGCGCCGGCCTGCTGCGCCCCGCGCTCACGCTTGTCATCACCTTCATGGGAGACGCCGCTAGGACTTATAACCCGCACCTCAGGTACTTACTGTACATACTACATACAGTTGTGTGAGTGCTAGAGAACATAGTGGTGCTGATCACGTTGGGGCGGCGCACGGCGGCGGCCGGCGCGCTCACGGACGACGCCGACGGCGCCGGCCTGCTGCGGCCCGCGCTCACGCTTGTCATCACCTTCATGGGAGACGCCGCTAGGACTTATAACCCGCACCTCAGGTACTTACTGTACATACTACATACAGTTGTGTGAGTGCTAGAGAACATAGTGGTGCTGATCACGTTGGGGCGGCGCACGGCGGCGGCCGGCGCGCTCACGGACGACGCCGACGGCGCCGGCCTGCTGCGCCCCGCGCTCACGCTTGTCATCACCTTCATGGGAGACGCCGCTAGGACTTATAACCCGCACCTCAGGTACCTACTGTACATACTACATACAGTTGTGTGAGTGCTAGAGAACATAGTGGTGCTGATCACGTTGGGGCGGCGCACGGCGGCGGCCGGCGCGCTCACGGACGACGCCGACGGCGCCGGCCTGCTGCGCCCCGCGCTCACGCTTGTCATCACCTTCATGGGAGACGCCGCTAGGACTTATAACCCGCACCTCAGGTACTTACTGTACATACTACATACAGTTGTGTGAGTGCTAGAGAACATAGTGGTGCTGATCACGTTGGGGCGGCGCACGGCGGCGGCCGGCGCGCTCACGGACGACGCCGACGGCGCCGGCCTGCTGCGCCCCGCGCTCACGCTTGTCATCACCTTCATGGGAGACGCCGCTAGGACTTATAACCCGCACCTCAGGTACCTACTGTACATACTACATACAGTTGTGTGAGTGCTAGAGAACATAGTGGTGCTGATCACGTTGGGGCGGCGCACGGCGGCGGCCGGCGCGCTCACGGACGACGCCGACGGCGCCGGCCTGCTGCGCCCCGCGCTCACGCTTGTCATCACCTTCATGGGAGACGCCGCTAGGACTTATAACCCGCACCTCAGGTACTTACTGTACATACTACATACAGTTGTGTGAGTGCTAGAGAACATAGTGGTGCTGATCACGTTGGGGCGGCGCACGGCGGCGGCCGGCGCGCTCACGGACGACGCCGACGGCGCCGGCCTGCTGCGCCCCGCGCTCACGCTTGTCATCACCTTCATGGGAGACGCCGCTAGGACTTATAACCCGCACCTCAGGTACTTACTGTACATACTACATACAGTTGTGTGAGTGCTAGAGAACATAGTGGTGCTGATCACGTTGGGGCGGCGCACGGCGGCGGCCGGCGCGCTCACGGACGACGCCGACGGCGCCGGCCTGCTGCGCCCCGCGCTCACGCTTGTCATCACCTTCATGGGAGACGCCGCTAGGACTTATAACCCGCACCTCAGGTACTTACTGTACATACTACATACAGTTGTGTGAGTGCTAGAGAACATAGTGGTGCTGATCACGTTGGGGCGGCGCACGGCGGCGGCCGGCGCGCTCACGGACGACGCCGACGGCGCCGGCCTGCTGCGCCCCGCGCTCACGCTTGTCATCACCTTCATGGGAGACGCCGCTAGGACTTATAACCCGCACCTCAGGTACCTACTGTACATACTACATACAGTTGTGTGAGTGCTAGAGAACATAGTGGTGCTGATCACGTTGGGGCGGCGCACGGCGGCGGCCGGCGCGCTCACGGACGACGCCGACGGCGCCGGCCTGCTGCGCCCCGCGCTCACGCTTGTCATCACCTTCATGGGAGACGCCGCTAGGACTTATAACCCGCACCTCAGGTACTGTACATACTACATACAGTTGTGTGAGTGCTAGAGAACATAGTGGTGCTGATCACGTTGGGGCGGCGCACGGCGGCGGCCGGCGCGCTCACGGACGACGCCGACGGCGCCGGCCTGCTGCGCCCCGCGCTCACGCTTGTCATCACCTTCATGGGAGACGCCGCTAGGACTTATAACCCGCACCTCAGGTACTTACTGTACATACTACATACAGTTGTGTGAGTGCTAGAGAACATAGTGGTGCTGATCACGTTGGGGCGGCGCACGGCGGCGGCCGGCGCGCTCACGGACGACGCCGACGGCGCCGGCCTGCTGCGCCCCGCGCTCACGCTTGTCATCACCTTCATGGGAGACGCCGCTAGGACTTATAACCCGCACCTCAGGTACTTACTGTACATACTACATACAGTTGTGTGAGTGCTAGAGAACATAGTGGTGCTGATCACGTTGGGGCGGCGCACGGCGGCGGCCGGCGCGCTCACGGACGACGCCGACGGCGCCGGCCTGCTGCGCCCCGCGCTCACGCTTGTCATCACCTTCATGGGAGACGCCGCTAGGACTTATAACCCGCACCTCAGGTACTTACTGTACATACTACATACAGTTGTGTGAGTGCTAGAGAACATAGTGGTGCTGATCACGTTGGGGCGGCGCACGGCGGCGGCCGGCGCGCTCACGGACGACGCCGACGGCGCCGGCCTGCTGCGCCCCGCGCTCACGCTTGTCATCACCTTCATGGGAGACGCCGCTAGGACTTATAACCCGCACCTCAGGTACTGTACATACTACATACAGTTGTGTGAGTGCTAGAGAACATAGTGGTGCTGATCACGTTGGGGCGGCGCACGGCGGCGGCCGGCGCGCTCACGGACGACGCCGACGGCGCCGGCCTGCTGCGCCCCGCGCTCACGCTTGTCATCACCTTCATGGGAGACGCCGCTAGGACTTATAACCCGCACCTCAGGTACTTACTGTACATACTACATACAGTTGTGTGAGTGCTAGAGAACATAGTGGTGCTGATCACGTTGGGGCGGCGCACGGCGGCGGCCGGCGCGCTCACGGACGACGCCGACGGCGCCGGCCTGCTGCGCCCCGCGCTCACGCTTGTCATCACCTTCATGGGAGACGCCACTAGGACTTATAACCCGCACCTCAGGTACTTACTGTACATACTACATACAGTTGTGTGAGTGCTAGAGAACATAGTGGTGCTGATCACGTTGGGGCGGCGCACGGCGGCGGCCGGCGCGCTCACGGACGACGCCGACGGCGCCGGCCTGCTGCGCCCCGCGCTCACGCTTGTCATCACCTTCATGGGAGACGCCGCTAGGACTTATAACCCGCACCTCAGGTACTGTACATACTACATACAGTTGTGTGAGTGCTAGAGAACATAGTGGTGCTGATCACGTTGGGGCGGCGCACGGCGGCGGCCGGCGCGCTCACGGACGACGCCGACGGCGCCGGCCTGCTGCGCCCCGCGCTCACGCTTGTCATCACCTTCATGGGAGACGCCGCTAGGACTTATAACCCGCACCTCAGGTACTTACTGTACATACTACATACAGTTGTGTGAGTGCTAGAGAACATAGTGGTGCTGATCACGTTGGGGCGGCGCACGGCGGCGGCCGGCGCGCTCACGGACGACGCCGACGGCGCCGGCCTGCTGCGCCCCGCGCTCACGCTTGTCATCACCTTCATGGGAGACGCCGCTAGGACTTATAACCCGCACCTCAGGTACTGTACATACTACATACAGTTGTGTGAGTGCTAGAGAACATAGTGGTGCTGATCACGTTGGGGCGGCGCACGGCGGCGGCCGGCGCGCTCACGGACGACGCCGACGGCGCCGGCCTGCTGCGCCCCGCGCTCACGCTTGTCATCACCTTCATGGGAGACGCCGCTAGGACTTATAACCCGCACCTCAGATACTTACTGTACATACTACATACAGTTGTGTGAGTGCTAGAGAACATAGTGGTGCTGATCACGTTGGGGCGGCGCACGGCGGCGGCCGGCGCGCTCACGGACGACGCCGACGGCGCCGGCCTGCTGCGCCCCGCGCTCACGCTTGTCATCACCTTCATGGGAGACGCCGCTAGGACTTATAACCCGCACCTCAGGTACTGTACATACTACATACAGTTGTGTGAGTGCTAGAGAACATAGTGGTGCTGATCACGTTGGGGCGGCGCACGGCGGCGGCCGGCGCGCTCACGGACGACGCCGACGGCGCCGGCCTGCTGCGCCCCGCGCTCACGCTTGTCATCACCTTCATGGGAGACGCCGCTAGGACTTATAACCCGCACCTCAGGTACTTACTGTACATACTACATACAGTTGTGTGAGTGCTAGAGAACATAGTGGTGCTGATCACGTTGGGGCGGCGCACGGCGGCGGCCGGCGCGCTCACGGACGACGCCGACGGCGCCGGCCTGCTGCGCCCCGCGCTCACGCTTGTCATCACCTTCATGGGAGACGCAGCTAGGACTTATAACCCGCACCTCAGGTACTTACTGTACATACTACATACAGTTGTGTGAGTGCTAGAGAACATAGTGGTGCTGATCACGTTGGGGCGGCGCACGGCGGCGGCCGGCGCGCTCACGGACGACGCCGACGGCGCCGGCCTGCTGCGCCCCGCGCTCACGCTTGTCATCACCTTCATGGGAGACGCCGCTAGGACTTATAACCCGCACCTCAGGTACTGTACATACTACATACAGTTGTGTGAGTGCTAGAGAACATAGTGGTGCTGATCACGTTGGGGCGGCGCACGGCGGCGGCCGGCGCGCTCACGGACGACGCCGACGGCGCCGGCCTGCTGCGCCCCGCGCTCACGCTTGTCATCACCTTCATGGGAGACGCCGCTAGGACTTATAACCCGCACCTCAGGTACTTACTGTACATACTACATACAGTTGTGTGAGTGCTAGAGAACATAGTGGTGCTGATCACGTTGGGGCGGCGCACGGCGGCGGCCGGCGCGCTCACGGACGACGCCGACGGCGCCGGCCTGCTGCGCCCCGCGCTCACGCTTGTCATCACCTTCATGGGAGACGCCGCTAGGACTTATAACCCGCACCTCAGGTACTTACTGTACATACTACATACAGTTGTGTGAGTGCTAGAGAACATAGTGGTGCTGATCACGTTGGGGCGGCGCACGGCGGCGGCCGGCGCGCTCACGGACGACGCCGACGGCGCCGGCCTGCTGCGCCCCGCGCTCACGCTTGTCATCACCTTCATGGGAGACGCCGCTAGGACTTATAACCCGCACCTCAGGTACCTACTGTACATACTACATACAGTTGTGTGAGTGCTAGAGAACATAGTGGTGCTGATCACGTTGGGGCGGCGCACGGCGGCGGCCGGCGCGCTCACGGACGACGCCGACGGCGCCGGCCTGCTGCGCCCCGCGCTCACGCTTGTCATCACCTTCATGGGAGACGCCGCTAGGACTTATAACCCGCACCTCAGGTACTTACTGTACATACTACATACAGTTGTGTGAGTGCTAGAGAACATAGTGGTGCTGATCACGTTGGGGCGGCGCACGGCGGCGGCCGGCGCGCTCACGGACGACGCCGACGGCGCCGGCCTGCTGCGCCCCGCGCTCACGCTTGTCATCACCTTCATGGGAGACGCCGCTAGGACTTATAACCCGCACCTCAGGTACTTACTGTACATACTACATACAGTTGTGTGAGTGCTAGAGAACATAGTGGTGCTGATCACGTTGGGGCGGCGCACGGCGGCGGCCGGCGCGCTCACGGACGACGCCGACGGCGCCGGCCTGCTGCGCCCCGCGCTCACGCTTGTCATCACCTTCATGGGAGACGCCGCTAGGACTTATAACCCGCACCTCAGGTACCTACTGTACATACTACATACAGTTGTGTGAGTGCTAGAGAACATAGTGGTGCTGATCACGTTGGGGCGGCGCACGGCGGCGGCCGGCGCGCTCACGGACGACGCCGACGGCGCCGGCCTGCTGCGGCCCGCGCTCACGCTTGTCATCACCTTCATGGGAGACGCCGCTAGGACTTATAACCCGCACCTCAGGTACCTACTGTACGTACTACATACAGTTGTGTGAGTGCTAGAGAACATAGTGGTGCTGATCACGTTGGGGCGGCGCACGGCGGCGGCCGGCGCGCTCACGGACGACGCCGACGGCGCCGGCCTGCTGCGGCCCGCGCTCACGCTTGTCATCACCTTCATGGGAGACGCCGCTAGGACTTATAACCCGCACCTCAGGTACCTACTGTACGTACTACATACAGTTGTGTGAGTGCTAGAGAACATAGTGGTGCTGATCACGTTGGGGCGGCGCACGGCGGCGGCCGGCGCGCTCACGGACGACGCCGACGGCGCTGGCCTGCTGCGCCCCGCGCTCACGCTTGTCATCACCTTCATGGGAGACGCCGCTAGGACTTATAACCCGCACCTCAGGTACTGTACATACTACATACAGTTGTGTGAGTGCTAGAGAACATAGTGGTGCTGATCACGTTGGGGCGGCGCACGGCGGCGGCCGGCGCGCTCACGGACGACGCCGACGGCGCCGGCCTGCTGCGGCCCGCGCTCACGCTTGTCATCACCTTCATGGGAGACGCCGCTAGGACTTATAACCCGCACCTCAGGTACCTACTGTACGTACTACATACAGTTGTGTGAGTGCTAGAGAACATAGTGGTGCTGATCACGTTGGGGCGGCGCACGGCGGCGGCCGGCGCGCTCACGGACGACGCCGACGGCGCCGGCCTGCTGCGCCCCGCGCTCACGCTTGTCATCACCTTCATGGGAGACGCCGCTAGGACTTATAACCCGCACCTCAGGTACTTACTGTACATACTACATACAGTTGTGTGAGTGCTAGAGAACATAGTGGTGCTGATCACGTTGGGGCGGCGCACGGCGGCGGCCGGCGCGCTCACGGACGACGCCGACGGCGCCGGCCTGCTGCGCCCCGCGCTCACGCTTGTCATCACCTTCATGGGAGACGCCGCTAGGACTTATAACCCGCACCTCAGGTACTTACTGTACATACTACATACAGTTGTGTGAGTGCTAGAGAACATAGTGGTGCTGATCACGTTGGGGCGGCGCACGGCGGCGGCCGGCGCGCTCACGGACGACGCCGACGGCGCCGGCCTGCTGCGCCCCGCGCTCACGCTTGTCATCACCTTCATGGGAGACGCCGCTAGGACTTATAACCCGCACCTCAGGTACCTACTGTACATACTACATACAGTTGTGTGAGTGCTAGAGAACATAGTGGTGCTGATCACGTTGGGGCGGCGCACGGCGGCGGCCGGCGCGCTCACGGACGACGCCGACGGCGCCGGCCTGCTGCGCCCCGCGCTCACGCTTGTCATCACCTTCATGGGAGACGCCGCTAGGACTTATAACCCGCACCTCAGGTACTTACTGTACATACTACATACAGTTGTGTGAGTGCTAGAGAACATAGTGGTGCTGATCACGTTGGGGCGGCGCACGGCGGCGGCCGGCGCGCTCACGGACGACGCCGACGGCGCCGGCCTGCTGCGCCCCGCGCTCACGCTTGTCATCACCTTCATGGGAGACGCCGCTAGGACTTATAACCCGCACCTCAGGTACTTACTGTACATACTACATACAGTTGTGTGAGTGCTAGAGAACATAGTGGTGCTGATCACGTTGGGGCGGCGCACGGCGGCGGCCGGCGCGCTCACGGACGACGCCGACGGCGCCGGCCTGCTGCGCCCCGCGCTCACGCTTGTCATCACCTTCATGGGAGACGCCGCTAGGACTTATAACCCGCACCTCAGGTACTTACTGTACATACTACATACAGTTGTGTGAGTGCTAGAGAACATAGTGGTGCTGATCACGTTGGGGCGGCGCACGGCGGCGGCCGGCGCGCTCACGGACGACGCCGACGGCGCCGGCCTGCTGCGCCCCGCGCTCACGCTTGTCATCACCTTCATGGGAGACGCCGCTAGGACTTATAACCCGCACCTCAGGTACTTACTGTACATACTACATACAGTTGTGTGAGTGCTAGAGAACATAGTGGTGCTGATCACGTTGGGGCGGCGCACGGCGGCGGCCGGCGCGCTCACGGACGACGCCGACGGCGCCGGCCTGCTGCGCCCCGCGCTCACGCTTGTCATCACCTTCATGGGAGACGCCGCTAGGACTTATAACCCGCACCTCAGGTACTTACTGTACATACTACATACAGTTGTGTGAGTGCTAGAGAACATAGTGGTGCTGATCACGTTGGGGCGGCGCACGGCGGCGGCCGGCGCGCTCACGGACGACGCCGACGGCGCCGGCCTGCTGCGCCCCGCGCTCACGCTTGTCATCACCTTCATGGGAGACGCCGCTAGGACTTATAACCCGCACCTCAGGTACCTACTGTACATACTACATACAGTTGTGTGAGTGCTAGAGAACATAGTGGTGCTGATCACGTTGGGGCGGCGCACGGCGGCGGCCGGCGCGCTCACGGACGACGCCGACGGCGCCGGCCTGCTGCGCCCCGCGCTCACGCTTGTCATCACCTTCATGGGAGACGCCGCTAGGACTTATAACCCGCACCTCAGGTACTGTACATACTACATACAGTTGTGTGAGTGCTAGAGAACATAGTGGTGCTGATCACGTTGGGGCGGCGCACGGCGGCGGCCGGCGCGCTCACGGACGACGCCGACGGCGCCGGCCTGCTGCGCCCCGCGCTCACGCTTGTCATCACCTTCATGGGAGACGCCGCTAGGACTTATAACCCGCACCTCAGGTACTTACTGTACATACTACATACAGTTGTGTGAGTGCTAGAGAACATAGTGGTGCTGATCACGTTGGGGCGGCGCACGGCGGCGGCCGGCGCGCTCACGGACGACGCCGACGGCGCCGGCCTGCTGCGCCCCGCGCTCACGCTTGTCATCACCTTCATGGGAGACGCCGCTAGGACTTATAACCCGCACCTCAGGTACCTACTGTACATACTACATACAGTTGTGTGAGTGCTAGAGAACATAGTGGTGCTGATCACGTTGGGGCGGCGCACGGCGGCGGCCGGCGCGCTCACGGACGACGCCGACGGCGCCGGCCTGCTGCGCCCCGCGCTCACGCTTGTCATCACCTTCATGGGAGACGCCGCTAGGACTTATAACCCGCACCTCAGGTACTTACTGTACATACTACATACAGTTGTGTGAGTGCTAGAGAACATAGTGGTGCTGATCACGTTGGGGCGGCGCACGGCGGCGGCCGGCGCGCTCACGGACGACGCCGACGGCGCCGGCCTGCTGCGCCCCGCGCTCACGCTTGTCATCACCTTCATGGGAGACGCCGCTAGGACTTATAACCCGCACCTCAGGTACTTACTGTACATACTACATACAGTTGTGTGAGTGCTAGAGAACATAGTGGTGCTGATCACGTTGGGGCGGCGCACGGCGGCGGCCGGCGCGCTCACGGACGACGCCGACGGCGCCGGCCTGCTGCGCCCCGCGCTCACGCTTGTCATCACCTTCATGGGAGACGCCGCTAGGACTTATAACCCGCACCTCAGGTACTTACTGTACATACTACATACAGTTGTGTGAGTGCTAGAGAACATAGTGGTGCTGATCACGTTGGGGCGGCGCACGGCGGCGGCCGGCGCGCTCACGGACGACGCCGACGGCGCCGGCCTGCTGCGCCCCGCGCTCACGCTTGTCATCACCTTCATGGGAGACGCCGCTAGGACTTATAACCCGCACCTCAGGTACTTACTGTACATACTACATACAGTTGTGTGAGTGCTAGAGAACATAGTGGTGCTGATCACGTTGGGGCGGCGCACGGCGGCGGCCGGCGCGCTCACGGACGACGCCGACGGCGCCGGCCTGCTGCGCCCCGCGCTCACGCTTGTCATCACCTTCATGGGAGACGCCGCTAGGACTTATAACCCGCACCTCAGGTACTTACTGTACATACTACATACAGTTGTGTGAGTGCTAGAGAACATAGTGGTGCTGATCACGTTGGGGCGGCGCACGGCGGCGGCCGGCGCGCTCACGGACGACGCCGACGGCGCCGGCCTGCTGCGCCCCGCGCTCACGCTTGTCATCACCTTCATGGGAGACGCCGCTAGGACTTATAACCCGCACCTCAGGTACTTACTGTACATACTACATACAGTTGTGTGAGTGCTAGAGAACATAGTGGTGCTGATCACGTTGGGGCGGCGCACGGCGGCGGCCGGCGCGCTCACGGACGACGCCGACGGCGCCGGCCTGCTGCGCCCCGCGCTCACGCTTGTCATCACCTTCATGGGAGACGCCGCTAGGACTTATAACCCGCACCTCAGGTACTGTACATACTACATACAGTTGTGTGAGTGCTAGAGAACATAGTGGTGCTGATCACGTTGGGGCGGCGCACGGCGGCGGCCGGCGCGCTCACGGACGACGCCGACGGCGCCGGCCTGCTGCGCCCCGCGCTCACGCTTGTCATCACCTTCATGGGAGACGCCGCTAGGACTTATAACCCGCACCTCAGGTACTTACTGTACATACTACATACAGTTGTGTGAGTGCTAGAGAACATAGTGGTGCTGATCACGTTGGGGCGGCGCACGGCGGCGGCCGGCGCGCTCACGGACGACGCCGACGGCGCCGGCCTGCTGCGCCCCGCGCTCACGCTTGTCATCACCTTCATGGGAGACGCCGCTAGGACTTATAACCCGCACCTCAGGTACTTACTGTACATACTACATACAGTTGTGTGAGTGCTAGAGAACATAGTGGTGCTGATCACGTTGGGGCGGCGCACGGCGGCGGCCGGCGCGCTCACGGACGACGCCGACGGCGCCGGCCTGCTGCGCCCCGCGCTCACGCTTGTCATCACCTTCATGGGAGACGCCGCTAGGACTTATAACCCGCACCTCAGGTACCTACTGTACATACTACATACAGTTGTGTGAGTGCTAGAGAACATAGTGGTGCTGATCACGTTGGGGCGGCGCACGGCGGCGGCCGGCGCGCTCACGGACGACGCCGACGGCGCCGGCCTGCTGCGCCCCGCGCTCACGCTTGTCATCACCTTCATGGGAGACGCCGCTAGGACTTATAACCCGCACCTCAGGTACTTACTGTACATACTACATACAGTTGTGTGAGTGCTAGAGAACATAGTGGTGCTGATCACGTTGGGGCGGCGCACGGCGGCGGCCGGCGCGCTCACGGACGACGCCGACGGCGCCGGCCTGCTGCGCCCCGCGCTCACGCTTGTCATCACCTTCATGGGAGACGCCGCTAGGACTTATAACCCGCACCTCAGGTACTTACTGTACATACTACATACAGTTGTGTGAGTGCTAGAGAACATAGTGGTGCTGATCACGTTGGGGCGGCGCACGGCGGCGGCCGGCGCGCTCACGGACGACGCCGACGGCGCCGGCCTGCTGCGCCCCGCGCTCACGCTTGTCATCACCTTCATGGGAGACGCCGCTAGGACTTATAACCCGCACCTCAGGTACTTACTGTACATACTACATACAGTTGTGTGAGTGCTAGAGAACATAGTGGTGCTGATCACGTTGGGGCGGCGCACGGCGGCGGCCGGCGCGCTCACGGACGACGCCGACGGCGCCGGCCTGCTGCGCCCCGCGCTCACGCTTGTCATCACCTTCATGGGAGACGCCGCTAGGACTTATAACCCGCACCTCAGGTACTTACTGTACATACTACATACAGTTGTGTGAGTGCTAGAGAACATAGTGGTGCTGATCACGTTGGGGCGGCGCACGGCGGCGGCCGGCGCGCTCACGGACGACGCCGACGGCGCCGGCCTGCTGCGCCCCGCGCTCACGCTTGTCATCACCTTCATGGGAGACGCCGCTAGGACTTATAACCCGCACCTCAGGTACCTACTGTACATACTACATACAGTTGTGTGAGTGCTAGAGAACATAGTGGTGCTGATCACGTTGGGGCGGCGCACGGCGGCGGCCGGCGCGCTCACGGACGACGCCGACGGCGCCGGCCTGCTGCGCCCCGCGCTCACGCTTGTCATCACCTTCATGGGAGACGCCGCTAGGACTTATAACCCGCACCTCAGGTACCTACTGTACATACTACATACAGTTGTGTGAGTGCTAGAGAACATAGTGGTGCTGATCACGTTGGCCCCAACGTAAACGCAACAACGCACCTCAGGTACCCATATCAGAGTCATCATAAAGTTGCAAGCATTTATACAAAATAATCATAAAACGTTTCTACCAACAGTCAAATATTTAGATTATACGTTAAGCTTTCTTAAGTCAACATCGTCCTAGTTTATTGCACCCAAGACTTCTTGTCTTCGACCCCAGCCAGGGTCCCCTTGCAGGTACCTATGGGTGTCGCATATCGGTAATTAAGTCGTAGATATGTCACATTTAGGTTTAAAATTTACGCTTTTAAGACCCGTTGCATAAAACATTAGTATATGCATCGCTAAAGTTTGAAAGTCATTACAAGCTAATGTTGTATTTCTCTCGTTCAGGGCACGACTAGCGGAATGTCTGGAGGCCATGTTACCGAATCACCCAGATGACCAGCAACCATTGAGCAGCTTAGCGTCGTTCTACCGCGAACAGTTATTCAAGGAACACCCACATCGGTTACAGGTACTTACAACTTAACAATATATCTCTAAGTGAAAGATTTCATCTTTGAACTTCACGGATGGCATAGAATTCTAAACGATCGTCTCGCCGCTTGGCACACCGGGTGTCGTGTGTCATGGGTTCAATTCCCAAACGAGACAACGCTGTGTGATGCACAACTCGTATTGAATCTGGGTGTCCTTTTTGTCCGTTGATTGTAAGCTTGTAAGGGCTCTAAGATATCCGGCATTTACTTTTCTGATGATCAAAATTTTGACAATCTAAAACCAGCGCAAAATGATAAAAACAAAACGTTATTTTTATATTGCTGATATTAAATTAAAACCAGTCAGAAGGAATTCCATGAAAGGGTTTAATATCTTCCTACATTATTGAGGCATATTCTCTTCATGTTACAGTTGGTGCCATGCCTATTGGACGTATTTGTAGGCATCGAAATGACTGGACAGAGCGTTCAGTTCGAACAGAAATTCAACTATCGCCGTCCGATGTACCTCGTAATGGACTTCTTATGGGAAATGGAGGAGCACAGGGAAGCATTCACGTAAGTACATAGTCACATATTATTACTATACTGCTCGTGTCTATTTTTTGTATTCCTTTACCTGTAATACATACATACATAGCCTGACGCCTATATCCCAGAAGAGGTAGGCAGAGGTATATTGCTACACCCACTTTTCGCCAGATTTATTTAGTCCCACGTAATAGGGGGCGAGCCTATTGCCGTACCGGGCACATTACCAGACTCCGAGCTACTACTGAGAATTTCCTAACGGAAAAACCCAATACCGTGTGATGTCGCGTATTCCGTCTCTTCCTAAATATTATATTTACTCGTGTCAGTGTATGACATGGGGTAATGACACTTTGTATTCTTAATCCGTTACCACACAGAGTGTAAACCATTAGTTAGTTTTTTTTTAGTAGCTATAGACCATTCAACCATACCTATATATTATTATGATAAATAATAAATCAATGACCTAGTCTAGTAGTTTATCCTGTCAGGATACAAAGGACAGGTCGTGAGTTCGATTCCCACCCTGGACAAATCATTGCGTGATGAGCACGATATTTTCCTGCATCGGGCTAGTAATATATAAGTGTAGCTTATCTGTACAGGCTCTGTTTAGTTTGGAATCATAATTATAAACGTAAGTGTGCTGTCTTAGGATATTATAGTTATTATTATTATAATTAACATTGTCAATAATAAATTCACAGGCGTCTAGCGCGTGAAGCTGAAGCCAATATGGAGGCGGTGCACCCGCCGATATTCCTGCGGTTCGTCAACTTGCTCATGAACGACGCCATCTTCTTACTGGACGAGGCGCTCGGCAACATGGCGCAGATACGCACGCTACAAACGGCACAGTAAGCTTATTGTTTTATACATTAGACCTCTAGTTCTAGGTTTAGGGCCAAACTGCAGGCGAGATCTAACTCGCCTGCAGTTTGGCCCCCGTGAATTATACAGGGTTATTTGTAAAACACCGTTAACCTCTCAGGACTACGTTACTAACATCATGATCAACAACATATTTTGTTCTATGACTTTTCACAAAACATAATACATTTACCAAAAACAAACCTTCAAGATTTCGTTGTACTATCTAACACATTTCAACTCGTGTATTTTGCTGTACCTAGCTACGCCTGCACGCCCCCGCCGCCCGCCGCCCGCACACCTCGCTATTGTTCTATCGCATAGACTTCGTAACATTTAGAGCGTTCAATATAATATTTTTATTTTTGTATGAAAATCTGATGAATTTTTAAAAGTCATAGAACAAAAGTTGTTGATTATGATGTTAGTAACATAGCCCTGAGAGGTTAACGGTGTTTTACAAATAACCCTTTACCTAAACCTTCCCTAAAAATATAGATCATAGAAGAATCCCTAATAATAGAAAATCGTTCAGGGGTTTCAAAGGAGATGTACCATTTGGCCATACATTATGGGCCTGGCACGGCCAAACACAACACCATGTGTGTTTTGAAGATAAATGACTACTCTATTAACCTGTATAATTTCTTTTTAAATAACTTTTGGTGGAAATAAGATACGAGATATTTGAAATGGAAATTATTCCGCAACTAAATATACCTCAAAATTGAATTTTAACATAAATATAATACCTAGATGTAAATAAAAGTATGTCTTTGCGTCTTAAAGAACAAAAACTACATAAAGAGTGGCCAATAATAATGAATAATCACCTGTGTATTAGGGAACCTCGTACTATTTATACTCGTCCAAAAAAGCTTACCACAATCACAAACACCGCTGCATATTCTTAGCATGGGTAGAAGGTACTGATCATTATTATTGAATTTATATTCAATTACATTACATTAAAACCGTACGAAAACACCAATAAATCAGAACAAAATATTTACGATACGTGACAGTAGCAACACGAATGACATAACAGATAAAAAAAGTGTTGCAAATGGTTTGAAAAAATATTTCTACTATCGATTAAAAAACAAAACGATTTTTACCGATTAATAATTATGGAATGTATAATAAATTATATATTTCTTGATTCTTTTTACAAACATACTTATAAAGTAAATAAAATATATTGTTTTCTAATATAGTAATAAAAATATCATTTCCTTAAAACAATTTCTGCCTACCATAGTTAATTTTATTTTTAATGCTGGCAACATAAGACATTCATCCGCTATTACCATAGCTTATTCAAAATAATTAATCTTTAAAAACTAAATTCTTTCACCGATACTCTATCAAGAAACGAAAACGATGTAAAATTTTTAAAAATTATATGTTTAATTTCAACGATTCACAACTTTCTGGCCGCTACAGGCCGTATTTGGTCTTTCTCCTTTGCCGAGTTCGTACAGGCAGACTGAGCGAAACTAATTTTATTGTATGTATGTATGTATAGACGTGGGCAGAAAAAAAGAGCCTGAATTCTGTCCATACCATTATATAAGGCAAAGGATCTTAACAGCATATAAACATTTCAATCAGTTACCACAACTGACACAATGCAATCAAAATTTCGGGCAAAATATCCCTTGCCTATTATCGTACTAAATCCTAGCATCATCCATATCCAATCATTATTCCGCAGAGAATCCGGCGCATGGGCTAACCTATCAAGCCAGGAGCGTTCCCAGAACATGTCGAACCTATCGCACGTCGGCATGTTGGCTCGGTTCGACAACATCCTAGGCCGGGACACCGTCCGCACGCTGGTGAGACTCACCGCGCATGCGCCCTACGTGTTTTGTCACCCCACGCTGGTGGAGCGCATCGCATCTATGCTGAATTACTTCTTGCTGCATCTAGTTGGACCTAATAAGAAGAACTTTAAGGTTGGTTTTTGTTTACACTTCTATAGTCGGCAGTCTCTTAGGTTCCTCCATTATATTATGGAATTCCACTAGGATGTGAAGTACAGCTGTTTCTATACCGACAATATAGGGCCGCGACATACTATGTTCGTGTTTACGTCGTGCAAGTACTATTTATAATCACCATCGTTCCGAAGTTGAAACGCTGAGACCATGTTACTTGTGCTTGTGTGTGTTAAAGTCTACAATATGTTTGGAAGCCCTAATAACCTCTGGAACACAACAAGATGGTTTTATGCTGTAGAATGTAGTGTCTAACTGGTTAACATAAAACGTTCCCTATACATATTTAATTACAATTTATTCTTATATCGACAAGATACTGTTTCAAAATTTCTAATTCATACATACATAGACTCACGCCTGTTTCCCCGAAGGGGTAAGCAGAGGCATATTAAACGCCCACTTTTCGCCAGTGTTTTGATCCCACGTAATAGGTGGCGAGCCTATTGCCACTTATCGGGATATTTTGTTTGCCAGAGCCTCGTCCGTTGATCGGCAGGTGCACCACTTGCAGGTGAGGTTGGCTTGGGACCCTAAGTTCTTGGTGGGAACCCTATGCACCCTGAATTTCTAATTCATCTATAATGTTAACTACAGTCGTTAAATGACCATTTAATATTTATTTCCAGGTAAAAGACATGAAGGAGTACGAGTTCGAGCCGGCGTCCACGGTGCTGGACATCTGCCGCATGTATGTTCAGCTGGGCAACAACGAGCGGTTCTGCGCCGCGGTCTCCGACGACGGCCGCTCCTACTCGCCGCAGCTGTTCGAGCTGGCCGAGGCTGTTCTGGGTAATTATGTGATTTATGTGCTGTTTTCAGGGTACCTAGGTACACCTTGCGCTTTCTATATTGGCCGGCTAGTTTCACTCGATTTCATCGAGGTAGTAGAGCCTTGCTGATTTCAGCATGAATGGGCCGGCTCGACCAGGGAAGTACTACCCTCTCACAGAAAATCGACGTAAAGTAACAGTACCTAAACTGTTGCGTTTCGTTCGGTGAGTGAGAGTGCCGGAGGCCCTATCCCCTATTCCTTCTCCCTCATCCCACTCCTTATCCTATCCCTTTTCCCAACCCCAAGGGGCGGCAACGCATTTGTGACTCCTGTGGAGTTGCTTGTGTTGCGGTAATTGCTTACCATCAGGCGATCCGTCTGCTCGTTTGGCGCCTATTACCTTTAAAAAAAACTTTGACAAGTAATCGATTTTAAACTTTCGCGATTTGTATACATCATACAATTTTATTACAACGGGTCTTATTCGCGATATTTACTTAATTTAAGGTAAAAATACCTACCTGCCGCGACCAAGGCTGTTGTAAGACAACCGAAACGTCGGTAAAACGTAGGTATTTTTACCTTAAATTAAGTAAATATCGCGAACTTTGACAATTACACGCAAGTACTGCATTATGTGCTGTTTTCAAGTTTCACTTCGCGCATTCTATATTGGTCAGCCTAGTTAGTCACTATGACAAGTTTACGCATAGTACAGCACAGTACCCGCCTCCGCACATCCCATTACCAAAAAGTTCTTAAAACGTGCATTGCGCAGACGCTAGTGACTAATGTCAGCCCAAACAACTTAAAATACGCGAATTGTTTATTATGTTATTTGA
The DNA here is from genome assembly GCA_944739405.2 of Euclidia mi. Classification (NCBI taxonomy): domain Eukaryota; kingdom Metazoa; phylum Arthropoda; class Insecta; order Lepidoptera; family Erebidae; genus Euclidia; species Euclidia mi. The sequence goes on along the minus strand of OX123190.2, from coordinate 39,468,565 downwards.
CATTGTTGATGTTTTCAGGATATTTTTCAGCCTTTTTGCAGTTCAATGATAAACTTAAGCTTCTCCTAATTTACTTCACAGTAACACTGTGAGTCAATAGGAAGCTTATTTACCATGCTCACCAGACGGGTTAATTATGTTGTTACAATAGTTAATTATGTTGGCTTTTATTTTGCCCTTGATTACAATGAGTTACCTCGTGGTTGGCCTTTATAAATGAAACTCATTGTTTCTTGGAAAAATGGCCTGCTTGTCATGTGAATAAAAATGGATTTTCAGTAAGGGCATTCTTCTGTATCAGCAGGAATGATTTTAAAGTGAAACCTGGTTAAATGAGACATCAAGGGACCTGCAATGTTGTTTCACTTATAGGGGTATTCCACTTACCCAGTGTGTTAGATATCCAGGTATAAATAAATATCTGTCTCATTTATTGAGGGTGTTATTACTAAATAAAATAAAGTGTTATGTAAACATTATAAATGAGTATTCATAAAAAATAATAATAAAGGTAATCAAGCATGTTTACACATATTACAAAAATGGAAACAGAATGTATCAATTATAAAAGTCTCATTCTTCATCTGTCATAGTTTTTCTTTTGGAAGTATCAGCCATCAGATGTTTTCCGATGTTATAAATTCTATCAAATATGCTTTCGTCACCAATTGATGTAATTTCAAAATAGCTGTGCAAAGCTTCTAGTGCTTTTACTGTTTCGCGTTAAGAAATTTTTATTAAATTTACTTCTGCGCCAATTTTATCGTCATCATTCATTGGGAAATGAGGAAGACAAGAAAGCATTAACAATGTCGCTTTCAGTAAGTTCCCTTCTCAGTTACAGAAGTTTATGCACATAAAATTCAATCACTGTCTCAGTTATAGAGGTAACTGTGCTGATAAATCGAAAGAACGAATCCCAGGTATAGACAGTGGCGTAGGAAGGGGGGGCCGGTGGGGGCGGTCCGCCCCGGGTGCCACCCTTTTTGGGGTGCCACCCATCCAAAAAAAGGGGTGACACCTTAAGAACAATGTACAAAAACATTGGCACTAGCTCAGCACTACGAGAGTTAGCACGGAATTGTTAGATGTCGACTAAAAAAAAAAAGGTCATCCGCCAACTACCGCCCCGGGTGCCACCCATGCTAGCTACGCCACTGGGTATAGAGGTTTGCTTTGTCCCACTAACAGACGTAATTCAGTGCCAAAGTGTTGGGACCTCAGCATAACTTCCAGTTATGGAGGTTTGTCCCTTATCCAGGTTCCATTTAATCAGGTTTCACTGCTGTAATACAAATTTAAATAATAATTAAACCACCTCACACCCAGTACGCATCGGCGGTGGTGGTCTCCTAACCTCCTTGCACGAGGTGGCCAGCCGAGTGCAGACACTAGCGGTGCAGAGACAACGCGACGAGGAGATCCTGGCCAACGCGCCTGAAGAGTTCCTCGATCCCATCATGAGCACGCTGATGCTTGACCCCGTCATACTGCCCAGCTCACGCACCACTGTTGATAGGACTACTATAGCTCGGTAAGCTCTACTTTCACCTTAAAATATGGGCCTGAATATAGTATATCGCATAAAGTCTTTAATAGTCATCATCAGCCCTATATACCCTATATCAGCCATTCTCAAAGTGTGCTCCGCGGAGCCCCAGGGCTTCACGAAGCATCTCTAGGGGATCCACGAAGGTGTATGTCAGTAAAATAAATGGTTTTAACATGCACATAGGACTCGGCTTTGTTTTATTTTAGGGCTCCGCCAAATATTTGGTTACTCAAAAGGGTTCCATCCCTAAAAAAAGTTTGAGAATCACTGCCCTATATAATGTCCCTGGAGGGCATGGGCCTCTTATCACTATACGAAGAATAAGGTCATAGTCAACAATAGTTCGCTTCTTTAATAAGTATTTTTTTATAGACTCACGCCTGTATCCCTGAAGGGGTAGACAGAGGTGTAATATTACACCCACATTTCGCCATGAATTTTTAGGTCCCACGTAATAGGGGGCGAGCCTATTGCCGTACCGGGCACATTACCAGACTCCGTGCTGCTACTGAGAATTTCCTTACGGAAAAACCCAATAACATTTTGCCCGACCCGGGAATCGAACCCGAGACCTCCCAATCCCACGCGCACATTTATGCCGCGAGACCAACGAGGCAGTCCGAGACCAACGAGGCAGTCATCAATCTTTAATAAGTCTTAGTAGAATTATAAGTAAAAAGGATATGTAATTTAAATAATAAACTGCCCGAATACAAGTTCAATGTAAGCCCGCGGTGGAACCACGATGTAAGGTAGTGCTAATGCGGATTGCAAAATCCCAAGTCGACAGCGATGTTTCGTCGTCGATAGCCGGTCTGCTCAATGGGCTGACTATCTACTAAGTAATACTTGTATGCACCAACTGTACGATAACTGTAGTAGTAGTGTTAGTAGTAGTAATAATATTAACTTTTTCATATTACAGCCATCTCCTGAGCGACCAATCAGATCCATTCAACCGATCGCCGCTGTCTATGGACCAAGTGAAATCCAACACAGAACTAAAGGAAAGAATCCATGCTTGGATAGCGGAACAAAAGCTCAGAAATATTGCTCAACAAGAATCTAGTGACACATAGAGACATTGATGAATAAACTAGATACCTCTGCTATTGCTGGCTGCTGCAGAAAAGTGTAGTACTCCAAAAGAACCTTTTGCTACTTCAAAATGTTTTACCCCAATTTTGAAATTTTATACTATGATGTCAAAATATTCACAGCTTCTCAAAGTTAAATTAATCATTTTCTTGTCTATGTTACGCCATATTTATATAGAGGCGCATTTCTTATGGGCGCTCTATAGACAAACTTTCTGTGACCCATATTGCTGCTTGGCGGCGTGGCAGTCGCGCTGTGACAGCTGTCTCTACGAGTGCAAGAGAGACGAACGTTTCTCCTGTGTATCTTAACTATGAGAGCAAGAGAGACGGAGAACGACGCCAACGGCGCCAACTACGAACTACACTGACGACAGTCGCCAACTCGCCACTTGGAATCGGCACACGAAATCCTTAAGAAATGCGCTTCTAAGTAAATCTGTATTCATTGGTTACGTTAAATTGATGACAATAATAATAGTCAGTAAAGACTAATTATGAAATGAGGTACATTTTGGCAAATTCATGTGCATCATACTCCTGGACTAACCATGAAATAGTAAAGTGATTACTAATATATAATGAATTGGTACTTTTAAATTGAGCCACGGTAAACATTACTTAATGAAATTTAAAAACTAAGAATTTGCAGTTGACTAATAAAATACAGACTATACTTTTTTGCACGCAAGTTGGAGAGAATTATTACTCTAGTTGTTTTATACCTCAACGAGCACATAGAGAGCGGCACAAGAAGTGTGTTTTGTATATTGTACTAGACAGCTAGTATACACTACTATAGGCTACTTTAGCGTTTAGATTTCGTATTGAAGACAATTGCGTGATAGTGCGTTTGTAAATGGCACACCTAATTAGTGTCCATTAAGACAGTTGTATAATAATTTTCTTACCGTTAATTTCAATAAATTGTAAATTTTAGTTATATAAGTCTCGGTACATATCAGTTGCAGTAATATTATTGTTATGTATAATTTATTTCCTTTTCCTTCCAATATTATATTTAGTTATGTTGGGTGCATTTTTCCATTGTTGGGTACTGATTTATTAAGATTTTGTACCAGACTTAACATTGTGATAAATTACTATTTTCTGTCTATAATTTAGTATAACGAAGATTAGATATAATTATTAATATATTCCCTGGAATTTCATTTCTTATTTTATTTATTCACTATATTCAGATTATCTCTACAACATTATTCATGAAATGTTGCATACTATAAAAATACATACTGTTACGAGCTGGGGTTCGTGATAAATTATATCTCACTATGCCAGAAAAACTGCACTTTATTCACTAACACAATAACACTAGATACACACACTTAATTTTCACTTCACTAATAAAACACACTATTCACACCACTAGAACAACACTAAATACTTCCGACTTATTTCCTTCGCTTCTTGTTGATCGCTTCGATATTCAATTGTAACTGTCTTGTCTCGCGCGCTCTCGCTCTATTTATACTGGATAACATCACTAGCGCATTCTAGACTCTTCCACAAAACTGTCGAAATAATCTCGAACAGTCTATACTCGATACAGCAACGCCATCTAGTACAGAGTAGCTGAATTACCTTTAAGCCACCGATACATTCAATCTCTTCTAGTACCCCCATTCACCGATAGATGGCGTAACACTGCCCCCCTCTTAAACGTGTTCGTCTCGAACATCGTTGGACTCATAGTAACGAGCCAACCGGTCCACATGAACTATCTTCGGTGCACCTCGCGACCCCTTCTGGATTCGATAGGTAACGTCGTTCATCCTGGTAATTATGCGATATGGCCCGTCCCATCTGGCTTGTAACTTAGGCGATTTTCCTTTGCTTCGTACTGGGTAATGAAGCCACACCAATGATCCCTCATCGAAACCTTTGTTGTTTGCCTTCCGGTCGTAGCGAGTCTTCATCTTCTCAGACATCTGTTGTCCAGATTCCCTGATGTGCTCGTATACGTCGTTCATCCTGTTGCGTAGCTCGGTTGCGCCCCCATTCACCGATAGATGGCGTAACAATACGGATGGCTTAAAATAAATCCAGAAGCCAAGTGATAGATTAAAACTTTTACTAAAAACATGACTTGCAGTTTGTCACAATAATGATATCATGTTATGTTAAACCTATGTTTTGCCATTCTAAGCTACCATGTTTGCAAAAGCGTAGAGTAAAGTCGAAAGCTTCAATTGCTGTAACATTTATACCTGATTTGCACAAATCAGGTACAGACACAGACAGGCATGATTTTATTATGTAGTTTCCAAATAAACTTGCAACCGTTCTCAGTGAGAAAATATTACAATATCACTGACAGTGCACTTATATTTTGTTATCTACATACAAATACACACATTTCAATTCTAGCCTCACACTTAGCACCTTTCAAAGGTAAGCAAGAGGTGAGTAAAAATGTAGCAGTACAAGCAATATTATGATAATCCACTACATGCCTCACAGTACTAAAAGCGCCTTTAGGGCCTGGTCACGAGATCGGTCTAAGCGACGCGGCAGGGTCGATGTACATAGCGCGTTTACTTTGAGGCTGCCGCGCGCCGCGTCACAGTAAACGCGCCATGTACATCGAAAACGCTCGCCGCTGCCGCCCGCCGCTGATGGTACGTCAAATGCGAAGAAACTTTGTTTTAGAAACATGGAACACTAATGAAGAGACAACAAGAAAGCTGTTAAGACATTCTATTTTAAACGTACTATAATACCTGTTTGAAACCATACTCAAAGTATCCAAGCGTCATCCCATCCCATATAAATATAAGACTTCTTTAGCAGTTGTTCGGCTGGTGACCCATGTAATATTTCCCCTGGTCTACCTTCAGAACCAATGTATCGATACCTACTCGAGGAGTAGGAGGTGAAGTTAAGACAACAGAGACCAGGCGCGGTCCGAAGGGGGCGGTCACAGGGGACATGACCCCCCCCCCCCCCAAAATCTAAGGTCAAATTGAAAATTTCAAAAATTTGCCAAATAATAAAAGGAAATTTCTAGCTATAGCCCTAACAGCGATAAATTTATAGTTTGCTGACATCTAGTGGTGTTTTTATGAACTACGTACGATGGCCAAAATAACTTGGAAATGACATCTAGTTCAGAAACAAAGAACCGAACTACGTAGTTTTTGTAATCCTAGCAAAATCTATATGCGTCGTTATGATAAAGATTGTATTGCAAAGTTATTATGAAACCTCGTACTGTGCCTCGGCGGACACTTTGAAGGAAATAACGAGGAATATTTTCGGAGGACTGTTTATTTTCCACCTAAAGTTAGCATAATTACCTACTGACTAAGGCTTTCATCCCGGGAGTCTCGGTCTCGAAAATTTCGAGAGTCTCGGCGATTTTGGCGTGTTTTCGAGACTCGAGACTGCTGCCTCCAGTTTTCGAGACTATCGAGACTTTTGAGACTTAAGTCAAATAATAACCATTATTAAAAAGAGTCGTGAATTACCGTGGTTAGCAAAAAAAAAAAAAGACGTCCAGGCTAAAAAAAAACTTGCCAACAGCTTTTCCTGACAGGGTTTTCGCAGCCAACCCTATATCGTCGTGTTGGCAGTGAAGTAACGCTCATTTGTTTATAAGATTTGTCTATTAAACAAATTCCGTTATGAAAATGAAAATGTTTTATTTGCATCTCCACACAAACTACCCGTTATCCACCAAGGCCTAACACCTCCGGCGTGGAGTGGGAGTGCGGTGGTTCTGTTTTTTCAAAAAAGGTGACAAAACCTTGCTAAAAAGCTATAGACCCATTTCACTACTGACGCACGTTTACAATTTGTTCTCGAGAGTCCTAACAAACCGCCTAGCCAGAAAACTCGACGATTGCCAGCCACCGGAACAAGCCGGGTTTCCAAAAGGCTACAGAACCGTAGACCACATCCATACTGTTCGGCAGATTGTAGAGAAGACCAGGGATCAGCCTCTGTGTATGGCTTTCGTGGACTACGAGAAAGCCTTCGACTCCATCGAAACCTGAGCGGTTCTGGATGCTCTGCAGCGGTGTCGCATCGATTGGCGCTACATCGAGGTGTTGAGATGTTTGTACTACACGGCCACTATGACCGTCCAGCTCCGGGATAGTAAAACCAACCCCATTGAGTTGCGTGGAGGGGTGAGGCAGGGGGATGTAATATCCCCTAAGCTCTTCACCAACGCACTCGAAGACATCTTTAAGACGCTGGACTGTACTGGACGGGGCATAAACATCAATGGCGAGTACATATTCCACCTTCAGTTTGACGACGATATCGTCATCGTGGCAGAGAGCCTGGAAGAGCTGAGTGGGATGCTGCACAGCCTAAATGGAGCCTCTCGACGGGTCGGTCTCGGCATGAACTTGGATAAAACCAAGATTATGTTTAACGAACACATTGTGTCGGGACCGGTTTATGTCGACGGATCGATGCTCGAAGTTGTTCAAGAGTATATCTACCTAGTAGTCCAGCTTGGTAGAGACAACTTCTAGAAAAAATCGACCGCAGGATCCAGTTGCGTTGGACAGCGTTTGGCAAGCTACGTCGAGTTTTCTGTTCGCTCCTACCGCAATGTCGTTGCGTATAATGTTTTATTTCTACGTGCCTATTACAAAAAAATACTTGTATGTATCTTAGACTATTGTATATTAGTATGTATTTACATTATTTAAACTCATTGAATTAACTACTTAAATGCCTAACCTATGAGTTCAAAACCTTTTTTCTAAAGAGTCTCGAAAGTCTCGTTTTTCCCGTGAATTTCGAGACCGCGCTGAGTCTCGAAATTTTTTCCCGGGACTCGAAAATGTATCGAGACTGAAAGCCTTACTACTGACCCACAGGACCGACTTTCTGCGAATACAATAAACTTGTTTGGATTAGGCTTTTTGTGCCGAAATCAGAATATACAGACGAAGATCTTGTTATTGTCAAGGAAGTATCTGAATTCTAGATCTGAATTCTATTCCCATTTTTTAAATATTCCTGCTGCCACTGTCGTTACAGAGTATCAGCTATGGATTACAAAGTGGAAACGGGAGGTCACAGAAAATGCTGATACGAAACTTCTTAAGTGTGTAGTTTCTATCATCGAAGTTTGTGCTGATGATTTATCATCATCAGCTTTTAACAGTCCACTGCTGGACTAGGCCTCTCCTTTGAAAGGAGGAATTGGCCTACTATACCACGCTGGCCAAACGGGTTGGTATAGGGTTTGTATCAAGTTTTCCTTCTCTTACAGTGGTGTTCTCTGTATAATATGTATGCTCCCTCTGTCGGCTCTTACGACACCCATGGGATGATATGGGGTGGTGACATTCCGTATTCTTAATCCGTCAACACACGGGCAATCCGTCACCACACGGACAATGATGATATATCCAAATATAAGACATTTCTCAAAATTCTGGCAACTCTTCCCATAAGTGGTGCGACAGCAGAGCGATCCTCTTCTACGCTTAGGCGTGTAAAAACGTGGTTGAGAGCTAACATGTTAGAAGAGCGATTAACAGGTTTAGCTCTTCTAAATATTCACCCGAAAATAGTACCAGACGTCTCAAATATTATCACCCAATTCGCATATACAATAAGACGACTTCCATTTGTGTTTTAGGTAATATATAAAATAAAATTGTGTTTTGTGCAATAATGTTTATTTTATGCCAATACGTACCTATTTCTTATTAATGTAGTGAGTGACCACCTCCAAAATTTCAGGCTGCGACCGCGCCTGACAGAGACTATCCAATTTGTGTCTACAGAACATACCCACACTAGTAGTTTGGATAATTATATTGCCATAAAACACGGATATTCTGGAGAAACTGATGTCATAAATGATAACCGGGAAAATTGACGGGAAGATACGCAGGGGTCGCATCCCGAAAATGCGGACAGCCTGATGTGGCCTGATGTCTAACTTCCTTGTATAAGACTGAGCCCCACAGAAGAATAAAATAAAAATAAATTAATAAAATTGTTTGAGATCATCTACCTGTGTTCATGGTGCATGTAACTTTTTGAAAAATAAAGAATTTGAATTTGAATTTGAATAACTGAAGCAGAGCCTATCATAGACCACCTAATAACTGAGACGTATTTGTGGACGTATTTAGACCACAGCCATAAGTATAATGTTATGTTAATTATAGTTTAGCTACGACCTACTTAAGTACATACCTACCTAATTAAATATGAATAGTTATTTGTTTGCATTTTTCATCTTCAATTATTACTAACTTGATTGAAAATACTTACAAACATTTAAAATATAGCTTATCAAAACGCAGGTTCTTGTATGCATAGAAATAATTTTCCTAATTAACTTAAACTGGACTTAGCAATGAACTGAGTCTATTACGTTTAGTCTAATCGTTGCGAAAATGTGAAGCGTGAAACGGGGTGGAGACCATAAACCATAACAATCACTCAGAATGACCACAGACAACTTAGTTTAGTTGACATGGCGGAGTAATCAGCTGTTAATTGCAATGGAAACGAATAAGTGTTATAATTTCCGTAGGTATTAATTAGTTTAGGATTATTTTACAATTTTAACTCATTGCCGATGAAATTAATATAACCGCGACTCAATTATATTAGTGCAATTCAAATTTTCCTTTATGAAAAAGGAATGGCGCGATGTCCCTTGTCATCTGTCAGCTTCATTCATTCATCCATTGTGCAGAAAAAATGTGACTTGTTCGCTTTGTAATTTTGTTTTTATGTAATAAGTGCTAGTTGAATATTAGGTACAACCGTTATAACAGCCTAATACTTTTACTAAAGTGTTGATTACCGTATTGCATAATAAAAACACAAGTACTAACACAACAGATCCTCGTTTACTGTATCCTGAGATATTCCCTCTACAAAGAGCTTGGTACGGCGTCGGCGAATGAAATACTTATTTTTCTTACGCAGTGGTAGTCGAATGTTACGTTTGATGAAGAAATAGGAGTGGTTTTACATTAGTGCGGTGTGAAAAGAAGCTAGGATGTCGGGTCGTGTAAGGAAGCAGTCGGATTGCCCTGTCGGCAAGCAGGGTCCGATGAGGGCGACCCTGCCGGTGTCATCGGTAATGAAACAGAGCGGCGGTCTAAAGAAGAATGCAAGCAATAGTCCGACACTATCACCAACGAATGCGTGGCGCCGGATATCACCAGATCACGCCCTGTCAGGCCAGAGAAGTCCTGGGGCTGTCAATTACAAAGGTAAACTATCACACAAATTAGATACACTATATTTGCTTGTTGAGTTTATAAATAATAAATTTCTATGATGGTTATTCCTGTAATTAGTGTAGGTAAATAGTAAAACCAAAGAGGTAAATAGCTTAATATATTTTACAAAGGTGTGTTACATCACAAAGACTTAAATATTATTGTTTTAATTATCTACATTGATTAAATAAATCTACTGTATATGTTATTAAATCTATTTCTTTGCAATTCTTTAATGTTACTGATATGGACATATATATCACATAAATCTGTCCATATTAAATCATACTCACTAACTTCATGCTTTTTAATTTTAGTTTTAACTTTTATGATTCCTTGATCCCTCACAATAGACAGTTAAAAGTAAAAAGAAAATACTAACTTCTTTATAATAAAATACTTTCTTTATTTCATCAATATTTAATGTAGTTCTGCTAGATTTTATAGTATCGAATATATTATAAGTGTTTAATATAATATTCTAGGCAAAGGCCGGTTTGGAGCCAGTGTGATCAGGCGTACGGCCTCCTTAGACACCCTGTACCATAAAGGACAATGGTCCAGAGACTACTATCTACATGCTGGCCATTTGCAAGTAGATAAATCAACACAAGTATGTACCAGTGTAATGCTTCCACTGTCCATATTATCTAGAAAGCCAGATATTACAATATTATTTATTGACTTAAATTTTTACTCTGTATATAAAACAAATCTATCAGTTTGTGTCTTGAATAAATTTTATAGAATTGTTTAAGATAAAAGTGGCCTGTTGATGTAGTGCTTAAGCCTTTACTGCTAAGCCTGCAGTTGTGGTTTCTGTTCCCACCCAGAACAAATCTTTGCAAGATGAGCATGATGATTTGTCTGGTTGTAATTTCTCTCTAGTATGTACATAATTAAGAATACATAGGTACTTAAATATGTTATGCAGTTCTGTGGATTCCATGGTACAAACTCTGCATTGTATGGGATCTGATGTTTATTCTGCTTTGTAGATTTCATTCCTTTTTTGTCTGTCATATTATATTATCTGGAATATTGTTCCATGTCCTATTTTGGTTAACACCGTCTATTTATAGAAAGATAATCTAGTTTATCTATTTGTGTGGAAATCTCCATACAGATAATATAGATTATCTGTCTGCAGATAAGAATAACAAATTGTTACAAATAAATATCCATGCTTGCTCCCATGCTTGCGATTTGACCTGTATGTTTTGAAATGTCAAATATTTTTGTTAGAATTTTGTACAACCTTGAAATTGACACTTATTTACCAAATACCTATAAATTATGGTAAATTGAAGGCCTTTTTTAAGAAGCGCATTTATATTTTACCCACCAAGGTTAAAATATAAATCAATACTTATTCTCTTGTATGAAATTCATGTAACATGATGGTATTATATTATTCTTAGTAAGTGATTGTGTTGAAAGATTAGCATAAATCATTCAAATTTTGAAGTGCTTTTGGAAAAAGCTTGTTTTACATATTTTCCGTGCATGATCTGAGTAATAGGTATACTTTTATACACCAATATGCAGCTATAGCCTAGTGGAGATACCAACAGACTGCCATGCAGAGGGTTTAGGGTTTGAATCTACGGCGCGCACAACTGACTTTTCGTAGTTATGTGCATATTGAATTGTTAATATTGCTTGTCAGTCACATGCCTCGGACAGCACGTTAAGCTGTGATCCCTTGTCATGATGATCTTTGACAGTCGTTATAGGGCTTCAGTACCTCTCAATAAAAAAACTAACACTAGTCTAAACCATAGAATATCGCTACCCCTTCGGGTTGCAGAGGTCAGACAGGCAGTCACTCTGTGGAAAAGATAATATTCAGCCAAATCTGGTTAGACTAGTAAGCGGACCCCAGGTTGAAACTGGGATAACGCTAGGAGGATGATGATGTCTTATATAGAAATTTAACTGTAAGAGAAATACATTGATTCTAATCAACCGAATGTTTTATGTAGACTGATGACGGAGGTGGAGCCTCGGGTCGTTCTTCTAGAGGATCTGATGATGACAAATTGGATAGATTCCTACGAAGCCGTCTTCAAAGACCACACAAACCCTCTGCCTCTGGAGACAACTCAACACATTCTATGAGCACAGCACTGTGTAAGTTGACTAAATATTTCATTTTCATCCCTCTTTATATGCATATACTGTCCGACCGTCCGGCCTCTTCTCACCATGAAAAGAGTAAGCGCAGTTTGGCATGCTACTAAATATTTATTGTCTGTCATCCTCCTTAAGTTGAAATCCTCCCTTGAAGCCTGAAAGCTTGATATCTTCAATACAGGATAGAAAAAAAATTGCTGTGTGAATCTATGCCAAATGAAATTAGGTTATCCTTATATTACATTTACTATTTTGAATTATTTCATGAAATAAATAGATATATTCTTTGAATGTATGTTTTGAATAAATAGTAAATGTTATTGCTTTACCTCATAATCATTACCTATACTTAGCAACATACAACTTCATAACTAGCTAAGGCAAATTATTATTAAACCTTGTAAATAGTTATTATATTGGTTATATAATTGTCAATGTGAATGAACCTAATACTCCTCATTTGATTATTTTTGTATGTACTGTTTTGGATGTTTCTTAGCTATCATTGGTATTGCTTTTATATGAAAATGTTCTCTAATATGTGAAAATAAACGGCTTTCGTCCTTATTCCATGCGGAACATAAATGGGCACAGTTACTTACAAAAATATTGTCTGTGTATCATAATGTAAATAGTAAAAACATTTTTATTAATTTCAGGGTCCCGTTTTGGCAGTGGTAGTGTTCCATTAAGAGCAGCACGGTCATCAGTTGAAGGTCTCAATCAAGAAATAGAAAGACTTGTGCTGTATCCAGCTAGTGGTACCCAAACACCACATCTTGACCGGCTAAGAGATAAAGTGAGTGCTAGTTTATGTTTATTTTATGCTTGATCTGGAGTGTTTGGTGTTTTATAGGTTCTGTCTACCCCAATAGGAGACAGGCGTGACCTTATAGATAGATGGCAGACATCAAGTAATTGTAGTCTTTAAAATTTCAATGTCTGTTTGTTGACTGTTGTGTGGGATTTGAAAAATATTTAGGTATGTTATGTTAAAATTCAATGGTACATATTTTTGCAGAAATAATGATATTATAGTTTCAATTTGGTCATTTGAAATCTTACTTGATGTTGTCATATCTATGAGTTTGATGCCCGCTGAAGTCAAACATTTGTGTGCATGAACATGGATATTTGTCTTGGTCTGGGTGTTTCTATGTATAATATGTATGTATTTACAAATAAAAGTATTTATTATATATGTTCATCCATTATCTAGTACCCATAGTATAAACTTCTGCTTAGTTTGGGACTAGATGGTGTTGTGTGAATGTGGTAGAATATTATTATTATTATAGTTTGGTTTTAATAGGGTATTTGACTAAAAAAATCGAATTAGTCCGTCAGTTAGATTATCGAAAAATATTGGACTTTACATCTGAAGGATGTTTAGACTCTGCCTCAGAGTTTTAAGTATATTTTGCCAGTTGATGGTAATAAGATTGGAACTATATGGACTGTACTAGCTTTCCACTGTGTTTTCAATTCTATGACAAGATAGATCTTGTTATTTAGTGAGTTTCTCAGCTATTGTGAGTGTAAGAAATAGCAATATCAATTATGTAAATGGTTTTATTAATTTTATCATGTAAAGTTATATCTGGGGACCAATAGGCTTGTATCCTAAAATATAATTAGCGATTCATTCATTCCTTTACTAGATGTTAAACAGAAATAACTGATTTTTCTTCAAAAATGGATGAGCAAAATTACTAATTACGCCTTTTTAAATACCTTTATGACACGAATTGACACGAAAACGTTGTAAACCATCATGGCGGTTGAGCTAATCACAAAATGCAAAACAAAACAATCCGTGAATGAAGTCTGGTCTGGTGTACCCACTTTTATTTTGTAATATTCGATTTGACAGGTACAAAGTTTGATGTTTTAGTTCTTGGAGAAAAGAATTGTGTCCAAAGAGTGTTATTGTTAACATATTCATGTTGAATATTTCAGGTGACTCCTGAAGGTCATCGCGCGCCTCTTGCTGAACTACTGAGGCGCTCTGTCAACACGCAGACTCCACACGATCTATGTCATACTGCTCACTCATCAGGTAAATTAAAAAAAGTATTAAAATACATGTTAGTCTGACAATGGCTTCTCGTACTGAAAAGAGGCGAGCATACAAGAGGCCAGATCCCAGCAATTTATAACATGTCTAATTATGTTACCTACTGTCTGCCAATAATTTACTGAAGGACTACTGGGTTTACTTATGTACACTTGCAATAAAAAAAAAATAAAAAAACAAATTGGGATGCCTTCCGATAAACCAGATGGCAAATAGAAATCTGGTAACTATGTCTGTTTCTAAAACATTATATTCTTCTTAAAAATTTACCTCTAAGGAGAAGAGAGAGAAGAAATTACATTAGCTATGAAAATGTTGACATGGTGTTTAAGATTTTATGGTACTTTACTACACAGATATATTGCTCTTATTACATACTAAAAGCATTATTGTTAGCAGCATAACATTACTGTGTATTATAGTCTCCTATAATTATGTTATATGTACATGATATTCAAGTGAGATATTGTGGGTATAGATCCATCTTCCCGGGGGTCGCTCTCCAGCGGAGGGTCCGCGGAGCTCCTAGCCGCAGGTCTATAACTAACATTTAGCTTTTAGTCATCTCCTTGCAATTATATAGTTGATTATATCACGCACTTACAGTCCAAACACAGACTAATAATTCACCAATTATCTTTAAGCTTAATACTTACCTTTTTTAAGATTCCATAGAGAGATATATACCTTTTATTAGGTTTATATATGCTTATAATCCTGTAATAAAGTCAGATACAGTAGTTTTGAATTCTCGAAACATTTTTAGGAAATGTTGATTGATATAATACTCTTTTCAATATGGCTTTCTGCTTATTTGGTTTGTCTGCGAGTTATAAAAAAATTATGCAATCATGTAACAAAATAACAGTAAGTTCATTTGATGGTTTATGCAAATGGTGGTTGTTGTCAAATCAAGCAATTTTGCGATCTTGAGAGATACAAATGGTTGTATTGCAAGATGATACTTTACCAGTATGTTTGCGAATCCGAGAATGGTTTGAAATTCCCAAAGCATGTGGATCACATTTTACTTTGCTTATTTAGCTTTTTAAATAGGTAAAGTTTTAAAGTAGAAGACAATTATAGTAGTAGTATAAAAAGTTTTTATATAGGATTTAGTAAAATTAGTAAACATGATTTTATTTTTCTGGAGCTTTTTGGTGACTTGATGATTACCTGTAGCAATGTGAGTGGTGGTTTTATTAAGTTTTATGATTACAGGAGGCAGTGTGTGTTCGTCGCCAGACTTGGATGGGTCTAAGCTAGGCACGTCGCCACAGATCAATCGTTTCTTGGCCCGTGAACCACCAGATGGTTGTGAAAAGGTGCGTAAATTATTTGAATTTAAGTACCTATGTCATATGTTTTTATCTGGGTATTTTTATTAAGTTATCAGTCGTTGCAACACACTTGACGCTTACGTTAGTAAACAATATTTTATTTTCTTACATTTTTTTGTATAATATATTTTTTTTGTATTTTTATGTTTTCTACTGCACAAATCATTTGCTACATCTTATTTGATTATATTCAAATTAATGCTAAATGTTTCAGTTTCTCATCTGCAACGGTTTTGTTACACACTAAAGCTGTTGAGCTCTGAGGCCCTAGCCAAATGGCATTCGCTCCGATATCTAGTTTCGCTAACGCTTGGTTGCCATGGCAACATAAGGAATTCCTTCTTCGTTGACCTCGAGATTTATCGAAGGCTTATGTCACTTCCATACATTTTTGCACTTAGCGATTAGCGATATCGTTAATCGAATGCCATTTGGCTAAGGGGGCAGTTGTTGTAATCCACGTGTACGTTGCAGGTGAATCTAAAAGCCGGCGAAGGCGCGTACACAGAGTCGATGACGACGGTGAAGCCGACCATCCCGGGCTTCACGCTGCGGCCCTCGCAGGGCTCCGCCTTCCACCCGCTGCAGCCGCACGCGCCCCACGCCCCCCACGCCCCCCACGGCCCCGCCGACCACTGACGGGACCAGGGGGCCCCGCACCGCCCGCACCTCCCGGACATAGAGGGTTCATTATTCACCGTCTTACGTTCATCTGTGTACCCACTAACGAGTTTCCTATTCATACGACTTCGTTTCTGGTTCATTTCACTTTTACACTGTTACTTTGACCCGACTACTATTATTTGTATCGTGCACATTGACCGTTTGCTAGCCGACGCCGTTTTGACTTATGGCGCGTCTATCGACCGGCCCGTTTGTACGGTATCAGAGTAGAGTGGTAGTCCGGTAGCACAGCATAAATGCAATAATTGGTAAAGAAAACTAAAAACCTGACGACACCGAGAGTGTTGTTACTTATTTGTAACACGCGTCTTTAATCTGTTATGACAATAATAACATTCTTTAAATTAATTGTGACGAAGTACTAAGTCCTTTGATTCGGAAAGTATTGAATGTTTGTCAATTTTCCATCAAATTTCGAGTGAGAGTGAAAAAATATGAATGTCCCAATCTACTTGAAACCTTTTAGACTTGCAAATGATTTGCACCCGTCGTGTATTTTGACAAACAGAGCAACCAAAGCGATTTAATCACAGCATTAGATTCACTAACTATGCCAAACTGATGGCAAAAATAATTCTTATTAAATACGAGTATATAATATTATGTATTAGTTTGCCCTGATATTATTTTTAATGGATACAGTAGGTAATGAAGGAGCTATTTTTCTAAAATGTTTATTTAGCTATTTTATTAGCACTCACTGCTCCAGGTTCATTTGATTACATGACTGGATATATATTTGATCTCATTTTATGTATTATTTTAAAATTATGTACATAACACTCCATGTTGCAAACATACGATTTTAAAGTGTTATAGTATGGTAAGGGATTTATAATTTTCATCATACATGCATAAGTTTTTTTAATTTAAATCATTGAAGATTACTTCGGACCAAAATTCTGAAAGGGCCAGATCATCTTATTTGTGGTTATGGATATATCGGTTGCTAGAACGATTTTCTAACGCAAAAGAGCTTTAACTTGTGGGATTTGATAAAAGAAAATGTAAGTAAGAAAATAGACTGAATTTTTAAACTTTACTCATACTTTGATACAGGTAACTTGACTTTATTTGTTATGTAGTGTAGTGTACTTTAAAGTGCCTATTAAGGACTTGCTTAAGTTCCTTTTCCTCTTCGTTTGAGTTGTTTATGAACCGTGGCAGTTTCAGTAGTCGTTCCGTGACCTCAGTTGGATGTGTTTCGTCAGTATCTGTATCAGGTACATGAGATATTCGTTTATATGACGTTCGTTTAGGGAAGAACCGCACTCGTTGGATTTCTCATTTTGGCCAAAATGCATTTTTATCATCGAGACTGATAATGTAGTATGTTGACAACTTACACATAAACATAGTTAGATCTGCTTTTGGACATACGCAATTATTTTTTAAACCTTTTTTAAAATTCGACGGCAAATATATATTTTGGATGGCTCACCTTTGGAATATATAGTATTTTAAATCTTATCATTGCTCAAACGAAATTTTTATTAAGAGCCACACTTATGATATACGCCGAATTTGAAAATGTAAACTTAGTAATTATAATATTTCCAGTTGCTGATGTAAATTAGTACATATTGATTATATTGGTTATTCAATAAACAAAATGTGATAATGTAAGTGAATCGGTCGAACATGAGTCGAGCGCAACTTGCGGCGCCGGCGGCGACAGCGACGCGTGTGACGTGTGACGTGTGACGTCACGCCGCGTGCATGTGTATGTGCGTGCGCGTGCACGTGCACGTGCCCGCGACGTGCTCGCGACTTGTGTAGAATTATCGAAGGTGCTGCATAGTGACTATAAGTGTGTACAGACTACTGACTAACCGACTTGTGACAAAGGAGCAGGGCGTTTGGGATGCGATTATATTGTATAGGCAATCGCACTTGAAAGCAGAAATCATTTTTGGATCGAAATGTGAAAGTGACAAACTCAATCAGGTACTGACGCTAGGAGGGAAAACATTTTGGAAATGTACAAAAAGTAATTTCATCCATAATTTATCACATACGATTGTGTGTTCGTTCGATATTATATGTTGTGTGAATGC
Organism: Euclidia mi; assembly: GCA_944739405.2. Taxonomy (NCBI): domain Eukaryota; kingdom Metazoa; phylum Arthropoda; class Insecta; order Lepidoptera; family Erebidae; genus Euclidia; species Euclidia mi. Next base: position 39,450,387 of record OX123190.2, on the reverse strand, counting down.
CACTCCAGTCGTCAATGATTTCACATTTTAGTAGTGGTTATTAAATATATTGTGCAAAACATTAACATGGAAGAAGAGCCGAGCCAATAATTAAAATCCGGATTTCTGTGTAAAATGTTTCTGAATAAGTGCAATATGTAGCTGTAATGTTGGATAAATATACAGGCAAACAATTTACTATATAAATTGAAGATTATCTGTATACTTTGTCGTTTGTAATAATTGTCTTGATGGATTCATGTTTGAGTTGCTGGATTGTTGTTGTCGAATCACGTCGTCGTTTCTGTAACGTAAGCTTGATGATTATGTTCGCATTGCTTCCTAACAGCTTCCATGTCGCTTCTAGACTCCCCACACTTGGAATCCAAAACAATATTATGCTTTACTAATGATAGACTTATGTCACAGGTCCAGGTTGTAATTTAGGATTTATATAAGCCTCTCCCAATCGTTACCTAATTTAAGGTTTAGTAAGTTTTAGTAACGGACCCGAAAATTATTAGCTGTTAATAAATGTGTGCTATAAAATCGGTCCCCTTACAGTTTAATTTAAAGTAAACCACTGGGATGTGGCCAAGGGTTCCTAAATAAAGTTGTCACGCACCGCCCGCGGCCGCGCGGCCATGTCATCCCGCTAGCAACAGAGTATCTAAACTGACAAACGACATCTTTATTTAAGAACTCGAATGTTTTTAAAGTACATAAAGATATTTTTATATGTTCAGGGTAGGAAAGGTGAGTTGTACCATAAAAGTAACTTGGCTAGGACCTTAGATTTGATAGTTCTTTTATAGATGGTTAATATTATTTTAATGTTTGCTTTTAGATGAATAATAAGTTTGTAATTTTTATTAATACAATATTAGATTAAAAACTAACATTTAAACTAAACCAAAAGTGCCCATTGAGATAAGTTTATAATTCAAGCAAGCCTTTTGTTCGGCATTTTGTTAAAGAATAATGTTTAGGCAAACAAAATTAGAAATTAAGAAAAATTATCGAACGATTGTTGAGTTTTAAGTTATCTAAAATTGTTGAGGTTTATTGATAAAAAATTCATTTAGTTTTTTTACAAGTAATGTTCAACAAAGGGCTTGTTTAGTTAGAGGCATTAATTAACATCAATATGAATAGTATCTACCTTTAAGTAATAATAAGAATGGTTTTATTATAGTTTTGTTTCAGAGAAGAAATTCTAATTACTATTTTTGTTTCCAATATTTTATCACTTTTATCTGTTTTCACTGTAATGTATCTTGCTGTATTACAGACATATCCAATATACAGACTGATTTAATTTGTACATTTTATTTTAATACCTTTTTATGGCACTCACAGCTCTAGCCACAGTGAAAAACTACTCAAGCTAACAAGTATGAAAATATGGAATGATGACGGTTCAGTACATTGGCTTATACTGGTGAGTTTTCCTAGTGTTGTATAACCAATCGGGGTCCTAATGACTTACATCTTGATCGGATCGCAAACATGTAGTAGTGCCACGCTGATTTCTCTATAAACGTTTTTTTAAAGACACGCCTGTATATATCCCTGAAGGGGTAGACAGAATTGTAATATTACATAGTACGTAGTTCCACGTAATAGCAAGCCTATTGCCATTACCGAGCGCATTGTCAGACTCCGTGCTGCTACTGAGAATTCGGAACACTCGTTAACATTTTTGCTCGACTCGGGAATCGAAACCGGTACCGCCGATCTGTAGACGCCTACGCTATCCTCGGAGGCAGTATAAACGTGTCGGCTGTATTTGGGCAGTGACATCCTCTCTCACAGAAGATTGACGTAAAGTTATAGTATTTCTACATTAACATTTCGCTAGTGCTTGCAGAGGCCTATTTATTCGCATCATCTTATAGAGTGTGGAAGGGGAATTTTTAAAAAGACGGCGCGATTAGTTCGCCTTCTCCTTTACTCTTGGGTTGCCAAGACACAAGTGAAACTGTGGGTTAAGCTGCTTTTAATTCGACAAGGCAAAGCGTGCAGCCCAATTTCTATCCATCTTGAGCTTCACTGCCGTTCGTCGACACGAATTTTCATATATAGTCTATAAATGACTCTAGCAACCACTACTGACGAGTAACGATTGCTAACCATCATGGTCGCTTTTAGAAAATGCATTGGAATTGTCCCATCGACGAACGACTCGAATATGATCCAATAGTATCCAAACTTGGACTAGGCCTCCCGGCTCCCGGTATACGTCCTTAGCATTCAAGCTAAAGGTGCTTACTGGTTAGGTCGTCAGAGGCCAGCATCGTCACGATAGTTGTATCATGAAGTAGGTAACTGCCGCGTGCTGAATCAACAACTTATGTAACGCTGTATCTTTAGAATCTTTAGATGCTCTTGGCAATCAGTACCTCCGGATCCATAACATAATAGAAGTTGCTGAGACGCGATCTTGGTCACTTGTCCGGTTGGCGTAGTGGGAGTGTAAGCGACTGCTACGTCGAAGGTCGCGGGTTCGATTCCCGCTCAAGTCCAACATTTGTGTGCATGAACATGGATGTTTGTCTTCGTCTGGGCGTTTCTATGTATAATATGTATGTATTTACAAAAAAGGTATATATGTATGTTTATCTATTATCTAGTACCCATAGTACAAGCTCTGCTTAGTTTGGGACTAGATGGTGTTATGTGAATGTGGTAGAATATTATATAAGTACCTACTCTTCATTGTCTAGACTTCAACAAGCGCACATAAAATACCGGTGTGATTCGCCACGCTGGTAACACGCCCTATCTTCAAGGTGTAGATAATTTTATTCTGGGAGTGGTTTGTCTTGACTCCTGTGTCCATAATGGCAAAGACAAAGGCTTTTAGGCGATTTCTCACGAGTTCACGATATGATAGCCAAGACACATAATTTTTTTTATTGTATAGCAGGCAAACAAGCACACGGATCTCGTGATGGTAACCGATTACCGGCGCCCATGGTCACCCGCAACACCAGAAAAAGTAGCCAGTGCATTGCTAAGCTGGATGATAATAAGCGTGATGTGGGAGAAGGAAAGGGCGGTAGGGCCTCTAACGTGGTTCTGCTTGACATATTATGGGGTCTGCAGCATGGCCGTAGCCAGGGGGGGGCATTGTGGGGCAATGCCCTACTTTGAAACCACAATGCCCTACCTTAAAAATACAAAAAAACTAAGATAAACTATTTTATCCTAGTTTTTGGTATTTTAAGGTAGGGCATTGATATACATGGTGATTGATTTAGAAGCCCGCGATTCGGAGCAGATCAATTTTGGTATTTTTTTTACTTCCGCTCTACCTGTAACCAATGCTGCCCTACCTCAAATTCGACTCTAGCTACATCCCTGGTCTGCAGTGTAAGTTGCTGCAAGTAATATGGAGGGAACAAATGCAACAGCACAGATTTCTTAATTTACATTGATATATTATCTAGTTTATATGAATGCTTTACAAGAGGATAGTTCTTATCTAGCTGAACTGGTTTATCTAATGAATATAAGGACCACTAACTAAAACTTTACAGGGTTGTTGCTTAAAATATTCAATAATAATACAAAGTATGCAGTTCAATTTCTTATAATTATAAAATAAATGTATATAGAGAAATTGTATTATCTATTAATATTGTAAACTTCGCTTAGTCTGAATATCATCTAATAATATCCTAAGTTCTTCATCTTCAAACCTTCCTTCTAAAGATGGTATTAAAGCCTTTGCTTCTTCTGGTGTTTCTGGACATAGGTTTGCTAAACTTGCTACTTCAAATTTATGTAGCTTCTTTGATTGAAGGAGGCTGAAAAAGAATACAATGATGTAGGTAAGAGCTTACACATGTTGATGTACACAAAGGTGTTATGACTAAGATCAGATCTATGGCTGAGACCTAATAGTGAGTCTGCTATGACACAGGAACTATCTTTTGTATACATACAAGATTAAACAGATGCTTTTCAATCTCAATATCATAAGGCTTTTGATAAAAGTGAAGTCACTTATGTAATAGTCTTTTCATCCCTTTTTGGATTAGGATCTATAATGACAATATGAAATTCAAATAAAATTAGTATAAAATATGTTAGTCTACAGATACAGCTGCTTTTCTGGGTAACATCATACACACAAGTAGTTCACAATTCAAAATCTATAAAGAGAGCATTTTCCTTATATGAAGATATCTTGAAATTCCAATAAAGAATATATAAACTTACTTTCTAACAGCAGCTATAGTTTCTTTGTTTTTAAACTTCTTGAACATGTTGGTGTAGGTGAGAGTCTTCATGAACACTTCAGAGAATTCTTGTTCTTCCTCTGCAGACTCATTTTGTGCTTTCCTGTGTTCCAGTAACATGTCTACTTCTGATATTAGTAGTGTCTCTGCATTTTCAAACTCTGAAAAATAATTAGGCACTTAATTTTCAAAGGACAGAATTAAACATCTTCTTAAATTTGAACTTATAATTTATTAAGTATGTACTTATGTTGAGATACGACTCAAATGCAAAATAAGGCAGAGAAGCAAAAGATGGCATTTGCAATATTTTTAAGGAAAGATTACCAACAGGTGACACTTTACTGTAAAATACTTATAACAGATTAACTTGGACATAGTTTACAGGCTATGAAACGTTGATGTTGAGATTATATTTGAATTGTACGACATTTGCCAAATTGTGCTTGATTACATTGAGAGTAACATGATGAACAACAGTGTACCTTTCGGAAACTGCAAATCTGCCGCATCCTCTTCAACAACGTCTTGTATTGGTCCAGCCATATTATTATTGTTTAGCAGGAATTTTCTGGGAGCTGTGCTGTACGCAGACTTCTGTGGAAAACAAAGTTTAAAATGTTATAATAAACAAACTTTACAATCATACATAAAGTATTACAAACTATATGGAGACAAGGCATATTATATATTTGAATACTACTACACTTCTACTAACTCACAAGAGACACGTAAGTCAATTTTCTGTCTGTAATTTATTAGAATTTACGAATAAGCAATGATCACGCAACGTTTGAACGTTGTGGCTGTTGTGACAGTTATCTGACGTATAATTATTTTGGCATCGGCGTCAGTGATTTTGACATTAGGAATTTCGATGGTTTATCCTTTGGGTTTATCTGTGCTGTATGCTGTACATAGAGAATAGAGATCTCTCTCTAAAGGCGCACGCAAATTGTTCGGACGCGACTTACTGTCGCACAAGTCGTACATAGTGTGCACACCCTTTCGGTCGGACGCCGCTTTCTGTCGCGTCCGCGTCCGTTACAACCATAGACACGCCATGCTGTCTATGCGATACACTAAAGGCCCGCACAAACTATCTGTCGCGACTTACTGTCGCGACAGAAGGGTATCTGGACAAGGAAAATTCGTTCAGACGTCCGATAGCAATCTGAGAAAATGACAGTTAACGTCCGCGGACGTTTACAAACGTCCGCGGACGTTAACTGTCATTTTCCCAGATTGCTATCGGACGTCTGAACGCTCAAGGTCACGTCCGCGACAGACGTCCGATAGTGTGCACACTTGAATGGATTTTCCTTGTCCAGATACCCTTCTGTCGCGACAGTAAGTCGCGACAGATAGTTTGTGCGGGCCTTAAGTCGCGTCCGAACAGTTTGCGTGCGCCTTTACTGTCGCGACAGTAAGTCGCGACACATAGTGTGCACACCCTTTCGGACGCGGCTTTCTACAATCTTTATACGAATAAATCAAAATGTCTATGAACGAAATATCAAACTTCCAAATGAAGTTCTATTAAATTTTGACGGGTAATGGGGCACAACGCGGTGACCGATGTCAGACCTTTGAGCAATGGGAATAGGATGGGATTCCTCCGTCTATTTACATAATGTATATAGCCTAAGCACGAACCTATCATATCCATGTTCTGTACAATAAAAAAGATAGAATTAGAAAACAAAGAGTATACAAATACTACGGTAGAAAATTGAATAATAAATTTTTATAACATAATATTATTATTCCTATTAACGTAAGTCTCAAAAGTGGTATTATTTAAAGAGCCGTTCATTTAGTTAGGGTTTTTCTTCATCTAAACGAAATAGGTACCTATTTAAAACTTGAGTTCTAGTTTCTGCACGTTATTGTTTTGAGTTTGACTGTTTGACATTGACAATATTGACATGTTATGATTGTGAATAATATGACATATTTTAAGGTTATTTCAGTAAGATTTTGATATTTCGTTTGTTTTAAAGTATGTATTGAACAAAATAGTGTTATGAAAAATCATGTCTAAGGCACCAACGAAAAATGATACTATTCAGTTTAAACCACGAGGTAAATCTGTTATATTATCATATCATCATTGCACTACTGTAGTCCACTGCTGAAAACAGACTCTCCAATGGCACTATTATCATGCAATATTTTAGTTTGGTGCTCTTTATGTATGATGTACTAAATAGTCACTATTTTATCGTGTTTTTCAGAATTTACTACACCTAATAAAGACCATCAAGGCATAACAAGAACAGTGTTTACACACGTATCAACACTGCACGGTTTAGTAACAGATTGGCTGAAGATTAAGGAAAAAGGGATTCGTTTGTGCAAAGCAATATCTGCACTGAAATTACATGAGTGTGAAGATGATTATTATCCAAGTCATTTAAAATCACTCATGGAAGGTTTACTTGAGTTGTTGGACGCCTTAAAGAATATAATTGAAAGTAATCGTCAATTTTTTTTTTTATGTTTGTAATATTCTAAGTCTGCTCTCTGTATAATCTTTACATGTTATAACTGAAGTCCTCCAGCCATCCTGTCTGTCTGTACTGTATGAATATGATAAACTGAAAAACAACTAAACAGATTTTTGTATGGCTTTCACACATCGGTATTGTGTTTCCTGAGAATGGTTTAGTTGTATAATTCACATAGACAGAAGCATGGGCAAAGTGTAGTAGTTCATGTTTAATACCTAAACTTCACAAACTTTGTATGGTAGCTCAATAAATTGCATGATTTCAGTTGAATTCATATTTTACCCTGAATCAGTCGGTAAATCTTAGAGGATTAACTCAGAGATTTTTCAATTTTAAAATATTAATTGTAATAAAATATTGTATTAATTTCAGGTGTCCAAGAAGTAGACAGCCAATTAGCTTCTTTAGCCAAGTTGCAGCCAACTGCCGAGCCAGTTATTTCCACCTGGTCAGTTACCCAAATCTCAAAAACTGTATCAGAAGGACTGCAATCATTAGAAAAGGAATATAACCTCAAACAGGTTGTAACAGGTATGTAGGTTCTACTCTCATACTGGTTTTGACTACTCCCAAAGCATTTGGTTTCATTTAGTTTAGGCAAAAATCATAGTGGGGGTTTATCTCCTTCTGATTATTGAAGTATTTTTATAGACTTACACCTGTATCCCGAGGAGTAAGCAAAAATGTAATATTACATCCACATTTGCCATGTTTTGAATTTCCATGGCACCCAAAATTTTTGCCAGATGTTGTGCCTCCACTGAGAATTTCGAAAATTGGTACTAAAAACTTAACTAGAAATTGGGTTTTGCTTAGGCACCTTGTGTTATCTCTTGTTAATGAACAAATCTTGTAAATTTTCGCCCACAACTACAATCGTTTTGCGCAAGTCAGTCTTCTTTGTTGTTGGTGTCAGACAAGCCACATGTGATTAAAGTAGCTACATTAAAGCGTAAACTTACAGTCTCACACTTTTATAGTTTGCCGGTTACATTTCTACACAGTCAGCCTTTACTGAAAATAATCTTGCTACTATTATAAATGCGAAAGGTGTGGATTGATGTATGAATATTAATTACACTATTGCCCAAAAGCTACTGAATAGGCGGATCTACACAGAGCGAGCAGCCTCGCGCGGCAAATGCTTCGCGTGGCTGTGACTGTAGACGTGCCTCAGGCGAGACAAGGGCGTGTGCAGCCGTAGGTGAGCCACCGAGCGGCGAAGCTACCGAGTGTCGGTTTTTTGTTTTGCTCAAAGGCGCCTCAGTCGTTTGCCGCGCGCACTCTGGACGCACGCGTATTTTGTTTAACTGTCAACTGAACGAACAGTAGCCTCGCGATGATACCGAGGCTTCCGCGCTTGTTAGGTGACAGTTTCCTCGCGCGGCAAATGCCTCGCGAGGCTGCTCGCTCTGTTCGGACCCGCCTAATGGCTTTTGATGAATCTTGCCAGTTTCTAGAAATATATCTAGCAATAACAATAATAAAAGTTTTTATCTGTACATTGTGTCATGGTAAAATACTTGCTGACATAAGAACTATTGCTTGACCAAAACTTTATTGAAAACCTAAGGCATCTCTACCTTCGATTGAAACTGTGATCTTAGTACCTATGACAGGAAATATGAGCGAAGCTTATGTTAAGAGACTATGTACAAATCAAGCTTGACTGTTGCAATACAATTTTGATCCTTATTTTCTACGCGATAAGATAGGTCCAAAGCTCAAAGTGTCTAACTTGATGAGTATCCGTGTGTACCTCTACCTACAAGACATCCTCCTAGCGTTATCCCAGTTTCAACCCGGGCTCCGCTTACTAGTCTAACCGGATTTGGCTGAATATTAGCTTTTCCACAGAGCGACTGCCTGTCTGACCTCTGCAACCCGAAGGTATAGCTATATTCCATGGTTTAGACTAGTGTCAGTTTATTTAGATGTACTGACATCCTATAATGTGTCCGTGTGGTGACGGATTAAGAATATGGAATGTCACCACCCCATATCATCCCACGGGTGTCGTAAGAGCCGACAGAGGGAGCATATTATGCAGAGAACAGCACTGTAAGAGAAGGAAAACTTGATACAAACCCTCTATACTAACCCGTTTGGCCAGCGTGGTAAGTATAGTAGGCCAATTCCTCCTTTCAAATGAGAGGCTTGGTCCAGCAGTGGACTGTTAAAGGCTGGTAATGATGATGACATCCTATAACGACTGTCAAAGATCTTCATGACAACCGGGACCGATGGATTAACGTGGTTTCCGACGCATGGGACAAGCGATAATAATTAACAATTCAATACGCACATAACTCCGAAAAGACGTTGGTGCGCGCCGTGGATTCGAACCCGATACCCTCTGCATGCCAGTCTTTTGGTATCTCCACTAGACAATCGCTGCCTCCGTGTGTACAAGACAAACCTCATTAAACCACACAAAATGTCACAAATTGATATGATATTTTTAATATTTCAGACAACGTTGCACACTGCAGGGAAGAAAAGTTAATAGAGGTTTACACGAGCGCATGGGAGTTCGAAGTGTATTTCGACATGCAGTGCTTCGCGTACTTATTCGCAGAAGCAGGATTGGCAGGCATTACATAGTGATATGAATAACAAGTGCCTACCTATATTTTCTACCTAGTTCATACGTTTAAAGTGTATATAAACTTAAATATTATTTTCTATTTTACGTTGATTTGTATTTCTTTAAGTTGTTATCTACCCCTTACTAAAGGGAAGTTGCCTCTAGTAAGACATACTTAGTAGGTACATATTTAATATTTTTTTTTACGTATATTTGATGGTTTCAATAGTCTTCTTAAATTCGTTATCTACCTTTATGTCTCTTCGAATTTTCGAACTTATTCTCGTTCTTGTAGGCGGAAGTCTCCGCACAGCTGTTATTAGGTAAAGGCGACTATAATCAGGCCAGCACGACTTAGAACAAATGTGATATCTGTTAAAAATTAGACAAAAACACGGGACAGAACTCTCTGACAGCAACATAATAAAAAAAATGTAATTTGGATGGACTTGGGAAAAGATCAGCACCTGCGAGCTCTTACGTCACCAAAGGATGAAGTTTTAGGATTATAGCAACTGATGAGGAGCTCCACACACATAGGTTTACAGGTAGGGTAAATACGCTAAATGTCGGCCACCTTAAGGTTTTTCTGTTTTGGGATCGGTCTGGCACCATCAATTTGCAACAAAAGGACAGCTTCCGATGCGGTTTTGGATAGTTTGATAAATCTATTTCATGTTTATGGGCATAAGATTGACATTTCTAGTACAAGGAAATAGTTCTAAGGTTTTGTTGCGTCGAGAACGAAAAAACCCTAAAGTCGGCCGTTCACGGTCCATGGTCGGTCGCGTTTTTCCCAAATGTCGGCCGGGTATAGGATGTTTTAAATTAAGACTGAAAAATATTATTAATATGATTTATTTTGGCAGGAGTCTCACTAAGTATACGTTATTAATCGTTATTGGTTTAATAGTAGGTAAAGTATTTTTTTTATTTGCACTTAAATAATGTTAGGTATTACAATTTTTATCAAAGTAAACATCACAATAATTATAATTAGTTCTGGATGTCTTTTCAAAAATAATTCATACCATTTTTTGCCCGGAGTATCATCATTGAATAGATTTTGCCTGTTTTCGGCTTTCACATTTTTTTGCACTACTAATTAAATCTGGTTTTTTTCTTGGGAAACCGCACTTCGCGAGTTGTATTAGCCATTGAACTAGTATTTCTTCTTTGGCTGGATTCAAAACCGAAGGACGTCCCGTTTTAAATGTATGTATGTCTATGCGACCAGCCAATCTATCCTGCAACGTCGTCGTTCGCGGGACGCCAAATAGTTAAGAGGCTGCACGAATGGGCATTCCATTATTTATTGCCTCAAGTGCTTCCTTTATTTTTGTGCGATCGTAACTGCATAATTTTCTTTGTTTTCGTGAAGGCCCTGGATCTCCCTGCTGTCATTGTAGTACCTTAAATTAAAAGCAGTAATTCTAAGGGCAGCTTTTTGTGACATGCAGGTTAATAATTGAATGAAATATTCACGACCAACCATTTATATTTTTTAAGCTAATTAACATGGGTTAAGGTAGCAAGTTCCAAAGAGCAATGTATATCTTATATTCCCATACCATAATAAGCTACCATAAATGTTTTCAATAATATCAACTCCTACATTTAAACTTAACTCTTTATATTATTAATAAATAAATGTATAATAAATATTTAATTTTGAGAAAATAAGAAAAAGTAATCAGCCTGTATAGTTGGGCTCGAATTCGAGGCTGGTCGACATTACGATCTTTAATGTTTCTAAAGCCGGCCCCTATTTTGGGTACATTATTTCTCGAGATTCAACTAATATCACCCCGGCCGGTATTTGGCGATTAAACGTAAAATAGATTTATTTGCCTATATGCGTTGCAAATTCTCTTATTAAGCCAATGGAATAAGTACAATTTGAATTTATAAAACAGACTGCATTTACTTTAAGTCGGCCACGGCCGAGAATCCGGTTTTAATTCAAAATTTGTATTCTATTGGCGGCCTCCTATTTTCCCTTTAAAACAATACGTAAAATATTGGAAAAACTATCTCAAAATATAGTAAAAATCACTAATTACTGATAATAAAGCTTAAAACAAAAAAAAGGAATGTCTGACCGTTCTAATATCAATCCCCGAAATGTGGGTATTCACAGCAAGTAAGGTACTTTTAATATAAAATTGACGCTTCGACGGCGCAATCGCTACTGACGCTCAGTGTGCGAAGAGTGAGTGGCGTAATCGGAAAGTAACGGTTTGTACATATAGAGCATGAACTAAGGTTGTAATTCGAGTGGCAAATTTGTCACTTCATTACGTTTTAAATAAACGCAAGCTAAAAATGTGCAGACGGCCGAAGTTTGGGGGGGAGCCGACGTTTAGCGTATTTACCCTACTACCGAGAAAAGAGTTTTTTGACATTTGTCCAAACGTAGGCATCGCGGCTCGATTACAGTTCTGTTATAGTTACTCGTATCGATACCAGCTTCAAAAGTGGACACGACAAGATTGTTTTCAGCGCTTCAGAGTTAAAAAAAGAACAGCGCTACAGTTAAAAAAAAAAAACTTAAGACTTACAAAGACATATAAAACAGACTAATCTGTCTGTGCTGCTGTCTTTTGATTAAGAGGACGTAATTTGTTCATATGCATAACTTCACGCCTTTTATTCCCGAAGGTTAGGCAGAGGTGTAGGGGATGTCAGCTCAAAGCGGCCACAGGAGGCAAAGCGGCCACGCTTTATTTTTCACTTATTTGTAATTATAGCGTGGCGTTGTCGTTCTGTCCGCATTACCAATCTTAGTACGGTGTTATTAACCTAAAAAAAGGCCTAACCTCGACATCCAAAGTAAAAGTTTTCCTCCAACACCAAATTGCTCTACATAGTCCCCTTATTCTATGGTAAAAAGTTACACCATTTTGAGCGTCGGGTTTGGTTGGGGGAATTTGAAAAATCACTAGTTTTTTTAGTTTTTCGTAAATATTTCAAAAACTAAGCGGTTTATCCTAAACATTGTTAAATACAAAAATGTTCTACGTTAAATTTTAAATAAGAATGGTCCTTTTCATAATCACTCTAAATTGTACGGTTCAAGAGTTACAGACGGTGTAAATGTTAACTTTTTCGTAATTTTGATAATTTTTAAAAAAAATAAGTTTCGTAAAAGAATGTTGCTATTTCAGTGGCCGGTGGTATGTTAGTGATAAGCCCTTGAAGGAACGACAACCTCACCACCTTATCAAGGGGCACTCTTTTTTAAGGGAAAAGAGGCTTCCACAGGCCTAGGCCATATAAACCTGTGGTACGGAGAAACCCACCCTGAACTTTCTCCCATGGCCGCTTTGGGCGACCACTCGGGCAAAGCGGTTTTTGGACAAGTTTTCGTAATTCACATATCACATAGTAATTTTTAAATTTCCACGAATTTGAGTTTCGCATCATAAAACTTTAATAAATTTTCTGGCTATTAGTATTAAATTATCTTCAAAAGTCTATCGTTTGATAGATTTGTTTTAAACTTAAAGTTAAGGTGGCCGCTTTGAGCTGACCTCCCCTACCTATTACACACCCACGTTTCGCCAGTTATGTTTATATTATTATTGCCATCTACCGGGCACATTATTAAGCGAGCGATAATTAACATTTATAATACACACATACTTAACTTCGAAAAGTCAGAAGTGTGCGCCCGGGGTAACTGCGCTATCATGCGCCATCGTCTCGGCAGTCCGTTACGTACACCACTGGGTCATCGCTGCTCCTGCATAACTTTTGCCGTATGATTCCATTTTGTGGCATAATCAGCTTGTTCTGATGTTTATTAAATTCGATTAATAATTATATTCCGTTCTAGAGTGTTTAATGCATTCAGTATCCAAAATGGCTTCAGGATGGAGGTTCTAAATGCGAACTGCGTAGGAAAGCGGAGTCAAGTCCGGCTATATTGAGAGTTGCAAAATCTTAGGCGCTTGATTTTTGTAAGAGATTTGAATAGGTGCTTTTAAGGGATCTCTGCCTTTTCGCCGAAAACTGTTCAGCCGATTATCACTTGCCAACTAACGTTTCACAGAATTTTATTTCGCAGAATAATCATTTGCCAACTCGTGATATAATTTTGTTTTTATTTCCCAACCTCATAGTTGCCAACTTTACGTTTGGTCTTCCTTTTATTGTCACAGTTCTAACCTAACCGATGTAGCATATTTAAATGCCCTGTGTAGTGAAATAAAAGCGATTTGGTTCTGGCACTTCGCCGGCCGCTGCCGCGGCGCGCTCGCTTCGCTCGCTCGGCTCGTGCGTTGTGGTCGCAGTTCTAACCTAACGTAACCAGCCATTGTTTCAGTTGACGTGCATTGTTTATTAGCATACTTACCTAACCGATTCCTTTCGATTTCACCTGAACTTCCCGAAACATCACCTGAACAGACGAAACGTTATTCGTCTAAAAGTTGCCTGGCCTAATAATTTGACAAAAGATAAATGCCCCAAACGTTTTTTTCATTACAATAATCAGCTTAACCCGGCGTCGTTGACGCTGGGTAATATTTACCCGAGGTGATTTTAAGAGGGTATATTTATTTTTCCTGACGTCCATCTTACTTATCCGCCAGTATAGCTGGAGATACAACTACCCTCTATTTGGATTATTGTTTACATCATTATTACGCCGCTCGTGTAGTGAGATACAAGTGTTTCAATTCAAAACGGGTAAGTTTTACCCACCGTCATAGATAGTGTAATATTTTCATGACGTATTTTTATTCGTGTTTATAATAGTTTTTACAAGTTGTTTTGTATTTTTTTGTCACAAATGGCTTTGACTAACCAAGATCAACGGATTTTGAGTGTTTTGGAGGAACCTGATTCTGATGATGATGGGTCGGTGGCTGCTTCAGACATAGAATATGACTAAGTTCTCCTTTCTTTCAATTTTTTTTCTGTTTAGTCTTTATTTGTTCTTTTTTTAGGGTTCCGTAGTCCATATGGAACCCTTATAGTTTCGTCATGTCCGTCCGTCTTCTGTCCGTCCGCAGCCTAGCTCAAAGACGCCTGGTGCTAGAAAGCTGATATTTGACATGAATATAGTCATAAGATATTGCAACAAAACTGTAGAATAAAATTTAGGAAAATATTTTTTTTAAGGGTATCTCCCCTACGTATATAGTGGGGTTGAATTTTTTTTTGGTCGAGTACCCCATCATGTGGGGTATCATTGTATAGGTTTTAAAAAAATATTATTAGTTTGCTCAAATAATTTTTCGATCAAGTGATTGCTTTGTCAAATATCAAGCTTTGAAGTGAAAAAAACTGTTAGACTCAAGTGTCCCCCCCCCTCTGCCGGCTTAACTATTAATTTGGAAGAGGTGAAAAAAATCACAAATGTAGTACATATAACGAATTTAAAAGGAAAACTATCACGGCTAAGTAGATATCACTAGTTTACGAGTAATCGTCGGTTAACTTATAAATACCTATTTCTGTAAGTTTACATTGGGCGCGCTGGCTTAATCTTAAAGATATACGTACTTTGGTATGTAATGTACTACGGTACTACGTATGTATACTAGTAGTATATCTTGGAAACCACATTTTATGTTTACAATACATAACTGAATACATACCTAGTATTTTTCTAAACAAAACTTAGGTTCTTATAATAGTGTTATTAAAATTATTTTTTCAGCAAAATAAACAGTCGGATTTGTTGTACATTAATACCCTTTGCAGCAAGTCATTATGGGCAACTACGGAACCCTACATTGCGCGTGGCCCGACACGCACTTGGCCGGTTTTAGTAAATAAGATAATTATTTTCATAAATAAAACTAAATATCCTAACAAAAATAATTTTCTAAAAACTATCATGTTTTTCAGGTTGATTTTTCTATTGTGTATGAAAAGTAAATAAAAAAGTTATTTTTCATTATAAATTGGTACCATCTTTTATTTTATCAGATGCGTAAATACTGTTTCACCAATAATCAATTAAAATGTAATATAAACTATGTATAAAACTATTGAAAAATTTTCAAATTAAAATTCGGGTAAAATTTACCCGATGTCATCGGCCGGGGAATTTTTTTCACGTCATCGGCGCCGGGTTAACAATAATTCTACCAAATGAAACGTTGTGATACAAAAATTTGACAATCGTTAGTCGTCAAAGGGAAAAATAGGCGAAACGTTGGTTGGCAAGTGATAATCGGCCAAACAATATTCGGCGAAAAGGCAGGATCCCACTTTTAAGGCAAAATGTTATAAACAATTTAATTTCATAAATCAATTGCCTGACTGCAATTTATTTACAAAAATACTAGTTAAGCGTGATTTAGTCATCATCGTCATCATATCAGCCAAAAGAAGTCCACATCTGGACATAGACCTCCTCCAAGCCCCTCCACATGAACCGATCCTGAGCCACCCTACGACGTCCGGGGCGTAGCCGCCACTCCGTACCATTTCGTATAGGTAGTTAGGTACCTACCTTTTTTTTTAGTGTCGGGTTGGAATATCCTCATGGAGTCCCTCCGCCCTGGGGAAGGGCGAAGTTGACTGTCAGACTCTTACTGACTAAAAGCCAACCGTGTTCCTCATGTACCCGTGTGTCGGGTATCGCCGAAGCATTTGTCGCTACCCCCTGACGGGTATTGGCCCGCCAGATGGTCTGGCGGGCCCCGAACCAAATCCCCTTGGCGGCGGATGAAGGTGTTGGGCTCCGCCGCCAAAACGCCCAGCGGCCGCAGAGGATAGGAAGGACGGCAACCTGGGAACACCGCATCTCCTCTTCCACTGCGGCCCCACCGCACTATGGTTCGTCTAGAACAAGCTAGCTAGACAAAATTATTTTATTTGATTTTTATGTCTAGATGCGGTTAATAAGCAAAGATATAAGGTTTTTGGTACTTTTTTCAAGGCAGTTTGTCATTTGAGCTGGTATCAAAACATTTATCGGGCATATGTGTATAATATATTTTTTGAACATTTTATAAAGTGATTTATCCCTCGACGTCGCTATAAAATCTAATAACAGATGCATAAAATATCTAAGAACTAAATCTATTACTCATTATCATCACTATCATCAGATGAATCATCCATTGAATAGTCATGATCGTGAGGGGCAGAACTATGAAAAGTAGAAATCATATTAACATTTTGTTCCTTACAGCTAGGTGGGACAATTAAATCTAATACTTCAGTTGGAAGCGTACCTATTTTCTTCCGAGGAACTTCTCGTAAACCGTTTATTACAGGGTCAGATGTTATCAATAACATATTAAGTAAATCTCTATTCGTAGCCTCCCGTGATCGCTTTCGTGTGTTGTGCTCACGAAATCTTCTGCAGTCCTTATTCCGAGCTTCCTGTGCTTCCTCGGAAAGCTGGCCTATAGGTAGAAGGGACGATCTAATTACTTCGCCACTGTGCAAAAGTATTTTGTGGACAGTAGCGGGCATGTAATACCATGAATAGAGATTTACATAAAGTTGTCTAGTTTCTTGAGCTAAGTTAACGAATTTTTCAATATTTATATCATATCCCGATGATAAAGTGCGAAGTAGTATGCCAAATTTTTGTATTAGTGAAACATCTAACCCTGTAATATCGGCACTAGCCTCGGGATTTCCAAAAAATCTTCGCGCGGTGTTCCCGTCATTAGTGTTACCGAACCCTGGTTTTGGTTTGTCTACAATCAAGCCCATTTCGCTTTTAAATCGTTTTTTAATGTCATCTGAACGTTGTTTCACACTAGCTTTGTCTTCGGCTGTTCTTAACTGCCATTTTTTTATATTTAGTCGATAGCTAATGTGAAGCAAGCATTCAAAGCACCTTATCCAAGCGTGCAACGTAGACAAACCAAAACCAAGATTATCTTTGTCCGCAGCAAACTCTTTTGACAGATCATTCATCATTGTTGGAGTTGCCCCACAAATAAAACATTTTTGTGAGGAAGAAGTTTCGGTCAGAGCATTGCAAACTTTTCCGTCAATCATTGTTAAAAGCATAACATGTGTGACAGATACTTCGGTCTCCATCACCTTGCAGGTTGTCGGCAATAAAGCGTTTATCTCTTCTAAAACCTTATTGGTTTCCGAAATCGTAAAATCTTTCGTTTCCTTAGAAAAGATAAACTTTATTGGCCGACAATACATTGTAGAACAGGGCCGAGGATTCTGCCACACAATATTACCACTTTCATCTTTCAATTGAAGAGGAACGAAAGAAAATACAAATAAAAACTCGTCACTATCGTCACAATTAGTGAATTTTTGTTTGTACATACTATGACCGGAACTTCCATCACAACCCCATTTACTGATTAATGTGAATGACGTGCAAGGTAACAGACTATGAACAACTTCTTGTTGTGCTGAAACTAAACGTTCGGCAGTCTTATCAAGAATTGCCTGAACTTTGATTTCAGCATGCGTTTCATTGACTGTAATTTGTTCACCTGACGGGTAGCAGGCTATTTTAGCCTTTCTAACACTGTACATTGACGGAAACACCTTATGTCCAGCTTTAATACTCCACTTCCGAGTCTGCTTATAGCTATGGCTACTTGATTTACTATCAACGTAGTACGCTAAAGCTTCCTCACTTGTTAAACTCCTGGGGGCACTTTCTTCACTCGTGGTCTTGGTTATTGAAGGATCACTAGTCACATCTTTAATTTGACGTGCTACACTTCTCTGACCCGAGATTCGAGCTGACACTTCAGCGGCGTAAATTAATTCACTAGCACTTCTGGACTGTAATAGATCGTCTACACGTCGTCTCTTCGTTTTGAGACTAGAATGTTCAAAATCTTTAGTAGGTCTTCCGGGTCCCGGTTCTCCAGATGTAGTTGGCAGAGATAAATAAACGGACACATCGAAAGATATGTCAAGACCCTCCAGCCACGTCGAATACTTTTGTAGGAATCGCTCTCGATTTCTTCCACAGCTGCTCCACTTTTCAGCAAATTTCGTTGAATATCTTGAGATTAGTACTTTAATATCTCGCAGAGACTGCTCCGTAACACCATCAAAATTATATCTCAAAGATATAAACCGAAAGAGCTCCTCATTCCGCGTTTCCTTCGGGTGTTTCAGCCATTCTTCGAAAAAATCCATTCTTGAGACGGTAAAAACTGTTGAAAGAAAAAAATAAATAAAAATTAGTTGTGCAAATATATCGCAATGAATTTTTTTACGTATAACTACTAGACACTTATGAAAATCGTATATGATAGGTTCTACGGTGGGGACAAGTGGGGACATGTTATTATTTGACCGATGAATTTGAAAAAATGAGTAAAAAAGTGGGTGAAAATTCAAACATTTCATTTTATAAGACTAAAGAATGAAGTTCCCATGTTGAAAATGAAATAAAATATAACTACCTACCCTTACGTATACAATCCATCACAAAAACACTTTCACAAATTTCTTTTAGTGACATAAACAATGCTATCAAATATGATGTAAAAATGCAAATGAATGCCCTTTAAATAGTCAACATCTTATAAACATACCTTAATGACGCTCTTAATGAGGGTAGTATTGATAATTAATAGGTGTAATTCTCAATGTATAGGGGTAATGAGTTCGTAATAGTAATTAACTTCCAGGAATTTAAGAGTTGTTTTTGTCTAGCTAGCTTGTTCTAGACGAACCATAGTGCACCGCGACGCAACAAATGGTGCGCCCCCATTTGGTCGCGGGAGATAGGGCGCGCGGCAACACCGACACTCCTCTCCTCCCGTGACCGCGCCCGACTGCGAGGGACAAACAGAACTGTCCCCCGCACCCGCACCTTTGGACGCATCCTGCGCAGGTCCCTCCAAGCCCACGCGGAGCGTCCACTCCCGGAGTCTCTCTTAGCTTAACCGCGGGTGTCCAAACCACGTTTACTGAGCCCCCTCCCACCGTGACAAGGTGGAGATCCCACGGGGGGTTCGTATAAGTTACCTAAGTAGGTCCTTACTTACGTTCTAACAATCAAAGATATCAACTAAGTGCTTTGACATTTTCGGATCAAACGAATATTCAATTACAACTCCCAACCTATTTCTTCACAACAAACATACCTACCTACCGGCTATTTAAATTTTCATCGCTATCCGATATAGGTTCCTTTACTTAGGTATACCACCCAATCTAAATCAGTTGGCATTTGGAAACAAATTATTTCATACGAAAAAGCTAAGTTAGACATGTTAATAATAGAGAACCTCCACAATCCCATTAATTTACATAAGCTAATTTGAGATGCGATACGGCGATGGCTTGTAACCATGGCAACTATTACAAAACAAAGTATGTACCTCTTAAATAGCCACTTGAAATTAAAATGGAACAGTGTTTTATAAACATTAGTGCGAGTACATTTAACGATTGTAGGTACAAATGTAAATTTTGGCGATAAAATAAAACGTTAAAGTTAGGCTACTTCAAACAAATAATCGAGTGAGTTAGGTACCTACTTATTATATGTAGTACCTGTCATTAAAACACGTAAAATCCAAATAACTGAAAACTAATACTCAACAGATTCGCAATATCAAAAGCTGGCAATACGGAAGTTCGAAAGATCTTGCCAAGAGCGTCTTGGTTGCCAGGCTATAGTTAATTTGAAGCTTATCAGTTCGATAACGACTTGTATTAAAATTTGGTCTTTAAATCCTGATAAAATTAAGCCATCAAATAACATTGAAGAGGATACCACAATACAACCCTGGCTTGTCAACCACAATTGAACAGGTCGGTAATAACCACTTATTAAATTACTGCCAACCTTGCAAGTTTTACACAACCGATGTCAACTTAGCTACTGCTTACTATAAAACAACAAGACTTTGATATTTGGTAGGTATAATTCTGAAGATAATATACCTACCTAATGAATTAGGCATTTGGGTGTTCCCCATTAATTCTTACTTTTGGTCACGGCACCGTCATTCTAGCCTAGTGTAGGTCAACGGGCAGCCCTTAGACTCGCCGTTCACAGTCTCACTTCTTAAGATAGCTGAAGGTCGTCGCGAATGTAGTGCTTTCGATGCCCGGTTGTATAGATAAAATTGGCGGGCACTCCCACTCCTGCTCCGCTGCGGGAGCTGCTGGGATTCGCTTCGTCTGCTGAAGCTGCTGCCGTCTTCCTTTATGAGGCCATAAAGGGAGACGACAGCGTTAAAAAATCTCTCGCTATGGAAGATGGACAAAACAAAGGTCAGGAGCGAGAGCACAACCAAGCTAACTGCCACGACTTGGTCACGGCTGAGATGCCCAGGCATAAATGCATAAATGTATGCAGCGCCACGTAATTGACAAGGTCGGGGAACTGCCGTAGTGATGATATCCAAGCATGTCCTCCCACCCTACCTACCTATTCGCCGGCTAAACCGAAACGGCCACAACAACCATGGTCAGTCAGAACTTCCGTAAGGCGTAAGATTAATACCTACTACCTACGTGATGTCTCTCCAGCTTGAACTTCTTAATTGGGACTTACTGCCACGACTTTATACTTTTTATGTGACATGCCCAATTTTCGCTAGATGCTTTTACCTAAAACGCGAAACAACAATTTATGTAACACACAAAGTTTTGTCTCGTGTGGGGATCGAACCCACGTCACTCTGCGCAATGTCAAGCGGAGTAGCGGCCGCTTAAACCACTACGCAAACCGTGCAGTCGTATACAATTAAGATACTACATGCGCTTAGTGCGTTTTCTGATTCTTTTAGGTACGTAGCGTAACGACAAACTTTATGACATTCTTATATACATATATGTATTCTGCCATACGCCTCTCCATCGGAGGTGTTTTCATTCGTATTTCAACAATCTACAATTTAAATATTTATTTATACAATTTCCATTAATTTTGATGTTTCACACCTGCCGGTAATCCCGCTGCGTAAAACAGTTTACGATTTTCCCGCATAATTAGATACCTAATAAGTTAGTAAATATCGGTTACCTATAAATCACAAGGGTTTGCTCATTTGTGTTGTTATTTCGCACGAGAAATACTCATTGATAACTAGGTGAAAGATTACCATTTATTATACGAGATTTCATGGGGTCCTTCTGCAATGATTTTATAATGCTTGTAAAGTAACTATTTGCGATGCAGACCAACGGACTGTTACACACAGAGTTTCTTCAGGTTTAAATCCACGGTTCAGACCAATAACTCTTCGAAGTTATATGCCAATTAAATTCTGAATTATTTATCGCTTGCAAGACGATGAACCGTGTAGGATGTCATTGTAAGGAAACCTGCATGTTTGAGAGCTCTCCAAAATAGTTTCGTAAGACATGAAAAGTCTGCCAACCCGCACATGACTAGCGTGTGGTGGACTATGGCCTATGGCCTTACCCTTCTCATACATAGAGATATAAAGGATAGAGTGGCAGAACAGTACCAACTCAATACTGTGTCGTGTCCATAGAGATATAAAGGATAGAGTGGCAGAACAGTACCTGGGCATTTTCACAAAAATGTGCAATGGCGTGTTTAAGCCTGTCCCTCTAGAACATTATCTTTTTTAAACAACGAATTATATTCGAAGCTAGAACAGAATTTTAAATTGGGTTTTTCATACATTTAACTAATATTCTATAATATTATTTAAGCCAAGCATAGTAAAACTTTTTAACTAAAAAATAATAAAGCTGTAGATTGCTATCATTTTACCGTGTCCCTTTGCAATCAGACGATAATTTCAAAATTTATTTTGCGTATTAGTTGTAAAAAATGCTATCAATGCACTATCTTATTTTTCTAGTGATAGTGTAGGGTCATTTTATTAAAAATATGTAGTAGCAAAGGTCAAAATAAAGAAATTATGTGAATTTGATAACCGTAGTGCATTTTTAAAAACCCTGACACGTCAGTTTTGTTACCGCATTTTTTTAAAAAGTACTACTCATTTTGTAGATTTTTTACGTAATAGCAACACTAACAGTCTTTTACTCGGCAGCCATCTTGCAAACAGCATTAGTTTCTTCCAAAATTTTATGTGAGGTGCACGTGATTCATAGTGCTTCGCTCGGGCGTACATTTTTTGTCAAGGTAAGTTACCAATATTTCTTTATACATTAATTAGTAAACATATTGTTGTTGTTATTTTCAAAATATTTATCATCCAATACAACTTTTAAAACTGTTGATGAGTAGCCACCACAATCGTATGTTTTTAAAATAATTTATAATCTCGCAAGGGTGAGGTAACGTTACGTCAGTTTTGTATGGTAACATATAGTATGACGTAAATAGTAACACAACTGACTATAAAGGAGACTGTTCATTACACTTTTTACCAACTTACTAAAAAGAGGTTTGCTTACCATTTTATTTTATTATCAAGATATTAAAAATGAAATATTTTTTCGCGATTTTGCTAAAGTTCGCAAGAGGCTTACGGTGTTTTACAAATAACCCTGTATAATTAAGCTCATTTTTGTATGGAAATTATTTTAGATCAATAGACACAACGGAACGGTTGAAATGCCTCTTAGTGCAACTGAAAAAATATGTCGCTATACTTTGACTACATATGTGATGCTTGTTTCGATGAAGGTACAGTATTTTTATGCCTAATTATCACAGTTACTAACATACGTGGGTAAATAACAGTAAAGCAAAATAAATTCAAATTGTATTCACTGTCAATCTCATCTGTACATGTCTTTTGATTTCAGATTAGTACGGCGTTAGCGCGATTTCGACCAAATCAGCGGCCAACTTAAATAATAAAAATACAACATGGGAATCGAAGTTGATATAGACAAGTTCCTGTCTATAGAAGATCTCAAGTATATTTACGATAATAGACTTCAGTGGCCGTGGAAATACACCCATTTTATTTTGTCTAAATATTGTTTTGGATGCAAAAAGACGGTCCTGGCTTCAGAATCAAGATTAGTACACTTCTTTCTGCCAATGAGTCGACAAAATATCAAATTCTTAATAAAGTCGCCTTATTTTTGGTGTACTTATTGTGATTTCAGCGTCTATGATCATTATCCGGCTGACGAATGCCAGCATTGTTTGATATTTTAAATTTATATATCTTTTGGTTATAATAATGAAGAGCAATAGATACTCTTGTGTTAGTGACTTTATTAGCTTAATTGAAAAAGACTGAACATAATTTTGTGGTTCCTATTTTAATGTACAAGTCAAAAAAGCCAAAAAGTAGCTGTTAACTTAGTTTACTACGTGTATTCCCTTTAATTACAATAATATTTCATGAAAAATAATGTAAATTTGTTTAAAAAAGTATTCATATTTTAAGATTGTTTTAACTAAACGATTTGCATAACATACTGTTACAACTTACGTTAGTAAATTTAATAGAATCTAGGTAATTAAATTTCTCACTTTGCAAATTTCATAATCTTTTTATAACAATACCCACAAAATACTTACTTTTTTTTAAAGTCAACTTGTAGAAAGGAGGGTTGTATCCATGTACGAACAGCTTCTTAATAACTAGCTGTGCCTGTGGTTTTAACCGCATTAACCGCATTTATAGTTACTCTGCCTTCCTCGATAAATGAGCTATCCAACACTAAAATCATTTTTCAATTCGAACCAGTAGTTCCGGAGATAAGCGCGTTCAACCAAACAAACAAACAAACTCCTCAGCTTTATAATATTAGTATCTAAAGGATGTTATGTAAAATATTTGATATCGTTTATATTTACTGTTAATTGTCTAGTTGATTTTGTTGATTATACCAAAGTAATTATTTAGTTTTTAAAGTTTGTTTATTTCTTATCGGATTGTGATGAACGATGATTGTGTAAATGTAAATGGTTCTTTACAATTTTGTTACCATCAGTTTTGTTACTGTCCCCCAAATTTTTTAATTTCAGTACTGTATATTTTTTATATTTCAGGCATGAATACCGTAATTTAACTAAAGTTAAGTTAAGAAATATGATAACTTTTTAACTAATATAATAATATTGAAAGTAATTTAACCACAACATTAAAAACTAAAAATAAAGTATTACATCTGTTACCACCGGTAACAAAATTGTGGAACTATGAATCATATTTTTAGTAATATTTTGAGTCTGTTCGACGAAGCGATATAATTAGGTAGTTCAAACTATGTTCTTATTGATTTTATTAAAAAAAGGAGATTGCATTTATTGTTTCATTATTAATCACG
Source organism: Euclidia mi (assembly GCA_944739405.2). NCBI lineage: Eukaryota > Metazoa > Arthropoda > Insecta > Lepidoptera > Erebidae > Euclidia > Euclidia mi. The sequence continues at coordinate 39,425,905 of OX123190.2, read as the reverse complement.
TTTTATAAAAGTAACAAACCTGACATCTTTTTTCCGACTAACCTTACGTTTTTTGCTTATTTTTATTAAATTATGCAATTAATTCATGTCGAAAATTGAAATTCGATAAATATGTAAATTAGACCATTGCTTACAAATATAATATCACATTTAAATCAAAGTTCAAAATATAACATAATTTTTTTGGCACCTGCCTATTTTTTTGAAAATGCCCACCTAACTCAATACTGTGTCGTGTCCGTCGGTGCGAGAGAGAACGCAACATTAAAGGCCCCCTGCATCTCTCTCCAACAATACATGCACAACATCCACATTACGCAGTGGCGTGCTACCTGTAACTATTATTTATATCACTTTATCAGTAATCAATCGTTTAAAAACACAGATATGAGAATTAGTCAGATAGAGCGCATTCGTCCAACTAAGCGTGGCACGTTGACAGCTATGTGTGCGTGACCTTTGGCGACTGGCACTGTACGGACACGCGCGTCTATGTGTGTGAAAAGTTGCCAGATTATGAATAATCTCCCAGTATTTTGTATATAGTTATGTAATATTCTTATATTCATTTGCGGTTTTGAAGAATTTACCATGGATTTAATTAATGCTTTTATAAATACATTTCTTAAATGTAGGTACCGAATTAAGTTTTAACTACTTCGTAAATCTGTATATATAAAATCCTTGCGTTACTGACTGACTGACAGACAAGCTACAGCCGAAACTACTCGGCGCATGAAGCTGAAATTTAGCATGTATGTTTCTTGGGAACCGTAGGGGTGCACCAAGACGGGATTTCTCGAAATTCCCACGGGATCGGGCAAAACGAGAAATAAGAAAATATGTGCGTGCGAAGCCGCTGCTGGCGTCGATTAGTTGAGAAATAAATAGTATGTATGTACACACGGCACCAAGTCAAGCTAAACAGTTGCTGTACGATTTTGATACTTATTCACTACGCCATAAGTATGTATGTACACACGGCGCCAAGTCAAGCTAAACAGTTGCTGTACGATTTTGATACTTATTCCCTACGCCGTAAGTATGTATGTACACATGGCACCAAGTCAAGCTAAATAGTTGCTGTACGATTTTGATACTTATTCCCTACGCCATAAGTATGTATGTACACACGGCGCCAAGTCAAGCTAAACAGTTGCTGTACGATTTTGATACTTATTCCTTACGCCATAAGTATGTATGTACACACGGCGCCAAGTTAAGCTAAACAGTTGCTGTACGATTTTGATACTTATTCCCTACGCCATAAGTATGTATGTACACACGGCGCCAAGTCAAGCTAAACAGTTGCTGTACGATTTTGATACTTATTCTTTACGCCATAAGAACGGTGCAAAGGACAAAGTGTATAAGCTTGACGAGTAGCAGGGTGTACACGAATATTAGGATATCGTTTGGGGATCGAACTCAAAACAATATAATGTAAGGTATACACGCTGATTTTTAATTGGTTTTGGAGCGAAAGCCATATTATTAGTTATCGTTAATAGAACCTAACCAGCTAATAATATTTGAAATATAAGCTAAAAAAATCTTGAGAAATTAATTAATTTAATAGTACGAGAACACGAAGTATCAGTTCGCCGCACACTGGCGAACTACGAGCGATCGTGTCACACACACACACTGGCATTAGTCAATAGTCATTGAACCGTTATTCCCGGCCTCCCGCTCCCCACCATGCGCGCGCGCCACCCTCCGCTACAGGGCGCCAGCGGGAGGCGGGGGCGCGGCGGGGGCGCGGCGGGGTGCGGCCGTGCGGTGCGGGCGCAAGTTGACCTTCAGTCTTAAGAAATTAGGTCAATGGGACAGTCGTATATCACGCTCCCGTCACTCTGTGTCCGTGTTACGTAATAAAACTACAATTGTGCATCCTTACAATACTGATGTGTTCGCTAGTGGATTGATAGGCCGCAACCTGACGTGACTCCATAGGGTTTTATTAGTTGATCGAGGTTATAAGATTTGTGTACAAAGAAGAAACGGAGTCGCGAGAACGCGAGAAACATGTGTGTGCAAATGTGTAAATTGATTGTGATATAAGCAGAAGACTGTAAAGGTAAGTGATATGTTTACTGCTTGTCGTAAATACCTACGTTGATAAGTAACATGTTTTAAACACGCCAGAAATAAGTAAATACCTAAATTCGGCTTTTACTAGTTATTGAAAATGACTATGTACCAACGATTAATACGTAAATAATAATAAGTTCTTCTTTTCGTCTACTAGTTTATTATGATTGCGTGAACCCACAGCTTATTTCTTACGAAGGAATAGGTAGGTACAGCTATTTAGTTACATGTGTTTATTATTTTAATCATTATTATGTGCTGGTGACGGATTAAGAATACGAATTGTCACCACCCCATATCATCCCATGGGTGTCGTAAGAGCCGACAGAGGGAGTATATCATGCAGAGAACAGCACTGTAAGAGAAGGAAAACTTGATACAAACCCTATACCAACCCGCTTGGCCAGCGTGGTATAGTAGGCCAATTCCTCCTATCAAAGGAGAGGCCTAGTCCAGCAGTGGACTATTAAAGGCTGATGATGATGATATGTGCTTAAAATTATTGAAGTTGTCATCGTAATTAATTTGTGTTTCGTAAGTACGTAAATTAGGTATCACTATCCATCCGTACATCTTATGCCGGGGCCTCACTAGCGGCTAACGTATTGACGTTAGTCGCGCTAGCAGACATTGGTCTGCTAGCGCGATAATTATTGCGATAATTTTTAACGCGCTAAAGTAGGTGGCTACACTTGAAACGTCAACGTGAATGCCCATCATTGGAGATAAAAACGCCAAACGCCAATGTTAATGCCGTTGTCAAATTATTACACGGTTAACGTACATTACCGCAATAATTAATGGCATTTCTCGTTAGTATGGCTCTAGCAGAAGTGCTTTGCTGCCTCATACGTGTTTTATGTGTAGTTAGTTACCTACTGTTACACGCGGTGTACTGTACCTAAAACAGCTGTTGACCTCGCCGCGCGACGTCAACAGCTGTTTTAGGTACCTACAGCGCGCCGACGAGTCGATCGACGATCGAGTCGCACGTTACTACTTATTTCCTAGAGTTATTAACTTTTATAACTTTTTTATTTTACGTGGTAGGTAAATTTTGATTTTGAATATGAATAGCAAATATTTTTTCCAACGTGAGGTTTTTTTTTCCTAAACCAATAAAAAATCAGCGTGTATACTAATGGAAATTGAAATTCTATTACTATATTTATGAGAAAGAAGATATATCTACAATATACTTTTATAATACGGTAATGTATTTTTCATTAACATGACAATCATTATCACATAATCAATTGACAAGTGCATTTTCCCTAATTCAGGCAGAACGGCGTCGACAAAAACTGGCAACACTTACATATTTCTTGCACAAATACGAATTTTATCGAAATTAAATTAGGAAACAGTCAAATTATCAATAGTTACCTGTGAAAAGATATTCCATTTTCCTGTTTTTGTTTTAAGGAACAACTTTTACAGTGTTTAAGAACGCAAGACGGCATTTTGAGAATTTAAAAGTTGAAGTGATCGTGACGCGTGAACTGTACGATGCGTCGTAGCGCACTGAGACGAGTTTGTATTCGCTTTTCAATTTTGTATTTGCTTTAGTGGCCGCACGCAACTGTGCCGTGCGTTCCATCTGATACTAATTCTCTCATCTATGTTTAAAAATATATAAACTTTTTGTCACTTCAAACTATCTTCGTGTATCAATAAAAACAACTTTTAAACTATTGATTACTAATAAACTGATTTAAATAATAGTTACAGGTAGCACGCCACTGCGTAATGTTGATGTTGTGCATGTATTGTTAGAGAGAGATGCAGGGGGCCTTTAATGTTGCGTTCTCTCTCCCACCGGCGGACACGAATAGACCCCACTCTGCCACTCTATTCTAATATCTCGATGTTCTCATAACGAGAAGGCCTGTGAAATAGCGGGACAAATTATACACAAGAGCTGATGATGAGATATAAGGTGAGCATTTCTCAAAAAAATTGTACTTTCTATCTAAATCGCTGTCCCATATTTTCAAATATTTTTTTCTATTTATAAATTGACCAATACCAGTTTCTATTAATTTATATACTTGGTAAGTTAAATAAACTACGTAAAAAACATTAACAAATTAGAATTATATTATTAAATTATTTACTACAAAAATACTTTAATAATTGGTCTAATCTTGTTGTATGAAACGTGAAGTGTCCCAATTTCATACCTTCCCAAACAATCGATTGTATTTCAGAGAATTTTCGAAAATTTAGAAAATAACTTATGTATTTATTTAGAACTATAAGACCGTAGTCCATTTATTCATTAATATTGTGTCATATTAGAACAAATTTATTTAATAAATAATGCTTTTATTATATCGCGTAAAAAGTTCCTCTTTGAAATTCCTCTTTTGTGACCGTATTTTTTTAAATCAGAGCGTCAATTTTGTATAAACATGTTTTAGGATAGTGGCAACATTGGCAAGATTGGCATTCAACAAAATAGTATTTTGAAATTTCCATTACGTTCACAGAGTACCTTTCATTACGTTCGATGAGCGCGCACAGAAGGCTGTCCGTTAGCGAAGTGCTCCAAAAAAACGCGGGTAAGCTCTAATACTATTATTATTTCGCATGCACAACTATCATAAGCTATCAATCTTGATTTCAAAAGTCAAATCATAAACGAGTACTAGTTATATTTGTACGCGTATAAAATTTTAATAATTTATTTAACTTGATTTGTTACCTCCTTTTTTGTTACTCTTGAGTGGTACCTAACGTATACATGGAAAATCAGGTAACAAAATAGGAAATTGTTAGGCATAGTACTGACTATATGATTTTGATTAAAATAACGATTAAGTTTAAACTATTATCTATACTGAATAAATTTTAGTAGGTAATGTGCGAAATTCAATGGGAGCTTTGTGCATTTGTTTTGTGACGTGTTTATATATACAGTTTTTAGGTACCTACTAAAAATAACATTAGATATTATATACTCATACTGTCTACTACTACTCGCTCGTACTCATTACATACTTATTTGTACCCATTTCTTTCAAAGAGCTACGTAGTTCTTTGTATGGTATCCCACAGTAAATCCTTGGGTGTTAAGATTAAAACCTATCTTAAAGCAAAATTTTTCCCTATTTATAGACTGACACCGCATTATTATCTACATTGCACCACGCGCTGGTATTTTATAAAGTGGTGGGCTATGTTTGGCCTGTACCAATGTGGCTGCTTATTAATTGATTGTGATTAAAAAAATGCTTTGTAAGTGTGTTAGCATGATAAATGTAAGATAAGGTGAACGGTTATATTTACAGCTTCGAATTAAATATGCCTCTAACTCCGGCTGAAAAAATGAGGCGGTATCGGGCAAGATTAAAAGAAAATCCTGAAAAGATGGAAGAACAAAGGAAAAAGAACCTAGAAAGAATAAACGTTCCTAATTATAAGATTTAATAATAAAAATCGTAAAAAATGTCTCCTGACGGAGGGTTTTTGTCATTATATTTAAGTTAAAATAATAATTTGCACTAATGTGAAGTCCAGGCTTAAAAAATCCTATTTTGTTACCAGAATTATATGTTTGTTACTGTCCCATAAAAGCGGGCGCATATTTCTTTTCTTTTTTAATATTGTTTAAGATATTAACATATTTTTGCGATAAAAACTAAAATATATAGTTCGTTTTTACATTATGTTTGGGAAATAAAAATATTACAACATAAAGTGAACTCAATAAAGTACCTAAGTTTAATAAAGAGTTGTGGCCAAATAGTAACGTAAAGGAAACATTACCGCCTATATTTTAAGATTTATCTGCTAATATAGGCAGATTTTTTAAAAACAATTAATTTTTTTGTTTGATTGTCCCATTTAATGAAATAAAACTTCTAGAAACATAATTAAACACTAAATTTACGTAAACTAGTAAAGGTAACAAAATAAGAAATTTTCTTCACCTTGGGTTTGTTTTATTGGATTTTTCTATTTATATACGTTTTCTATCTGAAAACAAACCTTATATTTATAATCTTTAGACTTTTACCCATAGCTTTAAATAAAGAAATCAGGTTTAATTAAATATTTTCATTTTATCATATTTTCTAAGCAATGGTACAATTTTTTTGAGAAATGCTCAGGTACATACAATGAAGCGTATCATCTGTAATAAGTCTAGAGAAATTAGAATTTTACTTAGTAAAACACCATTTTATCTTTTTAATAGATCGGAGCTCACCGTTACTACGTATCTTTACGATGCAAAGGATAGCAAAACATCAGTGCTTTTTTTTAAGTAGTAACCAGATAAGTACATACATATTTCTATTACGCAGTAGGTAGCTTCTTACCAAAATCTACCTATATACAAAATAAATTATGCAGGTAAATAAAATTTTCCATAACTATGGTGAAATAGTAAATAACTTAATTAAGTTTTAAATACCTCTTTACAACCTGTTGATAAAAAAGAACGATGAGTTTGACAATTATCTAAATTTTACCACTTACACAATAATATTTGTATTAGGTTTAAGTGGCTTGAGTTGTGAAAACATTATTGTCAGTTACCTAAGTATCTAGTCATTATGCTCTTACTTCCTTTGTTGGCTGACAATGATATTTTGTGTCCTGACAATCACATAGGTAGTGCATCTCGAGGCGTAGACTTTTATCTCCAAAATGATTAGAATGAATTTCTCAAACTTGCTTACATCGGAGTTAAAGGAAGCAGTACCGATGTGTTTACACATATAACTTTGGAAAGAGATGCGGTCCGTGAGTTAGATCGTGAGATCTTTGTGTGGCTATTTATTCGTCTCTTTAGATCTCTCTCTACAATATTCGCTACTTGGCTGGTTATGGTACGGTTTTCATTCAAATTCATCTTATTCGTACATCTTCATCATCAGGTATAATACCCGATTATATGCTCGCAATTAAATGTTATTTTCTTTAAGCAATTAATATTTGGTTATTATGGATATCAATGACAGACCTTATGATTATTCATTTACGTGCTTTATTTTTATCACATCAATCAATCAGCCTATTGCAGTGCACTGCTTGGTGTTCATTACGATGACACCCAACCCGGGAAAAACGCAGTAATGTGCGTTCCACCTACGTAACGGGTCTGTAAATCGTGCTCTTAGGATTTCCATTCCCATTGATCACTGCAGACACCCAAAGTACTTAGGCAAACGATGCACCCTAGACCGAACGCAAACCTTTAAGGTCAACTGCGAAAACATTGAGAAAAAGGTTTCTAGTCGAAACAATCTACTCCACCGTTTGACAAATTCAAAATGGGGACCCGCGCCTTCGATCTTACGTACCACAGGACTAGCGCTGTGTTTTTCTACGGGTGAATATGCGTGCCCTGTATGGCATCGATCAGCACACGCCAAAATATATATGGATATAGCACTCAACAACACGTGCCGGAAAATAACAGGATGCCTGAAACCAGCTCCGGTAAAGATGTTATACCCACTGGCAGGTATTGCCTCGCCAGCTATCCGCAGAGAAGCAACGCTTCTAAGGATAGAATCAACTTGTGGCGCGACTTTACCATCCCCACCTTCATTCCACCGACAGAAAAGTTACCTCCAGGATATAAACTTCCTTGCCCAACTTGGAAGGCACTCAACAGGCTGCGCACCCAGGTCGACAGATCTAAAGATCATCTATCAAGGTGGGGTTATATCCACCCAAATGAAAATAAGTGCGACCGCTACGTATCACCACAGACAATGAGCCATATGCTGACGTTCACCACAAGCCCAGACTCGTGCACACTTGACGACATGTATCAAGCAAGGCCAAATGCGATACGCGTTGCCGAGTACTGGGCTAAAAGCGTATGAAGAGTGTTGCCATCGACACGAAAAGAAGAAGTGCACTGCTGGATATAGGATTCTCCTAACTTGCGCCACAACGGTCATCTGCATTTCGCATCCAGCCCGCCCCCGCCACGTTTTCCAGGTCATCAGACAACCTATTCGGAGGGCGTCCAACACTTCGTTTGATTAAATAGTTTATTTGACAGAGACCTCAGTCGCAAAGATGTAATGGCACTCATGTATCCATTATCATCATGGATACATGAGTGCCACTACTAGCCTCGTAGCGTTATCCCATTTGCAATCGGGGGTCCACTTACTAATCTAACCGGATTTGGCTGAATATTAGCTTGTTAATATTATCATCTATCCATTAGGTTGTGCGACATAAAATTGCAGTCTGTGATTTTTGACATTTTACTTCTAGTCGGTTTTATGTTTTCATTGTGGCTAACGCGTAGAACTAGAAAGGCATTTTCGCAACGATTGAATTACGCGGGTCACAACATTTTCGCTTCTGAAAAGCCCTGTAATCATTATTATTCTGTGGTTAGATAATATACTTTTGCGAAGCCTCTGATAAAGATGAAAGTTAAGTTGATTAGAACCCAATTTTGTTAAGGAAACTGAATTACACGCGAAATAGGTAGGTACTTTAGATTTTCGTAACTACCTGTATGCACAAATATCTATGAGCAGTAGGTAGACATTTTACTTTCTAATTATTGTACCTTTTTTATTCTAGTAGGATTATATTTTGGTCAATTATGGGCATCTTTAGTCCGAGCATAAAGATTGATTGGATCTATTCAGGGCAAATACAGAGTGAGTGTTTATTTTATATTATCCTGTAATGTTTCTCAGCCTGTGAGATCATAGGTACGTCGTTATTCAGCTGTAGATACTGCCAACGAAATAATTTTTACTATATCCGCATCCAAAACTCGTTTAGATGTAGCGCGGCAATGCACAAAGTGTTAGTGTCCAGGTTTCTTAGCCGAAATACCAAAATACGAATTTACAAAACTGTAATAACCACTCATGTGCTTTAGGTAGCTGGGGCTACCAAAGTGATTTCGCTTGTAGTGCCTCTGGTAACTGTGGCTACCAAGGGGACTACGTTCCATTTCAATCAATCAATATCAATATTTCTTGGTTATACTTCGTTATGCAGCATACTTCTGTGGGTCTAAGTCCAGGATTTTATAAAAAAATATATTTTCACCACAGCAGCTCAAACATGGCGCTTTTGCTGCGAAACAACAGTGAACAAAACGCGATTTTGATTCGAGCGTGAGGCAAAGTAGCTTTTTAATTTTTCAATCTTCAGTGCCACGAATTGACATTGTTCAGCCACAAATTTGAAAAATTCGAATTTTACTGTGCTCTGTCTCTTTCACATGCATATAAAAAGTGAGTGAAAAAACAAACCCCTTCGAATTCGAAATTCGATTTTGGAATTCGACCTCAAAGAAAACACCTACGGCAACGCAAAAAAAAAAGATATTTGTAATAAAGAAATTACTTTTTTTTATATGTTATTGTTTACATGTTTAATTTATTATTGGATTTTAATAAAAAATAAGTCTAATTAATGGTATAAAATTAGTATTTAACCAATACATTTTTATGTAGTTTTACAACAATGATACATTTGAAAAATAAGCATCAGGGACGCGGTATTAAAACGCGATTTAAAAAAATAGCGGGAATAAAAATTTCGCTGATGCTGATACAGTAGGTATAGCGTAACGTGTTAAATTTATATTAATATAGGTATAAAATATAAAATAATCTAAATAGATGAGTGAAACTAGCGATGATGACTGTACTTTAACACCAAACGAGTTAAATCAACAAGTGATTATGCAGAATTCAATCTATTCCTGTTCATTTCTATGTCTCCTAAGTAATATGTGTTCACACTGCTGTGGTGAAAAGTTATGTGTGTTACACGAGAGCAAAGTTTTTTGTATCTCGTGCTGTTGAGTCCCTCACCACGCTCAGGATTCAAACTTTGATTCACTCGCTACGCTCGTGAATCAATCATAGAATCCTTCGCTTGTTCGGGACTCAAAATCAGCACTCGAAACAAAAAACAACTTTGCTCTCTTGTTGCACAAATAACTATTCTGGTCTACAGGTTCAAAGTTTTTCTTAAAATAGGCATAAACATTTTGCATTACCTAGTAGCGGTAAGCGGTGTATGAGGAATTAGTTCTCTATTTCAACATTAATTTTAAGCCCTTTTTGTAGGATGGCGTATACATATTAAATACTTAATTAAAAGATTGATTAATGTACTTTATAATTATAATAAACAAAACATATGTTATTGATATAGATTTCGAACAAAAAAATATTTTCGTTAACAACTTCATAGTTTGACATGTGTTTTAAGTTCCCCTATTTTTTATAATTTTAAATGGTTGTTAAATTCTTAGAAACTTCAATGAATGAGTTCTCCGTACCCTAATCTATACAAAAAGTTCAATTGTTTACCAAATAACCCCTTGGAACCGTCGTAAATCAAGTTTTATTATACAAAGGCGCGCTGGCGCTCCATGTAACTTTTCGGTAAGCACTACAAGCGCTTTTTTGTTGTGACGTTAGCACGTGAGTGGATAAGACCTATTCTAACGTATGGCTGCGAAACCTGGACACTCACACAAAAGGAGGAAAATAAGCTGTTGGTCGCAGAAAGAAAGGTCCTCCGGAAGATCTTCGGCCCTGTGCAGAGAACTGACGGGAGCTGTCGGATTCGAAAAAATGTTGAAATTGAGGAACTCGTAGCCATTCCTAACATAATTGGGGAAATAAAAGCCCACAGACTCCGATGGCTCGGTCACGTCGAGAGAATGGGAGAGGAACGTGGGGTTAAGAGAGCGTATGTGGGTCGACCGACAGGACGTCGTCCTGTCGGTCGCCCCAGATGCCGATGGAAAGACGTTGTGGAGCAAGATCTTGGGGCGCTTCAAGCTGGCGATTGGCGAGAAGTGGCCAAAGATCGGGTGAAGTGGCGTTCTCTCGTATTGGAGGCCAAGGCACACTTTGGGTCGATGAGCCATTGGAGTAAGTAAGTATATCATCTTTTGATTTTTATTATGGTTTTGGTAGCGGTGATTTCATAAGACGTTAAATACGTATGAGTTTTATCCTTATGCATTATTATAACTGAGTCAACAATTACATATTATCGTGAAGGCCAGAAAGTTTTTTTTTATAGACTCACGCCTGAATCCCCGGAGAGATAGGCATAGGTGTAATATTACACCCACATTTCGCCATGAATTTTTAGGTCCCAGGTAATAGGGGGCGAGCCTATTGCCATTACCGGGCACATCACCAGACTCTGTGCTGCTACTGAGAATTCAGAAAGACGCATCCGCCAGCCTCCGATCAGTAAACGTACCTATACGCTATCCACTAGACCACGGAAGCAGAAAGATTTTTAGTAGGTAAATCTGTTCGATAATCCAGATCCAGAATCCAGATTTGATAATGCAATGCAAAAATGAAAAGGAGGAAATTAAAAGTTAAATATTTTTTTCTTAAAAGTTAAATGTTTCTGGAAAAAAAATTTTTTTCTTAAGAATGTTAAACATTTTCAGTGTTAGTTATGCCTGGTTATGCCTACTATTTGAAAAACTACATAATTGAAAGTAAGTAATTAAACGACTTACGAATCGATCTCTCTCTATGAATTCCACTTCCTTGTTTTAAACATTATAAGCTAATAGGTATACTAATACCTATACCTAGTCTTACCATAAATATTGTACATACATACATACATAGTCTCACGCCTATATCCCCGAAGAGGTAGGCAGAGGTGTATTAGGTACTCCACCCACTTTTCGCCAGATACATTTTAGTCCCACGTAATAGGGGGCGAGCCTATTGCCGTACCGGGCACATTACCAGACTCCGTGCTGCTACAGAGAATTTCCTAACGGAAAATCCCAATAACACTTTGCCCGACCCGGGGATCGAACCCGAGACCTCCCAATCCCACGCGCACATTTATGCCGCGAGACTAACGAGGCAGTAAATATTGTAACAAATAAAATTTTTTTTTATTGCAAATAACATTTATTACTTTTACAGTGTGTTAGTTTAATACATAAATATAAAACAATTTAAAATATAAAAAGCTTATTCGAAGTGGTCTCCATTGGCTGCCATACAGTCCTTTAAACGTTGAGGCCAGTTATCAATAGTAGCACGCACTCTTTCCATGGGAAAATTCTTCACTGCCAATCGTAGGGATTGTTTTAGGAACTCCAAATTATCATGGCGTTTAGAGCAAGCCGTACTCTCTAAAACTGACCATAAATCAGAATCCAGCGGATTAAGATCGGGACTAGACGACGGCCATATCTTCAGCTCCGAAACTAACTTTATGACCCGGTGCCGGTCTTGCTGGAAGGACCATACTTGGTTATTGAACATGGTGTTGTTAAGGGGCTTAACTACCTTCTCAAGAATGGTATTTTGATACAATTGTGCCGATGTTTTGACACCTTTTTCACAAAAATATGGCTCAGTCACTCCTTCATAGCTAACACCCCACCAAACCATCACTGAAGTCGGATAATGCCCACGTTGCACTCTGTCGACTAATTGGGAAGCTTCCTTAGAGCTTTGAGCATGAATACGGTAATTTTGTTTGTTAAAATGTTGCTCAATTGTAAAAAAAATTTCATCCGTAAACAAAAAATTTCTGTGACCTCCCTTTGCGTACCGCTTTTGTAGTTGTTTCGATTTTACCTCCCTATTCTTTTTAAAATTATCAGTTAAGAAATGACCAGTGCGTCACTTATAGGCTGCAAGTCCTTAGTCATCTTTTAAAATAGGGTAGACCGAGGCGAATAGGATCACTTTTTATTTGAGGACATAAAAATCATACTAAAGTGTAATATACGTAACTTTATTTGCCATAACGGTAAGCAGTAATTATTTAGCTACATATTAAACATTTCAAAACTAAAATAACTCATAAATTGTGCAAAATATTAATCAAAATTAAAAAAGAGAGAAATATCCGAATAGCCCCAATTATCGGGGCGAATAGGATCATACATAAAATTAAGGTTTTCTCGACATTATAGGGTTTTGTATCAAAAGCAATATTAAAATAATAAATAATCAGAACAATACTAATTATTAAAACATGAATAACATGGATACGGGCCTTCTTTCCCGCCCAAATCAGCACTATTTCATAACAGCATTCTTCACATGATGCCACCATCATGTGAAGAATGCTGTTATGAAAATGAATATTTTTTTATCAGTAAATACATTACCTATTTTATTAATATACAATACAATTATTTTATTAAAGGTACCTAGTACCTACTACTAGCTGAAATAAAATTGTGCTGCTGTAGTCTTGCTGATTTCAGCATGAATGGGGCCGCTCTACCAGGGAAGTACTGGCCTCGCACAGAATATCAACGTAAGGTAACAGTATGTATCTATAGGTACCTACTGTTTCGTTTCCTTTAGTGACTGAGAGTGCCAGAGACCTCATTCCGTTTTGCTTCTCCCTCATCCGGCTACGCCTCCTATTCCTTTAGGTACCCATTCAGGCCGGCAACCCACTTATTACTCACTAGCTGTTTCCCGCAGTTTCACCCGCGTCCTGTATTGAAATTATATTAAAAATACTCTGAATGGAATCAATACTTTTTTAATTCTATCTAACCACATATAGCATTCCATACTATCAATAGAAAATTGAAGTGAAAGTGAAAGATCCGTAAAAGATCTGTGAGGAAAGTAACAGATACGGTCACGGAAACGGATCTTTCTTCTTCCTCGGATATCAGCGGATACGGATATCCGGAACATCACTAGTATAGATTTAGCCCGGACAACCACAACACTAGAGGAGTCACCTCTAGTGTTGTGGGTGTCCATGGGCGGTGAGAATCGCTTACCATCAGACGATCAGTCTGCTCACTCCTATCACATAAAAAGTAGAGAATTTGCGTATCCGATAGTTAGTACTAGCGGAATTAGACGCTTGTCATCTTAGGCGTACCGTGTAGGTGTGTACGCGTAGCGTGTAGGAAGATGCGGTCTGTCCTTTGTGTTGCATCCCAAACCTTTCCCTTGCTTCGAAAGTCGGTGTGTGAGACTAAATCATAGCTGATGAGGAGATTGAGGTTTACGTAATACCTACACTCCTTCAGTTGAGATCACGAAGACTACACATTGATCTCTTTGTAGTCTTGCGGGTTGCGGAAGACTTTACAAACATTCCATCAACACCATTACATAACACTAAGACGCATTTTCAAGTCCTGAACTACTGCGTAGCGAACGGTAAGTATAAGTAGCTATACGTTTACATACAGAGGATACACGTTACCAAGATTTCACTGTGATACCTTTGACAGCTTTAGCTTCTAGTTTATAAAGCAAAATCCTTCATCAAAACTTTGGTAGACGTTTATCAATCTTCAAAAACCGATGTGTACACTGTCGCCCGTTATGACTCGGACTAATGTTGCAACAACCTCAGGCAACATCATGTCGACGGATATTAATGTGCATATTTATCATTATAAACACCTATTTTGGGTTTACGGCATTAATAAATATAAATAGAACGCGGAAGGAAGGGCTCTGACACAAGGTGTCCCTGCTTCTATCGAAAATTGACCTAAATTCGTGCAGGAAGGCGTTGCCCCGCTGTCATTTTACGCTCAATTTACTTTCTGCTAAGCACATTTCCGAAACGATATATTTGAAAATTTTCAGAGTTACACGAATTCCTATTTATGAAAATGAGTTTATCGTATCAGGCATGTACGTGTCTCGTTATTCCTCTCTACTCACCGAGTATAACGCTTCGGATTTACTAAAGCGGATTTTAGATTTCTCTGATAATGTATGGAGACGTTTGTCATATCATCTGTATCTGCTAAATTATTGTAAGAGTAGTTTTGTACTTTTTGCTCTAGGTGAGTTCCAAAGCAATATATAATTTCCTTATTGTACCTTAATTGTTTTAAAAATAGAAATAGTGTGGCAGTAAGTAAACATGTCCAATGTCAAATCATAATCACCAGGTCAACAAGTAGTCGAGTGTGTCGAGTCATGATGTGAAATTGCGCTAGTTCAATATTTGTTGAATTTTCGTCAGTTAATAATTGAATACAAGGTGACTCGGATCAGGTGAATGTATTTAGTAACACATTAGTTCCCAAGAAGGCTTTGTTACTAGGGGGCTAATAATAGCTTGTTCAAATACGTAAGCTTAAAAACTTAGGTAAACTATACTTATAAGTCACTCTGAGCAAGTTGCGACTATTATATATTCAATTTGTATATTTAGGTTGTTTACAAGAGATGGTAAGAATGAAGAAGATATTCAAAGAGGAGTTAATGCAGGTAATAGAGTGAATGGAGCTCTGAACTGAAGGCGTTTGTAAACAGTCAAAACGTGTCCAATAAGGCTCGTTTGGCTGTGCATAGAGGGGTATTAGTGCCTACCCTTATGTATGGTAGTGAAAGTTGGATATGGCAGAAGAGACTTGAAAATAGCACTGAGAAGTATGTGTGGACTGACAGAGAAAGAATTGTGTGATAAGAGAGTGATGTGGGGTAAAAGAAGGTGTAGTGACAAGCATCGAGAAAGGCATGTTAAGATGATTTGGGCACATGGACAGGATGCATGACGAAAGACTGACAAAGAAGATATATAAGGCCTTATATACATATCTTCTATGTCAGTCTTTCGTAGTTCCATCAGGCCTCCTTCACTCGGCCGTACCTACAGCGATAAGTGCCTACACTTTGGCGCGGCTTCCACGCCGCGTCGTCACCGCTCGCGCGCAGGGCTAGCTAATAACGTGAATTTTAATAGTGAACAACAAAAATGTTCACATCACAAGTCTGGTGCGAAGTATTGCTCATTTAACGGATGTGTGTCGGAAGCAACCTGAAATTTTGATTTTATTTATTTTACGAGAGCAACTTGAAAATTGTACTTTTTATTTGTTGAGATATCTCAACGATTATGGTGTCAAATTAAAGGTCTAGTTCAAAAACCATTTTATCTGTTTAAGTCATGAAAATCGGTCTACGCGTTTAGGAAATAACTAAGAATTAGTATAGTGAAAATGTAAACCACCAGAATTTTTGTGGTTTTCGTTCTACGAGCTCAAATAGTGGGATAGGATACTTATAGTAGAAATATTGATTATTAGGTACGTGGTCAAGTAGGTAGATAGACGATGAATAAATATTATAGTAGCAGCGGCAAGTCGACAACCCTAGCGCACCGCTCCGCGCCAGACAGCGACAGCGTTATGTGTTAGAAAAGAGCGGGAACAGTTAGGTCAATATCGCGTTAGGTACTGAATGCTCATGCGAGCTGAATTGCACTTTCTTACTTAGTAGCAAGAGTCGCCATTTCTTTAAATTGGTTTACGAAGTGGTGCTTCTGTTCGTAAGAACTATCTATTCTGTGGTTCCATTCACTCTTGTGAATGGAACTGGACGAAGGGGAAGACCTAGGCGGACGTTCTCTGACCAGATTGGAGACATCCTAAAAACAGGATAGGTCAGAAGTACCCTTAACAGAAGAGCATGCATGAGAAACTTGATGGGAGTGAATGAAGCAAGAGAGGTATGTCAGGATCGTTGCAAATGGCGTTCCGTAGTCTCTGCCTACCCTTCCGGGAAACAGGCGTGAGTCTATGTATGTACCTACGTATATACCTACTCGGCCATGTGTATACAATATGTACCTATGTGTATATTGCCACCAGAAAATGAGCTGCCCTTGTCCGAAGTTCTATATAGTGAATAGGCAATTTATACTGGCCATATGTGCTTGACGGGTAACCGTGTGTACATAGCAACACAAAAATAGGCAGAATTTCAGATACGTTAGGACCGTACCGTATCAGAACTGTTAAAACTGAATTAAATCCTTTTATTTCATAACAATGTACATATTATTTAGGTATATTACAACTTAACTATCTTAAAATACTATCCTAAAAAAATTATATACAGAACACACAAAACTTAAATGTATGATAATTGGTAACGATGCTGACGTATCTTCTTACAAATCAGGTGGTATTATCGGGAAATTAGGACTTTTTGAGGTAGCGATAGCCCAGTGGGGAGACCAACCGACTGCCACGCAAAGTGTCTCCAGTTTAGCCCACGGTACACACTAACATTTTTTATGTTAAGTGGGTATTAAATTGCGAAACGATTAACACTGTCAGAAAATCTGTACATGAGAGAAAATGTCATGAGATTATTCAGCTGATTTCGGGAGAGCTTTGATCCTTTTATAAGGTAGTAGAGCCCTGCTAATTTCAGCATGAATGGGCCGCCTCCACCGGGGAAGTACTACCCTCTCACAGAAAATCGACGTAAAGTAACAGTACCTAAACTGTTGCGTTTCGTTCGGTGAGTGAGAGTGCCGGAGGCCCTATCACTTCTCCCTGATCCCACTCCTCATCCTATCCCTTTTCCCAACCCCAAGGGGCGGCAACGCACTTGTGACTCCTGTGGTGTCGCTTGTGTCCATGGGCGGCGGTAATTGCTTACCATCAGGCAATCCGTCTGCTCGTTTGCCGCCTATTACCATAAAAAAAAACCTCATGGCTACCTTGAATCAACCCCTGGTGTGGTCTAACCCTTCTTCTGGGATAGTTTATATTCAGGCCTCATAGTTTATATTATGTTGTTTAAAGTCTTTTGTGACGCAAGACAAATGTGTGCAAATTGACATTCTGGAAGCTCATGCCAATAACAAACACACGTATGAAATTATTTTATTTATGTTATTATGACGTAATTTCAGAGAGTAATAACCGGCAATTCATATTTGGTAATTTCACTATCTATTTAATTGCGTGGGAACTTTTTTATTGTATTTTTTTAAAACAATTATTTGTATTTTTATCTGGAAGTGAGATAATATTGGCAGTTAACAGGTGGTAGAGGACGCCGATTACATATACATATTATTTATTAACAGGTTACCTCTGCTTTAAGCTGGTAACCTTGGGGAGAGTCCTAAGATAATATAATTTATAATAACTAGTTGTAAATGATGAAAATACTCTTTACTCTACAGTGTATGTTTAAAGTGTCAGTGCAAGTGACGAGCTGAGCGAGATATACATATGCGAGGTGCTGTAATTGATGTTTCAGCCGTTTACTTTTTGACTAAGTAATATTAGATCCTTAACCACTTATTTATCTAGAAAAATTAGGTATGTCTAAATAAGAAAGTGATTGAAATTCAATTACTTTCTACTGATTAGTATGGGTTTTACAGATCCAAACAGAAGATGCCTGTAAGGCAATCATCAACTGACATCAAACATTAGCAAAGAAAGCTGACTGGGTCAATAATATTAGATCGCGGTAACGCAGACTCTAGTAGAGACTACCGACATTACACGTTATACCTAACGGCTGCATTACTTAAGCAATAGTACTTAATATTTTGGGTAGTATAGAGTACTATTATTTATAGTAATAAGTTACACAGATTCCTTAGTATCTATGTACAGACGAAAAACTTCCCGCTAGACCACCATAAGGGCGAAAATCGCTCAGTAAGACATCGTTGCTTCCAGTGTTACTTTACACACACATTGACCCTCGTATACAAAACCAGTTTCTAGTGTGTCTCGACTCTATGAGCGGGCCAAGGGAATTTTTTTCAAACTGGTCCAGCCCCGACTTGTTTGATTGTACATAATATATCGAAGGCGTAACCGGTATCCGAAACAGTTTACATCGGTACACTTGGCTTTACACGAATGTTACACATTGAAATTAAACGTCAGTTTACGGATTTTATCGCGTTATATTGGCTTCACTTATTTATTACATTTAAACCGAATTATAGAAACTAAAATGTAGTAATAAATTAAAAATGTAGTTTCTAGATCATTCGCTTTAAGTGTACCTAATAACTAAGTGAAACCAATATAACGCGATAAAATCCGTAAACTGTAGTTCAATTTCAATCGATACACTTAGCAAAAATAAGACCACCTCGAAAAGATTCCTAATTTTAAGCAAAGGTTGGTTCAGGGAATTCGGTTAATAAATTGGTTAAAGCATAACTGCTCCTAACTCTGGTAGGACACAACTTAAGTGACGTTCAAACACAGAAAACGCTCATTTCTTTTTGCGGTTAAAGTATATGAGATCTATTTGCACCAAATTGCATTTGCATATTGCATTTCATATTACGTATGTACTTGTATTTAATAATCTCCTATTTATAAAATAGTTGTGAAAATACATTGTAGAGTCATTTTCCGCTGTAGCTTATCTCGTATCGTCGGTATCGGCGCAGAAGCCGGCGTTGTTTGCATGCGCGTCTCGGGTGCGCACACGCAAGGCAGATAGCTCCATTGTTCCCTTGCTTGTGTCAATATGTTACGACAGAACGACGTACGCTATAGAATCGACTTCTGAATAATTTTATTACTTTCTTGGATACTATAAAATACTTTATTATTTGCTCTACAAACAAAATGTAGAGCAAAAGCATTGTAGTAGAGCCTTGCTGAGTTTAGCATGAAAGTGCGAGCTCGAGGAGTGAACCATGGCCCTCTCACAGAACATCGACGGAAAGTAACAGCACAGTATAAAAAGGTAACAATAGCTATACTGTTGCGTTTCCTTCAGTGAGTGAGAGTGCCGGAGGCACCACCCCTTTTTCCTTCTCTCATCCCGCTCTGGCTCCTTTTCTTTTTCGTATAAATAGTTAGTTGGATAATAATAATAGTTTTAATTTAAATTTAATAGTATGTATCTGCCTACCATTAAATACTTGAATTAAAATATCACCACATTGGAATATAATCTTTTTATCTAGATCGCAGCTACTCCGCAGTTTCCTCTGTGCGTTTTCTAAACGCGACCTATAATTTCGGTTAGAGCTCAGTTTACATCATTTGTGGAGTGGTGACGCTACCAACTACATTCATCAGCTTTCTTCTATCACCGAAGTGACTATCGATAACTTATCCTTAGAGATGTAGCCGTTTTATCGTTTAAACCGACCCGCGCGGTAATCTTTTTACCTAGTTAGTAATTTTGTTTACATAATTATATTATTCTTTGATCGTTTATAAATTTATCATATAATCACGTATTTCTTTATTATCGTATCTTCGATGTAAAAATTGATTTATTTAGAGCACACTCTTCATTTGCACAACGTCAGCATTGTAAGCTAATTTTCAACAATGGCTCACCTCTTAAGAAGTGCGTTCGTGATCGGCAACGGAGGGAAAGATTTTGAAGGTGAGAATTTTAACTTACCTATTATAGATTTTATTTTTGTAACACCTAACTGACTTTGTACATAAACATATTCTGTTCTTGTTTGTGCTTTATATTTGGTGTTCATGACGGCATCAACTGAAACGGGTGTGGTTATTTTACACCTACAGTTGGCTTGACTATCGACTTATTTTAAACTGCCATAATTATTTGTTTAGGAAACTGTTTACTTTTGTCGTCAGCCAGCATGTTTGTTTTTCAGATGTGAGATATTTTTATATTTTTACATTTGGATTTCAGTTTATCTCATAAAGCCCGAGAAACTGAAGTCTGTCGGCTAATCTTTGAAACTTGCCTAACAATCTGAATTTAGTAAAGTTTAAGTTTTATTATCTTTAGGTTTACCCATATATCATAATATGTGTGCCTGTACATGTTAGAAGTGCCTATATTTTGAGAATTATATTGGTTTAACGTAGTAGGGGTAAACATTTAGCCATTTGCCCGCCACATATCGAGTCCCCGTTCCACTTCTAAGTACCTAGTTCTTGACTGCAGAACCATATAATACTATCGCAAATGGGGATAGAATAGTAGGGATTATAATTTTTATACAGTATCACCGACAGTTGCATTTACGTTTAAGTATGCAAATTAACAAACGGGGTTATTTTCTTTATTCATACGACTTAGTCAATCTCATTTTGCTTTCAAATATCTCTTGTTCTCTCTTACTAACAGTTTGTACACCACACTGACTGAAAAGTATACCAATTTGCTTTTCCTTGTATTAGATTTTTCAAGAGAATGAGTAGCTACGACGTGTTCACTTATACTTAAATTATGTTGAGATCTGAAAATGACGCAAATTGATAGAGTGATAGAGCATAGAGTCTTAAGCTTCCGTGACAATAAATTATTTGACGTAAATCTTACGACTACTGTAAACACCAGTAGTACTGTTGTTTGACTATGGCTAACAGAACCTAAGTACTTTATTACTACTTGACTAAATAACAAATCTTTCATGGCATTGGTCTTGCCTTGTAAGGTCTAAGTCTTGTATATCGTAGCCCCGTCAGTTTTCATGTCACCAGCGTGATAGAAGTGTTTGTCTTTTTTTCACACGGAGTTTTCCTGTGTTATCTAGACACGTAAACAGTTATCACGGTCATTACTTATTATTCATGATGTTAATAAAAATTGTTATACAAGTACTGTATGAGGAACCAAGTCCTTTTACTTGACTTATGTTCCTATGTCTCCCTGATGGGGCAGTCGGCTCCCATAGTGCGTCTCTATCCCGGTCGATTCTGAGCTTCGTTAAATTTTAAGGCTTAGATCAAAACCTGCCCCCACGGCCAAGATCCAAAAGAACAAGATCCGAATACAAACACAAAATCTTAAGTCCTCAATATTGGATATCATTAAACCAATTTGAATAAAACTTGGTTTAGAAAACGGGGCTTTTAATGTGCCGACTATGAATGAAAATATCAAACACTTTTTTTAAATATTATACCTGCCTACTTAATACAATCCCATAATGTCAAATAACTAATTATTTTTATTTTCAGTAAAAGCATATATCTACCTCGAAGCCTTCATCCAAATAAGTGAATTCCTTAAAAAAATGTCGGCTTGAAACTTCGTATGAAAAGCCATGTGTAAACGCTCTTAACGATTGAGATAGAGTCGCTTCTGTGTATTTTAATGATGAGTGAGTTCAATAAACTCAGTATAAACCTAAATGCAACCAGTCTGCGGAGGGGTAGCCTAGTGCACTGACCGTTAGATTGGCAAGTCAAGGGCTTCGTACTCAATACTAGACATACGATGTTTCAACTCTAATAAAAATCTTTATATTATGATGAAAGCCTCTATAGTTAGGTTTTGCAGTTTACCGTAAATGAGTCGGCTTGGCACTGGTAGGAATAATGTCAACATCGGTGAAACATATTATTCACAGGACCTTTATTCTTTCTTCGTTCGATAAATGAGGACATAATATTAAAAAAAAATATTATAAAGTAACAGGCGGCAAACGAGCAGACGGATCGCCTGATGGTAAGCAATTACCGCCGCCCATGGACAGAAGCAACACCACAGGAGTCACAAGTACGCTGCCGCCCCTTGGGGTTGGGAAAAGGGATAGGATGAGGAGTGGGATGAGGGAGAAGAAATAGGGGACAGGGTTGCCGGCACTCTCACTCACCGAACGAAACGCAACTGTTTAGGTACTGTTACTTTACGTCGATATTCTCTTTGAGGGTAGTACTTCCCCGGTGGAGACGGCCGATTCACGCTGAAATCAGCAAGGCTCTACTAGCGTGGAAATATTCGGCTACTTCTTAATTTCTTTTCCTAATCATTCAGTACGTCCTATAACTATGATAACTGCAGTTTACTTTTGCTAGATCTCTTTCATTCTTTTCCGAGTTTCCAAGGAAATTTAACATAAATCCTTCTACACCCTAAGCGTTTTACTGATCGACTGAGCACCATGATTATAGCCAAGCATTCCCATAGATCAACAACCATGCACCAAGCCTAAGCGGAGACAGGCACTCCTAATGCCTTATTTGTATACCAATCAGGTGCACTATAATTTGCGGTCGTCAGCGCGTGACCACATTAACTTGGACTTGACCACATAACCGTATCACACACGCTAATCTTGCGAAACAGTGAGGTCATGCATTTTAATGTACACTATACTTCTCTCTCTCTTATCATGGCCAGTGACTGCTTATCAATACAATAATATTTTTATTAATAGTTTATTCTAGCGCTGGTTCAGAATCTAGACTTACGTAATCAGTCATTGTTCTGTCAATAATGGTAATACCTCATATGGTATCCGTTGTAATAAATATATTTTATGGTAGCAAAAGGCATTTTTTTTTTAAATTAGGTATTAATTTAAGATTTGGCCGTGTGGTTGACGGCATAGAATACAACTGTCACCACCCCCTATCTTCCCGTGGGTGTCGTAAGAGGCGACTAAGGGATAACACGATGAAAATTCCATTTTTGCGTAGAGACGGAAAACTCGACATCAAACCCTATACGACTGCCTCGTTGGTCTCGCGGCATAAATGTGCGCGTGTTTTTTGATTTGATTCCTGGGTCGGGCAGTGTTATTGGGTTTTTCTGACACGAAATTCTCAGTAGCAGCACGGAGTCTGGAAATGTGCCCGGTACGGCAATAGGCTCGCCCCTTATCACGTGGGACTAAAGTATATCTGGCGAAAAGTGGGTGTAGAAATGTAACACCTCTGCCTACCCCTTCGGAGATAATAGGCGTGACGATATGTATGTATGTATGTAATTTAAGATTTTAGTACCGACATACTTGTGACAAAATAAACAAATTGAGTGTAAACTAGAGGACGCCAGCAGCTACGCCTGCATTTTTTTTAAATTTACTCCTTTTGGCCGATCTCGTGGGAATTTCGGGAAATCCCTTCTTAGTGCACCCCCACGGTCCCCAAGAAACATACATGCCAAATTTCTGTTTCCTGCGCCCAGTAGTTTCGGCTGTAGCGTGTCTGTCAGTCAGTCAGTAACGCAAGGATTTTATATAATAAGTAGAAGATATCCTCACATCTGTATTCACACACAACGGTATGAGGCCTATGAGGTATGGCCAAACGCAAAGGGAGGGCAATTTCAATCCATAAAGAGTGTTTAGGCAATTCAGCAATTGTAAACAGCTATCTAAAGAAAGCTTTCTCCTTGAAATTTCACTAAAGTAGCTCGACAGCTATGTTAACAAGGCAAAGTATCGATAAAACTGATAGTTCACGTCTAACGACAATTCGACTTTTTCCGTCTGTCTTCATAATACAAACATACAAAAACAGGTAACTCTATCAAAACATGCTAAACATTTCGGGGCTGTATTCATCAATTAGGTAATCATCATCATCAACCTTTAACAGTCCACTGCTGGACTAGGCCTCTTTGAAAGGAGGAATTGGCCTACTATACCACGCTGGCCAAACGGGTTGGTATAGGGTTTTTATCAAGTTTTCCTTCTCTTACAGTGTTGTTCAGCTCTGCATAATATGCTCCCTCTGTCGGCTCTTACGACACCCATGGGATGATGTGGGGTGGTGACATTCCGTATTCTTAATCCGTCACCACACGGACGAATTAGGTAATATACTAACTATATCGACGAGTGAGCTAAGGAACTGGAACACTTTAACAAAAATATTCATGGTCATTATGTGCTGTTGCGTCATCAGATTCATTACACATTGTGTTAGGTTGCAAAATAGGATGAACATTCAATTGCAAACGGCAGCTACCTAATCACAAATCTGTATTGTATACAGTGTGTTCACACTTATCCAAGGATTGTTTAAGTTAACCCAGGTAATTATAAGGTTGTCGCCTTGGAAATCGTCTTGGAATTCGGACCACTAGTCTAACCAGATTTGACATGTTAGCTTTCCCACAGAGTGTCTGCCGTCTGACCTCCGAAACCCAAATGGATAGCGAAAACCCTGAATAAACTACATAATATGTCAGGTTATTTAGGGAATCTTCATGACAGACGGGGCTTAACATGGCGTCCGAGGCACGGGGCTAGCGATAATTTAACTTCGGCAAATCAGTGGTGCGCGCCGTGGCTTTAAGTCCAATACCGTGAAG
This sequence comes from Euclidia mi, assembly GCA_944739405.2. Classification (NCBI taxonomy): domain Eukaryota; kingdom Metazoa; phylum Arthropoda; class Insecta; order Lepidoptera; family Erebidae; genus Euclidia; species Euclidia mi. The sequence continues at coordinate 39,401,039 of OX123190.2, read as the reverse complement.
TAGGTTGGTACCACTAGGCTCTCGTTACCAACGAATGATGAGGCTGGCCACAAGAGTGAGAGGTTTTATTGCGAAGTTTCGATGTCTACTTACTTAATATTTTTTTGTGAATACGGTTGCCTGTCATCGGCTTTTCTCCAATGCCTTTATATTATACCTCAAGGATGCGGCAATGTAGGCATTAATATGTGGTGATTACCCTATGCGGAAATTACCCTGATTTTCAGTTCAACCCTTTGTATTATTCTTTGTATTTAATGAGCCTACCATTACGTCGTATATCTTATTATGTATGGCGACGATGATTAATGGAACAAAATATACCATGAAGGTGTAGCCTGCCCCTCACATGTTATGTTTTGTTAATATTAGGAACGTGTGTAAAATATTCATAGTAGCCTTTCATACGTGTGACCATTAAAATTCGCATTTGTGGAATCTATGGGACAGTCTCCCTGTTGTACCCACAGATAGACGAGGGGATATATGTTTGTGTGTGTACAATACCACATTGTAGTAAGTATATAGTTGAAATAGCATATGTTAAAAGGGTTCCATGTTCGAAATTGTCGAAAGCCTGCAATTTTATTGGTGTTTTAGTAATGCTGATTAGATCCGATAGTAAAAAGCTTTGCTTGCTTGAAACTACTGAGGGATGCCTTATCAAAGGCAACACAAAAAGTTTGGAAGGAAACGGTTACTTTTTCAGGATGTTTGAGTCCTCCGAGCCTGCCCCTGAATATTGCTACTGGTTGTAGCACACATTCACATTTTGTCAGTTTCTTACGTCCTATATGATAATTTGTAGCAATGACTTTGGCTTCCATCCCCACAGCAAAATGCTTGACGCGAACTATGCATATATATAATAATTACTTAAATATTTTTATGACGTTTGGATTTGTTTCCGGTGGATCGATAAGCTGCATTCGATTAAAATAAGCGACAAATATTTTTTTCTGGAAACATCTCTACCAATTATTATGAATGCCGCTTATGAAATCGTGAGGTCGTGACGGTGACTGTCGGGTCTTGTCGTGACTTTTGAGGTTTTAGATAAAATAAATATTGCAATAAATAACATACGCATTTGCCTTATGTTGATAAAACACTTGAATACGTTACAAAATTGCCTTAACTCATCGGAAATAAATAGGCGTTACGGTATAGCTTGGAATCAGAAGATAAATTCGGTAACTACTGATTACAAATGTTTGAAATGGAATCTTAATCTACTTACAATGTCACAAAAGTTAAAGTGTTATTCTCACAAAAAAACTACACTGATCAAGACCGGAGCGAAATTTGAAGTGTAAAAACGGTAGTTTGGTAATATTTAGAACTGACATTGAAAATAAAATCGTGTTGAGAAATATACATGTAACAATATCAACTAAAGATCCCAGTGATATTGTTAGTTGACTGTGATCATATTGAAACTGAGCTGATATTTTAGTGTAGGTAACGTAAAGAATTTCGATACACTAAAATAGCTCAGTGTAAAGTCCGTAAGTTACTTAATTCATAATTAATTCTTTAAAATTTTGTGTCATCTTAACACATTGACTGCTGGAAACTTATATGGTGTGTCCCAAGTGTCGGAGCTTGCGATGCGGCTAGCCCAACATAGTCGTGTTTAGGGGAAAAATATACAAACGTGCTGCCGAAACACGCGACGCGTGAATCATACCCATACCACACATGTGCTGACGACCACTCATGTGTGTTTTTTTTGTATAGCAACTCGTACGTCGCGTGTCGCGTCAGCACAGACACACGCTCGACCTGCACGCGCGTTGCGTGCCGTTAAGCACGAGAGGCTAGGCACGCTCTGCGGGGGCGGATGCCGCATAGCAAAAGGCCGTCTACGAATCTTAGGCCAGCAGTCAATCTTAATATATAAAATCCTTGCGTTACTGACTGACTGACAGACACGCTACACCCGAAACTATTGGGCGCAGGAAGCTGAAATTTGGCATGTATGTTTCTTGGGGACCGTAGGGGTGCACTAAGAAGGGATTTCCCGAAATTCCCACGGGATCGGCCATAACGGGTAAATTAAAAAAAAATGCAGGCGTGGCTGCTGGCCTCCTCTAGTCTATATATAAAGGGTGTAAAAAGACCCTTAACGAAAACTGAAATCCCATGTTGTACCAATCACTACGAACATTTTTTACTTCTGCATCATACCTGGGAAATTACTGGTTCAGGAGATATTAAGGGTCAAAGTTAGTATGGAATGTTTCTAATAAGGTACAAAATTGATGCATTTACCCCACCAATATGTTCTTTAGACGCCCTATGACCCCATGGATAAGTAGGTATTTTGAGCATTGCACGCGCGCGCTTTTAATTGCGGTTTATAAAATATGAAAAGTTTAAAAAAAAACATCATTTCCCAGGTATTATTTTTGGTTAGTATGACTTGGCATGATGTCCACAACGAGTAGACTTCGGCTTAGTGATGGGTCTTGTGTCCTGTATATATAAAAGAAAGTCGTGTTAGTTACACTATTTATAACTCAAGAACGGCTGAACCGATTTGGCTGAAAATTGGTGGGAAGGTAGCTCAGAACCAGGAAAAACATATAGGATACAATTAATTGCAAAAAATTATCTGGGAGGGATTTTAGAGAGGGTCGAAGTTTGTAGGGACAAACCTACTACCTATTGACAGTAAGAACGCATGCGCTGTAATAATTGAGTGCTGCGCTGTGTACTGTCATTACTTCGTTCGCTTACTTCTATAAACTAATAATTATTGTAACAACCTTGGCTAATCCCTATTAATATTAGATATAAATGCGAAAATGTGTATGTAATGTACCGATTTCACGCTAAACCGGCTGAACCAATAATCTCTACTCATAAATGCGAAAGTGTGTATAGAGAAATATCGGACCATGGCTTTGACATTTGACTGTATGCAAAATGATGTTGTTGAGCACCTTTCGGTAGATAATGTCATGAATACTGACCAAGTTACTTCGTACCATATAGAGTTTCTGAACTCCTTACAATTATTAGGAGTACCTTCACGCAACTTGAGACTGAACGTTGGTGTTCCAGTCCTGTTAATGCGGAATCTTAATGCACCAAAGCTTTGTAATGGCAAACGGCTACAAGTAACACCTAGGACGAAACATTATAAAAGCTATTCGCTATTGCGAGTCAGACTCGCTCATGAAGGGTTCCGTAGTGGAGGTATCCACTTACCATAGCCGTTATCTTCTACTAACTATTAATAGTATTTGTATAAACGACAAAGCAATATTTGCGGTTTTTAAGATGTGCTTTATTTCAAATACTGCTGACTATATTTCGTTCAAACCAATTTTCCTTGGAAGTCTTTATAACGATCTACAGCATTATATTTTTTTTAGATTTGATACTTACTCTTACTTTAAAAGTTAGAGTGACACACACACCCATTTTACCACTTTGGAACCGTATATCTTTCAAACGATTGACTTTGAGAAACAATGGTTTTAGGAACCTCAAAGTAATTTTCAACGACCTATTTTCCACATCAAGTGAAGAGTTTAATATTCATTTTTTTTTATTTTCTATAACGTCGTTAAGCAGTTCACAGAATACATCTACCTACCAATTTTAAATGTGTAAACTGAATAGGTTCGGCATAAAGTGGCTGTGACATACGGATAGACTGACAGACATAGCGCGTCTATAAGGATTCCGTGTTTAGCCATTTTTGACTACGGAACTCTAAAAATACTGTTTACAGAAATGTTTTAAACACTTATTGCGGTTATATTTCTTATTAGTCCCTATGAACAGAATTAAAACGATAATTACTATCGAACGATGAAGGAGTTTTGTGTTACCCCGAATTTAACGTGAGCGAAGCCGCGGGCAAAAGTTGTTAATAAAATAGTATTCTAGTTTGTGCCATAACCTTGACTCAAACTGAAGAAGCCAATATACAGTAGGAAATGTTTTCTAGAACTTTTCTCATAGCACTTCTATCGATGTAGTTTGGTATGTAGATAACAGTCTTTTGGGCTAAAGATATGCAACGGAGCCTTTAAAACTACGTATGACTTGGATAACGATGTCCACAGACCGAGACAAGTCCTAACTATGCGTACATTGCCAGTCGTGCCGAATTTCGATGTTTTGATAAGGGTTTGTTAGGACGTTGCAGATTTAGGCTTCATTAGCTACATTGGTTTTCTGTAGTTTCATGACAGTAGCGTAGCAGAAAGTTCAAAACAGCATTCTGACAAGGAAAACAATAAGATATTAAAAGATTTTTTGCTAGTCATAAGTATTAGACTTGTTTACTGCAACATGTTTTGAACATTTTATTTAAGTAGTGATTTAGACGTGATGTGCGTTTCACGTAGGTACATATAACTTGACGTCAGGTGCTCGGTACATCCCAGACGTGACGTTCTAGGTGAGACTCACTGGTCTCCCATGACTGGATCGAAGCCTTAACATGAATTTGGTCGTGGATGCGTGACATGTTTTATAATGTGAACCGGCCTTACCTTACGGGTCTTTTTCGTATTATTCGCGTTTTAAGTGCCTTACGTTTTGCACCTAATATAGGGATCAGTGTCGCGTTTTGCAAGTTCTGTGTCAAGTTGTGGACGAAATTGGACTATTTGTGAAGAGCTCTTACATGTTATGTGAGTAAAAACGATTAATTGCATTTGAATATATATAATTTTTTGTAAGTTTAAATATGTTACGCAATTTGAAATTAAGGGTTCGTGGTGTTAATACTTATTAAGCTGACTACTTAAGTTTTGTGGTAATGTTTGCTAAGTTTGGTAATAATTAGAAACGGTATCTTACAGGCATACCTACTCCTCGTAAAATAAAAGGGGCAGGTCATGTATATTGTGTATTATTTTATTTAATATTTATTAATTGCGCTAAGGAGGTTTCTATTTGAAAACTTAAACGTGGCATGAATTATCATTTTCCTCATAAACAATAAAAATAAAAGCAAATACGCGACTTATCAGTTATCATTTTATAGTTTCTTATCAAGACGATTCTTCAAACATTTGTGTGCTGTTGAATTTACGATTAAATACTTGCAAGCAATAAATATACTGTTCCTTACACATACGTATCTGCGACACTTGAGTATATAAATGACGCAAAAAATAATTCCACAATGCTTTGCATATCCTGATAAATGCTAAGCAAATATAATAATAATCGTTTTGTTTTGTCAAGTCTTACAAATAAAGAGGTTATGTGCGAAGGTGGTATGAAAAATGTGCATGATTTTTTCTTTCAGTATCTCAGTGACGACCCTAGTCAAACATTCTGAAAGTGGGTTAAGTTTGTGGTGTATTGTGTTCAAGGAAAATTGTAGGTATCTTAAATATTTATTTACTCGTCCTTGAATGAGAATATAAAAATTATAAACAAATAATTATTAGTGTGTTTTGTGATGTGACGTTTTATTGTGTTTGTTTTTAATCCACCTCATTATTTGATTATTTGCCACGACTATATACTGTGATTGTCAGTTTCCACTTTCATCAGGCACAGGTTAACAATTATTTTCAGTTCGTTTTAAAATCTCATCGTTGATAGAAATACAATACTACATATTGTAAAACAAATAAAATATATTAGGTACATATTCAATACATAGGTACTTAAGCATTTCCTTTTTAAGGCTCTATAGTAGCCAATAATTAACCATTGCCTTTATCATGAAGTATTTCTATCAATATTTTATTTTGCTTTGGAGCTTAATTATTATTTTAAACTTTTGGAGCTTAATTAATATTATTTTGCAGGATGATTATAAAATATTTTATCATTATAGGTACCGTTTCTGAACGTACGTATAATTCAATCGAACAAGTCCATATTTACATAGAAAAACAGGGTTCGATTATATTTAAGCTATTGCGAATTAGTTATTTATATTTTCGTATGCTACACGGAATAAGTACATAATTCACACCTCACCAATTCGATGTTTAGTCACGAGAAATAAATACAGGGTGTTATTCACTTTACATTCGATACTCGTCATATGCTTACGTTTCATACTTACCTACCTACTCCTTATTGTAGTAATAGTAACTGATAATAATAAATATAAACGTCAGCAGACTCAATCGTCATTATTCAGTTTGCAAAATAAGTATAAAGTCAAATAAGAAAATTAGCGTAGTGTCGTGAATGTTATTTTAATTTATTTGTACCGGATTCTTGAACATATTTAAGGCTTGTTATAAGTTTTAGTGCGTTAGCTATTACTAGATACGGCTTTTCGTGTGCACTAGACTTTGTGTTTCCGTCTTATAAATTCACACCAGATATTTTTAGATGTGAATTTTAACTTTAGTACCTATGTAGGATGATGATGAAACATCCAAATCGTTAAGTTTTTTTATACCTAAGTATTTAAAAAGCTTAACGAGAACGTCAGATAAACCGCTATCCGCTTGTAAGCGACTAACCGCAACATTTAGAAGGTAGTGATATCAATCAGGTGGAGGAAAGTGAAGCTGGCCTTACCATCTGATATTTAACACATAACATAACTTCACGCCTTTTATCCCCGAAGGGGAAGGCAGAGGTGTATTACACACCCACACTTCGCCAGTTATGTTTCGGTCTCAATGTAATCACAGTATAAAGACATTCTTCTTCATCGTATCAATGGTTTATATTTTCTGTTCCCAAAAATTAGACTGTGGTAAATGATAGGATATAATAAAATAATAGGGGGCGAGCCTATTGCCATCTACTGGGCACATTGTTAAGCAACCGATAATTAACATCTGATATTTTTTTTTAATGCATTTTTATTCTTCTTCATCGTATCATTGGTTTATATTTTCTGTTCCCAAAAAATAGACTGTGGTAAATGATAGGATATAATAAAATAATAGGGGGCGAGCCTATTGCCATCTACTGGGCACATTGTTAAGCAACCGATAATTAACATCTGATATTTTTTTTTAATGCATTTTTATTCTTCTTCATCGTATCATTGGTTTATATTTTCTGTTCCCAAAAATTAGACTGTGGTAAATGATAGGATATAATAAAATAATAGGGGGCGAGCCTATTGCCATCTACTGGGCACATTGTTAAGCGCCGATAATTAACATCTGATATTTCTTTTTTAAAAATGCATTTTTTTCTTCTTCATCGTATCAATGGTTTATATTTTCTGTTCCCAAAACTTGGCTACGAAGACAGCCTTGTCTAAGGCTTACTTTAAGCTTACCTTGAGGTCTCGTTTGCTGCATGTATATTAGATGAGCAAAGAGGGCAAGAAAGCAAATGCGTCATTGGTTGAGATGGAGCTGCACAGTCACAGTGGGCCTCTGAGTGGGGAAAAGGATGAGGTTGAGGGAGAAGTAAGATCGGAAGAGTGGCTAGGGCCTCCCGCGTTCTTAAATACACTGTAACGAATTGTGAGAGTTGACCCATTCATGTCGTAACCAGCGTGTCTTATACTCAAAAACATTCAGACCTTACGCTTTAGGGAGTTTACGTAGAAGTAAAAGCCCTGATGCCCTTTAAGTATTCGAAATGAATCATCTATCGTTTTTTTTTATAGACTCACGCCTGCATCCCCGAAGGGGTATAGGCAGAGGTGTAATATTACACCCACATTTCACCATGAATTTTTAGATCCCACGTAATAGCAATCACCAGACTCCGTGCTGCTACTGAGAATTCGGAAAAACCCAATAACAATTTTGCCCGACCCGGGAATCGAACCCGGGAACTCCGATCGGCAGTCGCATACGCTATCCACTGGACCACAGAGGCAGTTTCACTTATTATAAAATATCAAACAGTGTCAATAGACGGCCATTTTTATCAGAATAAGGCAGTAGTTTGTTAGCGGAGCGCGAAAATATGTTACTTCTCGTTCGTAATATAGCATAATGTTAGCTTACCTGAGATCGTTCAGAGTTTCAATACTCAATACAGTTGCTTCGCACCCTCTGGTCACACGCTAGCCTTTATTGCGAGCGAACAATTAATTTCTGAAGTGTTGTGCTGTGTCTTGTGTTTTGTCTGTCCTAGTAATATGTCTAGATTCTGTAGAAGTGCCATCGTAAGTATTCTTTGTCTAATAATTCTTAAAAAAGCTTTAACATTCGGAAAATGTTTTCATCTGTAATGATCATCTCGATTTTCATTGCTGTCGATGTATTAATGTGTAGTAGTTCAATAATTAGAATTTCAAACTGCGCTAGATTGTAGATTTACTTAATTTTAACAAAGTTATAATTAAATCTACGTTTAGAAATCCGCCTTCAAACATTTCAAATATACAGCGTGTCACAAGACCCATCACCAAACCGAAGTCTACTCGTTTTGGACATCATGTCAAGTCATACTAAGCAAAAATAATACCTGGGCAACGAACTTTTTTTTAAGGTGACATATTTTTTGAGCCGTACCTAATTAAAAGTTCAGGCATGCAATTTTCGAAATACCTATTTATCCATTGGTGCATAGGACATAATTATAGAACACATTGGCAGGGCGAATTCTTCGATTTTATACCTAATGAGAAAAATTTTACAGTGACTTTGAAACTCAATATCTCCTGAACCAAAAACTTCGCATGGTGCCGAAGTAAAAAATTTTCATAGTGGTTAGTACACTATGGGATTTCAGTTTTCGTTAAGGGTCTTTTGCACCCTGTATATATAAAAAAGTATTCTTAAGGATAACTCAAAAACAACTCGTCAGATCTAAATCAAATTTAAAATGTAGGTACGACACGAGAAGCTCAGCATTGAAATTAAAATCATATCTCGCCATTAATTAAACGGGTGCACAGAACTTATGGATTTAAGATTTCGTGGTCGTTGACATAAGTTTGAAAATGCCTTCTGGGATATGAACCACGTACATACCTTTGTTTAGAGTATCCTTTATTTCGGTACTAGGTATTACAAATGCCATCTTCACGGAAGTTCGGTAAGCAAATGCTAGATGATGATGGAGGGACGTGGGACATAACGCAAAAGATTATTCAAAGCTAGAGAAAATGTCGTATGTCCTTACTTACTGCACCCACGAATTGACTTACAGATTTCTCGTAATCGCAAAAAGCGGCCTTTAAACTCTACGGTGTGGTGTCATAGCCTTCCAATAGTTACTTTTTAATATATTCTAGGACCAGCTGCGCCTTGTCGCACATTGGCGACAATTTCCATTCATACTTGGCGCCTTTGAGTAATGACTGCCGTAAATGTCTGTAATTTTCAAAGTGTAATGTTTGACCTTCCACCAAAAATTGTTTCTATCAAATGCCTGATATTTTTTAAATAAAACTGAAGAGATGCTTCAGCAAGTTTGCTTGAGCTACATTTGTAAGTATTCTCTAAATATAATAAGCTGATTGCAATCTGCAATATATCTTCCTAATACCTATAACACAAGAATGTACAGTCAGACATAAATTTCTATACTAATTACTATTATATCTACAGATTTGATAAAATGCCAATTATGTATAATGCATGTTATTTAATGAGGTTTCTGAAACCGGTTGCCCTTAACCACGATTGAATAGCGTATAACCTACAAAATAAGCTATGATTAACGTTAACGCGTATACTGACAGTTAAGGTCACCATAGGGCTGGCATTATAGAAATTGACAACATCCGACAAGTATTTAAAAAACATGCAAACAAACTACATTTAAATGGAAATGTGTTTGCCAGACATGTCTGAAAATAAATCTATACAAAAATTCTAGCCTCCCCAGGCACACAAAACAGTCTGCATTTACCCAGGCACGTTTCCAAACCTCTTCCTAAACGGAAGGAGGACATCCGGATGACTTCCTAACTAAAACAAACCGGGGAAAACCGGATGGATAGCAACCCAGACGGCTGGTAACAATAACAGATATCGCAAAATATGCCTTGCTGGCGTAACGCCTCTATTTTTCATAAGCAAATTTAGGGTCCTACCCGTGTCATAGAGTTGGTTAGCAACTAAACTATTGTGGCCTTACAAGATATTGGCGATACTCATTTAATAAACTGTTAAAGTGCTAAGTCTTAAGCAAAGAACACATATCCCTAAAAAAATTTGTCTGACGTCGTCTAAATCTTGACTGCCTTTTTGGTCTCGCGGCATAAATGTGCGCGTGGGATTGGGAGGTCTCGGGTTCGATTCCTGGGTCGGGAAAAGTGTTATTGGGTTTTTCCGTACGGAAATTCTCAGTAGCAGCACGGAGTCTGGTAATGTGCCCGGTACGGCAATAGGCTCGACCCCTATTACGTGGGACCTAAAAATTCATGGCGAAATGTGGGTGTAATATTACACCTCTGCCTACCCCTTCGGGGATACAGGCGTGAGACTATAAATATAAAACAAAATAAAAAAAAATGTTTCTAATTACATTTTCAATGTATAGTGCATTGTATTCGAAGAAGAAGTGGTCAAAAAAACAATTGTTTCTTACTAAATTTAACTTTCAACTCAACGCAATGTATGGCAAACCTGTATTTGTTGCGATTTCAGTAATGTTTTAGAGCTCTACTTAGGGTAATCTTGATTATTAGATTATTAGCAACGGTCAAAGAGTGTGTTTGTCATTTGGCGGCTTCGGTTTGCTCTATATTAGTTTGTTTTGGAGATATCGTTAGTTCATAGGTGAACTTAGTCACTTACATTTACCAATAATGCAAGATTTATTAAATGAATGTTTTCTTACACGAAATACATTTTATAATAATCCATGATTTATTAAATGAATGTTTGCTTCCTTTTCTCTTATAGAGTAAAGATTTATACAAACTATTCTAATTTTTTGTAATAGTACCTAGATATGATTTTTGTATTTCTAATATAAATATTATAAAGAGGAAAAAATTGTATTTTTGTTTGTTTGTTTGTTTGTGATGGATAAACTTAAAAACTACTGGACTGATTTTAAAAATTCTTTCACCATTAGAAAGCTACATTATCTGCGAGTAACATAGATAGGCTATATTTTATTTTAGAAAAAATAGGGGTCCGTAAGATATTTGGGTTTTTCGGGTACGCGAAGTAGTTCCCTCAGGACGCTGGTGAAACCGCGGGAAACGGCTAGTTTCAAATATTTTGTACTGTTGATTCCATTATCACGCATGTAATCGAAGTCATTCTACAGCACTATTTTCACCACAATCTACTAAGAGCTTAGCTTAGGTTCAAATCGCAAATTGTGAAAATATTGTTATGCTAAATCTATTTAATTAACTCAATTAATTATCTAAGTAGGTATCCATTACTTACCTATCGTAAATATTATGCTTTAGTTAATTCGATTACAGAAGCATTCAGATATGGGTAATTACTTTTATTATGCAGCGTGGTCAAGATAATGGACACTGTCTGTCTCTAGCTGGACCTCCTTCGGATAAATAAAGATAAGGAAATGACCGTTCGGACTTATCTAATGTTTTTATTACTATAACATGAACTTTATAAAAATAACTGAATATTTCTTGTAAAACCGAGTTTTACATATTATTAGAACTGTTTTTAATCTGCTTATAAAAGACTAAAGTATTTATATTTATTTTGTGAGTGCTGTTATGATCTTACGAAGAGTGCTTAAAAAAGATTTCCCGTTATAATTTAAATCAAAGAATAGCATAGTTATACGTATAAAGAAATACCTTATTATTGGAACCTTTTGTGTGAATGGAAAATCATGTTATGCAGGTATATATTTTGTTATTTACGTTTTATGACTCTATGAAACTTGAATCCATTATTATAATCTTATTCAGGTAATATTAATGGATTAAGGAAAATCTGATGGTATTCGTTGTAAAGCTATGGAGAGATTTGTGATTTCCTGAGAAAATGTCCTGTCAAGTATAGCATTAATGACACAGTATTTGTCAATTTGTATTTTATAGTTTAATATTTCGCGAGGCTGCACTTGTTTTTAATCATCGAATTTATAGATAGGTGATCGATCTCATAATGTTTGTAACGTTAAGCCATCAGCCGCGGTTATCATTAAGAAGACAGTTGTTAAACAGAGTCAGTACCTACTCCGCACTATCTAGACACTAGATCATTAGCGTAGTAGTAGTAGGACAATCATTGAGTATGGTTTGGTTAACTTTAGAGTGTGGAAGTCAGATGGTAGTCGCTCTGTGTCGAAGTTTAAAAATTTGTCATATCTGTTTAAAAAAAGACCTTGTATAGTTCCAGGCTCCAAGGTTTTGACGTACGTCAGAACGTAACTAGGATAAAGAAATGATGACGACGATAGCTACGTGACGGAAGAACGTAAAATTAATATGTACGCAATGATAACGATAACTTAAGTAAATGCAAGTAATTTAAGAGGGGTGCTTAAGTACTTGACAGTGAACCAGAAGCTATCAATATGTAAATAATCATAAAACAGCATTTAGATAAAATTCCATTATGTGTTAATACTTTAAGCCTACGCATTGTTTGTGCCTCGTCTCTTTAGTTGAACAAACCATCAAATAAACAACACAAGTATGTCTAAAGAGATTGGTGATTGAAATAAAAATAAAATGACTAGAACCAGAAAAGAAATTTGGCGTAAAACACAAAAAAAGATACCTTCTTTACCTAAAAGTAATATGATTAAAAGGAAAATGGTTTGCAATTATTTTCTGGAACATACATTTTGATTCAGTGGACTTTGTAAGATCGTCATGCAGTGTAAATATTTTTGAGTAAGAGTATGCAGAAAATAAATATTTCGAAGATACCTAATTACTTAGGCTACAAAATATTAACAATGACGTTACGTTTAGTTCGTCATCACTACGAAATAAGTATGGAATACGTATGCGTCTGTTAAGTATCGTGTATTTTAGTTTTCTTTGTATTTAACAGATAAACATACTAAAAGTAGAATATTTGAGACGCGGGTATATAATTGTAGGTACATATTCGTCATCTCTAACTCTACTTAGAATCCTAACTGTACTTTTCTTTGCTCTTTCATTGTTTCCTGTACCTAAGTTGAATCGAAATAAGATAGCTGCAACGATAATCTAACGCCTTTAACTGAAACCAAGTAGCAGATTATAGAAGTACAAAGGTCGTAAAGAATGGTTAGATCGTATTGGATTAACGACTTGAAAGGGCAGCGGAAAATAGAAAATAGCTCCACAGACAAGAGCGTCGCTCTTAATTGAATTATATCACATACATAGCCTCAAGCCTGTGTGAACTCGAAAGAGGAAATAGAGGTGTACATGATTTGAGAAATAGGACATCATAGGATTTAAAGACATTTATAGCGCGTGCATATCAGACACCGCGAATTTTCATTTTCTTTTAGTGTACACTTAATAATAACTGGCAGATTTCGTAAAAAAATAATCCTGTAGCATGTTTTTATTTTTTATTTATTTATGGTCTCACGCCTGTGTAAATATTACACCCACATTTCGCCATGAATTTTTAGGTCCCACGTAATAACGGGCGAGCCTATTGCCGTTACCGGGCACATCACCAGACTCCGGGCTGCTACTGAGTAGTCGGGAAAACCCAGTAACACTTTTGCCCGACCCGGGAATCAAACCTGGGACCTCCGGTCAGCAGCAGCATACGCTAACCACTGGACCACGGAGACAGTATGTTTCTTGTTCAAGAATCCCTAAATGTAACTATTGTACTAAGAGGTAGGTACTTGTCGGCTATAAATGTGATCGATTCTATTTTGATGAAAGTAGTTACGAAGAACGTGCTTCGGAGGGCACGTAAAGCTGTCGGTCCCGGTTCTTGTTTCAGGATAAGGGTCGTTAGGCCATGTCGGAGGCCTTCGGGCGGTCTGAAAACTCCGACACCAGAGTTGGCCACACAATCACACGATAAAACAAAACAAACTCCTAAGAGTAATTTCTTGCCCAAGTGCGTTCTACTACCAGAAGTCATGTACTTCTTACTATATTGAACTTAAACGAAAATATTTCATAAATTCACTGTGAAAAATTTAGTGTCAAGCGTTTTCAATAATATAAGTTTAGGATTTCATTACTTACGAACAAGTAGGTACCTGAATATGGCATAATTATTCTAAGTATCTTTCTTACTCAATATCTATTATTAGATACACTTATCTACCAGTTAAGTAAATCAAGGCCACAATTATTGGAGGAAAGTACTTCAATAATAACTTTATTGATATGCTATGAATGGTATGTATAGGTGTTTCGCATAGGCCGTGCTCTTGTGAGTACCAACGCCAAGAGATCGTCAACAAGTCACATTCTGCAATATTTGATTTTTAGTCGTAAATAATAGCGGACTTTAGTGTCAGCTCTAATTGTTTACCAGGCGTTTTCCAGACTACGTATTCATACATTCATACCAAGTAATTTGTCAAACATACGAAATATTCGTAATTTTATTCATACCAAGAATTTTCAAAAAACAACGCGTAGTTACATATTTTACGCGTCGGGAAGGCACGTTTTGAGGAAAATACGTTTTACCGTATAAAGCGTTAAGACAACATCCATCGTAGAACACGTATAAGTATTTAGCACCCTCCTGCAAATGATGCCAATACGGAAAGTGTTAAATGAAACATAGCGACACAATCACTTCACAAAGAAAACGTTCTATAAAAAGAACAACTGGTAATTTTAGAGTTTATGTTGTTTTCTCGTACCTACTGTCTTTGACTCTTTTTGTTGTCACGAATGCCTTTGGTTCTGGTGACTGCGAGTTCAAAGTCTCACGATACAACATTGTTGTAGGGATTTTTGTGTATACGTTAGACAAGTAAAGTTTATTGGAACGTTTACACTTGACGGGGTTTTCTGACCTGCGAATGATCTATTTTTCATTCAAATTTAAATTGTATAAATAAATCACTTCGTATTGTAATTATAACGTAACGTAAAAATATATCTATCTCTTCGTATTATTTGCATCCGATCTGGCATGTGACTTTTCTTTGCCCCTTCGGAGATTTGAATGCACAAGTACTTAGTGTGACTCACATATTTTATTACAGCCTTTAAATTCAGAAGGTATATGTACCTAATGTGACTCAATTGACAACAGGACGATTCATGCAATAAACAGTCACATGACTATAATGAGTAATTATGAGTAACATTAGTTACTAAGTAATTTTATGTCAGTTCCGCCAATCTCATCTTAATAAATTTTCCTTTTCACACAGTTAATATTTTACGATCGCCAACCAGTTAAAAGACAAATAAAAATGTTAATCATAAGAAAACGTCTGTGTTTGTACACGCTCTCCGAAAATGGCTAAACGAAATTTCTTAAGACAAGTTTATCAGTGTTTTGACGTGTGACCGAATTAGCCTGGCAACTGAGGACATTTGAGATATGCGAACAAAATAATTAGGTTGCTCGCTTATCTAAAACTATTATACTTAACTTATTCAGTCGTTTATCTTGCTTCAAAGTACCGAGTAGGTGTAAACTTCAATGAAAAATAAAATGTTCGTGTTCAATAAAGAGAGGGGAGACATGCAATCTAAATCGTTCCTCCCTTATATTTGTACATGTGGGTGATAGTGTTTGCTGACGGTTGTTCACACGTCAGGTGCAAACAATTCAGAGACACCACACAAAAGATGAGACAGGAGAACAACGGCGAAGGCAAACTTTATCACGAGTGAGCGTCGCCGGCGAACGACTTACCGTACTATTGTCGATAATAATGACCCTATGTGTTATTAATTATATTCAGCGTCAATCGTTTATCTCATTTGTGTCTGGTGGCCAAGAGTTAATATAACAAATCAGTATCACTTAAGCGTTAAAGGTGGCGTGGTGTTTGTGTATTCCTTCAGTGCAGTGGCGTAAAATATTTTTGATAGTTCGCTGTGAATATAAATTGTTACGTTTAAAAACGTCAAAATTCTCGCGACGGGGATGGAGTTCCAATACTACGGGAATTTCGATCGTCCGCCGACGCGCCGGATCTTAGACCAGCCGTGGTGGGATGAGGAGGACACACTGTCTGACAGGCGAATTAACGGTAAGGACACCCCTTTGGCAAACGTGGTTCCCTGTGGATATTATGTTAATAAAGGAATTTCACTTGTAGAAAGTAACTTAAGTGGTTGATGAATTACTTACACGTTTTTCTTTTGTTGTTGTTCATTAAACAATTTGTGTCGGCGTATCGAAAATTATTGTAAGCCTTCGTATTTAAAAAGAATACTTTGTACGTTTTAATAGCGGGTTAGAATGGATCTCGATTATTTTTTGCAGCCGTGGTCGCATATATATATTTTTTTCACGACAATTTGAATACGAAAAAAATGTCACTAAACCTGTTTGTTATAAGAATGTGACTTAATATTATTAGTTTCTTAATGAAATATTTAAAGTTATTTTAATGTGAGGTATTAATTAACATCACATTAATAACGTATTTCATTAATAGTTAATTTTGCTTTTGAGGTTTTAGAGAAATTTTCAACTAAAACGAACAACAACAAGTACTTTTATTTTGCAAAAGTTATTAACTATCATTTTATTTAAGCCTCATCTTGAATTTGATGTTCCCCCCTTAAATATTAAATAATTGTAAAATGTGTTACAAGTTTTGTTTACCCGCGCTTATCTGTTTAAATTGGAACACAATTAGGCTATTCATCACGTTATCGCTACAGAAAATATTCTCGGCGTTAGTAAACACCGTGAGCAGTGCGATGTGAGTGCATACACTACGATAGGTTAATTATACGATTACTAGGCTAGAGGCTCCGTGAAAAGTACAACATTAGTACGTAGGTATGCATATGTCTGTCTAGACGGCACAGGGAAGTGCGGCCAGATCGATTGGACGCCCCGGGATAATTTTAGAAAAGGTCCTGCTCCGGAACTTGGCTGAACGTACCCGCCATGTGTGAAGTCTGTGCACACTCGTGGGTATTTGTCTACGCTTCGATACTTCTTTGCAAACCTCGCTGACTAAGCAGGTGCTCCTTATCCGAATATTTAAAATTCTATTGAATTTGCAATTAAATTATCCTTACACTTCGTTAATTATGCACATTTTATCAAAGTGTTTCTCTAATGTCTTTGTATGTTATGTTTTGCGGCAACTCGAAAATTAATGTGGTGCCTCGGTTACCTTTAAATTAGTACCCATACAGATAAGACTACCTCACAATAAGTAATGTCTCACTCAAATTGTCGTGAGTTGCAATGTCTTTGTTAATTATCTAATAATAATTAAAAGGATTGATAATCTTTGAGGATTCTTAACAGGAGAATTACTAATAGGTACATCTTTGCTTAAACCGTTTATAACTTATAAGTACCTACATACCGAGAAATTTTCCTCACGATTTTGCTATTATCTATGTGTTACAAGAGACTCTCTTGTATAATTGGTTAATTCAGTCAAGAGGACTACATAACATGCGAAATTATAAGTAGAATATATAACTTCTGATACTTAAGCGTGTATTATATTTGATTATTATCTATCATTAAGTGTCATCAGCATATTATAGTACCAACGGCATTTCATTTCCACGTCAGTGGCTCATAGAGCACGTTCGACTCGAGTTAGGTATCTTTCATTTCCTTCTCGCAATCTTCATTTCCATTTGTTTGCAATAAAAAGTCTTTCAGTTTCCTCAATTTTATCTTCGAATGGAATCAAAGTTAAAAGCTATTATTTTCTTTGACGTGCGACACTATCGATCTAGTAACGGCGGTGTGGACAGAAGCATTCGAATAAAAACTATTCAGGTCAGTACATTACCCTCGCGCCGGCGTAGGGTTACGCTGGAAGGGTTGATCAATCAATCCATTTACTAACAAACGAGTCTCTAGTTGCGTATTTCTAAGATTACTTTGCTCTCTCAAATTGTTACCGAGCGTTTTACATTACTCGACGATTTGAACTAAATGGCGAAGGGGAAGACCAGAGAAAGTGTGTGTCGAACCGTTTTCTTTTTGTGGTCACATGAATGCTTATCGCAAATCGATTCAGTGGGGTCTGGCAAAGTGCTCATTCATAAACGTTATGCAGAAATACGAGTATTGGGGATGTTGTTGTTGTGCCATATTTTACTGTGACTCTACCAGCTATTTTCGTGAGTGGCAAAATGTATTAAAAATCGAGCTTGATGATACCTCCTTCATAGTAAGACACCTAAAATCGTTCCGAGTTTTTTTTTTGCTCTACTTTTAAGCTACAGCGATTGATAGTTTTTTTATGATTTTGGGTGTGCGATAAAAAATAACACAGTGTTCTTGAAATACAGATTTTGCCCAAGGTCTCTTTTTGTCCCGTTAACCATGCGTGCGCAGCTACGGGCAAAAGCTAATAAATCATAAATTTTATAACCTGCGCTTTAAACAACTTCATATTGCAGATCGTAGTTATTCGAACATTTTAATATTGGTATTAGCTGTTGACAGTTCCCTGGAGCTGCGATTTAATGTATTCCTTTGTGAATGTCGATGGGAGCCATGCTGGGACAAGCAATAGCTATCACTGGCCCACACCGCACGAGCCTTTTAAATGAAAAATGTCTGCTCAAACAAAGAGAAATGAAATTCAATCTAACCGGTAACCACCATTTACAACGTTGACTATTGCTTTTGTATTAAGAACGTGTATTACTTTTAATTTTGATTTCATTTACATTCAATTGTAAATGGCAAAGAGGATTTTATAATATAAATACTTAACGTTTTTTATACTTTTCAATACGCTCGCTATTTTATTGTGATCATCTAAGTACTTAAATAACGACGGACTAGGCAGACAGGAAATTCAAAAACTTTTTTAAATATCTATTTAACTTTTTCTTCAATTTGCTGTAGTTATTTTATGGTATAACTAGCCTCTTCCCGCGGTTTCGTCCACGTAAGGGTTCGTTTATCAGGAGAAAAGGTCCATATATACCTACCGACGATTGTATAAGTTATTGCACTGCTTTTCATCAAAAGCATAGAACTGGCTTTGGCGTGAAAGAGTAACAACCATCCAAGACTCGTATTTTCCTACAAACTTGCACGTTTGTAATATTATCTAGTAAAATTTATATATAATTTTATTGTTGATAAAACATGAATGGGTAAAAGCGACATTATATTGTTGCAACTGAATTATTACATTTTCTCAGTCATTGTTGTCCTTGGATATGTCATGAATTGTCATGCTACAACTAGTATAAATTAAATAGAAATTGTGTTGTTTATTTGACTCTTGTACAATGGGTTATCGCTGTCGTAAAATATATTATAATAAAATAGTTATAGTTTCACTACACATCCGTCTACTAGATAAACTGTTGCATTCATATCTGTTAGTGTATAGGTACCTACAATCGTGTCCTCTTAGATAATCTCTTGCATTCTTATAGCCCACTAAGTCTTATGCGATGATATTATGATAGGCAAGATACAATGATCTACCATGTAAATATAATTACAGGACTGCACTTTGTCTAATTCTTAGACCATCGGTAATCCTTCTAATTGCAGATTTTTCATAGTAGAATATTCTGTCATACTATTCTCACGGCTGGTATAGCCCACGCCGCAACATCTGTGCGAAAAGTAATTATTTCACATTTATTTTGATTGAGAATTAAACCCTATTGAGAAAATATTAGTAACTATGAATACTAATCGAGACAGTTTGAAAGTGGGTATTGATTTATTAAAAAACATCTTTAATCTTATAGTCTCTAAGGCAGCATCTCGCTGTTACACCTAGCACAGTTTTGGGAGTCCTATTGCCTTTTGAGCCTGCGATGCAGCTCATTATCATTCCATATTCAAATTAGTTTACATATGTATGATATACATGTCTGTAACAGATAACTAAAAATGGAAGATTAAAGATCTCACCTCGACGGATAAATAGCACTGATTAATTTGTTATTGTAGAAAACATTACATAATTGTACAGATCGGTGTTGAATGTAATGTTAAGAATTATCATGTGATCAATTTATATGTGCCTCATCAGACAGCATAGTCTAATATCTATTCTCACTAAGAACTGTCCTTAGGCGACTGATGGACTCCTCATAGAAAATCAATTAAACTGTCGAGCAAACCTAAGCCACATTGCTTTTACCAGGGTTAGACGGGGCTCATTTAAAAACACACTGCTCTGAAAGATTTTTCCTTCGTTTTGTTTCGATATAGTATGCGGAACGCAAATGAGTTTTCAATAACAGCATTCCAGTTTAAAGTACCTAACTGTTTTGTATCTATATGATGGCAACACTGGGAGTATTCAAAGCGGACTTTAGTGTAGCGGGGCTTGCCAGGTCGATAGCGTCACAGACACCATGAAATAAACATTTAATTACTTTTGGAGTTTGTAGCTACGTACTGCTGTGGCTAATAATAGACACAATATTCAATGAAGTTACGTAAAAGAATCCCAAGGGATTTATGATGTTAGACACACGTAAGAGAGCGTAATTCTATGAATGGTTGGATCGAGATCGAGACAGACGCGCTAGTTTGAATGTTAGCGAAAGAACTCTCTATTTAGTTGCGTCTACTTAATTTGTGGCGCATCGAAACGATCACCGGACGCAATGATGGTCGTAGAGATAAATTCACGTTTTAGGGGTTGATTGGATTGGTTGAACTTTTAATTTTTATGACTGCACGGTTGGCGTAGTGGTTTAAGCGGCCGCCTCGCCGCTTGACACTGCGCCGAGTGTTGTGGGTTCGATCCCCACACGAGGCAACACTTTGTGTAATTCACAAATTGTTGTTTAGAGTTTGGGTGTTCATTGTGTCCGTTATTTGTATGTTTGTAAAGTCCCCCGCGACACAGGATTTAGTCTTAATGCGGGAGATGTTTTTTTTAAAAAAAAAGCTAAAAAAAAAGAAAAATTATGATCGTCTGATGTATCACCACAGAGCATTACTAAAGGTTAAATATTTAAAAATACAGTTTAATTAAAATAATTACAAATTGGTAGTAGCCAGTCACATCATCGAATTTAAAAGCGAAGTGTGTGGAAACTGTGAAAAGCTGAGCCCACCATTCACGCTGCCCAACTGTTTACGTGCTACACATGCCGTTTTTATCAAATTTGACATTAATATCAAGCAGATACGCTTCTATAAAAGTTTATGAGTTCAATTATCTATTTAGAGAGTGAGTCAAGGTTCTTGCTTTGCAGTCGGGCGGTCGGACGCATCGCTTTGCTCTTACAAGATTTTATAAATAAACAAGCTTCCCTGTTTACCATCTAGTCGGCTGTTATAGAGAGACTATTCGAAATCTGTTGTTTTTCGTGTAGATGGCATGTTTTGTTGACTGTTTTTCTTTTATGACATCATCATCGTTATCATAGCGTCCGGGCTGATGAAGGGCAGTTGCTCAAGAGTACTCAATACATTTGCGACTTTCGCGGCCTTGTCTATCGTTAAAGTATTTCTCTTTCTTGCCATCAACCAAGCAATTTACGTAGGCACCTATTTCACATTATTAACGACGTCGACTGTACACTACTGTGGGTTTTAGGAGGTTTAACAGTGTATCTGCTATCTTGTGTAAATCATCAATGAAGTGGTTCTACTCAAGCCAATATAGGTACATGCGTTAGAATTATAGAGCTAATTAGGTATAAGATCTTTTATGACGTAATTGCTGAAGAAACTAGCCAATAGTATCGACTATTGTATTGTAGCTAAATGGCTGGAGTTAAAATTATGTTTTGGATCGAAAAATTTTAATATGTGGTCTGGGTACGGCTTCATTGCCTTTCGCGTTTTATGTAGGAACTCAATGACAGTACTCACAGATACAATATTATATACGTAGTTTAGGGTAGTTATGTCTATATAGCTTCCTGTATACCGACGAGTGGACATTTTGTTTTAAAACAGTCCTGCGCCGAAATTTCCCGCCGTAACGTTCTGAAATAAACCGTAGTAATTATTTACAGACGTCACACAGATTCCAGCTGATCTGGGATCTTTGACTTGTGACGTAACGGGGTTATCGCACTCAAGTTCGGTGTTTTGGCCACGTTGTTTTTATTTATGTACTCGTAGGTGGTTGATAAACGTTATCGTGAAATAACAATTGATTTACCAATAAATTTTGGTATGTTTTTTCCTCTCGAATATTATATTAATAATATCACCAGCAACATTCGAGAGCTGAGCTTAGTTACATATTGTTTACCTCAGTTTAATCAGCACCGTTTTGGAAGACGTAACATCATATTTTCATCTGGGTGATATCAGCAAAGTAAAACGGTTCCGAGGTGTAATAAAGAAACTAGAAATCCTACTTAGTTTATATAATTATTTGATATGATACTGGTGATTAAAGTAAAACAAACCAAGAAAACATAAATGCTACGATCTTATGTGGGTTGCGAGCGAATATTGAGTGGGTGCCGAAATGTAAGGCACAGACTGAACGAAGTTCTCCTCCCCTTTACGACTTTATCCTCCCATTTATGTCCCCTTTTTTCTTAAAAAAAACAGTTAGGAAGTGGGTCGCAAGATTGGAATTTTTGTTTGATGTGTCGGAGGTCAGACAGCTTTGGGAACCTCGGATCTAGAGTTACTTCTGTTATTGACTTACGACCATTTTCAATATTCGATCCATACATTTTATGCGTATTTGGAGATCCATATTTCATTATTGCGTATATCTATAAGTCTTAATTCCTGCCAACTCTTGTTTCTTCAGAGTTCTACGAGACTGTTGTGGTATTGGCATAGATACAAATCTATGTCAATTCATATTTTTACTGTGTTTTTGTTTATTTGAGTTTTTACATTTATTTTAATATGATACGTTTTATATAAATACGATTCACTGGTACGTTATGGTTAGTATAGAGAAGACAGTAATATAGGTATTTACTTATATTTTTTTAAGTAATAATATGTATTTAAATATACATGGTCAGCCAGGATCAACGGTAACGTACTCTCCGAGGAGATAATTACAATTAAATCGAATGCAATGGCTTACATGACGCTTTTGTGCATGACATAATGGGTACTATGAAAATAATCAGTAGGTACTTATTACATAGGTACCATGAATAACGTCTTTAATGTCACCGTTCTGTTCTAATAGATTTATTGTTCAGTGGTTACAGTAACTGTCACAGTACAATGCACCATTCAAAATGTATTTAATTTACGTAGCGATAATTTTTCATTTAGTTGTTTCTCATGTAAAGTCATTGATCATCAACGTACTGTTTTGATAAAGTTAGTCCTTCTTCAAGTACCCTTGAAATTATTTATACCTACACTTTATTCATCGTATTATTGTGAAAAACAAAAGGTGCATCTTACATAACAAGTATACTGTTATAAGATGGTGTTTTGTCATTATGTTTTAGTTATTATGATCAGTATTGAAATGACTAGATACAAACAGGTGACAAGTAAACAAACAAATGTGGTATTCAACTGCCTTGGGACAAATACGAGTTTAAACACCTCACGATCACCTCAACTGGCTTTGTCTCAACTCTCAGCTGTTTATGTTAGGAGTAATACCGGGTGTCACCTCTATAATAAAATCAACAAATTTTGTAACATCTATCCAATGACTAGGTATCAGTGTAAAAATAAAGTTAGCTACTGCCATCCTATGACGACTTGGAAAGTTTATTAAAAATAAGTATCTTATAGGTATAAATGTATAAAGATATAGATATATCTTTGTATTTTAAAAGCGTCCTATATGCATATATTATTAAAAAAAGTTATTTTTAGTTCCCTATAACTATAATGTATTTTATACACATTTATCTTTTTCCTCTGTATTCAGGGATATATATCTATGTATACTTTTTTAAATATTTGCACGAGCACACAACTACAGCACACACACACACACACACACACACACACACACACACACACACACACACACACACACACACACACACACACACACACACACACACACACACAAACTCACGCACGTATTCAGACCGCACAATATAGCATAATTATTTAGAAATCCAAACATACACTGATTGTATCTTTTATAAAAATGAATAAATGTACCAGAACTCTGGTACCCATAACACAAGTTCAATCTTAGCTTGGGTACCAGTTGGCAACAAAAGAATGTAAACTTTTAACTTTAACATAATTATGTTTGTACCAACAATGTGTTTTTTCGAAGTTTTGTATTCTTGTGTGTATTTAAATAAATTATTAAATAAAGAGCCGAGTAGAGCCGTTCCGAGTGACTGGTTGATGAGCCGTTAAAACCGGAGTATATTCAGTAATAAATTAAAGTTAATCAGTAAAGTCTAGCCACTCTTGGAGTTGGGCTAGTCGGCCACTATTCGGCAAACAGCGTCGTCTATCCGGTTTCTTGCTTTGTACCCCTTACTAAAATGTTCATAAATAAAAATAAAGTCCTTGATTGATATAATGAATGTTTTATTTAGAATCAATCCTACTCATTTTGAAATGTAGAGCAACCTTTACTTTGTCAATTTTATTCTCTAAAAGTGATTTTTAACAGTAAATTGAGATGACTAAACCCATAGTAAGGCATAGCTCTATTTAAATTGATATAATGAATATACTTATATAATTACTAAACATAGTCTACCTATGTAGTATGCTGTTATATGTCTGTACCTAAACAATTATGCAATTAGTACCTTAAGCAATCTAGAATCCTGTTGTTTGATATTGCTACTTATACACGATATTATTACATGGCATTATTATCAATGTTATTCAATAAAAAATAGTTAATAGATTTTATATACATCATACACGTTTAAACAAACGTGCATGATGGTGCAAGGTACAAGCCAATCGAAACGTCGAAAAACAGAGGTATTGCAACCTGAAATTCTACTAGAGGTATTTGTTTTTTTACCTTAAATATTTACGCAGCTAAGATAGCCATAGGCAGCGAAAGCCCAGTAGGCAGCGATAACCCAGTGGAGATACCAACAGACTGCTATGCAGAGTGTATCGGGTTCGATTCCACGGCGCGCACCGATAACTTTTCGGAGTTATGTGCGTGTTGAATTGTTAATTATCGCTTGCCACGTGCCTCGGAGAGCACGGTCCCGGTTGTCTTAAAGATCTTTGACAGTCTTTATAGCAGTCAGTACCTTCTAAATAAACTGACACTAGTCTAAACCATGGAATATCGCTATCCCTTCGGGTTGCGGAGGTCAGACAGGCAGTCGCTCTGTGGAAAAGCTAATATTTAGCCAAATCTAGTTAGACTAGTAAGCAGACCCCAGGATGAAACTGGGATAACGCTAGGAGGATGATGATGATGATTTACGCGGCTAAGACCCGTTAGATAAACTTGTATATTAAGTGGGTACTTAGTCTACGATTCGTAGCAAATGTAGCTCAATCGTTACGAACAGTCCCGTGATCACTCATGTGATCTCTCGTCATACATTGCTTTATGGACATTGCCTTATGTATTAACCAAGGAATATTTGTTAACTGAAATGATGATTTAGAACACTTATAAGTCCATATAATGCCCATATTGTAAAAACTATTATTAAAGCAAACAATTTATTTTAACACTGTCTGTCTCTCCTTTCCGATTTTTAAAGAGGGCCTTAATAATTTACTGACTGATTTAGATAAGCGAAAGGCTTTAGTAATTATCGAAACTCCTAAACTATTCAACTGCTATAATTTGGTATAGTATTTATTTCACGCAAGCGATAACAGATGGGGGTAGAGTCACCGCCGCCGTAGATAGTAAATATTTGAGTTTATGCATGGTTCGGGCAACGTGACTAACTGGGCCGTATGAATAAGGGCCCAGTTTTATGAATAGTTCCCAAGAGCATCGGGCTATTTGATAAATTTTAGTATTTTAATTACTTAGACCGGTCCATATTATAATGCCCGACAGCCCGTGGTCCATTTAAAAAATCAACGTAAGCCCGTAAGGTTATGAGAGACTGTAACTCAAGTAAGTAGGTTATGTTAAGGTCTCTTGTGACCCTTAATCCAAAAATAGTAGCTCTGCTAAGCAGGGCTCCGTCAACTTAGTGTTTTTTTACCATTAAGATTTACCAGTAGGTAAATCCTAAGATTTACAAAAACACTAAGTTGACGGAGCCCTGCTTCGCAGGGCTCCTATTTTTGGATTAATTGTCACAAGAGAACCTAACATAAGCTACTTACTTGAGTTACAATCTCACATAACCTTACGGGCTTACGTTGATTTTTTACCTAACCTTCATTTCATTTGTTTTATTATTTTGCCCAAAACGTATTTTACCTTATTCATACTGACCGGGAAAAGTGATAGGTACGCAATTTTAATCAAATTGCCCATGTGACATGGGCATTATGTATACAGGCCGGTCACTATTCATAGGGACCAGACTTCTCAAGTTGCCCGTAACATACATAAAGAAAACGCATGTATATAAAATTGTTGTATAAGTAGATTTAAGTCCCACTTTAAACAAAAATATGTGATATACATGTAGGCCTACATTAGAACACGCAGGTGAGGAACGATTTATTTCAGCGATCTTACAGTAGTTACGTTGTTTGCGAGACACTGCGATACCCATCCTATGCTATATTTGTCTTGATGAAAAGCTGCGCTGGAAAAGATGAAACACGTTACGCTGAGGTCAAAACTTAAAATAATGTTTGATGGCAAAAGTGGTTAAGGAGTCAGTCAAAAACCACTTAGATACCTACTGATAATGATAATGATTAGGTAATTGTATAAATCTACATTTAATTATAATAACTTAGATTGTAGTTATGCATTAAAATTGTCCGCATCTCTCTGCAGATTATATTAAAGTATTTCAATCCAAAATTCATTCATCGCTTTCTCTGTTTACCAATTAGGTAGGTACAACAAAATGTTATAACATTTATATGGTATAATATAATAAATCATCTTTACATTCCCAATGAGGATCAATTCTTACCCAAATTTAAAAAAACCTTCTTTTTCGTATAAGTTTATAACTTCTTAAAATATGAGAGTTGAGTAAATTGTTATTAAATGACCAAACAACCTTGTTTTGAAAGACCGTGACATTGAAACGATCGAAAGTGATTCTTAATTACGTTCTTTAGAATGTACGACAAAAATATATCGTCATTTTTATTATTCCTAGAAACGTTGTTTTTCATTTTAGTTAAACACTTAAATAAAAATATCTAGTACTGATTGGAAATCTGCTTACAAGTTTGAAATCATAGACATTTACGACCTTTGCCTTTACCTAGTCTACGAATGTCTCTACTTGCCAAAACAATTATATTGAAACAAGCCGTTGCCTGCGGCTTTGCCCACCTTAAAATTTCAACTTTTACTTTACATCCTTAGGGGTGGAATTTTTAAAACCTTTCTAAATAGGTGCCTAGGTCATAGAAGGAACCCAGCGCCCAATTTTCATGTTTATAGCTTCAGTACTTTTGCCTCTGCGAAGAATATACGAGGTATTTTCATTGTTACTACTAGCTGACCCAGCAAATATTTTTCTGTCATATATACCTATTTAAATTAAGAAGAAAATTTGTCCAAAAAGAAATTCTGGAGAGCCACCCTTGTCATCTAGATTCTAGGGGTATTATAATAGCCCACGTGCTGTTCTCAGAGCTAAACAATATAAAAAAAACGTTTCAGAGGATTTTGATAGCAAACACTGTGACATCAGTGTTTTAAATAAATGAGCAACTCCGTTGCTAAGCACCTTTATGAAGTGGTGGCGTGCAAGCACCAATATTTGCTCATAAATAGTGTACGTTTTAAGTCAGTAAGGCGTGTCCTTTGACATTTGTGCGAACCACTAGTTAATAAATAATAATAATGATTTGACTGCTGCTACGAATGATGCAATAAAGAATACTACCTTGACAGATGTTGTGGATTCGATCCGTACACGGGACAAACATGTCTTTAGTCCACAATATTAATCAAACACCGCTTGTATTTGAAATTGTTAACTATCGCTTACCCCGTAAATAGTCATCAATCGCGGCTATCACGAAGATCTCAGACATGCGTTACTAGGATCAGTATCCATAAATATACCGACACTGATCTAAGCAGTCGAATTCTAAAAAGTCTCTATGAATCCTGTTAGCTGTATTAATATTTTGCTATCTATTAGAAATTCGATACCTACTGTTACCTGCTTCAGCTCCAAAGAGCATCGTGAGCAACGTGAGATCAATCACAATTTAGTAGTTAAATGTCTCGTCGTAAATCTTTATTCATGCTGACGCCAACGCCAATTTCCCTGAATATTCTAAAGCATAATTAAGTTTATAATAAACTGTATGGAGTAGGTAATGAACCAGTTAAAGTTCCGCCAAATAATGGTTAGATTATAAAGTAGAACTATACTTTGTGTGACGGTGGGACCGATTTTCCTATCACCATTCAAAGTTGAGTTAATCCCGAAGTTGAGTTTGGAACCAGGCGCTTGAGTATGTTAGATACCCGATAGAGGTTCGGCCACTGAAAACCGCCGTGGTACATAAAAACACATTGTGGTATGGCATGTGCAATCTTGCCGATGTTTGTTTTTGTTTTTCGTGTGAGTGTGTGGCCAACTCTGGTGTCGGAGTTTTCAGACCGCCCGAAGGCCTCCGACATGGCCTAACGATCCTTGTACTCAGACAAGAACCGGGACCGACAGCTTTACGTGCCCTCCGAAGCACGGTAGCGCTCAGATGAAAATGCCACACACGGTCACCCATCCAAGTGGTGACCTGTGCAAGCGTTGCTTAACTTTGCCGATCTGTTACGAACCGCAAGCCAAGTCTCGCTATGAGCGCTACAATTTGCTGATAAGAAACTAGGACCCTGGCTGCAAACGAGAGCTATCTTAGATCGCAAACGAGAAAGAGCTGAAGACGATGACGGTGTTCTAAGTGTCACAGCAAACTATTTTCTTGAATTGATATTTTTCAAGTGATTTATGTTCTGTGTTCTGTTTTGTTCTAGGTAAGTGACGTTGGACTTGATAGATCCCGTGAAGTGACTTGTGAGACTAATGTTATGGCTGCCTCGCCGCAATTCTACGTCTGCCGACTAGGTACGTTCAAAAAATCTAATAAATATCATAACGTGAAAAACTAATTTATACCTTTAAAAAACTCTTTGTAAAAATACGTTCTAGTTCGTGTCTAGCCACGCCAAATTTGGGGTACGTAGTTGCCTTTTTAAGCTAGGGACAAATTATAATAGACGATTATTGTTATAATTTTGGTGATGGATCCTTTAATAGAAAAAATTGTTTCAGCGAACTCTTCATGAATTGAAATATGAGAAAAAAGGGAAGGATGTACCTTATCGTCGCCCCTCTTTAAAGTATAGTAATATAGTTTAATAATTATCAAAATACGCGAAGGCTTGTTCAATTTCTGCTCTATGGTAGCGACGAACAGGCAAACATAGCAAAAAAATAAAGGTGCCCTGTAGTTTCTACGGAACCCTTTCAAAAGCTGATAATCTAAAATCTATATAAGGAAAATTTTAAAGTCAAGTTTTGAATGTCGCTATATCTGATTTTAAAGGTCGGTCCACAACTGAGAAGAGAAAATCAAGAAGTTCATTTCCTCTTTTAATCGCCATTTGTTTGGCAATTATCTTTTCTCAAACATAAGACCGCCGCGCCGCGCAGTCTCAATCTAGAGAACGTCTTTAAATTGTGTCAAGTGATGATAATGATGAATGAAGTACTCCCTCCGTGTTACAGGGAATCAATGTAATTATGTTGGTTTTCTCATAAAATGATGGCACAATTTACCCCATCCGCCATCTCCTACGCATTTCCCCTTAATAATGTCACGTGGGGTTGAATAATGACTGGGAAGAGTTTTGATAGAAGGTATTAATGAATACAATGCTCTTTTAGCTAGATGAAATGGTATATATTATTATGTGGTATATTCTTGTACGGATAATTAAGATGGAAATCCGTTGATAGAATTAACTGACAGATAAAGTATTATTTTTATGGCAGATTAGCTATTAAAGTTGCTAGAGATTAATGTTCTGGGTCTTGGCTAATCATTATTATCAATACTAAGACGATCATACATAGAAGTGTCACAATTTCATCCTGCATACCTACTTATCTACTACTCTACCCTTTTTTTAATCGATTGAAATGACAGTAGACTCTAACCAAATAATATAAAGATGCTAATCTTCACATTAGTAATATTTGGCTGAATAAGCGTCAAACTCGATGATGTCAACGAACGTTTTAAGACCAGCCTTCGAACATATATGTTTATGTTTGCTAAAATATTTTATTTAATCTAATCACTTAGCTTTAGCTCGCGGAAGCAAAACTTGATTTGTGTAAATTCTTGTGGTTGTTTTTTGTTGACGCCATTGTGGGTCGCGTGACATTAAATACTGTATTGGTCGCAAATATGATACCTATGCGTCATTTTGATATTTGTATTGTCTAGTCATGGTTAACAGACACAAGCTTCTCCAGCGCTGGAGCAGTAGGAGAGACACGTTTTAAGACCCCACAGCCAAACAAAATCCAACCAAAATGAACAGCTGTCTCACATGAATTATTTCGGGTTACTAATAGTAATCATGTAACACAAAAAACAAAAATCGACTAATATTTGTCGGGTCCGGAAAAGTACGAAGCAAATGTTTACTATGATGACGCATATAATCGTAGTACTTATTTAATTTACGAAAAGCGATTATTATTTTATTTTGTCTCACGTTGCGAAGACGTTACATTTTAAAACTAAAGTACATTTTAGTGTTACTTAACCGAAGGATGCCATAGGACATTAAGCCTCGTTCACTCGTCTATCAGCCAACAGAGTCTCATGAACCGGTAAAGGTAAGAAAGACAATAATAATATATTCCATACTTGATTAAAATTTGGTTCATAAATCTGCTCATGGGCCTATACCCTGTCTGCTGAAATGTATTCGAAACGTCAGGGGAATTGTAAAATAAAAATTAAAAACCTTGCACTATCAAAACAAAATTAAAATAAATGTCATAAATTCCATACGAACTAGTAAATTTAAATTGGTATCATATAATTTCATTATTTTTATTTCTAGAGGGTCTACTTTTAAAATAAAAACGATAAAGAACCTTATTTCGATGCTTCAAGGAATAAGTGATAATATTAATATGAATTTATGTGAGGTTTTAAGTAACTTCGGTTTTAATTACATCAAATATTTTCGGGTATAAAGGTCACTTCCATTTCGCGAATATTTTTAGCACGCAAATTAAAATTTAACCGATCAGCCGAAAAATGTCATTCGACCTTTTGGCAGTAGCATTTATACAAGGTGACATGTAGGTATTTATAGACCAGACTGGTATGTTTCCCAGGATTGGATCAAACCGGCGACATTTTAGCATCATAATGATATATTCAAAATTAACAATTAAAAGGTAAGGTCTACAGTGCGGCAGATATTATATACCGATATACCAACCATGAGTAAAATTATGTTTCTAAAATAATAAAAGACATAAAAGTGCCAAATAACGAATTATTGCAATTTGATTAATATTACTTACTACTACTAGTCTTGCCTTGACGAAATTTTCCAGCTAGTGATTAATGTGTGCAAAATGTGAGTAAATATAAATATAACTAGCTTTTGCCCGCGGCTTCGCTCGCGTAAATTTGGGGTTCTCTAGTTATAGTATGTCATCTATGATCGCGGTGACACAAATCTCCTTTATTGGGCGGATACTACTATAATTGTCGTTTTAAATGTTTAAGAAATATAACTGCAAAAAGTATTTACACATACAAACTTAGTAGGTACTAAGACTTAGTAGTACGTTAGTACTATTAATTATTCTGTGGTAGTACTCAAAATGTTATCCGGTATCAGTGACGTTTCGCTAGAGATGCCATTATGGCGCCTGTGATTTGAGAACCATGAGAATTTAACAAAATACTCGACAATCCGAATTTTGCGGATATATGTTGTCGACTCGAAATCTTTATTTTTATTGTTTTATTATTCAGGTAAGGTTTCGATGTACTCCTTGACAAAATTATTAATATAAGATTTGACACTGCGATAGCAGCGCAGTCCGTCGGTTCCAATGTGAAACATTCCAAAATCCACAACTACTTACAAAAAAAAATTAAGTAAAAAACATTTTCCAGTGGACTAAATTGTGAATCTAAACCATTATCAAGTCCCCTTGAACACACACAACAAATTTCATCAAGATCGGTCCAGTCGTTTGGGAAGAGTTCAGTGACATACACACGCACACAAGAAATATATTATATATTAAGATATATGAAAACATGTAAATAGAATGTCAGTTGTTGTTAAGATGGTTTGGGCACATGGAGAGGATGGATGACGATAGACTGACAAAGAAGATATATAAGGCAAGTGTGAATGGAACAGGACAAAGGGGAAGACCTAGGCGGACGTTCTCTGACCAGATTGGAGACATCCTGAAAAAAGGACAAGTCAGAAGTACCCTTAACAGAAGAGCATGCATGAGAAACTTGATGGGAGTGAGTGAAGCAAGTGAGGTATGTCAGGATCGTTGCAAATGGCGTTCCGTAGTCTCTGCCTACCCCTCCGGGAAACAGGCGCGAGTCTATGTATATATGTATGTAGAATGTCAGTTCATAATGGATTTTTAGACAAACACAGATACAGACAAAATAAAGAAAGAAAAGGAGTGGTCGCAGAAAGTGCGTTTATTGTGCTGGATAATCCACTTAGGCAAAGGAGAAGGAAAAGCCTGTAAATATTGTGTGATATCGCGAACCAAACTCTACCTACTAAGCGACAACATTTGTCACATAGCAGGTAAGTAACTCGACTTCTGAAATGCTACGACTCGTCGAAAAGTGCTTGATACGGCAGCCGAAATCATTGCCTGTATTATCTTATTAATGACAATCTGTGGTACGCTCTACCATTTCATGAAATAATTACCTATCTACGTAGTAAAGTCGTGTCGTCCGTCAATGATGTCACATTAGTCGTTCGCCTAGAACTGTACGGAGTTATGCGGGCGTGAGGCGCTATTTAGTTCGCAGTAATGGATTTTGCCTATCTATTTTCAATATCAATATTTGCGTAGCACGCAATAGCTGACAATTACCTATGATGTCACGTAGACACCATTTTCTTCTTTTGTTGTATAATTAAACAATGTTATAGATTGGCAAGTCCATGTTAGTACTAAACAATAAAATTTCAATATCCAAAATTTTTTAATTGGCATGTACCTACAGTAACAAAAGAGTTACAAAACCAGTTTGACGCCTGTTTATTTTTGGAACGAATATTTTAAGATAAATACTTAATTTAAAGGCGAGTGTTCTTAACTCAACGGTAGTGTTTAAATTTAAGACTTAATTTTGGCTGTCGAAGTGCCAAATAATAATAATAATATATAATATTCTACCACATTCACACAACACCATCTAGTCCCAAACTAAGCAGAGCTTGTACTATGGGTACTAGATAATGGATAAACATACATAATATACTTTTTTGTAAATACATACATATTATACATAGAAACACCCAGACCAAGACAAACATCCATGTTCACGCACGCAAAAAATGAAATGACTCAATTAATCAGTCATCCCATCTTTTGAATCCTTTTGGAGATGTATTTCGACTCTCCCATATCCTGTCAGAAAATTCATTCCGTTTAAATTCGTGACACGTTCATTATTTAATATAATCTTCATAAAATAACATTGGTCTGCGGCAGTTTAACTTAATTAATTTGTTATCTGAAATGAAACTGTTGTTAAAGATTTACTCGGTGTATTTTGGTTCAACAACATATAATAATATTTGAATTTAATTTATTAAATATAATTAAGCAATATTAATTTGTTCAAATTCTACATTTGTTTTCGAAAATATTTAAGCCATTTCGTTGACCACCAGTTTATGGCAAAATCATTTCAAATATCTATTGTGTATTCTGAGTATCGATTTTTAGCTGGAGCACTATTAGTTGCTACAGGTTTGATTAATTATCTGAGATATATAACTATCTACAATTTATGCTGATTCCGAGATTAATTTTTCATGGCAAATAAAAATAATCACACCTTTGCCGAAGTCTTATAATCTATTGGAATCCTCTCATTTTCATCAAAGTGGCCTTAAAGAAGGATTTCCACTGGACTTAATATTATGGATGTTTCCAAGATATTTGAATTCCTTTAAAAGATGATTTAAAGTAACTCAACATCAACCTATTTGTACCAAATAAGTAAAAATAAGTTAGCCAACTGAATGCAACATTTCAAAAGAAAGAACATGAAGCAAATAATGGTCAATCCTTTATATTGTCAGTGTAAATGAACGTCGGTCGTCACTCGTCAGGTGTGCAACAGTGCAGTTAACTAGGTATGAAATAGCCGATGTCAAAGCTGTACTGGACGCGGTGTGGCGAATCGTTCGTCCTCGAGCCAAGTGATATAATACCTACTTGCATGCACTTACGTAACAATGCCCACTAACATTGATATTTAATTGCCAATAGAATAATCTTAACATGGTTGATAAGACGAATAGCATATTCTGATTTTTGAAGCTATGTTGTTTAGTTACTTTTGTAATAAATTAAACGATTGCGCAACCGATCCACCTGTTACGCATTTTTTCATTTATTTCAGAACTAATTTAGAAACTAAGTGGCATTCTGACCAGCACTTGAGGAGCCGATATAGATGGAGGCCTAATCTCTCTCTCGGTCCGCTGGCTCCGGTTTCCTGTACTGTCCCTTTTCGTGTCTGCTTTTAGCTCAACAGGAATGCTTCTGAACGGTTTTACTAATCCGTGCCACGAGAACATTGAATTTTTTGTAAACAAAGAATTTCGACTAAGTAACGTAGCGACCGTTCTGTCAAAAACAAATAATGTCAAATCCAATGAGCGCAACGGTCTATAAATATGTGTCATTGCAAAGTAATATGTCAATTGATCGGGTTTTTATCGATATATGCGCTGCCAACAGCGTTTTGTGGTACTGGTACATGTCAGACGCCTGGAACGTCAACATTGCGTTAAACTTAATCCATTGAAATTTTAAATTGTTAGGCATTTATTAGAGGAAAAAATATTTTTTTTGGATGTCAAGAATATTTTTTGATGTCGCAACGCTTGTCCTGCGGCCGGCATCTTTGGAAAGCGGGTGCACAATTGCAGATGGCAAACTATAAGTCGCACAGAAGATTCTTTACACCTAATAAAAATAAATAGCTTCTTCTGACGAAGGTAACCCCAAATGTTATTTTACCGTAACTTTTTAATGGATTTTGTTTAAGTTTAGTCTGGCGTTTTCATTCATACACAACGTAAAATCTCCATGCCTAGAAATTTTAAAGTAATGTAATAGCTAAGTGGTCTATAATATTATTCATTCGTGGCATTTTTTTTAATTTTAAGATTATTTAGCTATTTTATTGCCCTTGATAAAAAAATCAAGTCAATAATAGAGTAACATATTTTTACTCTATCATTGACATACATGGTTCTCTTTTATTGTCTTGCATCTACAGAATTTCCTACGGGTAAAAAACTACAAAACATTCATGAAAATATTGCCGGGAAATTCGACCACTCAAACACAAAATCAAATATGTTTATTTTTGTAAAAATAGAAAATATTTGGTCACGACAACAAGGCAAAGACAATCTTCTATATAAATAAAAATGAAACACCGAAATGTTTGAACGCGGATAACTTCCAAACGACTGCACCAAATTGGATAAATCTTTCTTTTTAAATGTGTTTGTTATTGTCAGGAGAAGGTTTATATAAAAAATAGTTAATATAAAAAATATATGGTGGTACGAAGTTCACTGGGTCAGCTAGTAAGATATAAATGAGAACACATAGTAACATAATTGAGCATTGAAAAAAGAACGACTGTTCAAAAAGTATAAAAGTGCACTAAAGCATAAAGTCTCAAACACAACTGTTTGAAACAAAGGTTGTGAAGCCCTGAATGTGTGTTTACAAAAAGTCTATCTTCTCGTGGCACCAACTATAGATATTTCATTTGTTATCCTTAGAAAGCCTGACCTTGCTTATAATTACGATCCAGGGTGACACCACTGAAGCATTCCCGAGAGAATGTTAAAATTTCCATAAACAATCCGCTTAAGCATCAGTATCGTGATTTTTATCAAGCGGACTAGCCTTAGTTTTTGACAATATTAAGTCAAGGCTTTTGCTGTTCAACCCATTGTGTACTAAAGCTATCGGATACCTCAGCATAATATCTGTCGTGATTGCTATTAATTTGCCATTTTATTACCTGTTGCGTGCTGAATATCTTTCTAGAAGTCTCATTGTTCAATATAGTTAATTAAAACTAGCAGCCATGAAATAACATATATATGATATTGCATGAATGATAATCTTCTGTATATATAAAATCCTTGCGTTACTGACTGACTGACAGACAAGCTACAGCCAAAACTATAAGGCGCAGGAAGCTGAAATTTGGCGTGTATGTTCCTTGCGGATCGTAGGGGTGCACTAAGAAGGGATATCCTGAAATTCCCACGGGATCAGGTAGAGACAGTTAAATAAAAAAAATGTGCGAGCGTAGCTACGGGCGTCCTCTAGTATTTTATAAAATTCTTTGAATATACTAAGTACCTAAAATATATATAGTATCGTTTTAAAATACTGAGTGTCCTAAGCTTTGAACAACTTGCTTACAAACATTACTTTTTTGTTTGATTTTTTTCGTGTATCTGGATTCCAGTGACTATTTCATGATATGATCGATCATTTTATGAAATTGGGAGACCTGCGATGCGCCTATGACAAAATTACTTCCCAGTATGATATGTCACATAAAAAATGCACTACCACAATTACCTTATCGCAAGGCACTTTTAAAATGCATACATTTTAGAATATAACACTTATAGGTTGCCCGCAGCTACGCCCACACTTTCTTTTTTGATTTATCTGTTTCTGCCCAATCCCGTGGGAATTTTGGGAAATCCCTTCTTAGTGCACCCCTATGGTTCTAAAGAAACATACCTACATGTCAAGTTTTCGCTACTTACGCCTCATAGATTTGTCTGCAACTTGTCTGTCAGCCAGTAACGCAAGAATTTTATGTATACAATACTCGTAATTAGAATCATCACGAATGCTGGAAATAATATTCAAGAATTATAAACATAACAATATCTGATTTTAAACACAGTACCTATTGCCTTTTGTCGCATTAAATGGTCTCTGTGTCGTGTTTGGTTCAGTAATAATGAAGATTCCTCACTAATATTGAAACAGCTGGTCAGACATGTATGTATGGCACTAGCTTTTATTTATTTGTCACAACAGCTGTAAAACATATTTTTTTGCAAGTGTTTCTCCGCATCGATGTCATTGTGGAGAAGACGTCGATAGCCTCGGACACCATGGGCTATCCTGCAGCAGAAGCGCTGCTATAATTCCTCGTCATGCTCACCTAAATAACATAATCCGTCGTGCTCTTGTCGCGTCTGGTGTACCAGCTGTACTTGAACCAAATGGTTTGGTACGCGACGACAGGAAGAGACCTGACGGTATGTCATTGTTGCCATGGAAAATGGGTTGGCCTTTGGTGTGGTACGCAAGCTGCGTAGACATCCTCGCGCCATCCCATGTTCCAAGCTCGGGAGGCCATGCTGGCGCTGCTGCTGCATCTGCGGAAACCCTCAAACGGCGCAAATACAGTAATCTAGTAGCTAATTACGTATTTGAGCCGTTTGGGGTGGAAACGTTAGGCTCATGGGGTCCGAGTGCTCGTTCTTTATACCGAGAAATATCTAAACGGTTAGTCGACGTCTCACGTGACCAGAAGGCTGGTTTATTATTTGCTCAAAGAATCAGCATTGCCATCCAACGTGGCAATGCTGCCAGACTTCTGGGCACGTTACCCGATGATATTGATGCGGAGGCATTTTACGACGCCTAAACTCACCTGTGCATATATATTTTCACTTTTTATGTTTAGATTTATGTACATATATATTCTTAGAAATTATGATTATTTAAGATAGTAATGTATATGTATAGTTATAATTAATCATCTGTAATGTTATTATGAAAATTACTTTTAATAAATTAATTCATATACAGAAAATCCTTTTTTTGTAAGAAGCTCTTGAGCCAACTGTGTAATCATGGCGCTGATAGTAGGTCATTAATATTTCAGCCCTGTTTCAGTGCTGGGCACGGGCCACTTCTCATTATGACAGGAGTTAGGCCATAGTCCACAACGCTGGCCTAGTGCAGATTTCACATGCCTTTCCAGAACATTATGGAGAACTTTTATACATGCAGGTTACCTCACGATGTTTTTCTTGTTGACGAAAAGTCGGTAACGCATTCTGCGGCTTTGAAACCCAGATCCCTAGGTTGTAATCTGTTGTTATAGGTAATGTAGGTTATCACTGCCCTTAGTAATTTTTTTTTTACTATCGTAAGGATTGAAAACCAAGCCACTCTACAAATAGCATAAAAAGTCACATTCATAGCATTTCAATAATTTATATTTATAATGTCTATAAAGAATGACCATAGGAAATCGAAATTAGTTTTTGCAATAGGCTGCTGAACATTAATAATTCTATACAACATTGCGATAGTTGATATTTGAGTAATGCGGTAGATATGCTGATGAATAAAATATCTGCATTGTTAACGACGAAATTTCAAGAGCCTACGATATCCTCGGGTCATTGGCAACTTGACGATATATAAGCTCATTGCGATTATTTATGGAGTTTGGTTTGCAACATAAAATCACGTTTTCCCCAAAAAAACGAAGGCCTTCCTTCCTCACCCTCGGTGTTCACTTTGTACTACAGAGTGAACGCCGAGCGCATTGGTTCGAGGAACACGCGCGTCCAATGCATGAAACAACTTACCCCAGACTTCACGAGAGTCTACACCCACTGTATTTGATGGTGACTGTTGCTAAATTGGGTTAGACAGGTGCTCCAGTAGCGTGAATAAGAATGGAACTAGACCCCAACTAAAGTAATCCTGAGACAGTTGGTACGAACCACTTTACCCTCCAAGGCGCTGCTGAGATATCGAAATCGGACAACATTGTTCGATCCGAGTCAAATACGAGACATGATCATCAAAGTCGAAAGTCATGCATATAACCTTCATACTGGCAAGAAAGTTCACGACCATAATTATATGTTGCAAGTCGTAGACAATCCCGGCGCGCGGCGGTAGTGATAACGCTACGATTATTGTGGAATGTGAGAACTGTGTTTTACGAACACGATAAGAGAACTGACCTCCGTACTGGACTCATGTCCAATGTGTTACCATAAGAGATAAGGTTTATAATTTTTTGCTTTATAAGTACATAAATACGAACGGATAGAACGCACGGTTTCTCTCGTGGGGTATATGGTTTTCGCAATTAAATAGGAGTCGCCGCAAGGAATTAAATTGAAGTATGTACCCCATGCCCTTTCTTGTTAGTCAAGCATTACGTCACGAGATAGGGAGCTTCGCATTATTTTTATTGCTTTGAATTATGCATATTATGTACATATTTTAGCTGTGTATGTACACATAAAAACTGTACGGTGTATACATATAAAAGTGACGGACGTAGTAAATCTTCCAGCGGATCCAAAACAAAGTAATGTAAACAAACATAATATGCAAACGATTTTATTCTTAATAAATGTATGACACACTATCATGAGCGGTCGATTGACTGACCATGGCCCCTCTTTGTGTGTCTTTATTTTCTTCAAGAGTCAACGACATCTTGTCAGTTTGCTGAATATACATCTTTTATAGATATTTTACAATCTTTTTGTTTTCCTGCAATATTTTACGATTTGTCTTGGCATATGGAAAGAATGTTCTAGATACTTGTGGTAGTAAAGAATATGGTGACTGATACAACTGGCATTAATTGACTATATTATAACAAAGGTGTCTAGCGAAATGTGCGTATATCTCATCAGACCTGACCTAATTTATACTATTAGGGATGTCTATATTATTAGGAAGAGCTGGATCGAAATTTTTGGTAGAGTAGAATAAAATAATCTATTTTAGTATAATGTGAAAGAGCGAGCGTTCCTTAGTATAATGTTCTTTACCAGTAGGGGATGCATGTGTCTGATTACTTGGGCTTATTTTAGATTGGGAGGGATTCTTCTTGATTCTCGTGACCTCATTTGCCATGAGAGGCCTCAGCACCTTAAACATAAAAAATATGCAATGTAAAGTTCGTTGTTTTTGACATGCATAATTGCATACTGGTGTCGAATCCATTATTTCAAAGACTTGTATTCCGACGCTATTATTTTAGCTTTTTTGAAAGCAACGTACGATTATATTCGCACCAGTTTTACTGAATAGTCTTTTGAATAAATACATCTTTGTTAAAGGGTGAAACAGGTATCACGAATTTAAGAACAGCATCATTGTCGTCCTAACGATATTTCGGTTGCATTCAAGGCGTTTCGTCTCGGAGCCCGAAGCCTGCATATATTATAAGCAAAATTGTCTGATAAAAAAGAGATCCTACATTTAAGATAATTATGCAACCGAAACAACATACGTGTATCTTCTTATACTTGTGCTGACGTGATTAATATATTATTTATAATTAGCCATTTTAAAGTAATCTAGGAAAAGTTAAGGAAGTCTCTCTGTTCAATGTTCAATTGGTCATGTTCGTCTTTTCAATTATTTATTTTGATCGTAACTAAGGAATAATCGCAAAAAACATTTCCAAAATTATACTAACATCTATGCTAGAGATAAATCCATGAGGATTAGCAACAAAGTACTTCAGCTATTTTGAGTTAAACATTTTTAATATTAGCAATCGGTAATATTGCCGATGGATTTCATTATTGACCTTAGCCAAATTACTTTCTAGATATGTATAAAAAATGCTGTGCTACATAACATCGGGGACTCACATTTTACGTCTCTGAAACGATAAGGAGTTCCTAATACATAACTGATACACTATCAATATTGGAACTGTTACACCGTCGTCAATTAATCACATCTCTAATCAGTTACCTATGTAGGTACTAAAGTCGCTCATGTTTATTGTTTTAATTACTACCTCTAACTATAAATAAAGATTATATTCTAGAGGACTGAATTAAGAAATATGATATATTTCACTGTCTATATTAAATCGACTGCCTCCGTGGTCCAGTGGATAGCGTATGCGGCTGCTGATCGGAGGTGCCGGGTTCGATTCCGGGGTCGGGCAAAATTGTTATTGGGTTTTTCCGAATTCTCAGTAGCAGCGCGGAGTCTGGTGATGTGCCCGGTAACGGCAATAGGCTCGCCCCCTATTACGTGGGACCTAAAAATTCATGTCGAAATGTGGGTGTAATATTACACCTCTGCCTACCCCTTCGGGGATACAGGCGAGAGTCTATAAAAAAAATATATATATATTATATCAATTCACTGATCATTAAAAGGGTATTAGTTGGCCACGTGAGGCAATTATACCTATTGCCGCGAGGACATCTGTTTTTTTATAGAATTAACTAAGCCTATTTTTATTAATGTTGTTTTGTTATTGATAAATACATTATAATATGATTTAAATTGGTTATTTTTTATGAATTCAAGAGATTCCTAATGTCTGGTGTGTTTTGTTTATGTGATTCTGTTCATAATAAAATTATGGTCAAAGGTACGATGTGCCCGTTTTTGGGTGGTTAGTACTGAGCAAAAAATATAATATACGAGTATCTACGTATTTAGTTCCTGTTAAAGCGGATTTTTTGATGCTACCTTGCAATATATA
This sequence comes from Euclidia mi, assembly GCA_944739405.2. Lineage (NCBI taxonomy): Eukaryota > Metazoa > Arthropoda > Insecta > Lepidoptera > Erebidae > Euclidia > Euclidia mi. Next base: position 39,359,250 of record OX123190.2, on the reverse strand, counting down.
CTGGTCTTAGAAATGAAACATCGCTATCCTTTGGGTTGCGGAGATCAGACGTCACTCGCTTTGTGTACCTATACCTACTTATGCTAATATTTTGTCTTGATAAGGCTAAATAAAACGGACCCGAGCTTCAATGTTTATTATTATTTATTGGATTTATTATATTATTGGATGGAACCGGATTAACGCTAAGACGATGATGACATATTAAATTAATACAAAATATTTTTACATGAAACAATTTGTAGACTTTTATTTGCATTTATTATTAGTCAATTATTAGATTTACCGGTCTTATTTAGACTAAGATTATGGCTTTATCACGACGAGATTTGTATCATCAACGAGGCAGTCGTTAAACGACGTACTGGTTGAGAATACTTCCCGATATCTATAAGAGGCGATTCGGCCTTCGAGTTCATACAACACACTTACGTAGGATTGTATGTATATTTTGCATATTCTTTAACTTGTTAATAAGTCACAGTATTGTTGTACTTCCATGTTGACACAATGTAGGCTGCGCGTATTACGTTATGTTTTTGCGTTTTGATTGAGTCATCCTCGCGGCAGTAAAAAATAATTATGTTGTGATAATTATATTATAAACGCTAGTCCTGCTCGCGGCTCCGTCCGCGTGAGTGACGGTTATCACGACAAAGGTAGCCTATATGCGATTTATATGTATAAGCTTTATTACTGTAGATTTTAATCACAATCCCCCTATCTTCCCGTGGGTGTCGTAAGAGGCGACTAAGGGATAACACAATGCAAATACCATCTTTGTGTAGAGACAGAAAACTCGACATCAAACCCTATACGACTGCCTCGTTGGTCTCGCGGCATAAATGTGCGCGTGGGATCGGGAGGTCCCGGGTTCGATTCCTGGGTCGGGCAGTGATATTGGGTTTTTCTGTCACGAAATTCTCAGTAGCCGCACGAAGTCTGGAAATGTGCCCGGTACGGCAATAGGCTCGCCCCTTATTACGTGGGACTAAAGTATATCTGGCGAAAAGTGGGTGTAGAAATACACCTCTACCTACCCCTTCGAGGATAAAAGGCGTGACGTTATGTATGTGTATGTATGTTAATCACAATCCCTCGAGCAGTTCTTTTGTGAAAGCGTAACAAAGTCCACCCATCCCACAAACTTTCGCTTTTTATTTATTATACATATTTGCTAGGATTTACAAGTCTTTATCGCGAAAGACTTTTTGATATTCAATATAAAAAATATACAAGTATTTTATTTATTTTACCTGTTTTGTCAGTTTTATTACGAGACACTGACTGGTCGCGGAAAAGGGTTTGAGCGGTGATCAACAAGAAAAGAATTAAATAAATCATTGTAATAATTCGATTTATATATTTTTGTTTTAAGTTGCATCCTTATTTTTACAACTTAACCTTTTTATGTAAATGTACTCAGTTAAAAAAAATAAGACTTTGTTTTATGCACGTACAAGATATTGATAGGTATAGGTATATTTAAGATGAATTAAGAGTATAAGTAATTAGAAACGTTTTTATTTTCAAATTATTTTATTTATTCAATAAATGATATTGATATTCTCGATCAATAAATTTTATTGATCGAGAATAAATGAATAAAATAATTCTTGTTCAATTCCACACAATCTATTTCTACACATTACTTACAACGTCCATAATATTTATCATCAAATTATTGGTACATTTATGAAAACAACAACATAATATAACTTCACGCCTTTTATCCCTGAAGGGGTAGGCAGAGGTTTATTACACACCCATTTATGAAAAGCAGGCAATTATTTCAATTTGTATAATGATTTCATTCAGGGGCAGTCATCGTTTGCGTCTACAGTTCTCTTCCCGCTTAACAAAACGAGAAGATAGACCATTGTAAAAAAACCTAACAAACAAAGTAAATTAAATTATTCAGTAATAATAATTACCTAATCCTCCATTTTATAATTACTTAAACAGGTACTTACATGCAGGAAGTCTTGAACTAGTGATAATGTGAATTGCCGTATCACATAATATGTTTTAATTTAATTACTATTATTAGAGACATTCGCAGTCATAAAGCGATATTTTACTCTATAGATATGACACGTATTGTACTTGAATTTTACTTCCTGCATACTTTAAATTGTTAAGCAGATGTACTTGTTTTGATGTTCGTTGCAGTGTTTTTTTTTTCATACAAATAAAGCAAAAAACTAATCATCATTTTAATGTAACTGTTATTCAGTAATAGAGCGGGTCTATCGTAACTTCGTAATGTAAAATCTTCTTAATTTTTCCTGTTACCAAAGTGTATGCCTACCTTCGCATATTCAAGAGAACGAGTTACCTAGTAGAGACGATCGCGATATGATCTACACTACAGTTTCAAAGTAGGTACAGATAACAGACCCGCCAACATCGATATACAGAGTGTAAAAAGAGAAAAACCCTTAACGAAAACTGAAATCCCATGTTGTACCAATCACTACGAACATTTTTTACTTCGGCACCATACCTGGGAAATTACTGGTTCAGGAGATATTGAGGCTCAAAGTTAGTATGGATTTTTTCTAATTACGCACATAATCAATGCATTTACCCCGCCAATATGTTCTCTAGCTGCCCTTTGACCCCATAGATAAGTAGGTATTTCGAGCATTGCACGCGCGCGCTTTTAATTGCGGTTTAAAAAATGTAAAAATTAAAAAAAAAAACGTTTCCCAGGTTTTATTTTTGGTTAGTATGACTTGGCATGCTGTCCACAACGAGTAGACTTCGGCTTGGTGATGGGTATTGTGACACCCTGTATATGTACCTACTAATCGTTAGAACATAATATATCAATGCCCGCCAAAAATATGAGCAGGACAGGATAGCATATTGCATATTATTATGGAAAATTTGCCACTCACGGTAACAAAACACGGCGTTCTATTAGATTCGTACTGTGCTCGTCTTCGTGAAAAGTACTTTTTGTAAAGTTGACATACTTGGAAATAGCTATTAGAGCAGGGACGTTCAGACCGGCAATAAGCAGGAAGTATTCTAATTCTACAGAACGAATTAAGCGAAAACGTGCTTCAATTATATGCTACGATTCTATGACAAAAAACACTGTCGAACATTTTCATCGACGCGATATGTTATGCAACAATTAATAAGCCTGTAATCGGAGATATTATAGCGAATAATCTATTGCTGCAATAAAATAAATAAACTAGATAGCATAGCAGCTAAATTTTTATATTTAAAAGTAAATGTAAGGGTCTTCCTTCGGCACACATTAAAGTTAAGACTTAATAATATTTACGGATACTCTATACTCCTATGTATCTGCCTTATTTTTACAAGATAACATTAAATTCTTAGTCATTTTACTGTACCTAATCCTAAAAAAATAACTTGGAGGTAGTCCAAATTGTAGGTCTCAAAGGTAAAGTTTGTTCACCGTGGTCGTTCTGATCAATCTCCGCATTTACTTGAAAACTTCTCGACTCTCGTTATTTACATACATACATATACTCACGCCTTTTTCCCGTCGGGGTAGGCAGAAACAACGGAACGCCACTTGCTTCTATGCTAACAAACCTCAATCTCATTATTTAATTAGCTTAATTACCTACCTAGTGCTAAGTATTTAATAGAAGTATAAATATACCTACTCAATTATCATCATTATCTGTATACCTATTTGTATTAATGTATAAATACATAAGGAACTAATCGTTATACAACATCTTCTGCGTGATATATTGAGTGACGCGCAATTAGCTTGACTATGACAAGGCTTTATAATAGCCATAAAATCCCTCACTGATTATCTTAAATGTGTATGTTTATCCTAGTAGGCAGCCATGTCGAGGATGATTTTTCTGCCTAGTTTGCCTAGTGGCTAGTTGCTAGTTGGTTACTGAGGCTACTAGCCTACTACTATTACTATGGAGTATTAGGTACGTGACGCCTAGATTATGTGAACAGATAGTAACTACTTGTCGAGCTGGTCCTTTCATACACTGCATTAAGACACTATTACTATCATTATTTTTGTTAAGCCCATTTTGTCTCATTGCAGGTTAGAGACACAGCTACTCTTTCCATTAATTTCTGGACAAAAGCTGGACTCCTTTGATAAGGACTTGTCCGTAAACAGGATTAAATAAGACCTAAATCTAAATTAAATAATCTAATGAACTATATTGCAGTTCGCTGGCCAAATGATTTCTAAATGAACATCACATAGTCCTCAATTCTTCTCGATTAGCCTGTCAATCAACGAAGTATGAATGCGGTAACATATTTCTTTGTGATAGGCAAACGTGCTATAGGAACTTAGTCTTGATGGCACTGACCTATGGAACTGCAAGGTGAACTAGAGATATTACAAACCTACTCAAACATGAGTGTCTATACAAACAGTAACAACCTTTCGCGTTTTTGAGTGTGCTCATGGTCTTTGTTTTCAATCATCATAAGGATCAATGAAAGTCCCAACTGTCAGACTTGAAAAGGTGTTAGTACTTACTTAAAATATTCTGACATCTGGTTTAATCCGGCTGTCACATTCCGAAGCCAGCTGACCCTAAAGTGTCAAGCCATAAGAGTGTTAACATGTTACTTGCCATTTTTCAGCTATCCTTCATCAGTATGTTTATTTTAAAACAAAAAGGACAGATATAGCTCTAAGTAAACACAACTTTTTATTTCTTCTTTTCAATTTAAGAGCTGTGCTCATGTCGGTGGAGTGTACGCCATATATTTCGGTCTTCGGCCAATACCTTAACCTCTTTAGACGACATGACCTTTGCCTTTTCTTTCATTTGATCCGTGTATGCCCGTCTGAGTCGACCTCTTCCTCTCTTTCCTTCTATTTTACCTTCCAGTATGTTTTTAATAAAATCATCATGTCGTACAAGGTGGCCAAACATCTATCCTCTTCTTCTTTCTACTGTCGCTAAAATGGTTCGTTTTTCTTGGACAAGGCTCAATACTTCCGCGTTGGTCTTTTTTCAGTCCAGCGGGTCCTTTCCATCCGCCTCCAGCACCACATCTCGAAAGCCTCCAGTCTTTCCCGGTCTTGCTAAGTCATCGTCCACGTTTCGCTTCAGTACAGAGCAATACTCCATCTATATGATTTAATAAAGTGTTTTCTAATTACATAAGGAACTGAAAGGATAGTCGATCAAAACCTTAATTTTAAAGAACATACAAGCTCACTCTCGTCCAGGATTCGAAAAACTGCAGATATACTCAAGTTGCTTCGGTCATCTGCGAACATTGACATCTTGAAGACTGTTTAATATGCATTAAGTCAATCTCTAATTACGATAAGTTGTTGGGGCAGTGCACCAAAAACAACAATGATATAAATAGAGAGAGCACAACGCTCGGTACTAAAAACAATGTACAAAAGACCATTTCGATACCCTACAACAGAACTTTACAGGGAAAGCCAAGTTTTGAATGTTCGCCAGCTTTTTATTTTAAAAACTGTCCTGGTGCTGCACAGAAAAGTCATTGCATCGGAGGACTACACAAATCTGCAACAACTAAGAGTATACAGATTGCCCTTACCTAAAATTAAAACTAGTTTCGCGAGACGTTTTAGCCCCTTTAAGGACGTATTCATCTATAATATAACAAGGCAGCGAGTACTTGTGAGCTGAAGCCGTGCACAGTGAGAGAGGCAAAATTAAAAATTATAAAATGGCTTGCTTCTCAATCGTACGATTCAACGGAAAATCTTCTAGTACCTATATCATAAAACGCACTCTGTAATTTACGTACCTATATAATATTATTTAATACTTATTACAGAATATATGTACATATATATATTTATGTATTCCCGTAATATATAATTATATGAATTATTATTTATCTACGTATTATTAACATTAACATCATGCACACCTACATCAACTTCACTTCTTTACAACTTCACTTCAATCGAGACCAATGTACTCTTTATTAGTATTTTAATTTTCGTATGTTATAAAAAATATGTCAGACTATTTTTGTTTTTTAATTTATAAGCCTTAGAAATACTGTAAGAAGCTGCCCGAATTAAGCATTAATAGTACCTTTGAAATAAGAATGACTCAAGTCGTGTCAGGTACCCACAGGACAAGCTTTGCCTAGTGTGGGGCCACAGGATATAACTTATAGAATTGTTAATACTTTTATGGCAATAAATGTATTTTTTTTATCTGTTTGTTCTGTTTTTTTAATTTTGATTTCAAAAGATGCTTTTTGTTGTTAAATGCTGTTTTGGCTATTGATATACGAGTTTTAATATCTTGAGCGCACTTCGTAATGAGACTTCCCAAATACCTAAAGGGTGTTACTTGTTCTATTGGGGCGTTGTTTAGTATGATATTTTGATTGTTATTAATTGAATTTCTAGTAACTGTTAAAATTTTGGTTTTATTTGTTTTAAGTCCAATTTCCTTGAAGCATTTTTCCATATTGTTTAGAAGATTTTCTAGGTCAGTCTTATTTTCAGCTAGTGCAGCGATGTCGTCCGCATATCGTATAAAAAAGATGCGTTCACCGTTCATTTTAATTCCTGCTTGTTGTAAATCTATTATTTTTCTAATTGCGCTTTCTATAAAAATTTTGAAAATTGTAGGGGAAAGAGGACATCCTTGTCTAACTCCTTATTTTATTCTTGCATTTATTGACTCATTGCCTATTTCTATTTTGGTTTGTTGATTTTTATAAAGCGTATATATTATTCGTCTGTCCCTGTAATCTAGTCCAATGTTTTTCAATGTCTCCATCATGATTCTCCAGTTTACTTTATCAAAAGCCTTCTCTAAATCTATAAATGCTATGTGTGTATCTATACCTAAATCTATTCTTCTGCTGCAGATAAGTATAAGTGCCAAGATATCCTCACGTGTGCCCTTTCCTCTTCTAAATCCGTACTGGTCAGGACTGATGTTGCTTTCTACTAGGGGTCTTATTCTGTTATGTATTATGTGTATGAAAATTTTTGAAACGTGGGAAATAAGATTAAGTGTTCTGTGGTCTTCACACTTGTGTGTATTTAATTTTTTAGGTAGCATCAGTGTTTTTGTTATTTTGAAATCACTGGGAATATTGCCTGTGTTATAGGTACACTTGTCTAGTCAATTTAAAAATTTTGTCTATTAAGGGGTCACAAACAGCATATTTTAATAATTCTATGTTTATTTGATCTACTGCCACTACTTTTCCATTCTTTATATTCTGCAACGCTTTATCAAATTCCTCTCGTAGTAGGTGGTCCTAGAATATCGCTATCTACAAGATTTTCATCTTTTATATCGTTTTCAGTTAGACCTTCTCCATTGTATAACTTTTTATTTATTTAAATAAAATAACTTTTACTGAACATCCACGAACATATGTAGAACTCAGAAAACTGAAAAATATCGGCAAAGTTAATCAACGATCACAGAGGTCACCACTATGATGGGGGACCGTTTGTGTGGAATTTACAACACTAAGTATCTAAAACTTACATGAACGACCCCGAATGTTTATATCACTTTTAAAGTACTGATAAACTAGAGCATTCACTTGTAATGAGAATTCTTGCGAATGTTACGTTGCTGAAAAGTTATCGAGAGCGTTTTGGCCAGCATTCAAGTGAATAATTATACAACCCAGAGTTGAGTTCAAAGATAATTTTATTGTCTATTCATAACAATTATTTATTTATCCTCAAAAATACAAAAAGGTATTACTAAGGCTATTAGTACTACAATTAGCCTTAAATTACATTAATTGGTATAACTAGCCTAATGTGTTATATTTAGTTTTACATAATATCATACATGTCTGAATAAACAATAGTGTAGGTACATAAGGCTATAAAATAACTATTTGCACCATTTGGCAAAAAAACTTCAAGCGAATGAACTGTAAATTTTATTCGAGCTTTATGACGTCCATCATCCTGCCTCCATCTTTAATTTTCTTTTTTTTAAATATAACCCATAACTCCCAATGCAACACCCGCGATCTTCGTAAATAATATTTTACGAACACGATTAGAGCTTCATTAAAAAGGTAACTAAAATATTCGGCTCTATGTTTGGCTCAGTTCGTTTAGTTCAGTTCGACAAATTTGAAAACGAACGGCGAATTTCTTGGTGTTTATTAGAAGGCAATGTTCAGGTTAAGTAAGGCTACCTACCAAAAGCAAAATGCGATTTGGCACCGCATATATGACATCTACGTGCTTAAATAAATTAACTAGTAACCGACTATGTACTTAGTGCAAGTTATCAAGATGTAGGTACCCTTGCGTCAAACTGCTCCAATGTCAAGTGCCAGGTCACGCAAACGTCAGCTGCAACCGCTTCAATGTTGTGTGAAGCCTTAAGAAAGAGACATATGTAGAATAATCATGTATTCATGTTTATGCAGATAGGCATAGGAATTGTGATAGTTATAGGTACTTTGCTTGTATGAGGCTTGTAGAGGAGATGGAGGGAAAATATTGAAATTTGTATTGATGTACTAGGTATTTCAAATGCTGCATTTTGTGAGGATAGGAAGATGTTAGTGACTCTTTCATACGAAAATTACTGAACGGATTATAATACAGTAAAGGGTTTAGCTTATTACAGCTTATACAGTTATACTTATGTATAGTTGATTCGGCGTTACACCGAAACCGTATGTTCTAGGCGATTTGGAGAAAAATATTAATATTGTGGACTGTATGAGGGCGAGTTCATCAGCGATAGGCGTGCCTTTTGGGAGAAAGGGAGGGAATAAAAAGGATCGCTCGTATTGGACAAGCAAGCGAGGAACGATTGACGTTGATGTAATTAATTATCAATAGAAAGGTAGATAGCGCTACCAATAGTAAAATAGCAAATTGGCTCACGTTTCTTTCAACTTCACGACAAACTAGTATTGATATAAAAGTATTTATGACAAAATATAGAAGAGTAAATCGTAGCCGCACAAACAGAAAGAATACGTACTGAAGAAAGGTCAGCAAATAAATATTCTGAGCCGTCGACGCAGTATCAGAAATGTAATGATAGTAGATAAAGTAATAGATAGGTACCAGGAACAAGTAAAGATTCGTTGTTTTTACAAAATTTTCGGCTTTGGAAGAACAGGCATAACTTTAGACTTATGCTTGTTCTTCAAAGGCAGAGCTTTAGCCAGGTAAAGCCCTATATTAATGCATTTAATTACCATATTTTGGATTTTATTATAGACTCACGCCTTTATCCTTGAAGAGGATGAGAGTTATGAATTTTCGGTTCCATGGAAAAGAGGGCGAGCCTAGTCGTAACAGGACACGTTGCCAGATTCCGTACTGCTGCAAAACTTTAGTCCGACCAGGGAATCGAACCTAGGACCAGCAAATCAGCAAACACGTACGCTATCCATTGCACTGGACCACTGTGGCAGTATATTAAGTAGCAGAATAATAACTTTGTAATAAAGTTGAAATTATTTGAGACACATGGGTTGTGGATCTTCAATCAATACCTACATATAGGATTATAAATCACATGAATGCGATTTTATCTCCAACAGGAAAAAATATAGTTTTGCCGTTGCTCTATTAGAAATCCAAACCTGTCTTCTTTATAGGTCCAAAACTTGCTTGAGCTTTGGGTGTATCAGTAAAAATAAGGAATTTTCCTTATACTTAATCTGTATCCAAAAATAATTTACCATAACTTGAGATATATTTAGAACGCACCTTTTAAGGCAAGTTTTAAATGGTTAAAGTTATAAACTTACAAATAAATGTGCATATTATATATGAAGTATAAGTAGGTATGTTATGTATGTAGTACATCGGTATTTATCTATATTAGGCAGTTTGTTCACGTTTCCGGACTCACATAGCCGCAGACATTCAAGGAGCGTTGAACTCTTTTGTATGACAATATTCAGAGAATATTTATTACCTTGTTATGGATATTACTACTTATATACTATAAACATATCATATTGGTTTATATAAGAACAATTTCAAACGTTCTACAACATAAAAAACCTATTCCACCTATCTAAAACGATAGAGCGTAATTAAGGTGTGTCTAAATCATTATTATTATCAACACAACCACAAGGAAATCCTTTATGGTAATGAGCCACATACATCGAAACTAGACTTGTTGTTGTTATACATTTTCAGCGCCTAGACTAGAACGAGTCTCCAATACCGCCGGCTATTCTTCAATCATTGCTAATCGAGTCGGCGTGGCCCGCGAAATCTGTGCATTTCCTCGGCTTTATAATATCGGAGTATCGGCGGGGCTTCGGTCCGCGAGTCGGCGGCGCGTCGGGCGAGCGGAGACGGCGAGCGCGGCGCCGACAGTTGCACGAGGGCGCTCGCTCAGGCCGCACGCGCGCTGTCCACGCCACACACACCAGTGCTCACGTATCGCGCGAACTCGCGTACGATGACGACTGCTTCCTCAAGCCTGTGGACACGCGCTCGCTTTCTACGCTCCAACGGTACAAAGCCGACCGCGATCTGAGCCGTTATGCTGACATGTTTACGCCGCCGCTGTTTACTATAAGATGAATAAAGTTTTTCTCAGCTGTCGACATTAACGCGATCGTGTGAATGCGCACCGGCTGAAGGATTGCGAAACTGTACAAGTGAAGTTTAAAAATACATTGGCACTAGTGCGAAGTGACGTACGCTCGAGATGTGTGCGTGTAGCAAGTTTTGCGACTTCTGGAAGAACTCATGCGGAGCAGGTGAGCCATCTTCGGACCACTTTCTAACTCCCTAGCGACCATCACCAGGCCGCCTCGTGGCCCACCCTGTTCCTTTCTAAACTACGGCTCAAAGTTTACAAACGTGTTTCATACAATAAAGTGAAATCGAAACTGCGCTGATCAGTTGTGTTCGATCCAGTTATTAATAACTAATGGTTCATTGTCTTCATTGTAACTTAAAACATATAAATTCAGCATATACATAGCTATCTTCATACATAAAACCAAAGTTTTCAGACCAGATGGTGGCATTACAAATGTTATTACATTCATGAGAGCCCGCATAGATACAGGTAGCTATCAGTTAATGCATTCTAATAAACTAAACATGAAAAATAGATAAATTTGCATCTGAAATATTTTGATGTGAGTGTTATCGAAGAATGTAAACAAGTGAGACTGCCAAGGCAATAACGATGAGGGCATCATACAGCACGCAGTGGACTGACGACTAGCTAAACAATAACATTACGTTGCTATGTTCATAATGAGACGTGTGACGTGCCACAACGGCAATACGCTCATCTACGTCCTAAACACTTTCATTTGGCGCTAAATAGACGAACACACCTTAGACATGATATTGAATTAGATATACAACCCGGTACAATTGCGAGTCATTTCACAACACGAACTTTAAAACCCCGTCACGATTGATCACTATCACAATTATTATAATACATTACAACTGTATATATCCGGGTGCTTGCTACGGAAGGATTTGGCTGAGAGAATGTACATTCAAGGTTGCCGACGTCATGAGTGTCTCCAAAGTTGTGTTTATGGTGAACTATTCGTGATGTTGTTACGACTGGTTGACAGACGACAAGTTTCCATCGAGCCTTATCCATAATACCTTGACACTCATATCATTCGAAGCAGTAATCTGATATGCGCCTCAATATTCAACATTGAAAATCGACAGTCTGCTGGTGTCGCAACTCCAATAATAAGGATGAACACGCTGTACTGGCGCCGACTCAATAATAGTAGACCTTCTTTGAGACATATACTTTAATGTCAAGTCAATTCCTGTGAGTGATTGTGAAACACAATTCACCATTCAGATTTTGTTAGACTGTTTTGTTCTGTAACCTCTCTTTAACCTTGATTGTCTCTAGTTAATTTAATCCTATAGCATAACGACATGCGAATATTTGTGCAATAGGCCAGAACGATCTCCAATCTTCTAATTTATGTAAGAGATTACGCGTAGGATTATCGCCCACGGGTAATCTTATTAAAAGGTAATTGAATTAGATATATTTTATTTTTACTACACCTTATGTAGCTGCGTTGTCCATTGTATTTATATGTTGTGTATTTCGTTGCCATAGAAATAAATGTTAATATACTCGGTTCGTACCACGAAAGTAAGGTCAAGATTATATTTTAGCAATCATTGTGTGCTGGCTTCCTCCGCGGTTTCGCTTGGTTAGCCATCAGGATCGAGAACGAAATATGGTTGTCACGATTAGATACTTTTTTGTCTGCTTTTGTTGAGAACATTATAAATTGGAGGGGTTAGTGCGTGACATTGAGATTTAGTAAAATTCTGCTGAATTCTTGAGTAAACGTCGAACATAAGATCAATCAAATACTTGTCTTTCTTATGTATCTCTTCGATTTAGTAGGTACCTATGTGCTGTATTGGCCGTGTAAGTTGAGCAACTAACTGCATGTTGTGTTACAAAAACCTTCTAGATTTTTCTAAATTGACTTGAATATTTGATTCGGTAGGTTCTAATTTAGATGAAATATTTTTAAGCCATAAAACTTTAGTTATAGAATCTCTGATAAATGATTGTTAAATATGTTACAGAAGTACTATAGAACAGGTATTGATTTAGTAATACAGTTTCTGAAAAAGGTGTTGGTACCTACTATGTTTAAAATCAGCTATTTCCGTGAGCTGCGTAAAACAAAACAGTTTTGATTATAGTAATGATTTTATCCCTTAAAGCAACAATGCCCCACAGACATCATATAAGAAAACAACGTCAAGTTTATGTTCCCGATTAAGCCCATCAAAGAAAACGCACACACATCATAGACATGCATTTTCTTTGAGAAGGAAACGAAGTAATTTAACTTCATTCTATTATTTACGCTCGGTGTACGGCTAGCTTCTCAACGAGTTAAAACCTGGAATAAACCATATCACTAGTAAAACCATAGTTTACTGAGATCTATTGCATATAACATGATGATGATGATGATTCATCGAAATATATGAAATCATTATGAATCCCCAAACAGCATCCAGCAGGATGATAATGGCTCAAATTCTTACAAAAGAGTATGAATATATACTTACGTATGAAACGCTCTTATAAACCCACTTTCACTTGATTCAGGTTATTCAAAATTAAAGTATTTTTGAGTCGAATCTCCAAATCATGACCACCAAATACGATAAACGATCTTTAATTTAAGATTTAACGTTTTCAATCTAGATTTTATGTACTGCTGGTTGCGCCTGAATCTGAATTTCAATAAGATAATCAGTTAATTTCCAAAAGTATAAAAACAAGTGTAAATCATGCAAGTCTAGATTGTGGACAGATTTCTATGAACGAGCAGTCGATCTTACTATAATAAAGATTTCATACAGTACGGTGTGTGTCAAAATTGTAATACATAAAACATACGCTGTTAGAATCTCGCATGCTGCTAACACATTTAGTTCTTATAACGGAACACTTTATAAAAAGAACACCATTTCACCTTCAAAACACAGCCGTCTCGGTTAGTTCTCATATACTCGATTAATTTACGAAAAAATTGCAGGCGCTGTTCGGTAAACCTTCAGCCAGTTACTTTATACTGGTTTGAATTTACCAAATTCTATGCATTTGTTATGTCAGCTATGTATATTTTGCACGAACAATTTGTAGATAATACATCATTGTTTATGTTGTAAAGAATGCTTATTTTACGATCATCGATAAATATATTAAGTTATGGTTTAAAACGGAGCCATAAATTACACATTTGTAGGTATGAACTGTAAAATTAAAATAAAATTATACATGAATACCTAAGTCAAGCCTCAGCTTGTCACATTATACAGGATATACATATATGTATAGAACATTTAATAAAATGTAAATAATAAACAAGAGAGTAATAAAATTCCAAATTTGGAAACTAGTTTACTACTTACTACTTTAGAAAATGTGCTGATTTTGTTAACATTTAAGTAGATTTTTTATTAATTCTTATAGAATATGCACAGGTAAATATTTATCAAGCAATCTTTCTCAGCATATATTTAAAGAATTTACGAAATACAATTTGGGACAAAGTATTGTTTCAGAATTTTAGTCGCGTTTGATCACCTTTGAAGATACTTAACTGCTTATTATTTACAGCAATCCGTCTCTCACAGTCAAAGGATATGGCCCACTTACACAAAACGACGTGAGAACGTTGCAAACTGAATTTTTGTCGGCAGACAAAAAATGCAGTTCAAAAATGGAATAGATTTCCCTCTAATTGAACCCTCACGGTTATCACAAAATGCGTCAAGTGCGTCCATAGCGACAGATATGCTGTATTACCACTTAACATATCGATGTGACAACATTTTGTCATTATGCGTTCAACTTATCTCTGTTTTTTATATTTATTGCAAGTTTTTGTACTGTATGTCGCAATATTTGCTTAATTCAACAAACCTATAAAAACGTACAATGTTTTGTTGATGACCGGCACTTCGGTCGCATGAATTGCCGACCTTTGCGCCAAATTTCTTTTAAATCGGTTCAAAGTTAAGGCGTGACGAACTAACAAAGAAACTTTCTCTCGCATTTATAACATTAGATTTGGATTACAACAATATTTTGAGAACTCAAGTGAGATTAAATAGTTTTGTAGAGTGTGCCTCAGGGCATTACATTTGGTCCACAACTATTAACAGACATAAATGTCAGTATATGTATTTTGAATCAAATGCTTATCTACCTGGGGCAGCGACTTTTCTACTAAAAACAGAGTTAATGACGTTACTATTTCACCAGTAAACAAAAGTTTGTTCCGAAAATTAAACAAATTTTAAATGCCTCAAAATGTGCGTTTTCCTTTTAGTTAAGCCACAGAATGGGGACTAAGCGACAGATGTTGCTAGAGAACGTATATCAATTATGTATGATATAATGATAGTTGAAATCCAAGTGATGGTGTGTAACATGTCAACAGTATAGATACAGGCTACCCCATAAAGTAGGTCATTCACGTAACGTGTAAAGCAATTATTTTCCTCAGCTAATCTCTGTGTTGATGCTGGCTCAGGTTTGTTTACTGGATGCGGTAACATTCAAGCATGTTTGGCATAAAATCGTACAATGCCAGCGGCCTGGACGTGTTCAGAATCAATTAACTTCGTTAGTTTCTCGTTAGATTATTCAATGTTTTTAAACACTGTTACGTATGCGGGACAAAAAGAGCTGTTGAGAAAATAAACAACGTTTGTGTGTTGGTCATCCTGACCTTGTTTGTATATAGATAGCCTCGTTAAACCGATGGTTGTAAACGCGAATACTGATCGTTAAGATTGATTCTTTGGTTAGGAAAAGGTTATTGGTTTTTTAAGCAGCGGTACGCCTGCTTACATAGATGTGCGCAACAAATGATTAAGCATATAATACGATATATACGTCTGTGTTACATCAGTTCGCTAACAAGATAAACACGTAGATGACGCCAGGTATGACCATTGCAAAGGATATTACCATATGATTAACGACGAATCTTTTAATAGCTCACTTTGAAATGATTCATTAAACGTCAATAGATGTCTTATTAAACAATTAATCTAGAGTTGCAAATATGCGACTATAGGTATATTATTATTTTCTAATTTGAAAATACTGAAGCATCAAGGACTGTGCAAGTTATAGTAAATGATGAGCCTATCGTTCAATTGCGGTATTGTGATACAATAGCTAACGCTTCTGCAACATAAAGAGAAGGTTCTTGAAATGAACCAACATTCAAGGTGCCTATAACCTACTGATTGTTTATACCTAGTGGCATAAATGGTGGAAAACCACTCACGATACATCAGCAAATAGAAGGCAAATTGTGGCAAGTGACTTTATTTCGGCTTGTGTCATCTTGATAGCGTGCCAACCCGCCCAAACATTCGTGACACGGCACTAACAGACCTGAACTCAAAATATCTTATATCAAAATATCTCTCAGTCTTATTACGCATCTCGCATGTTCATACACAGTTTTGTTTATTTATGTTTTGCTCTGGGCACAATAACCCTTCTTCCATTCATTGCACGTCGTCTCATTGAATATTATCGTTGTCATGTCACTCCAGGACTTTCAATAGACGCATTGTTCTTAACTTAATTTGATAATTCTATCAACTTTACCATTCTCCTCTGCCTGCATAAACCTACTACAGCTACCTCCAAGTTATAAATATGCCTAGTATATTAATCGAGTAATAATACCACGTACTGTAGTTTTGAGATTCTGATATTTCGGCACTATCGCAAGATACCAGATAGTGCAATATAAAATAACATGAACACACGCTTAACTATACTATTATAGACTTCGGTCACGGCTCCGTCCATGTGGGTTGGAATTGCCAAAAATCCTTCCTTAGTGCTCCTCTACACTCCCCAAGGAACAATGGAAAAAACATGTCAAATCTATGTTCCAGCCGTGTATTGTCAGTCAGTCAGAAACTTAACCATTTTATACATAATATGTATTGATGACTGTCGCCCCGGCATCAATTTTAATGTAGATCACCGGCTCTGTCTTGTGCACGATAAATGTTCATCCTGTAAAAGATGGACTTGGTAAAACCCAACGACTCTTTATTGAGATGATGGAATTCGAAATTCAGATGTCTTAACTTGGAGTCACCCTCGCGTATCAGGTCAACAAGATGTCAAGTCTAATTATATTAACAGTTGTGTGGTTTTGGTGTGTGTTTTAGGAGGGACAAGGTCCATTTATCATTGTATCGCGAATATCGCTGGTATGCAGAACTATGGCGGTGTGAATAACTCAATACGACGTGTTATACTAAGATAGCATTTATCCTTTCAGCTTAATTGTCTCTAATGATGTTGAATTAAAACTAATCCTATTGTTTTTCAACCTATTTTGCGCACTTTACACAAATAGAAGATAATTTCAAGACTCTTTCGTCATGCTTGAACTCATTGTTCGTTACGGGGTGACATTGATAAGGACTTGTACTCTATGTTTGTTATGGTATTAATTATGTAGGTACTAGGTTTGTTTTCTTTCAGATCGTATTTCAGACCGATAACAAGCGTTCAGGTATTCTCTTAGCACAATTTTATTATGTTCCCATTTCGTGTTATTATACCGTGTATTCATTACATCAATCTCGAAGCTGGACAAATAGAAGGATACAAGATAAATCAAGACGGTAATAGTTGATTAAATGTCTTATTTCCTGACATGGATTTCAAATTTGTTCAGAAAACTATTCAAGTTTATTCCTTATCGTTGACTACGTCAATTCAGCTAAAGCAAATTTGTTACAGTGAACGCTATGTAACATGTATGCATTCTACTCATAAATGTATGCTACAAATTAAATATAATTCCGTTGACGAAATACCAGTTTCTACCTGCAATGTAGCTCATTAGTATCAAATAAATAAACGGTGAATTTACAAGCAATATGACCAAAAGCCAAGGTTTCTTAGAGTACGTGGTGTCAATTCTCTTGCTATTTACCTATTGCAGTGTCTGTGACATTGACTATCTTACCCGTAGCGGATGACATCACTGCGTCTCTATTGCCTTCTACAACATTGTTACTTAGATAAACAATTTAATAGTAACGTTTTAATGTTCGTTTCCTCCTCTCATCCTAAACTCTCAATACCTTTAACTATTTCTTTTATTTTATGAACATACAAGTATTTTAATACATAATCATAAGTTGATGGCACATCTCATTCAGTTTGGTGCTAGCGTCATAAATGACCGTGTTCCTAATTGGTATGAGATAACGTAGTTATTGGTTAACTAACGTCAAAATTGAGCTCAATATATATCCAATTACATTTTTTTCTGTTTCATAATGCCACAACACTAACAGCAATAGCTCCATGCTAACAGCATGTTCACGCTCAGTTGGCAACATATTTAAAAGGTACCTACAATAGTTCGAAGCTTGCCGGAGTTTTTAATTCGCTTCCATGGTAACAGAATACACTGTTTAAGCCTATTTTGTAATTGATACAAATATAAAACAGCAGTATATAAAGAAGTATTCTTCTTTATTTTACGATATCATTAGAAGTATCATACTTACTCATTATTACCTGACGAAGAGATATTTGCTCTTAGCTCATCAAAAATAAATGAAATAACTGATAAGCTTTACAAAGAATTGTTTAGCAATTCACAGTTGATCGGTAGTAACTAGTCACATACACACAGACAGTTGCTAACAATTTGACGTAAAAGGAAACTCTTGGAATGAGATCCTGTAGGAACAATATCCGCGTCATGTTATATTCATTCTGTTTCTTAGGAAACTACATCTATCTTCATATTTATAGTCATATGAAAAAAGACAATTCCCGGCTGATTTATCTGCTTGTGGAGAGTCTTTCATGACATGGGCACCCACTATGCATGATTATCTGTGTATTTAGTTAACCCATTCCCAGTCCCATGAACCACATGTGGCTCAGGACAATTGAATTTCTATTGTGTCTAGCGGTCGGACAGTGAAAGTGTTAACAAGGATAAACCTGATTGAAATTTTGTCCGAAAATCTTTCTAAGTAAAGATTGTAGCGCTCGTAGCGAGACTTGGCTTGCCGTTCGTAACAGATCGGCAAAGTTAAGCAACGCTTGCACAGGTTACCACTTGGATGGGTGACCGTGTGTGGCATTTACATCTGAGCGCTACCGTGCTTCGGAGGGCACGTAAAGCTGTCGGTCCCGGTTCTTGTCCAAGGATTGGGATCGTTAGGCCATGTCGGAGGCCTTCGGGCGGTCTGAAAACTCCGACACCAGAGTTGGCCACACGCTCACACGAAAAACAAAACAAGTAAAGATAAGACAAACAGCGAGTATTTTATGCAACTCATAGTTAGATTATACTTACAATGGTAGAGATAAAAACACCTAGAAAAGCCCGCAATCTCCTTAATTGCTGTTATAGCATGGATTAGAAAATCCCAACTAATGATGAAATGATTTCGCCGAGGCCTTGGTTATGATCTCATTTGCTATCTTTATTGTTTTATTGTCAATTACTTAGTATGTAGCTTTGACAGTAATAACCCGGTTTTTAATATTTTAACAACTTTTGTGTAAAAATAATCTACATTAGAAGGCTTTGAACCACAGATCATATATGTAACAGATTTGTAAGGCAAATATTGTCGCAATATATAATTCAAGTAAGCGATTTACTTCCACGTATATAATATGTATGTTGTATTAAGTTTACAATATTATGCTTTTGAAATCGAGAGTTCAGTTTAGCACAAATATCAACAACAATGGCCTAAGTAGGTACCTGCACTATATAAAGTGACCTTTCGTGTTTGTTAATTAGTGGATTTTTACAAGCAAAGTTCCTTCAATCGGTCATTACAATTATCGCTTTCAATGCTTAAATTAATGTCGTCATTGCTGTTATTATTTCTGATCAACTGCAATCGGTCACAGTCGATAGGTTCGTTCGAAATTGTCGCCAAGAAAGATCCATTCGTTACGCCAAAGTCGTCACGTCACGGCCGCTCCTCTAGAAACTAAATGTTTTCTATGACTTTAGGGTTATACAAATCAAATTGTAATAAAAATTATAAAAACTAAACAGTCGAATGGTAAATAAAACTCGTTGAACTGGTTGTAAATGACGTCAGACACACATGTAAAGATCAACTAAATTATTTTAAAATAACTATAAAATGTACCTCAGACCTGTGTGACGACCACGTTGCAGGAAGTCAACCTCAAGGCTTTAGGTCAATTTGTAAAATGCATACCTTAACTACACCGCTTGATTATTCACTATATTTTATAACGATATTTTTTCTTTTGTCTTCATCTGTACCGATATTGAAATCACACAAATTACTCTAAATCATACATAAACATCTGTCTAAGGTCTAAATATTGATAAGCATTATACGTACCTCTTCTTTTAATAAGCGGTTCTTGAATAATTATCTACTACGACAGAAAAAAAAACACGTACGCTGAATGGTAGATCATTGTCTGTAAACACGTAATAGTATTTTTTTTAATCTTTAAAGGAACTTCGTCAATTTTGACGATGTCGTCCCACGTAATAGATATACAGAGCTATATTGTTATAAGAACGTTTCATAACATTATCATCATATCTTAATATATAAAATCCTTGCGTTACTGACTGACTGACAGACACGCTACAGCCGAAACTATTGGGCGCAGGAAGCTGAAATTTGGCATGAATGTTCCTTGGGGACCGTAAGGGTGCACTAAGAAGGGATTTCCCGAAATTCCCACGGGATCGGCCAAAACGGGTAAATTAAAAAAAAATGCAGTCGTAGCTGCTGGCGTCCTCTAGTATGTATATAAAACTAGTTGTTCTGATTGAAATATCACAGCAGAGCCTAAACTATCCGAAGCTACAAACATGCAATTTGGACAGTGGATTCCTTATTGGTGCCTAAATATAAACAAGGAAGGATATTTGTTATGCCAACCCTTAAAGAGGTAAAAATCTGGATTTGAAGTTAGTTTGAAAATCCGCTGAATTTCACGATAGCACTATGAAAATACAGCTAGTATGTACTTAAATGATAAAATGGTTTGTTTCATTCATTAAACCCAACAAAAAATTGTTTGTATTGGTGAAAATTAACAGAATGTCTGATGTGGTTGGCCGTCTGTCTCATCACACTTTACGTTTTGATCGCTATATAACAAATTGATTTATTTCAATGTCACTTGTTCTAGAATTGAGACTATTAATTGAAAGTCAAGTACCACGCTGTTAGTGAATGCAATATCTAGTATAAAAAGTGATATAGCCAGTTGATGATTTTTATTAATATGGTACGAAAACATTTGTGGCGTGTAAACATGATACATTAGTAATGGCGAACGGGAACTTTACAGTTGGGTCTACAAACCTCGCGACTGAAACTGTGTATGGCTGTTTATTACTAACGGGTTAATATTGCGTTTAAACAGAATATATAGTCAACTTACTCCTGTATCTAAATACAGAGCTGTAAATTTTGTGCCTGGTGTAGCTGCGTTTCTCCATAGGCATGTTTTAGGCGTACATGTGCTTGTATTAATAGTTTAATATATTAATCTGAGTTTAAGAAATAATAATCTGTCGTCGACTGAATAAAAAGTAGAAGTACACTTTGTTACAATTCAGCTGTTTAGCATAATTTATAAAACAAAGCTCAATGTGCCGAACGATAAAAAAGGTTGTTGGTCTTATTTAAATATAATTTATACAAAACAGGCTTTAATAAGTATAATACATTGAATATATACTTAAATTTACATTTTATTTTAAGTGGATATTATAATAAAACATGATGTAAAACTCTGTATTGACTAAATGCTTCTAGATTTATAAGGCTATCTTCACATTCGCATTTCAGTCTTGTTATTCGTAAATGGTAATTTTACATTGTTTTATGAATGGTTTCACAATACTCTGTCTAGTAAGTAGATTACACATGTCAGTAGATGCGTACGGATCATTGGGCTCAACGTTGCATCTGTCTGACCCGCGACCTATTCTACTTAACTGCACTAAATTACTACAATAAGCTCGGTCTCGTCTGCTCTTATCAACGACCAATGAAAAAATATCTACAAAACAAGATCATAGATTTGTTGGTTGGTAATCTTACTAATATTGCATAGCCAGGCCGAAGAATATAAAGCTTTTTTCACTTTTCTCTATTACTTATTTGGACGATACGGATTGTCACCACCCCATATCATCGCAAGGTTGTCGTAAGTGCCGACAGAGGGAGCATATTATGCATAGAGCAGCACTATAAGAGAAGGAAAACTTGATACAAACCCTATACCAACCCGTTTGGCCAGCGTAGTATAGTAGGCCAATTCCTCCTTTTAAAGGAGAGGCCTAGTCCAGCAGTGGACTGTTAAAGGATGATGATGAGGCTTTATAATATAAATAACTAGTAAGCATTATATTTTACTACCTTCAAGCAAAAACAGGAGTTATTTATTGAGCGTTATTTACTCAGCTGTGTCTGCGTGTACTTATGTAAATACCACTCAGACTAGTAAACCAACTACGTATTTGTTCATATACATGTAATTATAATAGTGCGTAATATGTATAATTATCATCAGAGAGTGAGTATGTATATCATCAGACCAAGAGACAAAGGATGACCATGATGCTTAAACCATTTTCAATGTGGTAACGGAAAACGTAAATTAATTAAACCATACAGGGTGTCACAAGACCCATAACCAAGCCGAAGTCTACTCGTTATGGACATCATGCCAAGTCATACTAAGCAAAAATAAAACCTGGGAAACGAATTTTTTTTTGAGTTTTCACTTTTTTCGAGGCGCTATAAAAAATGCGCGCGTGCAATTTTCGAAATACCTGCTAATCCATGGGTGCATAGGAATCTATAGAACAGTTTGGCGGGGTAAATGCATCGATTTTGTAACTAATTACAAAAATTCCATTGTAACTTTGAGCCTCAATATCTCCTGGACCAGTAATTTCCCAGGTATGATTCCGAAGCAAAAGCTGTTCGAAATGATTGGTACAATATGAGGTTTCAGTTTTCGTTAAGGGTCTTTTTACACCCTGTGTAATTTAGCATTACTTACTGAAGTTTCACTATAACATAAATGCTAGTTAATTCTGACTATTTATATGCGTTTACATATATGCATATAAGTGATCAAATTACACGATTTTAACTGAGGAACACAGTGGTAGTCCCTAATTCATACATTCTAATGTAGAGGCCACGACAGTGATTAACGAGTTCTTGGGGCACGTTTTTTTATTCTGTTTAGGTATTTCCTTTTACGTTTGCAGTCATTAGTAACCATTACAATGAATATTTAAAAATATCGAGACTAACTAGCATGGAGCAAACACACGGTCTCAGGATTGCATTAGTAAAATATTGCCGTAGCAAAGAACGCAAACCACTTAATAATATAACTTGCCTCGAACAGCTCGGTCCCGACTGCCATGAAGATCTTTGACAGTCGCTCAATGGAGTCAGTAGGTACATTTACCTTTAAATGTACCTTCTAACTCTGTTCAAGGCCATGGATTATAGCTTTTCCCATGGATTGCGGCGGCCATACGGGAGACAATCCGAGACAAGGCTAATATTCTGTACATCTACCTACTTAGTTAGAGTGGAAAAGTCGGTCCTAAGCCGAGAGTCTTGGATGCAACCTGGTTAGCGCTAGGACGATGATGAAGAATGCAATAAATTGAAAAAATATGCAGGTCTCCTTTTCTTTCTTATTTAAAATCAAAGAAGAAAATGTTATGCAAATTACTAATGAATAATCACTTCATTCATCATCTCATTACAAAAGATAATATCAATTAAGTACAACTTATTATTCTATTCATTTCCAAGGTGTGAATAAATTATATCAAGTGTAGGTATATTTATGATTATGTCATATAGTTTATTGCTCCGTGTAAATATTTTATTGTTATATATTCATCTCATAGCAAATAACACATAATACCTATACATACTTATACATAAATGCTAATTGCGTTATAATACTTTGAAAACACTCAAAGGTTTATATATAACAGCAGGAGCTATAAACGTTGTTACTTTATAGTTATTTCCTTAATTAGATAGTTAAAGTTGGGCTAGTTGGCTATCAATGCTATTCGCTAATAGACAGGCTAGACAGCGATACTTAAATATAATAGTTTATTTTAAGATCGGAATAAAATCTCTATTAAATTCGGCCTGTTAATTCTATACTTATTTAAAAAGGAATAAGTGAATAAAAGGCCGAGTATTCTCATTCATTCACTCATTCCATTTTTAAATAAGTGTCGTTTGATGAGTGCATTATCAAAAGCTTTTATCTCTGTTAATTGCTTAGTAACCTTTTAAGTAGAGGGAGGAAGGGTATCGAGGGAAGTACAATAGAGTAAAAGGCCATTGTCGGCCGCACGTCCATTGGATTATACCTAATATTTTCTGTCGTTAGCCTTATCAATGTAAAACGTAAAAAGGCATAAAACTCCCTTTAGCAAGGTGATAAAGATAGGAATAAAATTTGTGGCGTAACTTTTACGTTTCTACTGTTCGACCGTATATTTTTAAGCCCTGCCATGGTTGCATTTATTCTCATTTAAGACTTACCGATGTTTATACCCGTGGACTAGTTATACTGTAGAGATCCTCAGTTCGCATACGGCTTTGGCAGACCACATTTTACTTCGCACCTTCTGAACTAATTTTCAAAAACTTACTAGAATAACACTATCCAACAAATTTTAATACTTACTTACTTATTTTGTGTCTGCCTACAGTAAAAAATCCATCACGAATAGTGAGAGACAACATAGTAATAGAATTTATTTTACAGGCAATATCCATTTGTAGTCACAAAGTGTAAAGACAGGCACATTTAATTATTTTCTAGAAATACTCTGCTCGTAAAATGTTTACGTCACTAAACTTTGATGAATAATAAAATTGACAGTTTTATAATATTACGTAATATTAACGTAACAATATATACAAGAGGTTATATTAAAAAAAATCTCTCTACAAAAAATGTCTGCAAAGTATGATGCTGTCTTAACGATAAAGACATTTGACTTTTAAAGCGCCTAATTTTAATAAAAATTTAAATGATATAATTTTATGATACTAAAAACCTTTTGAATGAGAACCTAATATGAAAAATGCACATTTATTTAAAAGAATAATAAATTGGAATAATTTGTATAAAACTAAACAATACTGTGATTCATCTACATACATATAACCAGGTCGTGTCACCTCAGCAACCATTAATGAATAAAAAAATACTAAGTAGTTACCTATTATCCTTGTACCTTTATTATTGTGTATATTTTAATCTTATGCTGCTCTTCATGAGCTCATCATGGATGTAACAAACCGTAAGTAAATTGTACATTTTTATAATGCAGTGTTGGAAAATTACATGCTTGTCATAATTCAATGCGACTGTATGCACACTGAGTACATTATTATTATTATTATTATTATTACTGAGTACCTACTTCATCAGCAGAATAATGATCAGCCCGATAGGCCTTATTGTCAGTCTGTGTGGCTAAATATTGGCCAATCCTCATAGATATCAATAACAATTTGTTACACATTGCGTGCGCGTGGATGAATATATAAAACTCTCTGTGTAGGTCATCATCTTCTTCCCCTGGTCCCAATCTATTTGGGGTCGACGCAGTACGTCCTTCGCTTCTATTCTTTTCTGTCGCCCGTCATCTGATCATTTACCCCTTTCTCTTTCATATCCCTCCTCACACAGTCCATCCATCTTTTCCTTCGCCTCCCTCTCCCTTTCCATCCCTATACCTTCACATTCATCACTTGTTTACCTACATAAATAATTATCATCTCTTCGCATAATATGTCCATACCAAGCCAAGCGACTTCCATTCACTTTCTCGTCTATAGGCGCCACTTTCAGACTACCTCTCACGTATTCATTCCTAATCTTAATATCATCCTCGTAACCCCACACATCCATCGCAACATTCTCATCTCTGCCACATGTCATCGTTTTTCATCCATCTTCTTAGTAGCCCAACACTCAGCTCCATACAATACGACAGGCCTTATAACCGCCTTATATATGCGTCCCTTGACTTTCAAAGGCATTTTAGGATCGCATATTGTGCCCGAGACCTGTCGCCATTTCATCGATCCTGAGTTGATCCTTTGCCGAACATCTCGGTAAATTTCGCCGTCGTGTTGCAGGAGTGAACCGAGGTAGCGAAAGTTGGAGCATACTAGTAGGGGTATACCGCCGAGTTTAACCGGGCTTGGACTAGAGAGGCCGCCAAAGTCACAGAACATGTATTCCGTTTTGGTTCTGCTTATCCTAAGGCCTACGTTCTCCAGTCTCTGCCGCCACTCCTCCAGCTTGCTCTGCACCTCCTGTCCACTTTCTGTGTAGGTACAAGAAACAAAAAAAACGGGAAGACGCATTTATTATTCATAATTTCTCTAATCGGGTTGCTTCATTCCACGTTTATTCTAAAAAGTGTCACAGCAAACTCTTGTACGTAATGTTTGTTACTTCCAGTTTCTGTTATAAAGCATTGTCAATCTGTCGGTCTCGTGCGTACGTGTGAGCGTGTGTAAGATTGAATGCGCGCCAAAGTGTAGATATTATTGATAAAATCAAATTTGCGGTGTGTAATGAGGAAATGTTTGAAGAACCTTGCAATGGTGCAACACGCGTGCCCCACCCAGAACGACATGACTGCCTCAAGGTGAACGTTCGATGACTTATAGCGAAATTCGTTTACAAATTCGCTACAACTCATTTAAAGATGGCAAAACTACCTTTATTTTTACAAATAACTAAATGACCATTGGTTTCTCGTTTCTCTCTTGCAGGTCAAGTATTAATTCCCAAAAGCATATAACAGGCGTTATAGTTATACCTTCTAAATGGAATAATAAATTATAATGCACACAAAATGTGTGTCAGAATTTGCATCTATAGGTATTAAAGGTATATCTGTATTCTGTAGCCTGTCTGTCTGTATGAATGCGATAAACTTCAAAACTAGCCAACGGATTCTGTACTGCTTTTAATAGTGACAGTGTTATTCCTGAGGAAGTTTGGGTTATGTAATAATTCAGCATAACGTTAATTACCTAAATCATCCAAAAAATATTGCACTTCGATTTCGAAAATCGAACCCGAATAGAGAACCAAAGAACGATTCGGTTATATTTGGCATCAAGGGACTGTTCATAATAAATCATACACCTAACGATATTTGTAGCCGTGGGGCTCATCAATGTCACCGGGATATAACAAAAGAGACAACATAATATGCTCTATGCCACAATGATCTTTAAACAGATAAAAAAGGGACTAAAATACCCTCTAAGTATCTGTCACAAGATAACTTTAATATCCCTTAAAACCAAACCTGTTACATTATTATAAACAAGATCATGAAGGCCAATGGTCTTATTTGCCATTGTACACACCCTTTGCACTTCAAATGTGATTCAAACATTCATTTTAAAACAAAAATATGTAGAGATAGTAGGTAGGTGTGTGTCTTAACTCTTAACATACATACATAGACTCACGCCTGTTTCCCGGAGGGGTAGGCAGAGACTACAGAACGCCATTTGCAACGATCCTGACATATCGCTCTTGCTTTATTCACTCCCATCAGATTCCTCATGCATGCTCTTCTGTTCAGGGTACTTCTCACCTATCCTATTTTTAGGATGTCTCCAATCTGGTCAGAGAACGTCCGCCTAGGTCTTCCCCTTCGTTCTGTCCCTTCCACCCTTGCCTTATATATCTGCTTGGTCAGTCTTTCGTCATCCATCCTCTCCACGTGCCCAAACCATCTTAGCATACCTTTCTCGATGCTTGTCACTACATCTTCTTTTACCCCACAACACTCTCTTATCACACAATTCTTTACTCTGTCAGTCAGAGAGACACCACACATACTTCTCAGTGCTCTCATTTCTACAGCATTTATTCTACTTTCATGACTCTTCTGCCATACCCAACTATCACTACCATACATAAGAATAGGTACTAGCACCCCTCTATGCACAGCCAAACGTGCCACAAGTCTCAAATGGCGGAAGTAATAAGCCTCGACGCGACACAATGAATATGAATACTTAATAAAAATAGACTGCCTCCGTGGTCCAGTGGATAGCGGATGCGACTGCTGATCGGAGGTCCCGGGTTCGATTCCCGGGTCGGGCAAAAGTGTTACTGGGTTTGGCCGAATTCTCAATAGCAGCACGGAGTCTGGTGATGTGCCTGGTAACGGCAATAGGCTTGCCCCCTATTACGTGGGTCCTAAAAATTCATGGTGAAATGTGGGTGTAATATTACGCCTCTACGATACAGGCGTGAGTATATAAAAAAAAACTGGAAAATATTAATTTTCTTACAGCCAGTACTTCCGTAATCAGAATTATGTAGGCACCCAAAACTATCAATTTGTCTATAACATAAACATACACTAACTTAAATCCTACATATTTTAACAAAGATCAATTAGAGTTCAATATAATATCCCAGGAAACCTACCTACTTTTATTTAATACAAACTGACGTCACTGTTTATTTGATTAAATTTTAACGATAATAAAAAAGTATAGTATATTGGAGGTCACGCCATAAAACGATCCATTCCTCACCATTCGCCGGCCATCCCAGTTCTGTGCCCTCGGTGTAAAGGTCACCGAAATTATTCTTAGTGTCGGGCCACTTCAGGTTAAACTGCAAACCGTCCTTGGCAGCGGAATGCTTTCATAAAATATACTAACAGTTGCGAGCACGCGAGCTACTAACTCGCACTTCCCGGTTGCTATAAAACTAAGGCTTATGGTCAGATATACTCGTAGTATTTTTATTTTTTAGTAGTGACGGAATATGTAGAACGTTGCTCGACCGGGACACGTACGGTCCAATACGTTTGATGGTGTTTGCTGACGTTTTATAAGCGAGATTAAGGCCGACATGTGCACGACTTAGCGGTTTCATCCACATCTTAACGGTTTGCACCGAATCTGTGACCCCTCTGTGCCACTATCTCTGTAAATGAATGAACGTTATTAAAACTGTTACAGCCCGTTTAAGTAGTAAAAGTCTCAGCAATGAATACACGTTTTTGTCGAATTTCTTTTGTGACTAGCATACTTTATACCCATTAGATGCTTACAAATATGGTAAATATGAAAGTGGATTTGTCTGTCAAAGTGCACCAAAATGAAATGCGGTTTATACATAGAAAGGCGTTACAATTTATTCATATTAAATGATTGACGAATATTACAAGTAATCAAATAATGATATAATGAGTTGCAATACCGCGGTTAGCAGCTGCCGTATTGTATAAAAAGGAGGACAAACTACAATTTAGTAAGACTTTCTAAGATTTCTTCTTAAGTGTGCCTAGGAATTAAATTTCTAAAATAATATCTTGGCTAATTTCGTAATTAACTGTACTGTCGAATTAGTAAAGAGTGAGTGTTTATCTATAGAAGGAAAACTACATCTATCTTGACTCCAAATATATAAGGGTTGTCCTATTGCTATGTTTAAGAGTCCACTGCTCGCCGTGTTTTACTGAGTACTTTCTTCCAAGAACACTTACGCTACACAATAAGACCAAATTCCCGGACTCTACCCAATTTGACGTGATCATTACCGAAGCTAAGTTCGCAAATCAAAACTAAAGCTAAAGCTTTATGAAAATCTCTCTTATAAACAGTAATTAATTATTCAAGATAATAATATTTTGACCTTTACTTGATCTCGTATAATGACATTATAATAATAATTTATTTTCAAAGACCAATTAACTGCAATTACCGACCGCTGCGCCAAAGCATACTGCCGTATTATTCTTGCTTGTAAACATTTTCCACCTAATCTTATAATAATACTTAGGTATACTTAAGCAGCAACCCGCCCGGCCGCAGAAGCACTTGATGTTGAAAACCGCATGAAAATCTGTTGGGATGAACAGGCGCGACTTTTCTTTAAATCATAATAAACATTTTTTAAGCGAAATAAATGTCATATTCTTTATAATTCAGATATAATAAATTTATTTTTATTCTTGATTCCATAATCACTTTAATCTAGGTACTTTTCTAAAGTAATATAATATAATATAATTTATTTTGTGTTGTGTAATTGAATTTACTTAATGAATTTGACTTTTAGTGAATGAATTTATGGATCTGAATACATTTTATTTAATGAATTTATTGACTTTGTAATTGAATGAATTTAACAGAATTATGTAAGAAGGCACTTGAATTAAATTGTATTATAAAATTTTGAATTGTATTATAAAATTTTGAATTGTATTATAATATTATTAATATAAAATTTTGTTCCTTTGCCAAATTAATCAAAGTAACAATATCTTATGTAAATTATGAAATGTAATGTAATGTAATGTGTAATGGGTGTTTACCTGAAAATAAACAATTATTATTATTATTATTATTTTTATATGGTTTTTATACTCAGCTAATCACTGGTGTTTTGATGACATTTACGGGTTAGACCAAGTAATTGTCACAAGAGCTAAATTTGATTTTATGTTTCATCGCTTTGCATGAATTTGCGTACTATCCTACATGTGTTCAAAATTGCTGCTTTTTGGATATTGATGAAAGTGTTTGGTGTTAAATCAAGAAGTTTTAGGCTAGAATGTAGGTGTTTCGGTATTACTCCGGTGGTAGATATTACTACTGGTACAATGTATACATTACGGGCTTGCCAAATTCTTACTATTTCTTCTTTAAGGTCAGTGTATTTATTTATTTTTTCAGTTATAGTTTTTAAAAGATTATGGGTATTTGGTACTGCAATATCTATTATAAACACCGTATTTTTTGTTTTATCGTGTATTGTTATGTCTGGTCTGTTGAAATGAATAGTCTTGTCTGTTAGAATAGCTCGATCGTAGTACATCTTATGGGTTTTGTTTTCTAATACGGAGCTGGGTTGGTATTTATAGTAAGGTGTATGAGTATCTTCGATTAACTTGCATTTGAGTGCTAGTTTTTGGTGAATTATATTGACTATTTGGTTGTGGCGGTGTGTGTAGTCAGTTTGTGTTAGTGTAGTACAGGCTCCTGTTATATGTTGTATGGTCTCTGGCTGTCGGTGACATTTGCGGCATTTATCATCTATGGTGTTGGGATCTTTAATAATATATTTCCTATAGTTTTTAGTATTTATGACTTGGTCCTGAATGGCTATTAAAAATCCTTCGGTTTCAGGGAATAGGTAGCCACTAGTGAGCCATCTATTCGAAGCTTCTGAGTCGATGTGTGATTGTTGCAAGTCATGTGGGTGGCGGCCATGAAGTACTTTGCCTTTCCATTGGTCTAGTTGATGGTTTTCTGAGTCTAATTGAGTATTCATTGGGTGCAAGGTGTTAGTTATTTCAGCTAAATTTAGAGGCGTGAACTTAATATCGTTGTTGGCAACGATTCTATGAATATTACTTGTAGCGGCTTTATTATGGAAGAATGTTCTTAGATTGAGTACTTGCTTTTTCAGCAACCAAGTTATGTCTATGAGACCTCTACCACCTTTAACTCGTTTAAGACACATTCGCTCGACTGCGGATTTAGGATGTAAATAATTATTTCTAGTTAATATAGTCCGAGTTTTAACTTGAAGGCTTTTTAAATCTGTCTGGGACCATTTTACTACACCAAATGAATAGGTTAGTATGGGTATTGCATATGTATTTATAGCTTTAATTAGTCTTTTACTGGTTAGTTGTGTTTTGCATATCAAAGTTAATCTGTTTTTATATTCTTCCGTCAGTATTCGTTTTAGATTTGAATGATCCATTAGTTTGGATTGTTGGTATCCTAGATATTTATAAACTTCGTTTGTCTCCATGGCTGTTATAATTTCCCCTTCTTGTGTTGTATAATCTCCTGGCTGTATTTTACCCTGTTTAACATTTAAAATTTTACACTTGTCTAGTCCAAACTGCATTTTAATATCTTTACTGAACGATGCTGTAATATCAATAAGGTGTTTTATATTCTTTGCTGTACTACTATAAAGTTTGATATCATCCATGTAGATCAAATGTGTTATTGATGTTGGATTAGCGGTGCGATTGAAACAATATCCGATGTTATTTTTATTTAACATGGAGGATAGTGGGTTAAGAGCGAGACAGAACCACAGTGGGCTGAGGGAGTCACCTTGGTAGATGCCTTTTCTTATCTTAATTTCCCTGGTTGTAATAGAAGTTTGATTGTTACGCAGGTACATTTTTGTTTTCCAGAATGGCATTACGTCTATTAGAAAGTTAATCAGATTTGGGTTAATTTTGTAAATGCTAAGTATTTTTATAAGCCAAGTGTGTGGAATACTATCAAATGCTTTGCGGTAATCGATATACGTGCAATACAGGTTCCTTTTTTTTGCATTAGCATGTCTATGTATTGTGGCATCTATGATTAGTTGTTCCTTACAACCCATGTGATGTCGCCTGCAACCTTTTTGCTCTTCTGCTATTATATTATTATTTTCAATATGCGTATTGATTCTATTGGCAATAGTCGCTGTTAAAATTTTGTACATCGTTGGTAAGCAAGTGATTGGTCGGTATTGTGAAGGATCTTGTGTATTATTACTTTTCGGTATCATGTAGGTAATTCCTGTTGCTAGGAACGATGGGATTGGTTGCTTTTTTAAAATAATTTCGTTAAAACAGTTAGCTATTGATTGGTGTAATGAGTGTAAGTGTTTGAGCCAAAAGTTATGTATGTTATCGGCACCGGGCGTTTTCCAATTATGAAGTTTAGCGGTGACAATTTTAATATCCGTGTCTACTATATCACAGTACTCCATTTCATCGATATTTTCCCACCTGTTTTCTTCCTGTAATATCCACGGCGCTTCTTCATTATATGTGGTATCTTTCTCCCAAATACCGGCCCAAAATTCTTCAACTTGCTCTTTAGTAGTAGTTGTTTCTACATTATCATTATTTCTATTGTCTATTTTACCTATCTTCAACTGTCTGTAGAAAATCTTTTCGTTAGTGTTGAACAGAATATTTTGTTGTTTTCGTTGTAATGCTTTTTTATACCTGGCTAATCTATGTGCTTTAAGTGATAACTTTTGTTTGAGTGTATCCAAGTGTTCTTCTAATGTTTTATTATTACTCTCATGTCTTGTATGCACTGTGCTATTTTTAAGTATTTTTTCTACCATAAGCTGTATTTTCCTCGATCTGTTGCCTCTAATGTATTGAGTAAGTCTACCTATATCAGATCTTAACCGTGATATGTCTTTATGCAGTCTTATTTGCCATGGGGGTTCAGAGGATTTTTTGTTTGTTTGGTTTTTAGGTTCAGTATATATTTTATACCCTAGTTCTTCAGTAATTGCATTTGCTGTAGAATATATCAAAGTGTGAATATCAGTAAGTAGAATATTTTCTGTGAGAAATCGGTTCAGTATGTTATTATTAAATATAGTGAGTAAATCAGTAAGTCGTTTGCTGTAGCCTAATTTTGGTAGTTTCGGTCGCATGATAGGATCCATACCCCCATATTGCACTAACTTACTTCTCAACTTATCTGTTAACTTAATTACATATTCGTCACAAGTCGGATCCTGTTCTAAGATTGGTATTTCGGATTCTAAGAGTATATCGTGAGTTGATGTTGTTTGTGTGGACATATGTGCGCTAAGAGTGTTGGAAGTGCAATCTAAATTAAATGAGTACTCAGTTGAAGTTATTTGAGTATCAGTTTCTAGTTGACCTTCTATGTTTGTGTCTGGTATAAAATCGTGTGTTGTTATAGGCGCCGTTTGCCAATTATCGGTAGAGTTTTGACTCTCTAGATCTTGTCGGACTTCTTCTTTTATCTGATTCAGATGATTATCTGTGAGGTATTTATTCCTTACTATCATACGTCTTTGGTCTGATATTCTTTGTGCGGTAGCTTGAATTCCCGGATATTTTTGTACGAACAGTTCATGCAAAGTTTTCCTATAACATGTCATGTTGGTTTCTAATTTGGTAACGAAAAAATAAGTACGCATGATGAATACATTAACTTCTGTTGGCCATTTCATGCGTATTCTCGGTTTACCGGCTTTAGTGGACGCAGGTAAAAAGGCATTTACCTCCTGCGTAACATCTAAAGTCGGCGTGGGTGCTCCGTGCGAGTTTTGCTCCACAGAAGACACCGGCGATGGATTGTATGATAATGTGCTAGGGCTATACGGTTCTGCTATTAAAAGTGAAATGGAAGAATTTAAACTAATACTATCGCTGTCATGTGTCGGGTTGGCTGTAGTATTTTCGGGTGACCCGGAGGGAGCCCGCCTATTCAACTCCTCTCCGCTGACGGTTCCTATGCTGTGACACCCAGCGTCAGCTCCAGGTGTGCCCCGGCGATTGCCCCCGGGAAGCGGCCCTAAACGTTTACTTCGTAACATCATCTCCATGTAAATGGGTTCCCATAGCCATGTTGGCCGCGCCAGTAATTAAAGTATCGCGTGTCCGCCCCCCACGTGATTCAGGTGTTCGACTCGGACGTATGGTTGGATTATAGGGGGCTTATTATTATTATTATTATTATTATTATTAATCTTTGCTTTCAATGAAGAAACTAATTCATATACAAATCGTAAATTATACTTAATGAGAGACAAAAAATGACAGTTTGTATACAATAACATACTTATATGACCTTACCTTCTTGTAACTATTACGTATAGCCTTCAAACGTAGAGGTTTTTGGTGTGAAGCTATTGTCAAAATACTTCCTATTCGTTCAGGCGTGCAGACCAAAGAAAAGACGTTGAAAGAAAAAAAAACCACAAATATAACATGTAGTTAATAAACTTTTACCTAACCAATTACTGTATAAGTACTAAGTACTTACGCTAACTACTAAGAAGAGAAATTTACGCAAATGACCAGCATAGTAGAGTTCCTAGAAAATTAACAAGGTCACAATCAACCATAGTATGATTATAGCCAAGTGGATATTATTAATTAATATCATAATGAAATCGCATTAATTGCCTATACTAGCGATGAGTATGAGAGCCTTATTAAATTCGCCAGTAATGCTATCCATTCAACAACACAAGGTTAGCCATTTACAGGATTTTTTGGTAAAGACTTATGAACCAGGGATCCCGAAAATGCTCTAGGTTCATGTGCCATTACCTCCCACAAAAAGGCCACAATCGAAAACAGTAATCTGAAAATAATCCCACAATAAACAGCAATTATAAGTACAAAGTTGGCGTGCGGTCAATATATTGGATTTTATGTTAGCGATGTTATCATACGTTATTATCGGCTGCGACCGTCGCGTGGTTACGAATCGTTAAAACAATATACATACAATTTATCCAATTCGTGGCACAGAAATCAAATGGACTTTTAGGTATACCATGTTGACCTGTAGAGACCATTGACGTTTACTTGGATTTAATCTAGAAGTTCCTTTGCCAAGAGCGAAGGGCGAGGTTATTTGGCAGCACAAGGACGTCAACTAATATTTACCACAGATTTGCCACAGCAATCAATGTTTTGTTTACACGCAGCGCCGTCCTGTTATTTGTTCGGCCAATGCAGATTAGATACATATGGGTATTCATTTCTTCAGCCAATGGCATACCTACAGTTATATAGTTACGTACAAATATCTTAAAATATTTTGTACCTAAACAGTAACTTTCTTGATATAGTCAAATAAATCATATGTGTACTAATGTGACACTGAAGATGATCTAATATTTTGGTGATTAAATAGTCTAGTCGTAACACTAGGTGTAATTACTCTACACCTAGTGTTACGGCTAGGCTATTTAATCTCGTAATAATTAATTAGTAAAATATGTTTCAATGTCAAAAATAATGAAACTGGGTGACATTTCAATGATGAACATTAAATACGTAGTTCCAAGCAAAATCTTCAAATAATTATTTAAATCACGCAGGACATTCATCTCGTCATGCAAGTGACAAGATGGAAATATGATGATGGAGGCATAAGCTAATCAGTAAAAAGTGCCGAAAGTGTGAATTTAATGACAAACGTGACACTGAGACACGCAAATAACGACCGATCATGTACCGCATGGTCAAATCACCTTGGACTTGGCATTTATTTAGATCTCATAACTTTTTACCGCACGCAAGGGCATGAGAGTTCGCTTTATTTTTAAAATAATGGGTTTTGGGCGGTCGGTGATCTACGGTGGTAAAAACGTTTAGGAAGGCCATGTCCAACGCTTACTTTAGCAATATCGGTAACAACTCCTTGCCTTACTTCAAGAATATTTTTTACTTGATAACTCTGCACAGAATGGACTAGAATCAGTTATCCGTTAGACAATCTCATTGGCATTTGCCATTTGCGTCCGAAGTGTGCTTTTTAACCTAGTTATACTGATATTTGCCGTGACGTATTTTCCGAACACTGTCAGCTACTTTTACGATAGCGTCAACGCCTCTCATAGAAAGTTTTAGCCTGCGATCATTGCTTTCATGACAGATGTTTCCAGGCCATCATCACGTGCTTGTTCTGGATTGTTTTCAGTTATCATTTCCTCGCCATCGTGTCACCACAGTTTGAATTTTCTATGAACAAAACATTTTATACAATCAGGCACCAACATAATAATGACTAATTAAATATATTTAACTGAAATTATTATGATAAGCGTGCGGCACGATACAACCTACCCCATAAAGCGAAAACCACACTTTGTGATAACATCATACACAAACACGAAAGTATTATTGTAGGTAATTTGTATAAAATAAGGCAGCGATAGGCAAAGTGGCTGGCAGTGGCTGGACACGAAGAGCCGAAAATTGAGCTCAGTGGCGTGCCATCCGAGCAGGGCCGAACCGTCCCTATGTGCAATGTGCGCGGCGCACACAGGCGCCAGGGCGACAGGGGCGCCGCGCGCCGAGATATGCGTTAGTTATAACAGTTATTTTCGAAAAAGGATGCCAAAAAAGGCGCTTCACAGATTTCGCACACAGTCGCAGTGGCGTAGGAGTTCCACTCATCCAAAAGGTCATCCGACAACTTCCGGCTGCCACCCAAGCTAGCCTACGCCACTGCACAGGCGCTTCATAGATTTCGCACACAGGCGCTGGATTGGGTCGGCACGGCCCTGCATCCGAGGGGCCTATATCCAGAAGTGTCTTACGACAGCTTGATGATTATAATAATGTAGGCAGTAATAGTCTTGTGAAGAGACTAATAGCCCGAGAGCTCTCCATAATGTTCTCAAAATACATACATGTGAAGTCTGCCAAACCGCAGTTAGCCAACGTGGTGGACTATGGCCTTACTCCTCTCATAATGTGAAGAGGCATGTACCCAGCCGTGATACAGATAATCAAGTCTGATGATGATGATATAATATTGGCATGTAAAAACAAAACTTTAGCATAAATGTTTTAAGCTCCATGGCTTGGAAAAAAAGCGAGATTTAGGTTTGACAAAATACAATTCAAAAAAGTTAATACGTTTTCTTTCTGTAAAAAATAAATCCTAAATAAACAGAGACTTAATAAGCATTCAACCAATGGATGCAAAGGAAGCCCAATAACGAACCTTGGCGCTGTGTCAAGCGTCGAGTCGGCTGTTTAAACCACTTCGCCATTCGTGCAGACAAACATATGGATGATAGTTGCAATGCATGTTTCCTGCCCTGCTTTTTCCAACTATCTTCTATCTTATTTATTGACAGGCGACACTTGCTGGATTACCTGAAGTTGGTCAATTCCCAGAAGGTTAAGAGCGTATGGAGCCATATAGTACTGGTTGAAACTATATTTGCAGCCTATGTGACACATAAGATAGCGACAGAATAGTTCAAGTAAAACAAAAAAGCCCGTCGTTATTTCCAGTCAGTATTTACTCAACTCAGTTATTGTGCCATTGTAAAATTGTTTAAGAATATAACAACCCTTTACTTACCCCAAAATCGAAAGAAACACCAAGACAATTACACCAGCAATTACAGGTCTGCTAGTTTATTGAGTGCCTTGCCGTCAAGCGTAGCACAACCCACCATTACCTACATCATGCAAATGCCGATTCAAGAGCCAGACATGTGATCGATGGATTACTCCACTTTATACATACATTTTTAATGAGCCACCGTATCGATTGACCCGCGCCACATATCCACGCCACCATAGCTGTAGAGGTGATTGGAAGAATCTCCCTATTTTGACCTGACAGGTGACATTTAAGTTAACGGTTTAAAATGTTAACAGCTTCTTGACTCTTTGGTAGGGTTACTAAGTAAACATAATATATTGAAGTATATTTATAATATTATGTCATATGTTATAACACTTATAACCAGCGGCACGCCCGGGCTTCGCAACTGTTCCATAACAAAATTCTGCTGATCCGATCGTTACCTAACGTTATAGGATCACTTGCTAATTGAACTTGCTAAAGAATTGATAATTGAAGATTATCTGAGAATGTTATCAAAATCATACTTAACATCAATCATAGGCAACATACTCACAATATTTTTATAATAGTTTACTATGTTCTCCATAAAATATGTACATAGGTCAAGTGCTTGTTAATTCTAATACTGGAGATGATTGCGAGATTTAGATTTCTGCACCAGTCATTTGTAATACCTATTGTCCACACACTCCGCGTACAGCGATTAACCGGTTTAATTTTATAAAGACCTACATAGAGCATCATCTGACCTAATTAAAGACTATAATATTTTCGGTCACCTCCAGCTGACTCTGTAAGGAGCCCAAATCCATTTTAACCTCACAAATGGAACAAAGTAAATCGGTTGCATATTTCTTGGGTTCTTTCTTGATGTACCTATTCAGATAATTATTTAGAAGAAGGTAATATTGCCTAAATAACATTTGTCTACAAGTCACTATACAAATAAATATGTCGCTTACTCTCTTCCGTCCCTCAACAACTAATGCATATGTACTAACATGGAAAGTTCTAAACTTATTTATACAGTTCGTAGTTGAACTTTATGTGCGGAATGAGAGATGGAGTTGCGTCCAACAATAGCAGTATTAACTAGACGTAACTGGATTCTATTTCCCTATGTAGTCATAATGTTTGCGAAGGCAGACGCGGACAGTAAAGCACGCATTGTTTCTTCGTTTATCACAGTACATGCGATGTACAGTCACGGCTACACGGGTGAAATTTAATCGTGTGTCATTAGTTTTCTAGTCGAGTAACTATAACCTGTAATTTAAAGCTATCACGTTGCGTTAGCGTTTCTTATTCTTTCACATACAAGATTGCGGCAAATAATTCCTGAGAATAGGGTACTTGAGAAGTAGTCGTTGAGACGGCAAATGCAACGAGTAACAAGATTAGATACAAGACAATTATAAATTAAACACAAAATAATAGTGATATCGCTTTGCATAACCACGTTGATTGAATTTCGGTGTAGATCAAGAAGTCAAACAAGGCACTGGTTCAAACTAACATACGATCTGTTTCAAAGTGGCAAAAGCCTTTGTTTGTAGTACTAGAGATATTCTATGCATGAAATGAAGTGTAAATTATACCGATATCTGTAGAAAAGTGAAACTGCCTACTACCTAGCTAATCAGCTTGAATTTGGCTCGTCCATTCAAGCTGAAAGGGACAAAATTCTAAGTTACTATCAACTTTACACAAAAAGATGATGGGGAAAATCTTATTATATAAACGAGAAGACTACGCGTTTACAACATCAACATCTAACTGTGTCTTAATTAGCTCTGTAATTAAACGGAGATAGCCAACCAATGCTTGCAAACAAGTAGTTACCACTAAAACTGAACTAACAGAATACACACGTTAGAAGGTAACTCAATGATTTATGTATTATACCTACACGAGTTTTAATTTCTCTTCCTTTTAAATACATGAGAGGTAATGATGTTACACGTACCGTTAATACAAGTCGACCCGGCTTTTGTAAGGTCAATATTTTAACGTCTCCATAAAACTACACATCTTTACAATTTACGCCGTTATTGTATAGTAATTCATTTTCAAATATGATAGCAATTACACGTCATACACGTTCTTAATTCATTCTCAAGAAGATTAAATTGATAACCTCATTCCCGTCAAAATTATGAGAATTGAACGACGCCCGCCGATTTGGCGTTTAGTGTTTCACGTGGGACGATGTTATCTAGCTGCTCAATAATCTAGCCTACATTTGTTTAGCTGCACTGGAATTATCCAGCATCTATTCAACTTTTAGCAAAAGCAAGACTAGCATTATTCTTATCATTCCATGACCTGATTGATTAGATAAAATATCATATACCAAAGCTTTTTAGTCTCACAAACCCGGTCGTTCGCAATCTTTTATTTAAATTACCGTATTATAATTTTTATTATAATTGCGATATTTTCTTCAAGAATCTGGGTCACCGGAACAAACGACAGCGAAAATATTTTCACATCACCAAGCTCATTTGTTAACATCTACCTGCTTTTCTTTGGTCGCATTTCCATTAGCGCCTATTTGAAAGCAAGGTGACAATTCCAAGCGGCCCATTTTTTGCTCGAGGCAAGAATCAATTTTGGATTTATTTACACATTGACTTTGACATCTTCACGTCGTATAGCTATTCCGTGCTTGGCTTTAACTCTTAAATAAAAAAAAGAAAAACAACATAAAACCATAATAGAATGACCTAAATGTCAACTGGCGAGTGTATCTGTATGAAGTCATTAACACCGGTCAGAAATAGAGGCGAGCCGGAGTTGGATCGCAGTGCGGCGTCGGGGCTCACAGCACGGCCCGTAGGCGTGTCTCACGTATTAACACAACAAATCAGTCTGTCCAGTCGATCTAACCGTCTATTATACTCGTTGTCATCGCATGACACTAATTACTCTACAAACAATAATTAAAGAATCGATTGACTCGCTTGACGCTGATACGAATGCTCGGACAAAACGGGTACGACGATATGTCGAGACACTTTCGTACTGAAAAATATGTCTGTAATTGTCTACGTGTTGTTTATTCAGTGCTAAGTACTCAACAGTATTTGTAAGTCATGGAAAGTTCGCGACTATCTTCAGCCAGATTGTGCGTAGTTGGAGAAAAACAAAATATAAATTTTCCTAACCTACTATGAAGTTAAAATTAAGCAAGAAAGCTTCATGATTTATTTGTAAATACTGTAAGTAGCTAATTTTAGATTTTTCAAATGTCCTCAAAAACTGAACACAAGCTTTGTACTAAATACAATAAATACCGCTGTTGTGGAAATTTAGAATGTAGTTTATCCTCTTAGCAGACGGTAAGTATAAAAGGAACTACGTAAAAATTGTATAGTACCGCTAATTGTTTGCTACAAGCC
The DNA here is from genome assembly GCA_944739405.2 of Euclidia mi. Classification (NCBI taxonomy): domain Eukaryota; kingdom Metazoa; phylum Arthropoda; class Insecta; order Lepidoptera; family Erebidae; genus Euclidia; species Euclidia mi. The sequence continues at coordinate 39,318,330 of OX123190.2, read as the reverse complement.
TCATTACAAGAAGGCACGTTTATTTCGCCGTGTAATCTATTTTGTCCGCGAGTACGGCACCGAGCCCGCAGCATCATTTATTATCTTGTAAACCAATTATTACGATGATGGATTTTCTCTCTGGACAATCATGTAATATAACATCTAAGTCTGCCAACAAGTGCGGTGATTGAAAGAAGAAAATCCCCGTCTTTGTCGTATTTTACCAACACAAAGGCTTCAGGTGAATAGATATGACGCATGTACTCACGTACAGTCTATCGTCAAAATCAATACACCTTTATTATAGAAAATGGCATTTCTTTACAGAGATGATTCAAATTATATTGTAACGTGGCAAAGTTTGCAAGGTACAATAAAGCCAGGTGAACATAACATATTATTTTCAGGCTGCTCATTGTCAAAACAAATCTATTTTCGTTGTAATTGTGTTGAAATTCTGCGTAGAACGCTTAATCTATTTGTTAGAGTAAACGTTGATAAGGTATTTGCACCTAGATATGTGGGTATGTTTATTAGCAAGAATTTGTTAGATATCGTTAGTATCATTAGACGAAAATGGAACGCCATATTATGTCTCTTGAGATTTCCCTAAAATTTGGCAAAAATAAGTAATAATAGAGCTATACAATAAAACATTGAGTGTTTATTAATAATACTGGGGTTCTTTTATTCTTAAATTAACTAAGTGTAGACCGATTTATACTTTAATTACCATATTTTGCATTAATAATAATGTATTACAAATATTAATAGCCGGTCAAGCCGGTTTTTAAGTAGCATTAAGATAATATTCTACTAACATTTGGCATATTTATAGGCTAAAATTGGCCTGCATGTATGATAAAACAAATAAATAATTTATTAAATTATTTTAATACCTATATAAAGAAATCTAATGAGGACAGGTACGTATAGCGGCTCTTGAATCTGGAGAAACTACTTTCAGGTTTTGATATAATTTATTATTTAACTATTTGTTATTACATTTGTATAGCTACATCCTTAGGTATACCTACGTAATATTCGGTTTAATATTTTACCGTTTTGTATTTTACTTTTCGAAGTTATGTGTGCATTATAAATTAATTATCGCTCGCTTAATTATGTGCCCGGTAGATGGCAATAGGCTCGCCCCCTATTTCATTGGGACCGAAACATAACTTGCGACGTGTGGGTGTGTAATGCACCTCTGCCTACCCCTTCGGGGATAAAAGGCGTAATGTTATGTTGTGTTATTTTACCGTATTTATAAAATTATTGTTTGGATAATAATATGATGAAATCTTCACGACGACACTGATGAGTCATAACCACTTCGCAAGGATCTATACACACGTATTATATCAATATTTGTGTCTCGATCAAATACAGCGAGAATAATAACAGCACGAACAATTTTCCTCATTCACAAGATCATGGGAAATACCTAAAGAGCGCGGCACAAATCCTCGAACTATATTCACTAATAAAAACCCAAAATCAAATGCCTGACGACTGCATTGTGATCACATAGATAAAATAACGGACAATAAACTAGGTACCCCACAGGAGGAAGAAATCTCACACATAAAGATAGAAGAACAGGAAAACATTACTTTAGTATATTATTATATGTATTACACTCACAATCCATTAACCACAATAAGCATTAATCTCACTGCATAAGCAAGAATATAAACCTAATTACATTAGTTACTGTAATTCGTTCTGAAGGACAACATACTGTTATGTGATAAGGTTTCAATGCTAAACCTTTTCCACTGATTCTAGTAGTCCGGTAATGTACACCGACTCACACATAAGACGCATCACTACATACATAAATATAGGGATATCACAGTGATACGTGACCAAGTGCATGATTGCACTGCATAGAATGAAGTAAAATATGATCAACTATATAATTCTTAGTAGATCGTTACTCGTTACTGATAAAAATAGTTAGTCATTATATCTCAAACACTTGTTATAATTATAATCGTTGTTTATAATTAAAGTGCATCTTTGTAACTCAATTTATCGCGGGTTATTTTGTTTATATTAATTATGTTATCAATGTTTCCGAAGACGCACGGTCCGAAGACAGACATTCAGAATTCCAGACTGATAGGAGACTGTTTACTGTGTGCCAAAAATATACACGGGAATCCCGGCCGGTAGTCGTAGCGAAAGATACACTTCACAAATTCACAGGAACAATGAAAATCCCCAAAGACTTCAGCCTGTCATATACCTCATAACATTACTGTGTAAGTAATTATTATGTTATTTTATTAGGCATCTATTCACGTTCATAAGTTTTATGGCAATCTACCATGACAGTTTTTCATAATCATATTAGGATATAAAACACGACTCGCGAGCTTTGAGAGTTTGAGTAAATGCAAATAAGCACACAACAACTTCCAATTAAGGATTAGTTGTTGGTCAGAGCAGCGTAAGGATCATATTATCCTGATTCACCAAATTTCTTTTAAAATAAGGTAATATTTGCCGTAAACACATAGTATTAATAATAATACCTCAATATGTTTTGTATTAATTTGAAAATTTAGTAACAAGTGATGTCACATTATGTTGCACGACTGAATCTTGGACCATTTGCGATGGCGCTGGTCCTAATATTTTTAATTTGCAAAGTGAAATTTGAATAATTAAAAGTCTAATACATATAATGATATTCAATTACAAATATATTTTGTATAGGCTCCATTTCATTTGTACTCATGTATAGATACGGTAGTACCTACAATTTTTGTTATTGCTAGTAATCGTAAAATGCGGAAAAACGGTACCGCGTAAACCGATCGAATTCTTACCCAATTATATAAAAAAGGTCAATTAATTTAATTTAAAGTGAAGTCGTAAATTGTGACGTAATTGAATGGTAAAAGTTGGGGTACGTCCACGCGTCATATGGCGTGCTACGTCACGACTCATTGGCAGCTGTCGGCGGGCCGGCGCACATATTATGTAGTGGTGGATGCTCCACGCCTCCATACGTATACCGCGCTTCGTCACAAACGGTCGCTGTCAATGTTACACCCGTTATCAACACATTAAGTGATAACTGAACATAGTGCTTACCGACATTATTTTGAATAATAATTTATTTTTGTAACGTTTACTATTGTGAATTGTTGGAGCGTTCGCCAGTGACTCGTGTTTGATAGTGTTTGGTGAAGAGCTTTCTCTATCCTGGATATCGAAATTAGTCGAATAAACACAGGTAACATTTTTATATTTACATGTAATACCTGATTTTTAGACTTTATGTTCACTATTTGAGACATTGTAAACCAGTTGCCGGCTTTACCGGCTTCACCGGTCCTTTTACAAATCGCGAATTTGACTTTTGATTTTCCTTTGTTAATCGGCAATATCGGTCAGTACGAGACAGTTTTATGCTTTTGTCTTCAGGTAGACCTCGTTGGGTTCATCAAACAAAATTGAATTCAAAAATTCGTTCATCCATTTCTTTTTCTTTCTATTCATATTATTCAATATTCAGTTTTGGTTAAACAAGTTAAACTAAGCAGTACAGTTTACATGAGATTTGAAACCAGTGAATGAAACACCCACTATAATCCAAGTGGTAAGGTCAACTTTCCTCGTTTTCTCTCTTTACTTTGTCGAATACAAATATTTTTGTAAAGAACTGACATTATTCAATGGAATAGCAATGATTCTCGAAGTTTTCCTAATATATAATTAGTTGTAAACAAGTTTTGTTTAGGTATAGGTAAGTATATGTGTTATAGTGGCGAGACTCGTTAGGTGGATCTTTTCGCGTCATCCTTTCCGACTACTCTGCACGGTGTTTCTTGTAACTAATGTGATTCATACCCACTTTTTGTTAAATCTCCGTGAGCCGGTAATATTCGAAATAACGGTCACTTTGACGTGACTACGGATCTCGCTTACGACATTTCAAGTTTTGCGCAACATCTAATCATTATTACAAATTTGGATTCATGGACAATTTGTGTAATACTTATTTTTAAACATTAACTGTCAAGATCATTAACATGGTGGCATATTTTGTTATACAATCTATATACGGTGATGATAATAGGTATGGCACGGACGAATGGAATGGCACCTAATTGGTTTTATAAGGAAGCTTCTAGTATTTGGTTACTCTGTACAAATTTGAAGACGAATCAATTCAAATAATACCAATGTACGACGATTTCACATCTTCATTCTAAATTAAACTGTCAGTTTTATGCTAACCTATGTTATCGCTATTCAGCTGCTCTAAAACCGGCGCGTCGCGAAAAGCCAAACAAAATCACACGTTACACAATAACCTGCTTACAATTTATTGTTCTATGGTTACGCAATAAAACGAACTCAGCTTGTGTACTTATAATGTGTAACGATAAGGCACAAATCCAAACTTTAGTACTTTTTCAAACAATACCACAGATTGTTAAATATTTGCGATTTCCAATGGCATACTTTTACACGCCACAAAACAACATTAAAGAAAGTCTTGTTGACAATCATTGTGCGTGACTATATTATCAGCACTCTTTAATCGTTCTCAACGATGCTTCCCTAATTCCCTAAAGCAATTGTGTATTACTACTCTATTTACAACAACCCACAACTCAAGGTGTTAGTAGCAGGGAAGACCTAAGACTCCCATTTTTCTCTTTGCTGACAAAGCTGAAAACCAATAAAAAGTTGTCAAATGTAGGCGCGAAATTACCCCGTGTCATGTTATCCGTTTACTGAACAGCTGTGCATGATCAACGGATCATGTAATACTTGGAAGGTTGGGGCGATATCATCCCCAGGACAGACGGAACTTGATCCTAGACCAAAAGCCTACAACAAAATTATACTGTTTCTGCTTTACTAGCAAACGTCGTATGAAACTGCAAGAACGTTACCACGCTGTTATCTTCTTAATATATAAAATTCTTGCGTTACTGACTGACTGACAGACACGCTACAGCCGAAACTATTGGGCGCAGGAACCTGAAATTTGGCATGTATGTTCCTTGGGGACCGTAGGGGTGCACTAAGAAGGGATTTCCCGAAATGCCCACGGGATCGGCCAAAACGCGTAAATTAAAAAAAATGCAGGCGTAGCTGCTGGCGTCCTCTAGTTATTTATAATGCGACAGCGGGGGCAATTATCCATTGATTTATTTCGTTATCGCCAATATTAGCTTGTTTTCGATCAGCGATGTTTGAACTGTGGCCATTATGAATAGTTAATGTCGACATATGTGATGGAAAGTTCTCCTTGGGTGCGTTGCCGGAAATATTGCGAACGGCGCCGGCACTTGTCCTAATACAACAACACACTGAATAAAATCAAAGCAAGCAACTACAAACCAACTAAAACTTACACATAACAGTGTTTTTTTTATTACTCTCTTCCTATCTGAATCAGAGCACCAGAATGAGTAAATGTCATGTTTAAACACAATGAGATGATTGCGTGCGTAGCTGGTTAGTAAGTACGTCGCCCGCACAGTTTAGTTCCCTTCCTGTATATGAATTGTGAGACTATAATATTATCAAAGAACATAACAAAAATCCAGACCAAGAATCTGGATGTTCATTGACCCAGAAATTCACTTTTTGTCTCAGGCAAAGATGAAACTCGCGCATGTTCGATAGCAGCGATCAAATCATTTGCTACACAATTCGTGAAGGCACTTTACATATTATATTGCATGTCTGTAAAAAATATAAATCTCACGCTCTAACTATTAAAGAAAAAACGACTCAAATTGTTCGGCAAAAAGAGGTTTCTGTCGCATGGGTATCTTTCAAAGAATATTTTAACCGCTCCGTTGCTTACATTTTATTATTCGCATTCAAGTAACAGGTATCAATTTGATACATTTGATTTCAAGCCTGTAACTAGTTCAACTTGTGTATTACGTAACTGCAGTGCATACTCTGCGCTGTTGACGTGATATTACGAAGAAGCTATTGGAAAAAACAGGAAAGAACTTAAGCTACAAGGAAAAATAAACTTTTACATATAAGACTCCAATGAATCACAGTTAATTACCATCACATGTCGAATTATTGACGACTTATTACTTGTTACTTATTTTACCTGTTCTTAAGAATCTATCCCTTATTAGGTGTGGGAAAAACAGGTAAATCTAAAGAAAAACAAATTGTAGGGGAAGTTCCAGTAATCAAAGTTAATTTGCTGCCGCAACACTCTCCGTCAAGGTAATTTTATTCACCTTCAATCTAATCGGCTCAACAAAAACTGCCACCCAGCTGATTTAATCTATTTTTACAGCATCCTGCGCAGAAATCGCAGAGTTTTTATTTCGATCAATATCACCGGCTATTTTTTGTGGAGCATTGAAATTACTAAACATTTGGTTATTATATGGTATGCCTAGATATGTAGCTTATTTTGTCTATTTCATTACATCGAAACACCAAGCACGATTTCAAAATTAATTGGAAATGTGGATATTCTAAATATTCATGGCAAACTTATCACAGAAGTCTGTAGGCTTTATAAATAATGAATGCTTTTACTAGATATTTATTTACCAATCCATTTTTTATTTTAATTGCTTCAGAAACTTGTTGGAGAAAGACACATCACGCACTAATAGCTTACTCTGTTGTCTTGCATATATCATTGGAATAATTCGATAAATTAATTAATAATTATAATAATAATAAAATTTATTTATTTTCTCTCACAAAGAATGTTACATGTTTTAGGCTTAATCTAAGTTACAAAGTATGACCACTTCGCTACTCGGATACTGTTGTGCTTCATTTCTCATTAAACTTATCCGCGGTTACCTATCTGGTTAGTTCGACACTATCTGGAATTTGTGCTGATACGGTATTATTAGTTTTGTTTTGCGTCATTGAATTGATAAATAGTTGTTCTATTTTGGTTTTGTTATAGGTAAAAATACGTGTCGATTTGTGTTAGAGACTCTTCCTTAGTTAGTTCTTTAATTAATGGTCTCGTATTGTACCAACATAAGTGTAGATTTGACAGCCATTTAAAACTGTGCTACTCTAATAGCCCACTAACCTAAAAGAGAGTTCGCACGTTTTGTATAGAATATAAAGTTATTTTTAACAAATTTCGCGCCAATGGTTCCTTAAAAGCGAACGTCATATTTCAAGTGAAAGTGTGGGCCCCGTTTATGGGTACCCGCGACGCGTGCAGAAGACTAAATCCATTATGCTTATGACGCCATTGATATTCCCCACGGACACTGAAAGCGGAGTGCCCGTGGCCATTATAAGATAACTTGTCGCGTAACCACAACACCTTAGTGCAAAGTTTCCAGGCTCCATTTCTAAGATAATTTACTCACCTTACACCGCGGTTCGCTACGAAGAAAGTAACATGACATACAATTTGTGTAATGAATTTACCGTTGCCAACAATGTTGCCTTTTTAATTGCCGTGCACATTGACTGGTTCCAGTCAAAATAATGTGTTATTTGAGTAGGTACGTGTAAGAATGTTTGCATATTTGACTTTGCTGGCGAGCACGTTTCGCTGTTTAGTTCCACTGAAGTTGTAAGTGATCACAGTAGGCTGTTGGTTAAGCGGCCTGCGTGTTCGCTCCGTCAGTAAAAGTATTGCAGTCTGTGGAGCTCGCAATCTAGCGAAGGTTAAGGCAGCAGCAGCGTATCGTTTCCGGGTCGAAAGGTCAACGGCTCGACACATGCCTTCAAACTGAGTTTAAGTCACTGTAACACGTCAGCCTATTTAATACGTACATATGTACAATCGTTCCGTATTACGTACCAACACACATACTTCCCATAATATGTATGAATTGAAAATACGTAATTAATTGACGCAATTTCATACAATCACATGACATTCATAACAGTTTATGAGCATTTACGCTACGACATTTTCGATTTCGTATAACTTTCAAGACCAAATTAAAAATGAATGAACAGTTTTTGCCTCTTATAGACCGCTTCAAATTCACAGCTAGACAGCAATATTCAGTTATGTTAGTATTAAGCACAATGTATGCTATCGTAGCGATGTATAGTTGATTCCGTCGACACGCCGCAAAAGTGGAAGGTCACAAATTGTATAAACGTTGAAGGTTTTCGAGAAAGGAGTTTAATTTATTATCTTTCGATGATGCGCAGAACGTCCATGTCACCTTGAAAACGAGTAATGCAGCTATATGAAGAACTTGATCAATATATACTTAATTACATGCTTACATACTACTAGCTAGGTATAAAAAGGACCTTCACACATGAGGAAATTATTAGCTATCTGTTAAAACCTCTCAAACATGAAGTACTGTGAACAACCTGATCGTGTGTGAATAGCTCCATACACGATCTTCAATCACATATTAACACTTATCAATTGCTTTGATTCTGCATAAACCAGCTCTAGATAAGATTATTAAAGAGCTGAAACATCTAGACTCATTTATTATTTATTTATCTGAAAAACAACACTTTCTCGAATGGGTATAATATAATTGTTATTTTATTGACTATTGTGACTCATAAAGATAGTGAGCAGTTAACAAAGGTACCTACATTACGTTAGTACAAGAACTCGTGATTCGTGCGGCCTTTTAGCTACGGACCTACCTACCTCTGTCTCAACGATAAAAGTAACTCCAACTAGATTACCCATATTACCACTATTATGTTTTATCGAATAACATGGTTATTAAAAGGCTTATCTAAAGTAGACATATTATACGATGCAATATCTTGATTTATGTGTGATTAGACGATATGTACCCACTCAAAACAAAAACAAACTGCGCACCGATGCGTCGCGCACATTGACATTGTTTATCAAGATAACATTTATAACAATAGAGGCAGCGTGTTCCCGGCAGTCTAGCAGAGTACATAAGTACATTTAGATGGTGGTGATACTGGTGATAGGCATCAAGCTTACAGCGTTCACAATGATACAGTCACGGAGGATGCGCAAGAGCAAGGCACCGCTACATGTTCACGGCGCGTGCGTACGCGACCGCGAACAATCCCTTGTACCCAACCGACCCTGTTCAAATTGCCCTACGCCATTGTACAAAATAAGATGCCGTGGCAACCACCATGTAATATAATTTTTATTTTACGAAACCACGTTGACGTGACGAAATATTAATATGGCCATTCTTTTGTTACAGGTATGAATCATAACCATAATGCACTGTTTGCAAGTTGGAAGGATTCGTTCACTCATTAATCAATGTGTGATGGGTAAGCGGAACTATCAACCGGATGCATTCATGTATAAAATGTATTATTTATACGTAAAACTTTTGGCTGATGCGAGCTGTATGTAGTTTGTACAGAAATTCACACAATTTTGGCCCACGTGTACACATTACGCGTATATCACGGTTACCATGCTATCAAACATTACAACAGTTACCTAACTTGTCGCAATGAGAACATTAAAAAACCATTTTCCGCGTCGATTCACGCGAGAAAACAACCAACTGTAACTGTAATTTGATATTTACTCACCACTGACTAATTTGCACTGGGGTTATTTGAGAAGATACTTTCCATTAATGATTTGTTCTTCTTTTGCTTACCTAATATTTGGTTCAGTGCTTATGTTCTTAATTCTACAGCTGAATTCTATCTTTGCAAATTCATGATATCTGTCTCTCAGGTAAATATTTAGATTATGAGAGATTCTCATTGAACTCAAAGTTGATAAATGCATTTAAAAAAATGTTTTAATGATAAAAATACCGGTATTACTACATTGACTAGCTACAAAAGTGCACTTCATCTAGAAATCAATTAGGGACTAGTTTGCCTTGCATTTGAAATAAACCAAAAGTATGTTAGTAAAAATGATCTTGAGTATTCTTGACCATATTGCCCTCGCCATCATAATCTAAATATAGTACCACAGCGGCGCCAAATGACGCCGCGACATTTGAAATATAATGTATACATAAGTCTTTAGTAGGTTTATATATAAATATCACTTGATATACCTGTGTAACCAGTTAAAGCATATACACATCATGTGAAACCATTAATTGCTTCTAAATTTATAATATATATTATCATTCAAGACCAGTGCCTCGCCAAAAGCATTATAGTGAACCATAAATAATTTCCGCGTGCGTACACGCGTATATATTAATCTGACAGTGGCGCAATCAAATACTCAAATAATCATGCTCCTTATTCAGTATACATCCGCCCACACATGCAGGATATAGGCTGCGACGATAAATATGTCGAAGCTTTGCCTATTCTCCATCTGGCTTCAAGCAAACTGCGTCAGTGTTGACAGGATGTATGTGTTAGAAAACAAAAAGGATACTGACAATATGTCTTGCACATTGTTATCATGTTATGACAATGTTTAAGTTTATCCATGGTTTTAAAAAGTACCCTAGTAAGTTGCAATTGTTCTCAGTTTCTAGAATTCCGATAATCATGAGCCGTCACTCACTTTGGCTCTTTCTACAGAATGTCGGATATCCCGCAGTCCATGTCTCTATTTTTATGAGTTTACCCTTCTACCTAGAGTTCAAAGTACCTAATCCTAAACTATGAACTATTGAACTATTGATCGACTTTCGATTTTTTATGGCCACTGTTCCGTTAGTCAGGTACCAATCCTCCAACGTAACGGAACGGAACGCTAATGTGACAATAATACGATAACTGTTGAAGCGTCATGCTCGTGCATAATGAGAGTTCGCAAGCCAAGCGGTTTAAAAGCAGCCACACAATATATTTTACTATTTACGAGACATTGAGTGACCTGTTGTTTCTCACTTTCATTCTCAACTCACAATAAGAGTTACATCATAACACAATGAATAAAACAGTCAAATTACAAAACATTGTGTTCAAAACACGCGACTTTCTTAGAAAATGACAGATAACAGTCGAATACATTGACGTTTCCTACATGGAAACGAATCTTTAGAAAGTAAGAAAGCATTAAATTATTAAATAGCAACGTATGTAGCGGTCGTAGACAGAGATTAATCAGTTATACTATGAATAATCGCTCTGTGGTTTAAAATAATAAACGCTAAATAAACATATTTTGATGTCAGGCTGCCGTAAGCTTAAAATCTGGCACAACGGTCAAAAACCCGAGGGGAATAAGGGCCGCCCCTTTCCATCCGTAGATGTAGGTTCTATAACTAAAACTTGAATAAAAGGTTATCGATACCTTACAACGATGTCAAGTGCTAAGAGATTTCTATTATCAGACCGCGACTTTCGAATTTATTATTACTGTTTATACTAGGTGTACTACGTGCAGACGTATAATTATGTATAAACATCATAACAAATTTACTAGTATAATGTTTACCAGTGATACTTTGGAATATGTTTTCATATAACTTACGGAATATTTTGTGATATGTTAATTCACGGGATTATATTTACAATGTGCTTTCATGATTATTTGTACTTATAGCATGACGATACATTGACGTCAGACCATTATACTTAGTTATGGTTACCTAAGTCTAAGATATTTTTACTATTTACAGTAACAACAAAGTGTGTGCCATATAGTTGAATGTGTCGACGATATGTAAACGGATAAGGTGTGCAACTTACGTAATATTTTATCTTATGCTAATAAAATGCATATGACTGCGACGTCACCTGTTTGTTTCAAAATGTGTCTGCACCTATCCGTAGACCGGGTCTTCTCGTTGAATATCAATATTTTTTATTTTTTTTATTTGTCGGTATTTCAGGTTTAAACAATTTAAAGTCAAAATCTAGAATCAAGGTCATTGACAATCACAAATATGTGCGAATCTAGTAGGTATCTCATTTAAAACTTGTCTAGTCATAATACTCAAGTAGAGGTATAAGGAGATACAGCGAAACAGTTTCTAAATTTAGTCCAATGAATGACAACGTTATCTAGCCCTCTTTGGGACACTGATCTCACTGGCAAAATATCGATACAGTCAGTGCTTTGTAATATTTTAAAACAAAATGAAATACATTTTTGAATATACGTTGGTCACATGATTACTTTTTGTTCTAAACCTGTTAAATCGCAAAAAAATCCAGATGTCCTACCTACTTCTCGTGGTTTTACCGGGGTGAATGACTTACAGAAGCAAAAAGTCGAAAACCAGGCAAGTTGTCTGATTGATATAATTTGTTGAGATTCTCAGCTGTCCTGATACAATTATCTAATCTACAAGATAAATTACATAAATTCATTGTAGGTCGCGTTATTCTTTATTTTGCCAGGCTAGACAATTTATTATTGGACGAACAGCGCTGGATGCGGACAAGGATCTATTTTTTTCTATGAACAATATAAAATTTTACTTCTGGTAAATTTTAAGCGCGAGCAGAAGATTGACGTAACCTTTTGCCTTAAAACGTCCAAAATAATTTAAGTGGTGCTTCGCAATAAAGTTTTGTCAATCTAATAATGATATCTGCAGAAATTGTGAACCTCGTTGTTTTTATTTGCATTACAAATTGGAGAATAGTATTTAGTTGTAGTGCGGTACATCATATTATCTTAACCATTCAGTACTCATCTGCATGTAGCTATATAACATACAGTTGGCATATATAAAAGCTTGTCCACAAGTTTCAACGTACGCTGCATATAAGTAGGTTGCAGTGGATGACCGCAGTATTCAGTGCCACACGTACATAATTAGCTAGCAGCCGACCAGATGTCGCCAGTAACGTGATATGTAGTATTAAACCGGGGTAGAAACGTTGTCAACACCACTATGCCGATGTTTTATTTATACATGCACACATGCATACATTCATGTACATTATAATAATATTATATACCTTTACTTTAAAATATTCTTTGACGGGTAATAAACAACACATAACTTTGTTTTCATCTTTTGATTTTGAATACAGCTGGAATATGTGATAGACTTGATAGAGCAACGACCTTTAGTAAAGCTTTGAAAAGGTGACTGCTTAGTAAACCTATGCTTATATCTTACTTCCTTAACAAAGAACACGAAAAGGTAGTTTGGACTAGGTAATGCATAAGATTTAATACAATAGCCTTGCCTACTAAATATGTTTAATAAACCCTTGATATCCCATGTCAGGCCTCTGAACTGTGACCCTATGCCTCTCCAAGGAAGGGAACGATAATAATCAATCACAATCCTTGACCGATAAATTAGAGCAGCATGTCTTTGACCGGCTCCTTAATTTATCGTGTGAACCTTGATGAGTAATCTATACACAAGGGTTCAAAGTACTTGGCAGAAAAGTTCAGCGACGCTTGAACTCAATACCGAGAACAACCCTGACTGTAAATAAATTTAACTAAATATCATAATTAATAAGTCTTACTTAAGTACTGCATTGAAATAACATTCTTAAATTTTTGGTTCCAACATACATCTGATTTCGTTATTGTTCGTTAATTTCTGAAAAGTATTCTGAGAAAATATATGGAATTCTCTTTTTAAATATACATAATATCTGCTTCTACTTTACCATTTCGACAAGTAAAGCCTTATTAAGATTTTCCGTTTATACCAAAGTTAAGATCACAATTAGCAAGTATTGCGGGATATGAAAATTTAACCTTTATCTACAGGATTTTTAAGAAACCTGAAACTTGTGTTACAGTTGGTCACGGTATGTCTAGTTTGGTATTCTACCAGAAGAAATTATGATGGGTAAGACGGGTTGCATTGGGTAATAGAGAAACTTAATATATGCACTTCAAGACTTGTGTGAAAAGTTCAATTAGTTGCAAAGTCAGGATCGAAGTAATTTGAATAATGAACATTTAACGCAGATGACAATACATATTTTGGTGATAGTAAATAAAACTTAAAGTTTAAAGTCGAACCCCTAGTTACCCACTTAGCAGCCAGGTTAATATTTCAGATTAGGACCTGGTATTTTGAACATGCTTATCTACACTGAAATTTTGATTTAAAACTTAAAGGTGATGCTGAGCTATACGCTGGTAACTAAATTTGCATAAATTAAATAAATTCAAATCACGTCTGCCCTAAGTAGCTGCGTATATTTTATACAAGATTACCACATAAGCAGATCAATGTCAACTTTGATGTATTTACTTCATCGAAACAAAAACTCTAAACAAAGTAAAATACGATACAACCTTTATTGATCTACCCTCTTTACTAAAAGTTAATTCAAGGTGCACGTCCGCAATTCCGGTCACCAAAGCATTGACATAGATTTTAGAGTCATTATATTAAATATTCTGTGCCATGCTCGTTCATAAAATATTTCAATAACATCATAAATATAAAGTAAAGTTGGTCATAAGGCTAAAATCGTAAACCGTTATTATAACATTTACTTTGGCATTATAATCGGGAAACAGTTTCAAAGTGCAATTTATAGTCAGCGATTTATTTATAGCTGAACATTTTAATCGCAGCTGACCAATTTATACTTCGTGACGTAGAATAATAAGCTGATTATTATTGCTGTGATAGGTATTCAATAAATAAAAAATAATGATTATTATTATTTAAACTCTATTGACATAAGATATAACATAAAGTTAAGAAAATATAACATAAAGTTAAAATTAAGAAAAAAGAAATAAAACTTTCCAAACAATCATTCAGACAGTATGACGGTAGTACTCATTTTAATTAAAAGAACAAAACAAAAATGAAAGATGGAAATCAATAAACATTTTTTGTAAAGAAAGAAAGCTATTCAAATAGTTTAATACAAGTGAATATTTCATCGATAACAGTTTTATTCAAGACAAACTGTTAGTTAAATGTTCTGAACAAATTGCAGCGATTGAAGGTTATCCAAATAAAAGGAAAGAAAACAGAGATATTTCAAGAATTGTGTTATTGTAACAATGTGTTGAGCCAAAAACGCCGAAACTATTATCTTTGCATTTACTGGGTTGTTTTAAAATAGTAGACTTTTTCTCGTGATGGTTCAGTGAACTTTGCGGTCACTGCCGAGCGCAGACGTGATTTCCAGAAATGAATTGTTTCATTGCATCGAGAAGCGTACAATAAATGTTTACACTACTAAAAATTCAACTATTGTGGTTGCTTATGTTGCTGTGTCGTATATCAAAGCAACAATAAGTTTCATACAAAACAGAATTGTTTTGTATGAAACTTTATTGGTTTTAAAATTGGTTTAAAATTATATTCAATATTAGCACGTACTCGTAATACTACACATCTTCTGTTTTATTATCACGGCCCTTGTCTCATTCATTTATCCATAAAATTGGTTAATTAGGTAACCAAGTAAATTCTAGTACATTTTTGCAGATTTCTCGCGTAAATCCGAAGTCTAAATATAAACCTTTTGCAAGTGGCTTTAAAAGGAGTCATTTTATTTTCAACGACATGTACGACAGATGTACTATTACAATTTAAAGAATATTTTTCAGAGGTATTCATTAGCTAGACCTTGGGCGTGCGTTTACATTTCATTTGCCTTCTGCCACTATTTATAGAAGTCTACCATACCATCATATTGAAAAGCAATATCGTAAAATAATAGCCTCTATTAATACATATAGGTACAAACACAGACCGAAAGGATACATTTTTATTTTTCACATTTAAAACAAAAATAAGACTGGCTATTTGATAGAGTTTATCGACCATTAGATTCGTTAATTGGAAAAACACCAGACGATCTAAATTTAAATATGCATTCTATTTTTAATGTTCCTTTTTTCACTTTTAGAATGTTGCTAATGAGAAACGATCGTTTTGTACACCGGTTTATGAATAGATGTGAAGGACGCACATTTAGGAAATCTAGATTCCAATAGATTAGTTTATGATCTACTCTACTTAATATGCGTCGGCCAGTACTCGTACGTAGAATACTGATCTAAGACGTTTATATCTAGCGATACGCATTATTTTGGCAAACTTCGCAATGGTTACCGGTTACATAACGCGAAAAATATTATGGCAATAAAATTAGTTTCAGAAATTCTTCCGCTAAATGTTTTCTTTATGTTGGTAGCAAAACGAATGATTGAGTTGATTTGTTCTGCCATTTGCCTCATATTTTTGTAAGACCTAGTTCGTTGATGACAGCCAGTGAGGGAGCCTATTACATCGACCTGTTCCAATTCCGAACTATAATTAAATATTTCTAATGGAAAAGTTCAATCAATCAAATTGTTTGCCATACATTTGTCATATTGTTACTATTTGTTTGATTCGGTAAACATGTTCCTTTTTTAGCGTAGCGTGTTTGTCAGGTACAATTATATCTTACCTACTTGGAAATAACGACATATGAGCCGGTATTAATTGCCCATTAATAAGGAAATATACACAGTACCTACCAACTAACATAGTATAAGATATGTATCTAATATTAATAGGACGGTTAGCATGCATGACGATCTATGAAGATTACTTAAGAAACGAAAGAGTTGGTAGTAGAGCCTTGCTGATTTCAGCATGAATGGGCCGGTTCGACCGGGGAAGTACTACCCTCTCACAGAAAATCGACGTCAAGTAACGTTACCTAAACTGTTGCGTTTCGTCGGTGAGTGAGAGTGCCGAAGGCCCTATCCCCTATTCCTTCTCCCTAATCCCACTACTCATCCTATCCCCATTCCCAACCCCAAGGGGCGGCAACGCACTTGTGACTCCTGTCGTGTTGCTTGTGTCCATGGGCGGCGGTAATTGCTTATCAGGCAATCCGTCTGCTCGTTTGTCGCCAATTAACATAAAAAAAAAGTTGGTATAAAGAAACCGTCTTAAATGTTTTCACATATTAAACCACTACATAAAATTCCGAGTAAAATAATACAACAATTGTATACTGAAAATTTTATTCAACAATATACACTTAGCTAGTGGTGCGGCACCTAGTGGGTGACCTTCTTCAAATTCTCCAGATTTCTCACATTTTAGAATTAATCCTTGGTCACTGCAACCATTTCCTTACTATTTGTTAGATGTTTTCATAATGTTTAATGGACTACTACATACTCAGTAGTCATAGGCAGCGAAAATCACAGTGCTACGAATCGCAAGCAATTTGCCAATCATATCAAATTACTTAATGACATGGCGTTTCGCGAAACGATCGATAGTTGTGTATGACCACTATGTCGTGGGAACAAAGATAAGTAGAAAGCTCTAGATAATCAATATAGTTAAGTGGTTATAATTATTAATTATGTAAAATATGTGTATTATAATTACTATATACCTATACTAAAATAATAATGTTTATGAAAATGACGAATATTTGCTACACGTTAGCATCTTATTTGAAATACGAGACTGAATAAATACGTAGATCACTGTGTAACGATTAACGGCGACTAATATTATATTGAAAGATTTACTGATCGTTGCCGATTCGGATTTTAATGGACATATTTATTTAGTTTTATAATTCGGAAAAATACATATTTTTTTATTTTCTCTACATTTTTCGTTGGTTTATCTTTATCTGTACAATATCTTGTATGGTGGTGGATTCTATGAAGCATAACCGCAATATAATTAAAATTAGTTTTACCTAGTATAGTAGCTGATAAACAGAATTAAACGTACCTACGTTAACTGACTGTAGCATTCCGTTTATAGGTATAGTAAATGGTTTTGACACAGACATAGGTAGGTAGATACCTACTTATATTTATGACGTAAGAAATAATATTATGTGATCGTTCAAAGCGTTCAGCAGCCGACGATAACAATAACCATAACATCCAAATCATACGAAATTAGTTATACTTGCATTATATTTTAATCAATAAGGATATAGGAATATTAAAGATGATCAAAAAATGTACTGTAGGTATCATGCAGGGACCGCGCAAAACAATTTATCGTGTTGTCAACAGATGGGCGTCAAATAAATTGATTAAGACTTGATTTACGTTTTAATTAATAACGATTTAGCTTAGCTTGTTTATAATCTACGCAATAAACATAATATACAGTCTGGTACAATAATGTGTTACGTAAACAAAGCATACAAACAGCGGGATAACTATATTTGAAAGTGAAACCTTTAAAATAGAGCAGAGAAAGAAAGAAAAGAAGAAAGAAAACATATTTATTCTGTTACGAAAGAATTACATTTTTTTTAGCATAACAGGTTTTTATGTAACAGAATTGGCCCCCAACTCAGCGTAGTGCCATCTAGTTCAACTAGAGAATGACTTTATTCAACCCGTGAGAACTTCAGGAAATCCCTTCGCGTAGGGGTGCAGAAAACCCCTACGCGAAGGGATTTAGGAACATGCTTAATTTTACCTTTTTGCGCCTAATAGTTTTTGCTGTAGCTAGTCTGTCAGTCAGTTAGTAACGCAAGAATTGTATAGGTATATACATGTATTCCTACCTACTTAAGGCGCTGTTATACCTCAGAAGCCGTGAAACACCTAATTTTTCGTCGCGCATCTAGCCATAACGGTACATATTACAAACTAGCAAAAATTAGAGCTTAAAGTCAAAAGTCTGAACAAAAGACTTTTGAAAGAATTTTTCATGTACGTAAAATAGAATCACGGTAAAAAAATAACAAAATCGAGGCAAAAAATAATCTTTCGTCTCACTGTTTGCAATATTTTGATCGTAAGCTGTCATATTTTTTTTGATAATATTGTAGGAAATCTAATAAACTAAAGAATTACCTTATTTATTTTTATATTACACGTGTATATTTTGTAAAATTAAATAAAATCTGCCAAACGTCTATGATTTTGACGCTCGGTAGATCCCATCAATATCAAACGCTTCAGCAATTTAAACCTTATTAGCATAAGCGGTGTACTGAGTGTCAGTTG
This sequence comes from Euclidia mi, assembly GCA_944739405.2. Lineage (NCBI taxonomy): Eukaryota > Metazoa > Arthropoda > Insecta > Lepidoptera > Erebidae > Euclidia > Euclidia mi. The sequence goes on along the minus strand of OX123190.2, from coordinate 39,299,546 downwards.
CTAGCTTACGCCCCGCCCAGACCTCATCATTCGGCTATGAGCCCTGTGAGAGATAGGTCATGTCGCTTGCGTCTCCGCTGCACGAAATTTTACGTAAACCTGTTTGTTATTATAATACGCCAAATTGAGTTCGTAATTTCATGTTTTATGTTATAGACTGAATACTTTGAATCAAATAGGCTTTTCATGTAACTATGGGCACATATAATTAGGACCTAAGTTTATACTCTTGTTGCGTTTAATGTGTTATTGTTTCTGTGCTTATAAATATATAATTAGAAGAATAAAATATGGACAATTAGATAAATGAAGTTCTACGAAGGATTTGTTCAAGAAAGTGTCGTAATAAAATAGAAATTCATCCATGGCCAAGTGATTATAAAATATGTAACATTTTTACACAAATTATTTTCATAAGAGTCTTTTATGACTAACTATGTTACTTATATATTATAGATTATGCATAGTATAATTATATAAATTATTCTCACAATACATAACTGCCACAGTTTTCAATTTTTGAAAGAGTAATAACATAAAATCGTATCATTTTATGTACCTATATTTCAAATTCATTAGCTTGTCAAAGCGCCTGGAGCGCTAAGATGCCGCCACGGCGAACAATAATGATGACAGCGCTAATATGGCGCTCCGCAATCCGCACACAAGCGGCAACGAATGTTGTATTATTGTGTTTTGAACATAAACATTTTTAGGTACATCGGGTAAAACTTTGATTATTCATAAACTATTAGGTATGTCTCAGTACATCTAATATCTTTTTAATTTCTAAAATCAATAATTTATAAGTAAGAAGGTAACTTCTCTGTTTGCTATAACACAAGATATAGTATTTTTTTAATAATAAAGTACGTAACTAATTATCATTATTGTAATTACAGTGAAGTTAAAGATAACAGTTCTGCAACGTCTTACACACATTTGACTTCAGTCATTCCTAACACGATCTGTTCAAGAGCTAGCTAAGAAATGCCAAACAATTTTTTTAACAAATTTGACTCAAATTCCGTAGTGATAAGCAAAAATTACAAGAGGGATAGCAGTGACTGGTTCGAATTGCGTAAGAATATGTTGACAGATTGAAATTTTTGTATAGTGGTAAAAAGAAGAGATAACAGCAGTAAAGCCAACTTAGTAAAAAATATTTTGTACAAATAAAATATTTGCAATGTAAAATCAGTTGCGCATGGAATCTAAAATGAACAACTGGCTTTGCAACAACTGGCGAAGCAAGAAAATGTAACAATCGAGTCTTGTGGATTATTCGATTATTGGTGCCACGCCAGATGGATTAATAGGTGCAAACACGATTGTGGAAATTTAATGTTCTAACGTTGCCTATAAGAATGGCCTGGAGAATAGTATAAGAGCAAATAAAATACAAATATGGAAACATGATAAAAAAGTGAACTGACTAGTCTAAACAAATACTGTAATTGTTATTACCAAATTCAGGGGCAACGCCACGTTACACGCAAACAAAAGTGTTTATTTGCTGTGTGGAGTGGCGAAAGTATACCACTAAAAATAGAAATTATAGAAAGAGATGATGTTTTCTGGGAGAAGCTTGTGGCGTTTTAAATGAATTGGCAGTTGCCTGAAATTGTTGATTCTCGTCAAGCTCAAGGGATGGCATTGCGAGATCACGGAGAGGAAAATGTTTCATCAGTGCTTGAAATTTCTACAATACCAAGCCGTACAAGGAAAGTAAATGAAACTGTGCCTCGTGAATAACAGCAAATAATAAGTATTGAAACCTTATCACCTCACACACTGCCTTTAACATTCGATGAGAATAAAGAAAACCTGCCGGGTGGTAGCAGACAGCTAACTTTTGATGAGCTGTAAACTCTGTATTTCGTTAATAAATTATAAATGAATTTAAATAAATATCTTTTAATATTTATTTTCTTTGAAACAACACATATTTGAAGCGAAAGAAAAATTTTATATTTTTCTATACAAACATGTATGAGGAGAGCCAACGAAAAAGCAGTAACTCAAATTCTAATTCTATAATTATCTAAGCGACATAGCAGTATCTCATCAATAAGGTATATCCACATATATTTTTGATTTTTCATCTATTTTGAAAAATAATAATGGGTTGGGTTTCGAAACGAGTCGCCTGAATTTGAGGGTATTGGTATGGTATATTATTAATCCCCTAAAAGTAATTTTGGCTGCCGGAGTTGCGTCTAAATATTTTTAAACAATTTCCAAAATTTCATAAATACTTCGGCAATTATGCAAAACGGAACATAGTTTTTGTACTTTAGTACAGATTTACAAATGTAATTTTTAGGTTTTATGTGAATAAAGTGAAACGAAACGAAAAACTGCCATCTTGGAATGATCATATTGACAGCTAATGTCAAATTTGTGCGTCATTGCTTTCGAGTGCCTTGGGTTAGGTGCGACTGTAATAAGTAAATAAATAGGTTATGTTAGGTTCTCTTTTGACCCTTAAACCGAAAATAGGAGCCCTTCGCAGGGCTCCGACAACCTTAGTTTATTAAACTAGTGTGATGAATGTGGAAGTTGGCAGTGCCATACACACCGATGTTTGAAGATTTTTTTTTTCAGAGGAAACCAAGTATTTCCGGCAAGTGAAAATAGTGAGGGGGGTTTCAAGACCTCCCCTGCTCCCTCTCCAATCACTCACAACCCCTAAAAACGGCGACGTATTTCGAAACCTTTGCCATATTAATTATACCTATAATAACAATAAACATCCATAAATAAATAAAAGAAATCAAATTTTACTAAACTTCAATTGTCTCGTAACTCGCTTTAGTTGAGATACGGCTTTTGCGCTTAGTAGAGCAGTATTGTGTTTTTTAGGGTACCGTAGCCAAAAATTGTAAAAACGGAACCCTTATAGATTCGCAATGTCTGTCTGTCTGTCCGCCCGTATGTCACAGCCAATTTATTGCAAAACAGATTTGAAAACTGGCAGGAATGGAATTAGATGTAGGTATTCTATGAACTGCTTCACTATTTTTATACAAAAACAAAACAAACATAATAATGGCCTCTCCATACATGGAACTGACTTAATTATTTTTATCATCTTACGGCACGTAGGTATTTACCTACTTTCGTCAACATTTAATACCTATAACGTCTAATGTAAACCAGTTTTGCTCATGGCTGCACTGAGAACAAAAATTGCGCTATGCCTATATTGTACAAATAGATTGATGTATGTAATATAAATTTTAATATCAGTATCTCAATTCAATATGCTAAAACGTTTTGCTTGCGATTTTGAAATATTGGAATACGGATCTCGCCAGAATACGGCCGCACGCGACGAGAATGGAGGGGGGCGCCCCGCAGTAGACGGAGCTAAGCTCCCTTCACCTCCCCTGCTTCACCCCCTCATTTACCAAAACAGTCGCTTAGGACAGCGCCTTAATCACTACATAGTATACAACAAAGTCTGTCTTCTGCCTGTCTGTCCCTATGTATGCTTAAATCTTAAAAACTACGCAACGGATTTTAATGCGGTTTTTTAATAGTTAGAATTATTCAAGAGGAACGTTTATAGGTATGTATGTATAAGATGAATAAACGATTTTTGACTTTGACATTGACGCGGGCGAAGCCGCAGCTGGCGAAACGTCTAGTAAATGCATTTATTAGGTACATATTGGAATTTACTTGCACCTATAGGTAATACTAAATTATATTGTAATCTAAGTAGGTTGCGCGAAGATTTAAATCAAACAACTCCTTTACCCGTAATACGTATACATATTGATAAGATGATCGAACATTGTCCTAAAATTATAATCAAAATGAATCTGCAAACAGATAACACCAGAATAAAAAGCATCAAACCGATAATATAAACTTGCATAGAATCTATAAACATTTTGCTATAAAATAAAATATAGCAAATTGTTAATAATAATGTCCTCCTGACCGATTTCGGCCACGGCGGCTTGTCTATATATGAGACTTGCCATCTGCGCGAGACATATTATAGTGCACAAGTGTGTGCGCCAACACAAGTGCACTCTCTATTCCCTCACTCTCATAGTCCGATGGGACGCCACATGCGACACGACCGGAGAGAGATTGGGCGCAGGACCTACGGCTTAACGTGCTTTCCGAGGCACGGGGGTGTGACACCGTCAACTCCCGACTCCGAACTTCTATTGGATAATTCCTAACAGAAAAACCCAATATCAATTATTGTTCGACCCGGGAATCGAACCCGAGACCTCATGATCCGCAGTCGCTTACACTACCGCAAGACCACAGAGGCAGTCTTAGTAAGAAGCAAATTGTTAATTTCATTTCAACCAAACTCAACAATACTAAAATGAGGGGCGGGGTTTGATGTTTAACACAAGTTATGTTGATAAGTGCACCCACAACCTTTATAAGGCCTCATAGAACAGACAGCGTGGCGGGTGATATCCACGGTGCAAACGCGTGCTCTGAGCACAACGCCAATCTTATGTGCGGCATCTTCAATACAATTTTATCATAAAATCACATGCTAAGAACACGCGGTAACAACCTCACAACCACGTTTCGTATGTTACCAACCCGTAAAGCCTTTCACGGCAATGTTCATGACATTTCAGAACTGCAACGTGTGCCTACGATGATGCAAATCGTGTTTGTCTCATTCCATGATTCCAATCATATAAGCTTTTTGATCGCACACCCAAGGGACGTGTAAACAAATTCTGTAACAATAAGATATGAAAGGATTGATGATGATTTATGCGTACAGATGTGCCAAGCGATGCGGTAAAAATCTCATGTAATACTTAGATATGACGCTTTATTGCTTATCGATGTAATTGGAATGCTAAACACATTAAACAATTCAAAAATAACAAATAGTAGTACTGTTCCGCTATTGTGTAGGTTTAATCCATTTAACGAATATTATCGCTTTAACGAATCCGTCGCCACCGCGTCGAGGTGAAGCCGTACTTCGCGTGGGGTGAGCAAAAAGCCCGCTTACAAGTGTTACCGGGCTGCAGTCCTCCGATTACTGGTTTAAATCTGTGATTATGATAATCGGAAAGCCATCTAAAATCCTCATCGTAACAGGGTTATCCTCACGTTGACATTGTTATGCATTGAAGGAAGACACTACATACAACAGTTACCCTGTAAATGGTCAGACTTTCGGCCTCTAATCACGATTCCTACAGGCAAAAGGCCGTTGTCCAAATTATTTCAATGTCAATATTTCATCGTGAACTCGCTATCGCATACTGATGATGCGATTCGTCCGTCTGCTTTAACCGATAAGATTACTATTTATAAATGATCTTATACGACAATCGGAAGATTTTTGTACAGTGTGATAAACTGAGACGATGGATACGACTGCATATCTTTGAAAATAATTTTGTTTACCTATATTTAAAAAAGGCGGTACTGTAAAGTCAGTGATAGATTCCTGGGTGTATAAAGTTGATTGTCCGCGTTCAAGATGATGAGCCCAATGGCGATTGCCCTCTACGGATCCTACATAACTAGCGCAGAGAGAGAAGAACTACGTAAGTAAATTCTTACAAGACGTAGGTCAGCAAATCTGCTGACATCGAATCCATTATATGAATGTAGTAATGTAGAGTACTATAAATATTAAACTCTAACCTTATTATCACAATTGCTTGTCTTGTGAAATTATAAACTCTGATATCACTTATGCCGGAAAACAGAAATTGATTAAAAACATACGATATTCGGTATACGAGTACATTTTCCCTCGTGTGTAAAACATGCGTATTTAGTTAAATGTCAATCGAGCGTTTTATCTGATCGTTTCGCTATTAAATTAGGATACGGTTTTGATAATTAGGAACGTAATAACATAAAGCAATCAGTGTTATCGCGGCCACTACTCCTCGGTGAAGTTGATGACCATACACAATTAGCCGACGATAAGTGATGATGATGATCGTAACGTATTATCTACATGACAGCAGATATAAATCGTTCTACATTTAATGGTGTTCCACCTCGTTACTTATTTAAAAAATCATTATTAATGCACTAATTGCTTAATGTTTGGCAATTTAATATATTTATTCATAAACCTACCTCATGTCTCTGGCAGTTTCCATGTTCTGTCGGAGTTTGGAAGTCGTACAAGTTTCTGCGTTATCCAAATTGTAGAGCCTAATCCTTACCTACAATATAGGTTACAACAACGTGTTCGTTTGGACCAACATGTGAATAAAGTCGATCACTTTTTGATACGTTATATAATTTTCCATCTAATATCATAGCATATGTTTTAAAATTACAATAATTCCCTTCTAAAGCACTGAGGTGGTATGTGACCTAAAGGCAATCACAAAAAGTAAAAGTTATACCTATTACAAAGATCAATAATGTTCTTTATGGATTAAGAACTGTAGACGAAACAAACGAGCTCCAAAGTAAAATCTCATAAAGTCAGCTTTCTAATGCCTACGCATAAAGTTGACCAATTTAGTCGTATCAATGCTGTACGAGCGCCCAATTCGTTCAATGAAGTCCTCAATATAGCCCATATAAATTAATGACGGGCGTACGTGTGTAACATCTCGATCACAGCGTTGTGAATACGCGCCAGTGCGCCAGTAGAGTTACTTGCGCCAGTAGAGGCAGATGCCAGTACGTAGTGAGTGCGTCGGGTGCAGAGGGCACGCGTAAGCCGCGGTCGCCCGGCGCCGCTCGACCGCACGTTGCGAACTTGACCCACATCTCCTGAGAGACCATTGTCTTCGCTCACAACCTCGATCATCGCACCTCACAATTATTTCTCATAATGTATTCCTTAACGCCGCCTCGGGAAAACAATTGTTCGCTGACCTTTCCATAATCATGGCTCTTCATAACCTACATTTATTGTACAGAACAATCCACCATCGTGTCATCTAATTATGAACTTTCCCAACTTTCGTTTTGATCACCGGTTTTTGATTATAGAATTCCGTTATTACGCCGTGTCATTGCCCCAGTAAACTACATGACATGACACTTTCCACGTTTTGATGAAACAGCGGGCTTCCGGAACTGCCCACTTCCTGACCGATATAATGTGTTTCTACTGGCAGACTCATACACAAAACAATGCAAAGCCGTATTTCTTGGCACTAGTTGTTTAGAGGGCATTTATAAATGACCTATAATACTTTGTCTATAATAATTTCTCATTTGATGAAGGCGATTCACGGCACGCACAGGAAAATAATGAACTGTCACCATGATCGTTGTTTTTATTGTCATTGCGCAGCTACCAGTCTATTGTCCATGGCTTCGATGGAAATTCCACAGCGATATTGGCAAAAACCGCTGCTAGCGTACACGGTAATCTAGAGCAGGTAGCTAGCAGGGTCAATTGTGTGAGCCTATGTTCAGCTGCGGACTGTTGATAGATTCGCTTGACCAGCACCAAGCCAACTTTACCCGACCACGTGTGCTTTTGTCAACATAATCAGGAGACTAACATAAGTTTGTTATTGTTTGCAGGCATGTCTCTAGACGAGGGCAGACAGTCACAGAGGCCATACCGGTATGGCATGGTGCTGCTGTGCGCCGGCGCGCTGATCAACTGGCTGGGCCTGGCCGAGGACTACGCGGAGCCGGTGCGCTATGTGGGCGTCGCGTGTATCGTCGCGGGGGCGCTGCTCATCTGCGCCGCCATGTGCTGCTGGCTGCAGTCGCCCGCCAGGCAGCCGCAGACAGACCGCGCCTCGCCTGATACACATCAAGTGAGTACCTTACCGAGTTTAAGTTTAAAACTCTTTCACATTTCCTACGGTTGGTCATCTAGAACGACTTTGCAGAATGCCAGTATAATTAGACAAACGCCTCGCTTTCTCCCGAACTAGGCAAATCTAATATTATTAAAGACTAGAGGACGCCAGCAGCTACGCCTGCATTTTTTTTAATTTACCCGTTTTGGCCGATCCCGTGGGCATTTCGGGAAATCCCTTCTTAGTGCACCCTTACGGTCCCCAAGGAACATACATGCCAAATTTCAGCTTCCTGCGCCCAATAGTTTCGGCTGTAGCGTGTCTGTCAGTCAGTCAGTAACGCAAGGATTTTATATATTAAGATTTTCCTATGTTCTACCAGTCTATGGATACAAATTGGGTGTGACACAATATGAAGAATACAAAATGTCACTGTAGGTGCCATTTAATTCTGTGGGTGTCGTAAGATGGTCAAGGATAATACCAAAGCATATAGCAGCTGTGTGTAGAGACGAAAACTCTACATTAAACCGTAAGCCTATCAAAATAGCTTTGGGTTTAATGGCTGGCTGGCCAGAAGGCCATCGTAGTATAGTAAACAATCCTACTATTGACTCACAATACCATTGTGACGCAAAATTTGATACGGCTATCTCCAGCAGTGGACAGCGAAAAGCTTATGATGACGACAATATTGTGACTTTTCCAGCAGACAACCGTAATTGTTTTGTATCTATTATTTGCTTAAATCGAAACATCATATTGGTATACTTTATGTACCTAACTAGATAAATTAAATTTTGATTGATATAGGGGCAGAATTAAATCATGCGTTAGAATTAGTCAGTGATTTCGTTCTAATGTTGACCATGCATTTCGTAATCCTCTTTGAAAATTATACAACTTTTTAAAACTTTATTTCTGTCTCATTCCAGATTGACGATCCAATACACGTAATATCGATGCCAGATGAGGAGACAATGCAGCAGAAGCCTCCAGACTACGACACAGTGGCGGGGGCGCCGCCGACATATGACGACGCTATCAAGCTGAACCCCGCGAGACTGTTGCCGGCCACCAGCAGCGCGCGGCACGAGGTGCACATCCTGGGGGACGCGCCCATCATCCCCGGCCAGCCCGACGCCGCGCCTCCCAGCCCCCTCACCGCCATGGCGCCCGTCCACCGGTCGCAAGTCCCCAAAACACCGCCCCCACCATACAACCCCACGCACGCCATCAGATGAAAGCCCGGCCGGACAACTTTGTTACTTTAAATCGACTGCTGTTTCATGTGATGAGACTCGTATGTAGTGATTATTCCACATTGTTGACATCACAACAATGATACGGTATTATATTTATATTGTACGTACATATCCTAACATGAAACTATTGTTTTATTATTTAAGTAGTTGTCGTATGAAGCGTTGCGTACTTATGTGATAATAGGGAAATTATGTTTAGTTACTATTTCCTGCTCTGTACATAATTAAAATATTGTAAAATAAATATATTAAAAGTATGTACCTATAGATAGGTAGATAAGAAAAAAACTCTTCCAATAATTATTTTATAAATTGTGTTCCAGACAGAGCACCTCTGTGGTTCCAAATAATTGTAAAGTAGAATTTATATAAGTCATCGGTCGGCGGGTAGGACGGACAGTGGACGAGACATCTTACATATCTGTTTATATTCAATTACTTGTAGTAGACGCGTGCAGCGTGCAGTGCAGTAGTACCTATAGTGACCTACGTCACAGTGCCATTTGTACGGAATCCTCCGAACGTCCTCACTGCTGTGTAAGAATGTGAATGCTAAGTACATGAGTGTTATCGCTGCACTACAGCTGTTTCCTTGTCCTTAGGTATAATGTTGCTCACGAGCCCGTAGAACACGGCACTGCTATCAGTTTGATAGATACGGAAGAATCGTCACGTCACGACCATTATTTATGTTAATTTAATAACCTCTGCTACACGTCAGGCGACACCTGAACAACTTTAGAACCGTGTGAACTTGTAGATTTGATATTTGAAAATTCAATGTTAGCTTGTCGTTGTGATAATATGACTGTTAGTATCTTGTTTTTAGTGAACTGTCGCGTTTATATCACTGTAGAGTTATTTATACTTTCCTTGAATTGCCTATTCTAGTCTTCAAATTAACGCATATTTACATAAATATTCAGTTAGATCATTCAGCCATGCATAATAATTTGTAATTTGTACATATTCTGATTGCACAACTTGAAGAACTCGTATGTTCATGCAACGTGGTCAGTCGAAATTGGAAGAAGAATAACATGCAGAGCTCTCTCTGTATGGGCGTATGCTAGTCAATGTGCTCCATTCAATACATTACAGTCGCAATATTATCATATTCCAAGCCATGTTAATCGCAGTTGATTTGAAGTTAATAATGCAGTCAAGATATCACGTTAACAAAACCATTGTATTAAATAGACGACTATTTTGAAACAACCATTGTATTTGGATACTAACGAGTCGATAATCGATTAGGGTTATATTTTTAAGACTCGAGATCTTTCTCCATTACTGATCTCGTGGCCTAACCTAGGAATAACATTATTGTTTAAAGGCAATACTTACATTAAATTCATCAATGACCGAATCAGCCGAGTGCTTTCGTATGATAAAAATGGGACCAATACCTTAAGTTTAATTACTTAAATCGTGTGCTTATACTAATTGATTCAAATAGCGCGTGCCTGTCAAGTCTTTGTGAGGTTTTTACAATGCTGAAGTTGTGCATTTATTATTTGTACATTGTACAAAGATCGGGAGTTAAGAGAGTGTATATAGAAAACGAAAAAAATAAATGTTGTTGAAAGCAAATTATGTTTTAATTTTACAAACCCTAATACCAAAACTCAACCATCTGTAGAAACTACAAATGGATACATAATAATGTTATGAAGTTATACATTATTTTCTGCACGTATGGCAGCCAGGGCCGTCTTAAGCCTTGCTGGGGCCCTTGGGCACAGAAGAATTGGAGGCCCTCGGGCACACAAGAATTGAAGAAGAAAAAATTTGTCATATAAGCGGATTTTTACTACAGATTTATTTTTACTATACCTAATCATGGTAAATTGACATGAATCAATGTTATTTTATTCAATTTTTACTAGATACCTAAATATTATTATTTGATTTTTTAATACATGTGTGCCCTAGGCCCCTGGGCACGTGCCTCGTGCGCCCGTATGTTACAAACGGTATTGATCGAGATCCTAAGGTCAGGAAAGCAAAACGAAATTTCGCTCTTCTCTTCCAAATTCAGCAAGAAGTCTATTGCTATCCTCAAAGCAGAACACATTGCCAAATTTATTGAGCGACGTGGAACTACTTTGAAGACATCTCACTGGGAGTCCTGCTTTTTGGAGCTTTGGTTGCCCAAGGAAATTTCTGCCAGATCTAACCGCCACAGCGTAAATCCAATAACAGTATGGCTCAAAGGGCAAAGGTCGAAGAATTTGCCTCGCACTCGGCTTTGGACAATAACGGAGCCACTCTACCCAATCCTATGGTTTGAGAGCTCCCTGCCAGAAGACACGACGAGTGGTCAGACAGAAGCTAAAACTCTTGGACATCCACAAATGGGTTGGACGTTAGCCCAGCAGTTGTCCTGAAGACGTGCGCCGCTAAATTGTCCACCATTCTAACGCGCCTGTACCTCATTTCGTACACAGCCCAAAAAATTCCATCCTCTAGGAAATTAGCCCTTGTTCACACGTTCTCTAAAACGGGTGACCAATCAGACCCGTCAACTTGCAGGCCCATAGCATTAACCCTTGGACAGCACAGGGTATGAAGTGAATAATTAATACTAGACTCCTTATATACTTATGCGGCTCAGTCAGCGTCCATCATGGTCGTTCACCTGGTGATCTTCTAATCGATCTTACACACTGGTGGCCAGATGCCTAGTCTTGACATAGCCAAGACTTTGACAGGATCTGGCACAGGCCACTTCTACTAAACTTCCATCCTATGGAGTCCTCGAGGGACTCCACTGTGGATTGCCAACTGCAAAAGGATGCCAGCTACAGAAGAGATGCCAGCTACAAAACGGTTACAGAGTATCATAGTCGATGGCAGCTGCTCCAGAATTAAATCTATTAATAGGTACTAGCGCCTAACAAAGCTCAGTGCTCTGCTCTCCCCAACGCTGTTCATCCTGCTCATCAATGACTTGTCGATTGACAACACCTATTGCTATATGGCTGACAGTACGGGCGATGCACGGTACACCAGCCACTAGCGTATTCCTCAGAGCCAATTACAAAAAAAAAATGCTTGACACAGCGCCAAGTGTCGTGGGTGCCGAGACAACAGTTCGTGTGATTCATAATGTTTCGAGTCTGGGTGTTCTCCGTCCGTAGCTTACGAGTATATTTTCTATAGTCCCCCGCGACCTAGGAATTATTCCTAGTGCGTGAGTTATCTTTTGAAAAATGCAAAAAATAAATTGGAGAAATCTCTAGGTCAAGCCTCCGAATATGGTGAAGAAAACGTTATTCATTGTATTTCACGCCAAGTCAACGACTTACGCTTTATAAAGCGTAGGTTTGGCCACATGTGAAGTATATATTGCACACATCTCTGGTTGGGGTGCCAAAACTTCAGCAGTCAAATTTGACTCTCTACAAAGACGTGCGATTCGAATCGTCGATAATCCCAATCTCACGACTAGATTAGTCATTGGTGCAGCCTAGAGACTTTGATTCTCTCTGCATTTTCTACAGTCTCCTTCATGGAGAGTGCGCCGAGGAACTTTTTGCCTTGTAAAAGAAAAGTCCAATTTTCCTCCTCTTTTTTCAGTTTATTGTGTTCATACACACAGCTGTATGAACGCAATAAACTACCGAAAGAGGAGGTGGACAAATTGCAAAGGTTTGATTTTTATTTACGAAGGTACTTATTAAAACTAATTAGTCTAAATCTATGAAAATTATTGGTTTTATATTCTATATATATTCTACCACATACACACATCACCATCTAGTCCCAAACTAAGCAGAGCTTGTACTATCGGTAGGTACTAGATAATGGATAAACATACATATTACTTTTTTTTTTGTAAATACATACATATTGTTACGCCATCTATCGGTGTCGCAATCCCGATAAGGCTCGCCACCTATTACGTGGGATCAAAACACTGGCGAAAAGTGGACGTTTAATATGCCTCTGCCTACCCCTTCGGGGAAACAGGCGTGAGTCTATGTATGTATGTATTATTTGGAGTTTAAGTGTTCGTTGTGTCCGCTTGAGTGTTTGTAAAGTCCCCTACCATACAGAAAATATTCCATTCCAGGCACGGAAGTTGTACCTATTATAACAAAAAAAATGATTTTTTTTATGGGGATCACCGCTGGCGGTCTTAGTCACCAAGATCTACTGTTACAATAAGTGAAACTAAAGATAAAATACAAATACAATTTAAATTTCTTAAATTTCTGGCGTAGACCAATGACGGTCGCGATGGCTGAATTCGTTAGCCCTTTCTCCATCAAGCTGATCGTTTCATGCTATGCGATGACCGATGAATGAGCTACGCATTCTACTTAACTTTTTAGCTATAGGGCCTATAGGTACCTGCTGCCAGTGCCGTAACTAGGGCTGTGATAGCGTTGGCCAGGCATTGGGGGTAGATCTCTGTAGGAGGCGTAAGAGTCGCAAAATTGTCTCACATATTATTTTTTCATTGCGATTATTGAAGCTGGGCATCGGACACAATAGCCTAGTTTCGGCACTGCTCATCCGACCTGATCAGGATTGTATGAAACTAATTTTTTGTAAGTCCACGGTAGAATGCCAGCAATTTAGATTTCTATTCATTTCCAATATCATTTCTAAACGTCTGACCCAGTACCTAGTTTCGTTTACTGTAAACTTAGGTCTAAGGAGAAAGTCTCATTACACCTATTCGACAATTGGCGCGATAGAAAAACATTGGATATGTGATTAGGATGTATCGACGAATAAGTTAAGTACCGTTAACATAATCTCCCATAAAAAATTAACCAATCCTAAGATAGAACCATGAATTTATTGTCATTAGTGATTACCTACGTACGTAGGTATAATTTCATAATGACTAAATGAATTACTCATGGCAATTTACATTTACAGCCAAGAAATGAAATGAAAGTGAAAGAAGGCATGAGAGTGGTGAGGCGGCTGTGAATAAAAGATAATATATGCATGATTCATTTAATGATTCATGAAGATACATTATACTGTACCGAAACAAAAACAACGAGTCTGTGCGAACTTTCGATTTCGATTTCTTTTTGTACCACAGTCATCTCAAATAGTCTTCATAACTTATTAGTCTATTGAATCACTGGATAGTCTACAGAGCTTACTCTTTGAGTATTAGGTATCCCATTTCGAGATTTAACCCAAAATTCTCACACTAGGACTAGATTAACATGTTAAGTGATTATATACCATTATTCACAACTTTGAACAAAGTGGATAAGACAGATCATCATTAATTTACTTGATTATCAACAATAAATAATCTATTCATCTCCTTAGAAATTGAATTGCTTGATTCGGTGTTATGAGCTCAAGACCAAGGATACTACCTAGTGCCACACGAAACTTTAGCTGCTGATATTATTATATCAGCTATGCATGTATAAGAATCTGCTCCCCCGGGCACCGGTTTTTTTTTATGTTATAACACAAGCAACACCGGAGGGTTTATTCCACTTTGTTCACCTGGCTGATATCAGCGGGGTGAACAGAGTAGACTACATGGTGTCCTCATTTCACCTCGTAATGATTTCACCTAGCTGATTATCTCCAGGTGAAATAAGTTGACGTAAGCGGAGGACTTTGTTCGCCTAGGAATTAATTTACCCAGGTCAACAAAGGTGACTTTTTCTATAGGTACACTATGTGGACTTTTATCACCATATGCTTTGATATTCAGACAACTTAATTTTGGAATCACTTCAATGCTCATTATACTATTTGTGTACCTACCAATATTATTATAAGACCATACTTGATAATTGATTTTCTCGTGGTCATTAGTGTTGGCTTCACATTGTCTTTCGGGATAAATTCAACCAACCTATATCTTGAGTATCCGCTTCTTTAGCACTGTTGCAATCGCCATGATTACTTACGTCTCTTCTTGGAAAGCATTTTAGCATGTTTTATGTGGGTGATAAAACCCAGCCAACACATAAGTCAGATAGTAGCGAAAATTTACCACAATAAGCAGTGTCAAGCTTTATTACTTTTGTATTACAGCTGATGTTATGGCTTTATTTTGAATAAGAGAGTTCTTAAATTAAAATAATGTTGTAAGCTTACTAAATTCTGTATAAAGTTCGCCGTATTTTTTTAAGCTGAATAGTAGTCAAGAGTTGAATCTGCTAAACAAGCGATATTCAAATAAAAGTAATTGAAACAGCTATTATATGTACAGTAGCTGAAGTTTCTGCATTGTCCTGTATAACATATTTAAGCAAAGAAGTTAAACAGCAAAACGCTGAATATTAGACGAAATATTCTCTTTAAGCTGCATAGTGTACGAAATGGTACTCATTTATTCAGATGCTGAATATTTTAGATTTTTTCTTCTTTACACAGCTGACTTCTGCATAATTGAAAATAAACTCCTTGTTTTACCTAACTTATAGCGCTATAAGCGTACAATTGTCATTATGTTCAGCTTAAAACAATATCAGTTACAAATGTGGGTATTTAAGCAGCAAATAACTGATTAGTTGAAGATATCGTATGTTTATATCCAGATATTTCACCATTTTGTGACAAAACTGATAAATGCTTCATCAACCATATGTCTCGTCAGAAAAATAATAACAAAAGCGTAAATGATTCATGGAAAAAAAGAAAGAGAACGGGAGGAATAAGAAGAAAGTGTTCACGAGAGTATGTAAAGATAAAAATAGTATCTGTGCAGTAATAGAAAAGGGTTTGACAACTGGTACAAATAGGCCCGGGTCAAGTGCGACCAATACAGTTAAAGAGGTATGTACACGATGATTGTGCATCACCATCAGGATAAGTGATTCAAACAAATAGACCGGGTCCAACTTTAGGTGCAGATAACGAGAGTTATATGTGTGACAACTTTGCATCTCAATCACAGACTGTAGAATTTGATAGTGATTCAAGTTCTACTGATATGGAAGAAAACAATTTGCCATCGAATTAAAATCTTTATTTTGTGAAATACGAGAAGATGTATTAACGCGTGGATCTTGTTGTTGTACGTAATCCGTATTATCCGTATCAGTTCTATTCAAAATTTGACATAATTCTTCCTCAGCTTCTTCAAAAGTTTTGAAATGATTGCGTTTTAATGTACAGTTGTAGGTGTTCCAGTCCGGCTGTGGTAGGATTGCAGGGTTCTTGCAAAGTAAGTAGCTCGCCATTTTTTTTGGCCAGTATAACTTTCCATTGTTCTCCCAAGAAGTGGGCACTCTTGATAATTCAACCCGGCCTTTTTTACGAGTCGAAACGATTTTGAACATTTTTCTGAAAAAAATATATAACTTTTCTATAACACTTTAAAAATACTACAACACTATTACAAACAACAACAACACTATTATAAATACTAATTTTATATAATAAATCTCAATGTTTACGTTTGTATCTTACTTATTGACTACACGAGCGCGACAAGGAAGCTACGATAACGGGGACCTCTCTACCTACTCGTAAAGATACAATTTGGAATGAGCTCAATGAGCATTGAGCAACAACAAACCGATAGCAAGCCGAGTTTAGCCGAGCGCCCATTCGAACCGTTGTGGTGGGAAAGAAAGCGCGATACTTTTGCTTCCGACTACCTACAATGTACTGTGTGTTTATAATTATGTATTTAGTTGGTAATATAAACAATTGTCAAACAACTAAATATTACGCAAAGCGTCATTCATAGTAGGTAGTGCTGTAGATAACCTTAAATACCTAATAGTGGGTCCTACGAGTACCTACCTACATTAGTATCTAGATCCCATCAACCTCAAATATTCATGGATTTATTTTCTATAAAAAAGAACCCTAAAAAGCTGAAGAAGAGTATACTGCATTATGTAATTTAAGACCTTTCTCTGCGAAATGTATAATTATTGTACTTTAAACCAAATAATTTCTGAATATGTAGTCGTATGTGAACTATTATGCAGAAATAAGCAAAATAATTACTGAAATAGACACTTTTATTAAAATTGGCCGTCCGCCATTAACTAACGATCGATATAACCTCTTTTTATAAAAAATCCTCAACATTTATCTTATGAAACACTTTGTTCAGTGAGTAGGAAACATTAGCAGTTATACAAAATTTGATTCTCATTATTTGCTGGGACTGAAATTTGATAAAAAGTAAAGATAATTTAATTTAAATATTATTTCACATTTGTTTACCTTTCAAATTGTAGCTTTATCTTAAGGCGCTCAAAAAATGTTCATGAATCATATTGATAATTCACAGTAAAGTGCCATACGTTTATATAATTCACCTCAAACTTACTTAAAATGTATGAAACAATTTACGTACCTACTTACCAGATTTTTGAGGACGTAAAATTTTTTGAACTAAGTAACACAAAATGATTTCGTCACAATGAAAAATACATTTATACTTTTTTACTTGCATAATTTCTTTGTAAAACTACTCCTGAGATCGGAATTTTGAATATCATTTGTATATCTGAACTCACGAATTAACAACTGAATAAAATATGTATAATTTCTGGACTAAAGAAAAATCTGAATTTATGCAGAAGATATGCAGTGTGTTGTACATTTATTCAGCTGCTATGTGGCTGTTAATCAAATGTTATCCAAATTGAAGCAAGATATTTTGTGCCCAAATTGCTTGAATATCATCTGTATAAGCGCTTACACAGAAGTTGTACAAATACTTTATACAGCTTAAAGTCAAAAGGATTGCTTTTACGCAAAATTTATTCAGCTAATCTGTGTTGGCTGGGAATTCCACAAGATTAATAAAAAAAGTCGCCTTTATTCACCTGGGTGATATCACCGAGGTGAAATAATGCCGAGGTGAAAGGAGGACACCAAGTAACCTACTTTGCTCACCCAGGTGATATCACAGTGCACCCACCAGAGGAGTCACAAGTGCGTTGCCGACCTTTGAGTTAGTAAAAGGAAGGGAAAGTGGAATGGGGTATCTAAGGGAGAAGGAGTAGGGTATGTGGCTTCTGGCACTCTCATTTAGCGTTAGTTTCCGTAGATTTCATTTAATTTTATTTTTCATTATTCAAAAATGAATATACCTCTACATTCTGCAAGAAATGCTGACGTCAGCAATAGAGCCACTATCCATACATTTATTGACGCGAGTTGCCACTGCGGATGGCCGCACCGTCAACCCAAAGTTCGAGAATCTCGAGGTGGTTGAAAGTTTTTATCCACAATTGTATACCTCGCACGTAAACAGACTATTTGGATCTAGTCTTGACGACCACATAGCCTCACTAACGCGCCACTACACCGAAGACATCCCGGATGAAAGCCAGGCAGGACCATAGGACTTTAAACATGTGTAGTCTTTACGATTGCTTTTACATTTTCCTTCGGGATATATTATTATACTACGTACCTTTGTTTTCAGTAACCGATATTTCGGCACTGTTAAAAGCGCTAAGTATTTCACGGTTGTAGGAACTTTACAAACTCTACAAAGGTACGTGGTAGATTTATTATATCTGTAGAACAATGTAAAAGTAACACAAAACACTTGATGATGATCTATTTTTTTTAAAAACCATCCAAGTTTTATTTATCAAAAATTCTACAAGCCATATATTATACATAATTATATTGCAGCCGAGAAACGGCCGCTGCCCTGCGCGGCATATAAATACCGCTGAGACCTGCCAGGTTTCTCCCTTAAAAATAGGTATTATACCCTATGCTTCTTCATCGTGTCATTGGTTCAGATTTTCTGTTCCTAAAACTTGGCTATGGTAACGGCATTGTCTGAGGCCACTTTAAGACTTCGTTTACTGCAGGTAGATGGGCAAAGAGGGCATGAAAGCAAATGCGCCATGGATTGTGATGGAGCTCCGCAGTCGCTACACCTTTATGCTTTATTGCTTACAATTTGTAACGGATGCCAGGAATCGAACCTTTGCTAGTCCGCTACAGTGCGCTGGTAATGTGCTGCTGACGTGTGCCTACGACGATGCGTGTTCTTCTATGTGTGTGGACTGTATGGCTTCGATGTGTAAGGGCTTCAGAAATGAAACATCTTCATACGTTGAGAGCGATGCTGTTCAGGTGTTCGGTGCTTGATGGTTACAAGATGGTGGTTGAGACGCCAACAACTGGCCGTTGGCCGAATACATGGTCGCTTAAGTACCTCGAAACTTTACCTTATCGACGACCATCGCACCGAACACGTGCACAGAAAATCTTTCGTTTATTTTTATTTCAAATATAGTACAAATGTTACGTATGATTCGATCCTACTATACATACATACATGTTCTATACATCGTTAGATAGGTCTCATTAAGTTCTATCTATTGGTATACAATACCTAAACCTAACTATTAGCGTCACTAAGTTATTCCATAAAAACTCCCAAAAAATGCTGCCACACAAGGGCCCGCCCACTATATTTTCTATTGAAAAACTATCGTATACTAAATTTATATATATAATTTTGGTAGGCCGTTGTGTGCAACTATATGGGGCATCTATTAAAACAAACACCATGAAAATATCTTTATTCAATTCGAACCTATTACATGATAACTTTGAATCATAAAAAAATTACAGAATTTCTTAAGTAAATACTATCGTAAGTAAACAAATTTTATGATAAACATACGAATGTTTGTTATTATGCTTATTTTAACTATATAAGGTAATAACTAGCAATAAAAAGGTATCTAGACATGATTTCAAGTCTATATGAAGCTAAAAAACACTTATAAAACTATAAAACGAATATGTAAACAAACAGCTGTTTTATGAAGCATTAACTCTTATCTGTCACTACTGATAACGCTATTTATGATTTGATATCTAAGGTCCCTACAGTTAGCACAAGTTTAAGACTAACACTTTACATAGTTGTTGTATATTAACAATCTAACCATTTACACTATTTTAGCAATTATCGTTTTGACACGTCCGGGAACCGAACCCGGTGTACCGCACGATTAGATAACACTGATTTTATTCGATTTTCACTCGCGGTTTCGAATACACTATTCACTGTCATAGTTTTAATGTCTGTCGCGAACATCTCTCCCGCCGTGCAGCAACGCGCGTGACCCGTCGTGTGGCGGTGCTGCAGAGCACCCGGTGAGCGACGCCTCGTCACTTGGGCAGGGGGACCAGCTTCTTAGCCGGCCGTTTGAGGACGCCTGCTGCTGTGCGCACCTCGACAGTGCGTATGGCGCCGTCGGCGCCCGGGTAGACAGCCACAACTCGACCGCGCGGCCAGGTATTGCGCGGGAGTTGGCCGTCGGCGATCAGGACGGGGTCGCCGACCTCGAGGTTGAGCCCAGACCCATGGGGCTCCCGCCGGTGTTGCAGCTCGGGTAGGTACTCGCGCACCCAACGGCGCCAGAACATGTCGGCGAGGATTTGGGCGCGCCGCCAGTGCTTGCTGCTGTTGAGGTCAGCCTCGCTGAACTCGCCCAGTGGAGGGAGGCGAGCAGAACCACCGAACAGGATGTGGTTCGGGGTGATGGCCTCGCTGTCTGCTGCGTTGACGGAGACGTGTGTGAGGGGTCGACTGTTTACTGTGTACTCGACCTCACACAGTAGTGTAGCTAGGACTTCTTCGTGCGGATGGCGCTCGTGAAGGACCGTATAGAGGGCGGTCTTCACGCACCTGACGAGGCGCTCCCATGCGCCCCCCATGAATGGCGCTGATGGGGTGATGAAGCGCCATATGATGCCACGGCGGCTCGCTTCCTCGGCGACGGCGTCTCTCATCTCTCGGTCGGCACCGTGCATGTTGGTGCCGTTGTCCGAGTAGATCTCTGCGGGGCAACCTCGGCGCGCTGCGAACCTGCGCAGCGCCAAGATTGCGGAGTCGGCGCTCAGGCTGGCGGCGACCTCCAGATGTACTGCCCTGGAAGTGAGACATGTAAACAGTGCCACATAAAGTTTGTGACGCTGTCTACCGACGGTTACGGAGAGCGGCCCGAAATAATCAAGACCCGTGTAGGTGAAGGGCCTCTGGTGGTGAGCAAGGCGCGTCTTCGGATGGTCCCCTGTGGCTGGCTCAGGCGGCTGCGTTTTTCTAATGCGGCATGGTAGACATCTATGTACTATTTTCTTTGTAGTCGGCCGCAGACGAAGAATCCAATAGTGTTGGCGTATTTTATTGATTACCAACTCTGTACCGCTGTGATGTAATTTTCTATGCGTCCAATCTATGTATAGCTGTGTAATACGATGATCGCCGTCTAAGATCGGCGGTCTCTTTGTTTGTTCGGAGATTTCTTCTGTAGCTATTATACGACTGCGTAGAGTGATCATTCCGTTGTTCATCTCCACGGGTAACGAATACAGGCGGCTGTCTCTGGCGACACCTCCTCCGCGCCGCAGCTCCCGGAGGTCGGCGCCGAAGGAGTCCTCTTGTACCGCCTTCACAAGAAGGTCCTCGGCGCCGCGGGTGTGTTCTGCGGAGAGAAGCACGAAGTTTCGAGAGTCGGCGGCTGGACGAGGTGCCGCTCTGCCCGACTTGATGTTGTGCTTCGTCTTCGTCACGTGACGCCAATCTGGATCCTTCTGTCTATTTTTCTGCGTTCTTTTATATAGAACCTTCTCTGCGGTTTTCTTACATAATGCTATAAATTGTAGAACTCTTGCTGTTGCTCGTAAGAGCCTTTCCCATTTGGAAAATCTATACGGGTCCGGTACGGCTTCTATAATTCTATATGTTTGACGTTTCTCTACAGCTGTCAGTGTGCGCTCTTCGCCTGTCGCGTCAGGGGCGATGTGCTTCTCGACGGGCCATAGTGACGGGTCTTCGTAGAGGAACGACGGTCCGGTGTACCACTCGTGTTCGGAGTTAAAGCTGTTTGGCACGTCGCGTGTAGCCGCATCCGCCGCGTTCAACTTCGTAGGTACCCAGCGCCAATCTTCAACTTTACTATGCTCTTCTATGGCGGCTAGGCGGTGTGCGACGAATGGTTTGTACGCCCGTGCTCCTTTTCTGATCCACGTTAGTACGGTCTTGCTGTCCGTCCAGTACATGACGGCCTCGGGTTTGACGCGATGTTCTTCTATTACCGCTTGAGCGACTCGCGTACCCATGACGGCGGCTTGCAGTTCGAGTCTCGGGATTGACACCACCTTAAGCGGTGCCACTCTCGCCTTCGCCATAACGAGCGTCACGTGCACACGCCCATCTGGTGTAGTCGCTCGCCAGTACACCGCTGTTGCGTAGGCCGCTTCACTGGCGTCCGTAAAGACATGTACTTGGAGTGTACAGGCGCCACTGTACCCGGGGTAACACCGCGGGATGCGTATCGACTTCAACTGTTCTAAATGCTGTATCCACGATGCCCATTGCACTCTGAGGCTTTCGTCAAACTTCTCGTCCCAATTTGTACCGAGTCGCCAGGCTTCCTGTAGTATCTGTTTGGCTCGAACAGTCACGGGCGATGCGAGGCCGAGTGGGTCGTATAGCGACATAACTATTTTCAACGCTTCCCGTTTCGTAGGCGCTTCGGTGCCGATGAGTCCGTCTGGAAGCCGTGCGAGTGTAAGGTTGAAGCTCAGCTCGTCCGCGCTCGTTTTCCACATTAAGCCGAGAATTTTCTCTTCTTACCCCTTGCTGGCGAGGCCGACTGTCTCCTGGCGATGTTGACTTGGTTCTATTGCTTCGATGACGTTTCTAGAGTTCGACACCCATTTCGTGAGGTGAAAGTGCGCTTGTCTGTGTATGTCTCGCACCCGTGACGCTATACTCCTCGCTTCCTGTTCGTCCCTGAAGCTGTCCAGATAGTCATCCATGTAATGGTTATCTATGATGGCTTCTGCTGCTTCCGGGTACTCTTCTGCGTGCTTGCGAGCGTTCCAATTCTTCGCGAATATAGCTGTACACGGTGAGCTTGCCGCGCCGAAGATAATGGACTTCATACGGTATTCCTGGGGCGGTCCCTCCCGCCGGTCACCTCTCCACAGGTAGCGCAGCGCGTCTCGGTCTTCTGGGCGTACTCTCACCTGCATAAACATCTCCGTTATATCAGCTGAGACGGCAACGCGGTGTCGACGGAACCTCATCAACACCCCCGGCAACGATTGTAGCAAGTCCGGTCCCGTGAGCAGGTAATCGTTGAGTGACATACCTCTGGTCTTCGCGGCGGCGTCGTGAACTATACGAATCTTCTCAGGCTTCATGGGGTTGTGTACATCGAAGTGAGGCAAGTACCAAGTCTTCCCTGGCGTACTATTCATGGGAGCTTCTTCTGCGTATCCCTTTTCTATCAGCGAGTTCATCTGTTCTGTATATCTTGTTTTCAACTCTATGTTTCTATCTAATTTTTTCTCTATGTGTGCGAGCCTCCTTGCCGCGTTCTCGTAACTATCTGGCATGACGATGTCTTCTTGTTTCCACAGAAGAGCCGTCTCTATATGTCTATCTTCTAATTGTTTCGCATGTTTTTCTAACATATCTGTAGCCCGCTTCTCGGGGTCCGAGTTCGGTGGACGTGGGTTCACTATGAGCGATTCCAGTGCGAAATATTCTTTCAGTTGCGCTTCTATGTTTTCATCTATAGCGGAGAGACCGTTGACGAAGTGTACGGTGTTTCCCAAGGTGCGTGAGCGCGCGCCGTGCAGCACCCATCCCAGCGATGTAAGCGACGCCACCGGTTGATCGTTGGGTCCTCTTCGTACTGCGTTCGCTATGAGCAGGTGCCAGTTGTCTTGTCCTATTAGCACCTTCGGCACGCCTATGTCGTACACCAGCTTCTTCTTGATGCCTTCGAGGTGTTTGCAGTCTATCAGGTCCTCTTCGGCGATCTTCTGCGGCGACAGGTGTAGGGTGGCTACGGTGCGCGCATACAAAGGCACTTGTTTGCTGTCGGCGCCGGCTCCTCGTATTTACGCGTCGCGACGTTGGCATGTCGATCGACGTATCGCCTATGGCACGGATCGTAAACGGGTCCAGGTTCCCTTCCGCGCCGACTTCCTTGGCTATGTCTTCGTCTATAAGCGATACGGTGCTTCCGTCGTCGAGTAGGGCGAACGTAGACGCCTCTCCCGCCGGTCCGACTATCTGCACGGGCACTATCTTTAAGTATGCTTGAGCCTTTGCACGTATGCACGAACTGGCGACCGTTTCTTGCTTTTCTATGTTCACGTCTTCGGTCCTATGGGCTCCTCTATCGTAGTGAAGCAACTGGTTGTGTGTAGCGCGGCATCCCTCTACACCGCACTTCTTGGGCTTGCACGAGTGTTCTATTCGGCGTTTGCGTAAGCAGCGAAAACACAATCCATGCTGCTTAGCTAGCTGCCATCTCTTCTCTGCGTTGGCGTTACGAATCGTGCTGCAGGCCGACGAGTAGTGTCCTTCGCGTTCACATATCCTGCACTTCGCGTTAGACGTGTCCGTATGCGTTCGCTTCTCCGTCGCCGTCGCCGTGTACGTCCTCTGCACGGTACGTCTGCTTGGCGGCCCATCGGTGATGTTCTCAGCCGGCGCGAACGCGCTACAGTAACGCGCGTACTCTGTCACGAAGTCACTGAATCGGCTGAGGTCCGACTTCGACTGGCACTTCTCGGTGTACGTCTTGTACCACTGCACATGTAGCGAGTTCGGTAGCTTCTCGGTCAACACACGCACTAGCTCCGCATTGATGAGGTAGTGTTCTTTTTTCAACGCACGAAGTGTGACGACGCCGCTTCTAATCTTGCTCGCGAACGCGCATATGTCCTTAGGTGCTTCGCTACAGCGTGGCAGGGTTCTCAGCTTGTCCGTCTCTGCCTGTGCGATCGAGTCTGGTCGTCCGAACTGCAGCTCCAACTCCTTCATAATTTCATCTGGTCGCGCATGCCCAATCAGTTCAGAGCTAACTGTTTCTAACGCTCTTCCCTTGAGACTTCTTCTCAGTCTCGCTGTATTCTCCACGTCGTTGAAGAAATTCTTGGTGGTGTCGTATATCGCCTTGAACGACAGCCACTCGGTGTGCGCGCCGCCGAACGTTGGTAGCGTCATAATGACTTTCGAAACCGCCGGGTGTGGTGCAACTATCGATGTGTCCGGTGGCTTCCTATCGGCGAGCGCGGCGATCGCGGAGGTGAGATCCGTGATGAACGGCTTCAGCGAATCACCTCCCTGTTGATGAACGTCCATCTTCTGTGAGGGTGGTCCATCTTCTATCTTCTGTGCCCCGTCGACGTCCCTCTTCTTAGTGGGCGCCGATATCACTTCTATATCTTCGGGGCCGGGCTGGGGTTCCGGAGCCTCTTCCAACCACGAACGTACGTAGTCTTGTTTCGACTGTCCATCCTCGTCGTAGTCATCGGAGTCCGCCTCTTCTTCAGCCTTCTGTAGTGCTAACTGTAGTTTTATCTTCAAAACTTCTTCTCGAGCCAACATCACATTTCTATTGGAGCGTCCCGTAGCTGCTGAGCGTTGGTCGCGTTCCCTCGTTGGCTTCTTTCTATCTCTATTTTCTATTATACTATGTTGCGCTGTACAAACGCTCCATCTATCGGATGGTTGCAACGTCCTTTCCTTGCCATCTTCATATTTCGACTGCACCTCTGCTCGCTCCCTTGCATCTTGAGTGATGTTTCGTTCGTCCCTCCCCGCGGGGCCGGTAGGGGCCGGCGGCGGCGCGTCGCTCCCGACTGTTGTCGACGGCGATCGCGGTGGTCCGTCGTGACGGACGACCGCGGCGGCTGGGTTGTGGGCAGCGGCGGCGCGGGCAGGGGTACTGGAACTAGGCCCGGCGCCGGCCGCTCCCCCGGCGACCTCGGGAGCACGACCTCTTGAACGCGTCGTAGGCATTCTTCAATCCGGCTCGAAGCGACCAACAAATGTAACGGATG
Source organism: Euclidia mi (assembly GCA_944739405.2). NCBI lineage: Eukaryota > Metazoa > Arthropoda > Insecta > Lepidoptera > Erebidae > Euclidia > Euclidia mi. Next base: position 39,273,721 of record OX123190.2, on the reverse strand, counting down.
CCAGGAATCGAACCTTTGCTAGTCCGCTACAGTGCGCTGGTAATGTGCTGCTGACGTGTGCCTACGACGATGCGTGTTCTTCTATGTGTGTGGACTGTATGGCTTCGATGTGTAAGGGCTTCAGAAATGAAACATCTTCATACGTTGAGAGCGATGCTGTTCAGGTGTTCGGTGCTTGATGGTTACAAGATGGTGGTTGAGACGCCAACAACTGGCCGAATACATGGTCGCTTAAGTACCTCGAAACTTTACCTTATCGACGACCATCGCACCGAACACGTGCACAGAAAATCTTTCGTTTATTTTTATTTCAAATATAGTACAAATGTTACGTATGATTCGATCCTACTATACATACATACATGTTCTATACATCGTTAGATAGGTCTCATTAAGTTCTATCTATTGGTATACAATACCTAAACCTAACTATTAGCGTCACTAAGTTATTCCATAAAAACTCCCAAAAAATGCTGCCACACAAGGGCCCGCCCACTATATTTTCTATTGAAAAACTATCGTATACTAAATTTATATATATAATTTTGGTAGGCCGTTGTGTGCAACTATATGGGGCATCTATTAAAACAAACACCATGAAAATATCTTTATTCAATTCGAACCTATTACATGATAACTTTGAATCATAAAAAAATTACAGAATTTCTTAAGTAAATACTATCGTAAGTAAACAAATTTTATGATAAACATACGAATGTTTGTTATTATGCTTATTTTAACTATATAAGGTAATAACTAGCAATAAAAAGGTATCTAGACATGATTTCAAGTCTATATGAAGCTAAAAAACACTTATAAAACTATAAAACGAATATGTAAACAAACAGCTGTTTTATGAAGCATTAACTCTTATCTGTCACTACTGATAACGCTATTTATGATTCGATATCTAAGGTCCCTACAGTTAGCACAAGTTTAAGACTAATGTTCATGTATTACATAGTTGTTGTATATTAACAATCTAACCATTTACACTATTTTAGCTATTTTTTAACGTTTTGACACGTCCGGGAACCGAACCCGGTGTACCGCACGATTAGATAACACTGATTTTATTCGATTTTCACTCGCGGTTTCGAATACACTATTCACTGTCATAGTTTTAATGTCTGTCGCGAACACAATTGAGACGAATTAAATGATATTTTTTTTTAATCCATCAAGCCGTTTGGGGGTGTAAAGCCAAGCTAATGAACATACAAACATTACCTACATCCGAAAAACCTTACGGCCCGGTCACGGCCTACAGCGGTGGGCGGCAGCGGCGAGCGTTTTCGACGTATACATGGCGCGTTTACTGTGACGCGGCGCGCACCCACCTCAGAGTAAACGCGCCATGTACATCGCCCCTGCCGCGCCGCTCGCCGCTTAGACCGATCTCGTGACCAGGCCCTTACTCTTCTGGCAGATTTAGTGGGGTACCTAAAAGAAGAGGGGGCGGCAAATTTCTGATCGGCCCCGGGCGGCGGAAACCCACGCTACGCCACTGATGTGTTACAGAAAGTGACGGTATATGAATACACAAAACGTTAGTGTACAGCCCATGATCACGAGTTATCTTCATCAGTACAGTAATTTTTTTAATAAAATTAGTGGAACAACAATGCAGATGTAAATGTAGTAAGTGGAATGACCTAATAATAAACGACTAATAATTTAAAAGAACTAGAAATGTTATATATAATGATAAACTGAAAAATGCTAAGTATCTATATAAATTCTAAATAAGTAGTAGAACATGAGTTGTCTTGTGTAAGTTACCATGTATCCTTATCACTGAAATACCTAATCATTAACAGTATAATAACCTTTCCTAATAAGGCAGTCTTTTATTTTACTTTTAAGCGTATTAAATGGTAATTCTAAAATACTAATTGGTATTTTATTGTTAATACGAATACCTAGCCCTACAAAATAATTGTTCACTTTATGTAAACGATGATAAGGAGCATATAACTTATGCCTATTTCGAGTATTTATATTATGTATATCACTTTTCGTAGTAAATAAACCTATATTTTGCCTATTATACAATATATTAGCAAATAAGAACTGCGAGGCTACTGTTAGAGTTCCTATAGACTTAAAGCATTCCCTAAGAGTATCTTTTGCACCTAACATGTATATTGCTCGTACCGCTCGTTTCTGTAGAACGAAGATATTCTGAATATCCGCAGCTTTGCCCCATAACAAAATGCCGTAGGACATGACACTATGAAAATAGCTAAAATATACTAGATGAGCTGTGTTGACATCAGTAAGTTGTCTAACTTTTCTGACAGCATGCGCAGCAGAGCTGAGCTTACCTGCAAAATAATAAGTTACAATAAGTATAGCCTAGAAACACTGTAGAGTCAACTGTCTTAAGTTCCTCCCTATCTAGCATAATATTAGGTCCCAGTTGTCTAACGTTAGGTTTTTTTAGAATTAAGTACTAGGTTGTTTGCTGTAAACCATTGTGTAACTTGTATAAGTGCATTATTTATATCATCAAATTGATTCCTATTCCTATCTACTTTAAAAATAAGTGACGTATTATCTGCAAAAAGTACGACATCACAGATGTTTTTAAATAAAAAGGTCATCATTATCATCAGCCATTAAAAGTCCACTGCTGGACAAGGCCTCTCCTTTGAAAGGAGGAATTGGCCTACTATACCACGACGCTGGCCAAACGGGTTGGTATAGGGTTTGTATCAAGTTTTCCTTCTCTTACAGTGCTGTTCTCTGCATGATATGCTCCCTCTGTCGGCTCTTACGAAACCCATGGGATGATATGGGGTGGTGACATTCTGTATTCGATTCTGATCCGTCACCACACGAACAATAAAAAGGTAAGTCATTAATAAACCCTTTTGCAAAAAAACCGGGCACCTTACCAGGTGCCAGGATGCCAGGATTTAAAGTGTTAAAATATATATTCGCATTGATAATAAGAAATGTCTAGTCATTTATGCTAATGACATACTAAAAATATTAATATTATCAATGCGAAGGTGCCCGTTTTTTTTTTGCAAAAGGGTTTATATACAAGGAATAGAAAAGGACCTAGAATTGAACCTTGTGGAACGCCTAACTGTATTTAGAGGATGTAGTCCCATTTACATCGACACACTGAAATCTCTGCAGCAGGTACGACTCGACAACACGAAGTGCGGTTTCCTCTACGCCGTAGTGGCGAAGCTTACGCAGTAGTGTGTCATGATGAAAGCAATCAAATGCTTTTGATAGGTCACAGAATTTGTTGTTAATTTGTTGTAAATGGGTTAAAATATTGGTACCTAACTTCCTTCGAGTAATAGTTTGAATTACCAATAGCCATGTTAGTGTGTATGTATTTTAGAAACAATCCACAATGTCGATGTAGAATTTTCAAGAAATTCACCGCTTTAATAAAAGAAAGAAGGAAACACAGCCTTACCGGGTCTTATTTGACCCAATTTAGTGATGGAATAGAAATCTAAGTTGTCATTAGTTTAATTTAGCCTGACGCGATAATAAAAGTAAGAATATCGTTCCAGTAAAGTTTTGGTACGTCAACTAGATGTCGACAAATCATGGGCGATATTCTTTACATACATACATACATACCTATCGTCACGCCTTTTATCCCCGAAGGGGTAGGCAGAGGTGTATTTCTACACCCACTTTTCGCCAGATATACTTTAGTCCCACGTAATAAGGGGCGAGCCTATTGCCGTACGATATTCTTTAATATGTAAGAAATACTTACCAAAGTTGCCGGGTCCGACCTACTCCCAATCTTACAAACTGAATGTACTTATTAATAGGCTTCAAGGCAAACGTCTCGCTAATTATCAGCGTGCTGTGACCAACAATCTTGACATGCTTGGAGACATTGTTGTACTTTTACATTGCTTATCTAAGATACGTAAATGTTCTATTCCTCTCCCATTTATGATAAAGATACCTTACTTTTTAAGTAATTAGGAACTTACATAAGCATTACACAACAAAAAAAAAACAGAAAGAGTAGGTAGTAAAGACTTAATTAAGGTTCCAGCATAAAAAAGTCAACTCGGTAAGGTCAATGATAATCAATGGCGCAGTCGTAAGGGCACTGCTGCATGTGTCCCATCCACTTCTGTATAGATTTAAAACATACACGGACCTCTGCACATTGGTCCTATGCCCCCGTTTAAGCCTCATAAATAGCCGGTTATTCTTCTAACACTAAAAGTAAGAAGTATAGTCGTGTAAAAGAAAGATATAATTTTACTTAATAATATTTTACCACTTAAATACAACACCATCAAGTCCCATTCTAAGCAGAACTTGTACTATTAGAGGTAGGTACTAGGTAGTGGATAAACACACATACATACTTTTTTTTGTAGATGTACAGATAATATACTTATATCACATATCTACATAATTTGCTTTTTAATAGGTGGGTGAGAACGGTCATGGTCTGAGGATCGACTCAGTCCCATCATATCCGCCCTCTATATTTGATGTGCTTGTAATGTTAAGAGAACAATACCTACATCTCGGAATACCGCCTGACATTCGCGCATATGAACTAGGACCTAGTTACTGAAATTGGGTGATACGTCATATGTACCTATAACGTTTGATGTCTATATATTGACTGCATAAAATAAGTATACATTATAACGTAAACTGCAAGTAAGCACTTACATCTAGGGGTCTTGTCAACATAGTACACTCCATAATAATATAAGTCATATTCTACACACTTCATTACGATGCTGCTGTGCCCAGGCGAAGTATCCCGCAAGGTGTGCAGCGGTGTCTTCGACAACTTCGCGACGGTCGCCGCAGTGATGACAACCGAGCGTTACCTCCTGGCCAACAGCAACCTATAAAAAATAGAGTCAACACTTCTTTTTTTTTCTTTTTGTTTTACGAGGTGGAAAATCCCTTCGGATCTCCGACTCTTGGGGGAAATAAGAGCCGGAGTATGTGGTGTTTCCACTAAAAACCACCTCGACTTCCGCCATGTACCCGTGTGTCGGAGAGTGGGGCATCACCAAAGCACTCGTCGCCACCCTCCGACGGGTATTGGCCCGCCAGATGGTCAGGCGGGCCCCGAACAAAACCCCCTTGGCGACGGATTAAGGTGTTGGACTCCGCCGCCAAAACGCCCAGCGGCCGCAGAGGATAGGGAGGACGGCAACGCAACACCGTATCTCCTCTTCCTCTGCGGCCCCACCGCAACGCATCGAATGGTGCACCACCATTTGGTCGCGGGAGATAGGGCGCGCGGCAACGCAACACCGACACGCCTCTCCTCCCGCGACCGCACCCGACTGCGAGGGACAGACAGAACTGTCCCCCGCACCCGCACCGTTGGACGCATCCTGCGCTGGCCCCTCCAAGCCCACGCGGAGCGTCCCCTCCTGGATCCCTCTTAGCTTCACCGCGGGTGAGCAATCCACGGTTACTGAGCCCCCCCACCACGACAAGGTGGAGATCCCACGGGGAGAGTCAACACTTCTGTCAGTCAGGAAGCGAAAAAACTGACACCTCACCAACCATCATACAATATTATTTAGCGGGTCTTAGTCGCGATAATTTATTTATTTCAAGGCATAAATACCTCTGTTATTTTCCTACGTTTCTACCGGCTTGCAACGGTTGTGGTCGCGGAGGGACTGATGTCAGCTCAGCGCCGTCCTTGTGAAGCGCGGGTTTCGGCAGCTACCCTCACTTGTTTTGTATTTTTGATATTTTGAGTTCTATCCGCACTGTCGGTACTTCGACACACTACACTTATGACGTCTACACACTGATGAGTTGTGTTACTGCGGCGTTGTTTGCATTTGTTGATAACTGGGTTCCAAGTGGTCGATAGTCTGTATCCGTCCTCCCGGTTGAAATTTCTATGTTTTTTGATTTCAACTGCTTCACGTACTATCCTGGAGTAATAGTGGCGATCGGTGGATAAGACTTGTGGTTGATGTAATTCTATCCAGTGGTTTGGTCCGGATTCCAGCAAATGCTCAGCTATGGCAGATTTATTAATTTGTCGATTTTTGACAGCTGTGATATGTTCTTTGACCCTTTCAGCGATCGTTCGTTTGGTCTGTCCGATATAGGAACTACCACAACTGCAATCAACCTTGTAGACGCCTGGTGTTTGTAGAGGAATTACGTCCTTTGGGGTACGCAGATTGTGTGCTACCTTGGAGAGGGGACTATATACAGTCTTGATGGAGTATTTCTGTAGTACTGTTCCAACTTTGTCCGTCACTCCCTTGATATAAGGCATGTAAGCCGGCACTCTGCTTACTTCAGATTTGCGATCCTTCCTCTTCCGACGGGGTTTCTCCTTTTTGTATCCGTTGCGCGTTAGTACCTCCTGAACATATGACAATTCACTGTTTAAGTGTTCAGGGTCACAGAGGTCATAGGCTCTGTTCACTAACGAGGTCGCTACGGATTCCAAATGTCGCGGGTGATGATGCGAGCAGGCGTTGAGATACCTGTCGGTGTGTGTCGGTTTTCTGTATACAGTGTGTCCAAGTGTACCATTAGCTCTCACCGTCACTTTGACGTCGAGAAAGGGTAGCGATCCGTCTACCTCCATTTCAAATGTAAATCGGATGTTCAGATGTATGGAGTTCAATTTGTCTGCGAAACGTTCTATGTCTTGCTTGTTGCCCTTCATGATGCAGAATACATCGTCGACATACCTCTTCCATAGCTTTACATTTGAAGCCTGCATGTCTATGGATTCTTCGAAATGTTCCATCCAGATATTGGCCATCACCGGTGCTACTGGGCTACCCATTGCCACTCCGTCGATCTGGAGGTAATGTTGTCCACGATATATGAAGTAGTTACCCTCCAAGCAATTCTTCAATAGAACGGCGTATTCGTTAGACAGACCGCTATCCCTTAATTTTCTCTCAACGACCTCAAGGCAATCCTGAACTGGAACATTGGTGAATAGTGACTCCACGTCAAAACTTACCATCACTTCGTCTGGTTCCTTTGTCACGCTCTTGATGATGTCGATAAAATGGCGAGAGTCCTTCACAAGATGCCGTCTTCAAAGATGCCGTCTTACCTACTAACTAAGTACCGACAGTGCGGATAGAACTCAAAATATCAAAAATACAAAACAAGTGAGGGTAGCTGCCGAAACCCGCGCTTCACAAGGACGGCGCTGAGCTGACATCAGTCCCTCCTCGACCACAACCGTTGCAAGCCGGTAGAAACGTAGGAGAATAACAGAGGTATTTATGCCTTGAAATAAATAAATTATCGCGACTAAGACCCGCTAAATAATATTGTATGATGTATACAAATCGCGAAAGCTTAAAATCGATTACCTCACCAACCAATTCCCCAAAATTGGTCTTACTGCCTCTGTTGCGGTGTGCCTGTCGCTAGGGTGCAATTTGAGTTTAACCTCGGTTACGGAGTATCAACATATCGTAAGCGGGGGCACTGCAAGTTGCTGCATACGCACTGCACCACGTTACACCTAGACTGAGCACGCTTAATCAAGGCAGCCTGTCTTAGTTACTAGTTAGCAAAAACCTAAAGAAAGAACCAACAACATAAAATAATGAAACGACTTTAACGAACACCCACGGGATCTCGTACGCGACGAGAACCCATGGGCTATGGTCTCGTAAAGTCCGCATCCCACTGCACTGGACTAGCGGATGATGATTCTTGTCAGCCACACCCTGAGCGCAATTCTCAAAATTAAAATCTAAGTTTCAGTTCTAACAACGGTTTATTCTAATTTGTTCACCTGGGTGAACAAAGTACACTTCTTGATTTCCTTATTTCACCTTGGAATTATTTCACCTGGGTGATGTCATCCAGATGAAACCAGAGCACTTATCCTAGAGGTGAACAAAATCCTCGGTTTATGTCGACTTATTTCACCTGTGGGGTAACGACTTAGTGAAATTAGGATACCAAGAAGTCTATTTGTTCACCTAGATGAAAAAAGTGCAATAATCCCTGACAACAGACAAAACATCCGACAAAATATGAGTTCGGTATTTCATATTTCATTCGATCGGATTGCAAGAGAATAGGTTACTCGTAATTTTATTATGTTAAACCACTGAACAGTCTTTCAAAAGTTTAATGGTGTTATGTTTTTATTTGTTTACCACAAGACCAGTAGTCCGAAGGTATGTGAGTGAAATGACTAGTGTTGAGTACTCAGCACATGTGCTAGCACACTTGTAGTGACTCACTTCGTTAAGGTGAGTTACTCCCTCTTTTTATTTTGACGTGCTATCACACAGCACAGTTGGGGCACACTCGATGTTGCTTGAGTTATTTATTACTTTTATGATTTAATAAATGAGAAAAGAACTTAAGTATAATTACTATATACTCAAGTTATTATGTGAATATTAGATACATATCTCAAAGCATATTACAGTAAGTCATCCCGTGACCACGGCTGGTGTAACCCATGACGAAACGTCGGGGCAAATAGAAAGGTATTTCATCTTTCTTTTCGTTTAGTTAATTCGATTCAGACCCACCTCTTTTTATTTTGACGTGCTAGCACACAGCACAGTTGGAGTACACTCGATGTTGCTTGAGTTATTTATTACTTTTATGATTTAATAAATGAGGTGCAGAAAAATGCTTAAGTATAATTACTAACAATATACTCAAGTTATTATATGAATATTAGATACAAATCTCTAAGCATATTACAGTAAGTCATCCCGTGACCACGGCTGGTGTAACCCATGCCGAAACGTCGGGGCAAATAGAAAGGTATTTCATCTTTCTTTTCGTTTAGTTAACACGATTCAGACCCGTTACATAATCATTAGTATGTGTACAAATCGTGGTAGTTTAAACGTAGTTATATGAGTCGAATAGAATCAAAAACAGCAATCTGTCAATTTTACGCAATTCGAGTTATTACTATGGTAACATTGTATTTTTAAAATATGTTTTACTTATTTAGTCACATCGTATCAAAAACAGCAATATTCCACCAAAAGCCTGAATGTAAAACCCATATTGGTATCAAATACAGCCATCTGCATACGATGAGATGCAAAAACAGCAATCTGCTAGTTTCGACCAATCACAGGCGTTCATTGATCATGAAGTCAAGATGGCGTCTGATTGATTTTGTCGTAAGATCCGTATGCGTGTTTTGTAATTTTATTGCAAAAATAGTGTTAAATAATTAGTTTGGAGGTGAAAAAACATAACATAGATGTACATCCCACACGTGTATAACTAATAGATACGCGAGAAAAAAGAAAAGAGATCCCGTAAATTGCAAAGTAAATGTCGCCAAACTTGCAAGGACCTTTTCCGTTTATCTACTCATGTGACCTTACCTTGCATTTTTATTGCGAGGGTTGTCAAATGACAAAGATTTTTTGATATGAAAATCTCCTTCTTTATAACTTTAGTGATAGCAAACTAAATAAAAAGATTGTATTAAATTATGAAGTTTTATTTATTGACAACCCCTAAGACTACAGAACAAAAGGCAGACGGAGTGCGTGGAACACTTGCGTGAGGCTACTAAAGCAAATACAAAATTGAAAAGCGAATACAAACTCAGCTCAGTGCGCTGCGAAGCATCGCACAGTTCACGCGCCACGGTCAATCCAGCTTTTAAATTCATAAAATGCCGTCTTGCGTTTTTAAACATTGTAAAAGTTGTTTCCAAAAGCAAAAAAAGGGAAGATGGAATATATTTTTACAGATAACTATGGATTATTTGACTGTTTTATATTATTATTTCGATAAAATTCGTATTTCTGCAGAAAATATATAAGTGTTGCCAGTTTACGTCGACACCGTTTTCCCTGAATTAGGGAAAATGCACTTGTCAATTGATTATGTAGGTACTTAATAATTATTGTCATGTTAATGAAAAATACATTAACGTATTGTAAAAGTATATTGTAGATTATCTTTTTTCTTATAAATATAGTAATAGAATTTCCATTAGTATTTACATTGTTTTGAGTTCAATCCCCATATACTATACACTTTGACCTTTGTCACAGAATAAATCTTTGTACCGTTCTTATGGCGTAGGGAATACGTATCATAATCGTACTGCAACTGTTAGCTTGACTTGGCGCCGTGTGTACATTACGTACACAAACATAAATTATTGATTGCAGCCATTATTTATTTTTAGTTCCATTTTTTTTGGTTATGATTTATGAATCATAATATTCATAATTTGTTGTGTGCATAACAAAATGTTTTTAGCTAATTAATATTTAGGACGCAAGCCTATTGCAATTAACCAAACATTTCCAGATACTATACTGAGAAATTCTAAACAAAACATAAACAACATATTCGCCGATCTAAGATTTAACCTAATGATTGGTATTCGTAAATATATGTATGTAGTTGGTATTATATAAGTATTCCTTCTGGATCGAGCCTATGAATCAGAAAACATAATCTATTTATTTCCCAATTTACGAATATTTTTTTTTAAATATATATGGTGTTTATTATATTTTGAGGATAATATTTAGATGTTCAAATTTTTATAATTATAATATTTGTTTACAATTAACAATATAATTAAATTAAATCTTAAAATAATAAAAAAACGAATTAATATATACAAGGGAAAATTCAAAAAATTAAAAATTAAAATTTAGAAGGCGTCATGAAACTCATCCGCATCGCAGTCAATTGGAAGCGTGCCCAGAAGACTGGCAGCATTGCCTCGTTGGATGGCTATACTTATTTTTTGAGCCAAATACGTGCCAGCCCTCTGGTCACGCGAGGCGTCTATAAGTCTCTTTGCGAGATCTCTAAAAAGTGATCGCGCACTTGGACCCCATGGCCCCAATGTTTCGACCCCAAACGGCTCAAATACATAATCTCCTATTAGATTCACATATTTGCGCCGTTTGAGTGTCTCCGCTGTAGCAGCAGCAGCGCCCGCACAACCTGCTGTGCTGGGAAGATGAGATGGCGCAAGGGTATCGACACATGTTGCGTCCCATACCAAAGGCCTACCCAGCTTCCACGGCAGTAACGACATCCCGTCTGGTCTTTTGCCATCGTCGCGTGCCAAGCCTTGAGGTTCAAGTTGGGCTGGAACGCCAGCGGTGGCAAGAGCACGGCGCAGTATGTCATTGAGGTTGGCGTGTCGAGAAATACGACCCGCGCTCCTGCTGCATGACAGGCCATGGTGACCAAGGCTATCGACAGCCTCTCCACAGTGACAACGATGCGGAGAGACACATGACGCACCTAAACGGAGGCAAGTAGCGAAGCGGAAGGTCGTATCGTCCAACATGGTACCTATATTGGACGATGGCAGTGCCTGAAGCCAGAGGCCCGATTCCCATTCTCCCACAGCCAGCAGGCGAGCACGCTCCGCAGCGTTGGACGATGTATTGAGAAGGTTTTCTCGTACCACGCTGCAAAGCGGCCCATCCCATTGCCTCTGGGAGGATAAGTTTCGGGGTAACTCAGTTCCTGGACAAGCATTTCTCCAAGCGTTCAAGGCATCGGTCTTACACGGCACTTCAGAATCAACCAGTGTGGGAGCTAAAATTTTCCTAGTCAATTCTGCAGTGCTGTGGACCGATGACAAGAACGCTGGCAGGCTTACGTCGGTAATTTTGCGAACGCCGAGGCCGCCCAAGCGCACAGGTAAGGACGCCTGTAGCCACACCCGGTCGTTCAGGGCCACATTTAAAATTTTACTTAGGGTATTCTGTATAATTTTGTCAATTTGAATGAGTGGAGTTGGGTTTTTCCAAAAAGGTGAGCACCGTAATGCGTGCGTAAACTTAGGGACAAAAAGGCAATATCGAATAATAGTGAAAGCCGAATGTATATTAATTTTGAGTAGCCTGTCAGAAATTTCACTAAAATTTTGAATTTTTTCCTGTATAAAAGAATCAAAACCGTCGTCTAAAATTGGGGACCCCAGGAGGCGAAGAGAACTTTTTTCAACTTGAGTGATATTGGGAGCCAAATATTGAAATTTTGAAAGAATAGAGGATTTATCTAGATTGTCATTAATAAAAATTTCGCATTTGTTTGTATTCAGTTCTAAGCCTATGGATAAAAATTTTGATTTCAGAAGTGCTAGATCTTGATACACAGACTCTACGTCACCGCCCAGGGTTCCATCATCGAGGTACCAGATGTTTAATTTAGAATTTAGTTGGGTTATAACTAGATGGATGGCCAAACTAAAAATTAGGGGTCCAAGAGGGTCACCTTGTTGACAACCGACGGCAGATTCTAAAAGATGTTCTTTGTATATTAATTTAGAAGGGTGTCTATAACATTGCCAAAGAAAATTGTAAATTTGGGGTGTTTCCAATTTAACTTGTGTCAACAAAGTGTCCCTGTTGACTGAGTTAAAGGCATTCTTTAAGTCAACCTTCAAGATAACCTCACCTCCATTACAGTCAAGGTACGATGACAAGGCATGTACGGCAGCCTCGCAGCCTCCTCTGGAACCATAGCCCAGCTGTTGTGGCTGAAATTTACAAGATAATGAGGTGTTAAAATGGCGACAGCATATCTTGGCTGCCATACGCCTGTACGTGCACCCAACGGCAATGGGACGAATGCCACCATCCCGCTTTCGTAAGGCGCACAGATTAGCGCCATACAAAACGTCGACGATGGCATCGTTCACATTGCCGGAGAGCATGAGATTAGTTAATGCCGTTAGCTCACCCAAAAGCGAGTCGCCGGCCGCCCCAGCGCTTGCACACACAAGATCTTTCAAATGTTGTGGTGTCAAACCGTCGAGACCACCAGCAGATCCGCTCCGGAAGGAGCCAACGGCACCAACCACGTCCTTGGCTGTAATGCTGAGAAAACCCGAGTCAGTGTTAGGTGGATCAGGAAAGGAGAGGTTATCCCCTGGCGCTGGATGCTTGCTCTGCAGACTGGCGAGTGTGTCGGCAGAGCAAGGCGCCACCACATCGGTACTGAACAAAAGCCTGGACGCTCCCCTGATATCACCTTCCCTCAGTTTAGACTCTACATGGTGGTAGATGGTGCTATTGCGGTGTGCTTTGGCAGGATGGTAATTTAATTTTGATGTCGAAATATTGCAATTTTCTTTAATTTTTGCTGTCAAACTTTTTTTTGTAAGCCTGTCTTCTTGAGCATGTAGAATTCTATACGGAAAGGTGAGTAACTGTTCCCAAGCCGTAATAGAATTCTCCCGGATGACAAGGCCTATGCATTGTGCTAGATTTTGAGCCATTGAAGGCCTCGCACCACGGGGAATTCTCTTCAGAACCGGAATGGAATTTTTTAACTGACTCAAATATTGCCAAAAAGGAATTTTAGGGGCGTCAGTGGAATTACTGTGTGTAGTACTGGACGTATTGGGGCCGGTAAGTACATTTTGGTTTTTGTGAAATTTTGCCAAAATGTACTTTAAGGCCCCGCTCACCTTTGAAAAATCGTGCCTGGGAACAGATGGGGCAGCGCACCAGGGTAGAAGATGTGTAAGGTTCACTGGCACCTATTTCTTCATCGCTCTTGCCACCATTACACGACCTATGCCGAACAATTAACTATATGCACTAAAAATAAACTTATCTAAATAAATAATATCAAAACAACACTTAATATACACTTTGACATAATTATGACAATTAATATTTTTATTGTCCGTGGCGGCGGACCGTTGCCGTCGGCCAGTGCGCTAGCGGAGGCCGGCATGGAGGCTAGCGCTGTACGCCAGCGCTTCGAAGGCTGTCACGGCGCTCCTCGCACCAGCCAGCAAGATATTTTCTATATCGGATAGAATGGCTTCAATGTAGGTGTCAAGGCTCGCGTTACTTTCTTTAGCGAGCTAAAGCTGCAGAGGGTGAAACCACCTTATATAAATTTATCCAATCCGATTTCGTAACCACTGTGTTGCGTAGTTTATTTAAACAAATGTATTATTTTGTAAATGTAATTATTTTAACGGAATAAAATTTTTCCGACATTCCGTTCCGTAGCTGTCAATTTAATGTCGAATAAAATTAGTTAAAACTTAACTCGGTACCTACATTTAAGAAATGTATTTATAAAAGCATACTTTAATGGTATCTTTTATTTGAATAATTTTCACAACAGCATTACGTATTAAAAGCATTAATTAAATCCATGGTAAATTCTTCAAAACCGCAAACGAATTTAAATATTACCTATGTAATATTTTCATATTCATTTGCAAAAACTATATGTAAAATAGCGGGAGATTATTCATAATCTGGCAACTTTACACACACATACACGCGCGTGTCCGTACAGTGCCAGTCGCCAAATGTCACGCACACATAGCTGTCAACGTGCCTCACTTAGTTGGACGAATACGTTCCATCTGGTTCTTGTTTGTTAAATCTGTGGACAACCCTATGTGTGTTTCATTTTGGCAAGAATCAAAGACAGCAATCTAATCATTGTTAAGTATCATACTCAGCAATGTTTGGAAGTCAATATCAAAAACAGCAATCTGATAATTTTAGTTAATAACTATTAATTTAATTCAATTTAAATCCATTTAAATCTTAATATAATGAATTCAAAAATCTAAAGCATACGTTATTATAAACACATTAAAATAAACCGGTCAAGTGCGAGTCGGACTCGCGCACCGAGGGTTCCGTACAAACCTGTAGGTACTCGTATATAAGTAAAAGTTTACCAGTCATAGTTATGGTATTTTTATTGCAAAATGAAATCCATAACATTACAGTATGGAAAGCTGGAGGAGCATAAATTAAAGAAAAAGGTGTCTTTGTCGTTTGTAATCAGTCATCCTTTATTTTATATTAACATTATCGCTTATTTTATAATATAACCATAGTACTATTCTTTATTCTGTGATATAACTTAAATACCTATACCAGCCTTGCAGCAGCCTTGCAAAAGTCTGCTGATGAATGATGGTAAGATTTTTTATCAAAGTTATTGATTTACAAAGTTTTAGACTATTAGAAATCTGTTACAAAAATACTAATTAAGTATTTTTAATAATTAGAGTATTTATTTGCGATGAAAATTAAACGAGGGTGACTATTTACACATAAAATAAAACAATAATCAAAATTCTTAAATAAATAACAAAAATAAGTAAGGGACGATAGCCCAGTGGTGTAGGTAAGGGACTGCCGAGACGATGATCTCGGTTTCGATCCCCAGGTACCCCAGGCACAAATCACTGACTTCGGAGTTACATATGTGTGTATTTAAAATGTTAATTATCGCTCGCTTAGTAATGTGCCCGGTAGATGGCAATAGGCTCGCCCTCTATTACATTGGGACCGAAACATAACTGGCGAAGTGTGGGTGTGTAATACACCTCTGCCTACCCCTTCAGGGATAAAAAGGCGTGAAGTTATGTTACGTTATGTAAATTTAAAAAAAACATATAATGGAAATGAAAATTTTAAAGTATGGAATTAAGTATCAAATTTGAACCAGATCTGTAAATGGAGACTAAAAAAGGTATGAAAGTACCACATTGAACATTGAAGTTCGAAAAAACGTTATCTATAATTGTACTACTTCGTGTTGTGCTAGTGTTTATTAACGGAAACATGTTTATAGATGAAAAATATGTGAAAATTCCATTTTGGGGATTCATTCTAAAATCAATATTGAAGTCTCCCACGACAATCAGACGAGAACATGAATTATACCTATTGAGGTTGCTGCCGTATATTGTTGTATTTATGCATTCTATTGCAACATTAATTGGACATTGTGGTGACCTATATACAGTTATCACTCTGACATTAAACATTTCGAAATGCAAGCATTCACAATGGCCGTTTGCAGCGTCTGGGTTATTTAAAATCTCAATCAGCCTATCGCAGTCCACAGCTGGACATAGGCCTCTCCCAACACGCACCACAGTGCACGGTCCTCAGCCTTCCGCATCCTTTATCTGGGCTATAAGACGTTACTTCGTACCAAATTTCAAGATTTTGATTACCTTGCGAGTAGACGCCAGTTTGAAAATATGATTATATTGCTCTTTCTTTTGATTGCGTAGACATAGAAGTTTGATTTTGTTACAGCCTAACGGTGTTATATACCTGAGTATTTGATATGAATTTCAATTTAATACCTCCACGCGTTCAAGAGAAAGGAGTAATAACTTTAAATTTATTAAAAATATTTTTTTATATGCTGTTACTAAAAAAATACAGTTTTCGCAATTTTTCCTTTATAAGTGATATAAGACATTGCTTCGTACCAAATTTCAAGATTTTGAGTTCACGGAAAGTACCCTGTGGGTTTTGATTCCCTTGCGAGTAGTCGCGAGTTTGAAAATATGCTTATATTGCTTTTTCTTTTGATTGCGTTGACATAGAACTTTGATTTTGTTGCAGCTTAACGGTGTTATATACTTGAGTATTTGATATGAATTTCAATTTAATACCTCCACGCGTTCAAGATAAAGGGGTGGTAAATTTAAATTTATAAAAAATATTTTTCTTATATGATGTAACAAAAAATTTACGGTTTTCGCAATTTTTCCTGTATATGTGCTATAATGCGTTGCTTTGTACCAAATTGCAAGATTCTGAGTTCACGGGAAGTACCCTGTAGGTTTTGATTCACTTGCGAGTAGGCGCGAGTTTGAAATTATGCTTATATTGCTCTTTCTTTTGATTGCGTTGACATAGAAGCTTGATTTTGTTGCAGCCTAACGATGTTATATACTTGAGTATTTGATATGAATTTCAATTTAATACCTCCACGCGTTCAAGAGAAAGGGATGGTAACTTGAAATTTATAAAAAATATTTTTCTTATATGATGTAACTAAAAATTTACGGTTTTCGCAATTTTTCCTGTATATGTGCTATAAGGCGTTGCTTCGCACCAAATTTCAAGATTCTGAGTTCACGGGAAGTACCCTGTAGGTTTTGATTCACTTGCGAGTAGGCGCGAGTTTGAAAATATGCTTATATTGCTCTTTCTTTTGATTGCGTTGACATAGAAGATTGATTTTGTTGCAGCCTAACGATGTTATATACTTGAGTATTTGATATGAATTTCAATTTAATACCTCCACGCGTTCAAGAGAAAGGGGTGGTAACTTTAAATTTATAAAAAATATTTTTCTTATATGATGTAACCAAAAATTTACGGTTTTCGCAATTTTTCCTTTATATGTGCTATAAGGCGTTACTTCGTACCAAATTTCAAGATTCTGAGTTCACGGGAAGTACCCTGTAGGTTTTGATTCACTTGCGAGTAGGTGCGAGTTTGAAAATATGCTTATATTGCTCTTTCTTTTGATTGCGTTGAAATAGAAGCTTGATTTTGTTGCAGCCTAACGGTGTTATATACTTGAGTATTTGATATGAATTTCAATTTAATACCTCCACGCTTTCAAGAGAAAGGGGTAGTTACTTTAAATTTATTAAAAATATTTTTTATATGCTGTAACTTAAAATTTACGGTTTTCACAATTTTTCCTTTATATGTGATATAAGACGTTACTTCGTACCAAATTTCAAGATTCTGAGTTCACGGGAAGTACCCTGTGGGTTTTGATTCCAATGCGAGTTTGAAAATATGCTGCAATTTGCAGCATAAACGGCTGTATCTTTTGATTGCGTTGGGTTAGAAGTTTGATTTTTTTACAGCTCTATGGAACCGTAGATTAGAGTATTTAGTATAAATTTCAGTTTGATACCTCCACGCATTCCTGAGAAAAAGGGTCTTGACAGACGGACGGACAACAAAGTGATCCTATATGGGTTCCGTTTTTTTCCTTTCGAGGTACGGAACCCTAAAAAAGATGTAGTTTGTAATAATGAAACTACTTTTCCTAATTACCGTTAATAAGTCAAAAGTCTGATTGCTGTTTTTGATTCTATATGACTCATATTACAGTAAGTTACTCATTTCAATTAATTATGTCTTAACAAACGGTGAGCCGGCGAATAACGTCAGAATATGCCGGGTTCTGTGAGTGTGCCAATGTGTGCCGTGCTAGGATGATGTATTGGTCCAAGGTGCCGTGTCACTCACGACAGTCACGACACACGATGCGATAGTTAGTAGTGATCTGTGGATGCGATGTCGCCTGATTGCGGCACACGGCACACTATGTGTACTTACAGGGCCGAACCTTCCCTATGTGCAATGTGTGCGGCGCACACAGGCGCCACGGTGACAGGGGCGCCGCGCGCCGAGATATGCGTTAATAGGGAAGATTACTGCCAAGTTAAACCACCAGATGGCGGTATCACTGACTACAGTAAACAATGAATTTTGGCAAGTATGACATTTGAGTGACAACTTGACAATTCGTTTAGACTTCAAACTTTGGATGCGCGATCTCATTATCTCATCTCAAACAAGTCACTGAAACAGAAACATTGTACCATTTTTATTGTTATTGATAATTACAACTATTATAGTATATAATATATAGTAACTGTTTTTCCTATATAAATAAGTATAGATATATTGTTGTCTTGTTGATGACAATATTTAAAAAGCGCGCTACGCAAGTTTGTTTACTGTAGTTGCTTGTGCTGCCATCTGCGTCGAGCTTTGCGTAATGTTCCCTATTATCCGCTCCGTTGTTTCAAGGGACAAAACACCCTTTTTTCCAAATCCGTTGCTTGCTCCAAGGGACAAAAGTCCCTGCCGTAGACTGCGCACAAGTAACTAATGTTCGTTTTATTAAAACTTAACGGATTGCGCTATATTATATATCAATAGACGCGTAACGAAATGAGCTTTCGAATGATACCAAATAACACCAAATAATATACATGTAGTCCACGCGAGGGCAGTATAAAGTGAAAATTAGAAATATTTTCCCGCCATTTTTGAGCGCGATTTTATATTTCTGACATACCTATTCCTTTTTCTCGACGTTTTTTATTAAGGGAGGTATATAAGTATTATACACGGTTAGAAAGGTTATTTAATTTACTTTTAGAGGAAATAAATATAATTAAAAGAAACATTTTAATTTTAAATATAAAAAAATAAAACAAAGAATTGATTGTTAATTGCCGCCTATTTCCGTATTTTATTTCTTTAAATACCTTTTAATGTTATATATCTGATTCAAACCTACATAAGTTTCTTACCCATTAGATTTCCAAGCTAAAGAACCATTTCCGATAAGAATCCGATAAGAATCCGATAAGAATTACTCTTACTGGAATGTGCAAAGTTGTTTACTTTTTCCCGCTAAAAATAACCTGAATAACCGCAAAATTTTTCGATAATCAATATCTCATGAATAATATGAGTATTATACATCATACGATAGGTTTATTTATATACTCATAATAAAAAAATAACACAGAGCATAAATGTAACCTTATCAACATACATATGTATTTCCATTCAATAAAAAAGAAATGCCGTTTTTTTCGACAATTGTTCGTAAAAATCTCTTAAATTAAAGTAATACACAATATTTATTATTATTTTTGCTGTAACTTCATAATTAATTAGTTTATTCACAATAAAAATATAAAAGTATCTTATATAATTATGATATTTGTTTACAATGATGTTTTTAATCCATAATTACGCCCCGCGCGCAAAATGCAAAGTCAGCGAAATAATATTTTTTTTCACATGCTAATATCTAAATAATTTTTCAAGTAAGTATTGCTATAATTTTATATATTTGTTAAGATAATATTACCAGGTATATAACAAAGCAAAAGGAACCAAGATAAAACTCGTATTGTTATCACGATAATCAATTTTTTCGACTAAGTCGTAATTGTTTACATAGCATCCGGTTCGGCCCCTCGCATAAAGTACACACTTCATTCAAACGTAGTGTATTTGGTATCATATGAAAGAATAATTCATTTACTTGAACAAAAACATAACTTCAACACCCTCACGCAACAAACGAATAAACAATGACTGATTTATTGAGCTCGCCCGTCAAGTGCTCGCGACGCGTTGAACCGTAAGCACTTGGGATTTTTTAGGTACCTGCGCGAAACGACGGAGCGGTTATAACACTTATTTTCGAAAAAGGATGCCAAAAAAGGCGCTTCACAGATTTCATCGCCTCATTCGTGCTACCACAGTGTGCTAGCACGCTTCGTAAAAAGAGTGACTCGCACGATACTCATTATGAAAGAATGTGCTACCCATCACTTGTATCCTTCGCACAGACACTGGAACTTCGGCATCGTCAGCGCCTGCTAAGTCAAAATGTAGTTTTAATACTTTTAATTCAACTTTGTGATATGGCACCTCACTCACTTGGCAACTCATAAATTGATCTATCGTGTCTATGACAAAATGTCAACTGTCAATCGAATTATCAATCAAAACAATCAAGATTTGTTGTAAAATTATTTCATAGGTAGTCTGGCATAGCAAAATCAAACCAAATACATTAATAAAAGACGACTTCAGTTGAACTGAGGACTTTAGAATCATTATCTATGAAAAATATGCCAGTAGAGTTAAACAGCCTGACTGAGGGATGGCTCGAGCTAGAAAGCGACCCAGGGTTATTTACGCTATTGTTAGAAGACTTTGGGGTAAAGGGGGTTCAGGTAGAAGAAATTTATGACCTCCATAAACCTTTTGAAAGCCCAGTTTATGGGTTTATATTTTTATTTCGATGGATAGAAGAGAGAAGATCTAGAAGAAAGTTCGTTGAACAGATAGAGAGCTTCGTACGCGATGAAGAAACTATAAATAATATATTTTTTGCACAACAAATGATTCCGAACAGTTGTGCTACTCACGCTTTATTGTCCATATTGTTAAACTATCCTAATCTTCATTTAGGGGAAACACTAAGCAGATTAAAGGTAAACAAAAACATTGTTATGTTCATTATTTGTACCAACTTACAATGGGTAGCTTGTTTGTATTGTTATTGTTATTTATAATACTCTACTTAAGTGTGCCTTGTATTGTTTTGAATAGCAAACCTGATATTAGATTTATTACTTTCTCCTTTGGTAAAACACAGTTAGATTAGACAGACAGAGGATTAAGAATACGAAATGTCACCACCCCATACCATCCCATGGGTGTCGTAAGAGCCGACAGAGGGAGCATATTATGCAGATAACAGCACTGTAAGAGAAGGAAAACTTGATATAAACCTTATACCAAACCGTTTGGCCAGTGTGGATAGTAGGCCAATTCCTCCTTTCAAAGGAGAGGCCTAGTCCAGCAGCGGACTGTTAAAGGCTGATGATGATGATGAAAACACAGTTCTTTAAAAAATATATGATTTTAATTTGTTTCAGTTTCTGAGTTACTTTTACATGTTATTGTATTTTGCAGCATCACACTCTGGGTATGAACCCTGAGAACAAGGGCTGGGCAATAGGCAACACACCAGAGCTGGCCTGCGCTCACAACTCTCATGCTATCCCACAAGCTAGGAAGAAGACTGATAAAAATGCTGGTGTTTCTACTGGACGCTTCATAGGTTGGTTTATTCACATTGTTGTTATTGTATTTTGTTTCTGTCATCTTTTCTAATTATACATACAAAAATATAGAATGGCAGTAAATGTATTATTTTCTATGTTCTATTTCAGTGGCTGAATTTAATACAATGAGTAAACAACATAATAATAATGAACTACAAAAATATATTATCCTTTAAAATTTTTATCACAATCCATATCAGTAGGTATGAACTAAAACTAGAATGATAGAAAAAATGTAACAACTTTAAAAATGGATGTTGCTCAATGGTTATACTTATTTACAAGTAAAACTCCAAATGTGAAGTAAAAATTAACCATTATGCTTCATATGAGATTCATGAATAGTGAAGAACTGAACATAAATCTTCAAACATAAGTACTTGACTAAGATATTCTGCACCATAATTATAATCAAGTGGCATGTGACAAAATGACAATCAAATCTATTGATTCCCATATAAAACTGAGTTTATAACCATTTCATTTATAGAAGTAGATTCTTTGTTACCAAATTTTTTATTAGCATCTGGCTAAAAAGCAAATCCTAAACTGGAAAGCGATAGTTAGCCTTGGATACAACTAAAATTATTCTGAGATGATAACCACAAAAAATAATATATGTATACAAATTATCACATCACATTTGAATCATATTATTTCAGGTGAAGCATACCATTTTGTAAGTTTTGTGCCTATCAATGGACATTTGTTTGAGTTGGACGGACTGAAGCCATACCCCACTGACCATGGTCCATGGGCGGCCGATGAAGACTGGACTGACAAGTTCAGGAGAGTTATGGCTGAGAGACTCGGCAGGGATGCTGGTGAACAAGTCCATGATATTAGGTAAAACTGATTAGTAAGCAAGTGGTGACATTTTAGAGTAAATTGGTATGGATTGCTCTATAATTATTCATTAAGTTGTAACTAACATTTGGTTTACATCACTAATAGTTGCCCTAAGACTGGGTGCTTCTTGTCCAACTTTTATAAAATTAAGTAGACTTATGAAGTAAGTATGATTTGTCAAGTTTAACACGTTGACTGTGTAGCCAAAATATTGGTGTCGACCCTCTACATGTAAACCCAAATTGTGGAATGTTTGTCGCATTAGGTATAAATGTAACACCATATTTTTTATTACCTTAAAACCCAAAACCCCAAAAACCTAAAATTAGTGAATGACCCATCTATGGGTCGTACACGTATGAGCTCTTTGTTGCACGCCCCAGCAACATGGCATGCACTTAGGAGCTCTTACTTCGATTCATGAGACATCGATGGGGCATCCACGCACGGCGAAATATTCAAAATGACCCATCGGTGGGTCATACACAGTGAACGTGTTAAGATTAACAAAGGCAGTCACAGGGCAAATACAGTGGGGAAGAATTGCAAAGATTTAGAAAAATTTTGAATGAACATAAATGGCAGTTGCTTAGTTATTGTATAGAAGTTTCAATGGCAAGTTTCTTTAAGCTTTTTTTTTTCAAGGTAGTAGAGCCTTGCTGATTTCAGCATGAATGGGCCGGCTCGACCGGGAAAGTACTACACTCTCACAGAAAATCGACGTAAAGTAACGGTACCTAAACTGTTGCGTTTCGTTCGTTGAGTGAGAGTGCTGGAGGCCCTATCCCCTATTCCTTCTGCCTCATCCCACTCCTCATCCTATCCCCATTCCCAACCCCAAGGGACGGCAACGCACTTGTGACTCCTGTAGTGTTGCTTGTGGCAATCCGTCTGCTCATTTTCCGCCTATTAACATAAAAAAAAGCAAACAATAAAATTGATACCACAGCATACCCAATTGTGCAATAAATTTGATTTAAAATTTTTGAAATAATTTATATGTTTGAAATAAGGACCACTTTTATAATGATGTATGAAATAAACTTGCAATCATCATTATGCAGACAGCAAGTTCTAGTATAATAATAAGCTGTTATTATTTAGTTAGAATAAAGTATAAGACACCACAATCACCCAATAACTAAAATGTTTCAGATTTAACTTGATGGCAGTTGTACCAGACAGAAGATTAGCTTTGACTCAGAAACTCAATGCCTTAGAGCTCAACCAGAAGAGGGTGAAGGAAGCAATCTCCAAAATCGGCAAACATCTTAGACATTTATTGTCAAAGCGCCGAGAAATAAATGGTAAATAAGAGCTTATCTTAATATATAAAATCCTTGCGTTACTGACTGACTGACAGACACGCTACAGCCAAATCTATTGGACGCAGGAAGCTGAAATTTGGCACGTATGTTCCTTGGGGACCGTAGGGGTGCACTAAGAAGGGATTTCCCGAAATACCCACGGGATCGGTCAAAACAGATAAATAATTTTTAATAAAGTGCAAGCCTCTAAAGCTTGCTACCCACTGTGCTTGGTTTTGCGGACTAACTCACACTGCACCTTTGAAATTACCTGACTCATGGTGTAGTTTCATAGGTGCAGTGCGCGTTTATCCGCAAAACCATGCACCGTGGACAACCAGCTTAACGGATTGTACTCATTATTATTTTGTTTGGTCACATTGTCGAAATCTTGAACTTCAACCTCCATAAAATATATGGAACAGGTGAGGAGCTTTGCAACTCCGCTCATCCAAGTAGGCATGCAGTTATTAGTTTTTTGTACTTATCACACACCATGTTCAGTCAATGACACAGCCAACCCTTTAATCACTAAACGTGTTTCCCTCATGTAAGTTGCCAATTGTCATAATTAAAATTAAGGCTGTCATAATTTGCATGACATAGATAATATCTTGCTGTACAATCAAACTGTTATTTCAACCTGTTCCCTGTCCTGTCCAAATGTACTTACTAAATTGTCCAATGCTTGCGCATAGCAGAAAGCGGAAAAGATTTGGGTGTACAATCGTGTATCACTTCGAAATCTCAAAGGATTTTTTAAGGAAACCAGCACATCCAAATTTTAAATAAGGGCCTCGGAACACTAAGGCCATCCCTAATATAAAGTAATGACTTTTTCACAGAAGATGGAGAATTGATGTCAGAATGCAGCAACGAGAACTCCCCGAATGAAAGCATGGTGCAGATCAGCGAGGAAACAATATTAACTGCTTTAGAATCGTCGCAGTTGCAGCTTTATGACGTCGACTACACGCGGCCGATTACTATTGAGATCGGCGCGAACGACCGACCGCAACAGGACAGTAGTATTATTTTAGGTAACTTTACAATAACTACGTGAAGTAAACCGTTCAAATAAAGCTTCCGTACCTCAATACCTCAATGACTTCTATTGAATTCCTATTGTAATTGCATGTTCTGAACAAAAGGGTCCTTGTCTCTTCTGAGTGTAAATAAAATGAGTAGTGATAGTTCCAAGTTTAAGCAAAAACTGCTCCCTTCAGTTGTATACTTAATACATGTTTCATAGATTTATTTTTTCGCATTTCAGTGGATCCTGTTGAACAAGGCGCAATAGTAAAATTTATTACTATTAATAGAGACAACCAAATCGTTGGGGATGTAAGTGAATTACTACTAAACAAACTAAACTACTAACCTTACCTTTTTTGTCATCTTATTTCAGTTTTTTTATTTTTGTATTAGTTTAATTAAATCAGGGTCTGACATCTGATGATCTTATTTGTTTTTGTTTAAAAAAAGACAAGTCCCACACTAGGAATAAATTATGCGTTGCGGGGGACGAACATACTACTAACGGACACAACCACCCAGACTCGAACAACAATTTTTATGGATCACACAGTGTAGTTTGTGTGAAACGAACCCACAACAGTCGGCGCAGTGTCAAGCGGCGAGGCGGCCGTTTAAACCACTATGTTATATGATAATTGCAACTATACTTTATTGTAATTGCATTTTTAGCTATATCCCACTTCAATAACCGCCCTAGTGAAGAGCAACGATTGTCCCGTGCTGGTGTGCTGCCAGTCCGAATCGGATCATCCGATCAAGCTGAGGAAGCTGCTACTAACTCACACAGAACTGAACGCGCTGATGAGCAGCATTGTCAATGAAGTGCAGCTGTGTCAGCAGGCGCTCAATGATGAAAATGATAAGAGAGATATGTATAAGGTGAGTCTGTTTTCAGGTTTTCACTATTAACATACTGTTTTGTTACAATTATAAAGGGGGGCTGTGCTTTTCATTCTTATAAGAATAAAATTAATGATGTACAATTGTTATAAAATTAAGGATCATATTCACTTGTCATTATTCTTGTCCACCAAGTGATAAGTTTCCAGGTCCACCAAGGTTTGGAAACTTATCACTTGGTGTAAGCTAGAGAGTTGTAAGGGCCCAGTTCACAACATTCTTTTACATCAACCATAGTACATTTTCAGTAATTGATTACCTTAATATCGTCATCGATTACTGAAAATGTTTACTGTATGAAATTCTTGTGGGTTGCATACAGTAAACATTTAGGTACATCCCGATTAGCCTAATTATCGTAAGTGAGCCATCATAGCAATAATGTAGGCTATTCGACAGAAAATAGACAGTATAGTTAGTGATAGGTAGGTATAGGTCGGTTCACGAAAGTTGACCACAAATGGCGGTCGTCGCGCATATGTACATTCGTGCACCAATGGCGTGGCTCCATTCTTGACGCATTCCCTAAATGCGTCAAGAATGGAGCCACGCCATTGGCACTCCACCCGCGCCTCACCCCGCACCTCCACGGGGACCTAAAAAATTATTTCTGCGCAGTGGTCATCTTTCGTGAACCGACCTATAAGCATGGTGTTGTGTCAGGTGGACGAGTGTCGTCGCACGCACAACTACGACGAGTTCATCTGCACGTTCCTGTCCATGCTGGCGGAGCGCGGCGCCTTAGCCGAGCTCGTGGCGGCGCAGCTCGAGCGGGGCCGCTCCGCCAGGGCCCGGCGACGTCGGCCCCGACCGCGCCCGCGCGCCAGGCCCCGGCCGCGACCCAGACCTCGCGGACGCAAGTGAACATACTACGATGCTCACTATACTCAAGTGTGGATCCAGCCCACTGGCGAGTCCAACATTTTCAAGAGACGGGCTTATTTTGATTGGGTGGAGAGTTGAACTTTGGATCTTGAACCAGCAAAAGTTTTATCTAAATAGACACTAATGGCCGGCGCGCACTGACGTCGCGGCATGGCACGGCATGGCAAAGGATTTTATTACTGATCAAGTCATTTTTATTCTTATTTCAATGAGTTTAGAACTCATATTACTTTGTTTCGATACAATCGTTCCGCAGCCCGCCGCGGCACGTCGCGGCATACTTCGGGACGCCGCGGCATGCCACGGCGTCCCGCAGTGTGCCACGACGTGTATAAGTTACGGACGAAATAAGTTCCTGAATTCACCGTTAGTAAATCTTGTTCTCATAAATAATGTATCCAGAATTGTTTTCTCATCGACATATCAGTTTGTATTTGTCGTTCTTCATCTTCAGCAAGAAGTGCTATTGATACTAAATTCCAGTCAATTGGACGCCTCGGTATGACGCGGCATGCCACGACGCGTCGCGGCATGCCGAAACATCCTTCGGGCTGCCGACACATGCCATGCCGCGACGTCAGTGCGCGCCGGCCTTAATGCGTCATGTCTATGGATGTAATCAGATGCATTTGGTGAAGCTTGAGCTCCATTGCCTATCTTTCTGAATCCACCCTTGGAACCACGCAAATGTTAATTTATCAACTTCAATTATGGGTGTACCCACTACACTGGATCCATGCCGGACTCTATTCTACATCTTATAATCGAACACTGGCAAGTCCGAGGGAACGAATTCTTTCGTTATCTTAATCGTCGATTGAGACAACAATCGCAGTCAAGGCCGCTTATGCCTGAAACAATATTAACTATGTTTGCTTCGTGGCGCCACCTTCTGTTTCAAAACTTGAAATGGATGAGCCATTAACTTTATTTAATTTTACATTGTCAAGACAAAACATTTTTTGATGTTTAAATCACAGCTTGATATATTAGATATTATATAGAAATTACTTTATGTAATACCCCGCTATTTATTTGTATTGTATATGTACTAGTATTTTAGTATAAGAATAAATGAAACAAGTTTTTAAAAACGATTTTTTATTATCATACTACGAACAGCGCCGTATTTACATGGTCATCATATTGTTAAAGAAATGTAACAACAACGATTGATTTATTGTTTGCTTAGGCACGTACTTCATCGAACAACATTCTTATATATTTAGCTAACTAGCACGGTACGGTATGTGGACGCGCCGATCGCGTCCTATAAGCATTTATGTGCCAACTATTTATATCATAACATTGTATAATAGTATACAGAATATGTATAACTGAAATAAACATTTGTATGTATATACATACACTAGAAATTGACACGAAAGCGTTATGAAATCATTTAATTTCGTCACCAGATAATGTCGGTAACATGAGCGACTACAAACGAGATGAAAATAGCATGGAAACCTGCCAACGGCATATTGACATCTGTTAATTTATTATACAACGACAAACATTCACTTCAACACAAATGAAGGCAACAATGGTTCGATGCTCTGGGTGAACATTCCTCTCTACGCGACTCGTAGCTAATTCGGATATGTAATGACACTGCTGACAATGATAACGACATCAAGTATAATTATTGATTTCGAAAGGCAAAGTACTCTTAAAATACATAATATTTGTCCCAATACACACATTCAACATTTTGTTCATTTGGCGTCACTGACAAGATATTAATACCATTACAAGAATAGTTGATTTATATAGAAGTATAACATGAATACACTGGAGCTACAAGTTTCTTTCACAAGGCTTGTATAATTATTATAACATTATCATTACCTATTCATTATATTACATTCACTAATTTATGTTTTGTCGGTTTAATAGGTCTTATCTTTACGTACCAAAACTGTTTTAGAACCGAAAATATATCGCCAGTTTATTTATTGCGCAAACAAGGCAAGTGGCTCGTTGATAAACATGCTATATCACAGACTAAAGAAACAATTACACAAACTTACATCCACTACATACATATGGCACTAACAACTAAAACCTGAAACTAACATGTAACATTAAAGGCAGTGTTCATAAAATATATCGAGCAATCCTCCTGGTTAACTTGTTCTTTATAGATTACTAAAAGATTTGCATGCAGTTAATATAAGACCTCCTCGTAGCTATCCTGCCACACTTGGGCCATTCAAATCTGTTACATTTCAATCACAATATAACTGAATATCTACTGCTACAGGTGTTTCAACAATATACGCCCGCACTAGTTAAAAAAAATAATACTCGACAATAACAATTCATAAAACCATTAAAATATATATACGAAGGACAAGTTGGCAGTAGCACCAGTTACCATAACATAGCGACGCACACGGTCTCAGGTTCACAACCAAAACTTATTGCTATTATCACTACTCTGAATTGCACTACTTTGGGTTTCGATAAAATTGTGAACTTCAAACGGAAGCATAAAATTATAACTAGATCTGCGTGATTTGAGCGAACATACGCACATGCATATACTATTGCACTCCGCGAAAATTCATTCGAAATAACACTTAATTATTTGATCAAAATAATATCCTCAAAATTTGACTAACAAAAAATCTACATCAAACCTTAGCACACTATTCACTACCGCATACATTCAAAGATAAGGAACAATATCATCAATCAATAATATTATATTAAAAGTAACAATGTATATAGTTAATCGTCCCGCACGAGTGTGTCCCGGCGGCTTCAACTGTCGGCGGCGCCGGACGCCTCGCTGCCGGCCGCCTCGGGCGCCGTGCCCGACGACACGCCCGGGATCGGCAGCTCCTTCAGCTGTCTTTTCTCTATTTCGGCCTTGAACTGCTCGATATCCTGCGGGCTGGAACACAAACGTACCATTAACAACTATAAAATCATCCTTATGACCACTAAATTAAGCGAAGAATCAAATTAAATACTGAATAGTTAATGTCAACATAGTCGTGTGAGACTTAGGATTTTGCTGACCAAGCTTTGGGTTCAAAGTTTGATAGATTTATTAGGTGACTGGTGATTTCGACCTCAGTGCCGTTCGATAATGAGTATGACACTGCATACTCTTGTACGCAGTGTATTTATAACTGTGTATAAGTATAGCTTCGCCATACCAAAATCTTCAGGCCTATTCGACCCGTCACCTGTCATTCGGGATTTAAAATTTCGTTAGTCATCGTCGTCACGAAAACTTAGATAATGTACTAATAGGTCACGAGAACAGTCTTTTGTAAACAAAGAATTTTTACTAAGTAATTTAGCGACAGTTCTGTCAAAACAAATAATGTGAAATCCAATGAGCGGAACGGGTCCATATTGGCTCACCTAAAGTTTTTCGATTTGTAATCCGAATGATCACTCTTCCTAAAAATTTTCATCCTAAAGTTTTCATTCATACTATTTGTAGTGCAACCGGCGATATAACACTCATGTTTCCGAAAATTGTAATTAATAATATCATTAATGTAAATATTTAAACAAGTTTTCAGTTTAAATATTTAATATTTAAACTCCTACTGTTTTTTTATCATAACGCTTTTATCTCTAAACATAATTACCATAATATTTTCACTCATACTCAGAAAGAAACAACTGTTTAGAATGATTAAAGGTCGTTTCACTGATTTTTGTCTTAAATGAATGAAATTAAGGTCCAGAGTGTCGCCTTGGGGGCACTATGAAAAAAATACTTAGAAAATTTCGCGACCAATTTCGACGTATGTAGCGCTCGCCGGCCGCTGCCGCAGTACCGCTCACTTCGCTCGCTCGGCTCGCGCGTAGTTGGTCACAGTTCTAACCTAACCTATGGATCCCTTCCACATCGTTTTTACGACAAACGATTTGTCGAAGACAAAAAACATCAATACACTTTTAGCCTTATTTTTAGGTGTTTTATATGATAGAATCAAGAACATAAACGATTTGCAAAAATAACACTTTATTGGCAAAAAAATTCTAAGTCATCGCGCCGTAGCGCCCCCAAGCCAAAAAAAAATCTAAGTCCTCGCGCCGTAGCGCTCCCAAGGCTAAACTCCAACCGAAATTCATAAAACACGACTCATTTACGCTTATGTTTATGGCCCGTTAGTTTGTACCGCAGTTTTAACCGTACCTAAACCAATAACTATAGGACCGATTCGGTTCTGGCACTTCACCGGCCGCTGCCGCGGTACGTTCGCTTTGCTCGCTCGGCTCGTGAGTTGTGGTCACAGTTCTAACCTAACCTAAACAAATAATTATGAATAGGACCGATTCGTTTCTGGAACTTAACTAAAAAGAAATCCAAACAAAAAAATATGACTGAATAATAGTGTAAAAGATGGTTATGTTGAGAAAATATAGGAAAACAAATGAAAGTATAATAGATGTTTATTGCTACTGACATTATGAAGTTGAATGCTTCGGAATTATGAACATTAGAGACAGAGTAGTTAGGAATTGTGATTGTTAGGAAGAACATTTTCGGATTTTCAATTATCGGAGTTGTAAATTTAGGTGAACTTTTTTTTTGAGGAGATCCGCAGTAGAACCAAAGTCGCCGACATAGCTCTCCGGATAGCCAAGCTGAAGTGGCAGTGGGCAGGGCACATAGCTCGAAGAACCGATGGCCGTTGGGGCAGAATGGTTCTGGAGTGGCGGCCACGTACCGGACGACGCAGCAGAGGTAGGCCCCCCGCAAGGTGGACCGACGATCTCCTCAAGATCGCGGGCGGTGGTTGGATGCGGGCGGCTCTAGACCGGTCTGTGTGGAGAACCTTGGGGGATGCCTATGTCCAGCAGTGGACGTCGTTTGGCTGATATGATGACCTCTTTTTTTGGAGAAGCGAGGCCTAGCAGTGAACTGCAAGAGGCTGTTATGATATGACTGATTCAAATTAGAATCACACAAGGAGGCTTACAATAATTAGCAATAACGATGAAATAATGCATTTACATCACAATAGTAGTTTCCCACATATAAGTAGAGTCCCAAAAATAAAAGCAGTTTAACGTGACTTGTTGCCAGGAAATCAAAGCTGACGTGACAGAAATTAGATTAAACATTCATGGTGGTTACAGTTGGACATTTTAGTTTCCACTAAAACTGGGTAAAATGTTATGTACGGGTAACCCTATTTTACATACCTGTCATCACAGAGTACTATTCCAACATGATTCGAACATAAAGAACACAAACACCGACATTTGTCAGAGGTAAAATAACTGTGAACGGACTGTACATAGATATTTGTTAAAGTATTATGTCAATTGATCGGGTTTTTATCGATATATGCGCTGTCAACAGTGTTTTGTGGTACTGGAATATGTCAGACGCCTGAAACGTCAACATTTTAATCCATTGAAATGTTACATTCTTGGGCATTTATCAGAGGATCAATTTTTTGTATGTCAAGAAGAGGTAAGTTTAAAGTTAAATGCAAGTTAATGGTGTCGCAACGCTCGTCCTGCTGCCAGCATCTCGGTAAAGCGAATGCAGAATTGCAGATGTTAAACTATCAGTTGCACAGGAGATTCTTTACACCTAATAGAAATAAATAGCTTCTTCTGACGAAGGTAACCCAAATGTTTTATTAATGTAACTTTTTAATGGATTTTGTTAAAGCTCATTCTGATGTTTTCATTCATACACAACGTAAAATCTCCATGCCTAGAATTTTTTATGTTATGTACTAGTCTACTAGCTATACTCTTTGCGCTGTAGCATGGTGCGTATGATAGTTGCCTCTATATGACGTTGACATCTGTCAGTACCACATGACTAGGGATGTGACGTTATGCCATTCATTTTTATCGATCTAACAATACTCGCAGAATAAATCTAGTTCTCATTAATAGTGTGAAAAAAGCAAGTTGGTGAAGTGGCTGAATGAAACCGGAGTTACAGCTGATATAAAAATGTTAAAGGCAGAGCTTATTGCCTTATTACGGCGTCATAAGCCACCACTACCTGTGCTCTGACGAAATGGCAAAAATATTGAGCTGATTTGGGCCCAAATAGGTCATGCCATAAGAAATAATACTTCGTCGCCATTTAGGGCAAATAAGATGTTGGCCCTATTAGAGGAGGCCATCAACCATGTTCAACCTGAAGACTGGTCGAAGGTTGCGAATAAAACAAAAAGGGACATTATGTTTGTTCCTGACTCTGATATGAGTTAAGACGAATAAAATGTTTTTTTTTTTTTATATATGTTCTATTATTTTATTACTATCACTATAGACTTTTTACAATAATAATTGAACAACGCCAAATATACGTTTTTTTATTATAAAAACATCGACTATGCATCGTAGCAGTACATCCCATCACTAAATACGTCTATGGCGTTGCGTTATACGCATAACACTTTGCAAAAAGGAATGACCTAGAGGTTGCGGATACGACATATAAGGGTACAGCAAAATTTAAATACCTTGGGTGTACTGTTACCGATACCAACCAACGGGAAGATGAGATTGACATACCAATCCATAATGCCCTCAGATGCTAAGCAGCTCTACATAAGGTGTTAGTGTCCAAACCTATAAGTAGGAAAACGAAGGTCAGATTCTACAAAACAGTAATTACAGCCATTCTGATGTACAACTGTGAGGCGTGGACACTGACACTTAAAGAAGAGAACAAGCTGTTAGTGGCAGAAAGAAAGATCTTGCGGCGGATTCTGGGGTCAACTAGGAAAGAGGATAGGAGCTGGAGGATCCGAAAAAACTAGGAGATAGAAGACCTTGTAGCCGAACCAAATATTATCGGCGAGATTAAAGCGTCACGACTTCGCTGGTTTGGTCACGTGATGAGGATGGAAGAGGATCGTGCTGCAAAAAGGGAGTATCTGGGACGACCTAGCGGTCGACGACCCGTGGGTCGTCCTAGCTATCGCTGGGATGACGAAGTCCTAAAAGATCTAGCAGGACTTCGTAAAATGGACTGGAAGGAGTTCATCCACGACAGGAAAAGATGGAGAGATCTCGTATCAGAGGCCAAGAAGGCTGAAATACGAAGTCCTAATTTGTAAATCGCGGCAACTTTCAAGAGTGAAATGAAATGTTACTGAAACTGCCACCCGCACCATGCTACAGCGCAAATAGTATAGTGGTCTGTAATTTTATTCATAAGTGGTAATTTTATATATTTTAGGATAGCTTAGTTATTTTTATAGCCTATGATTAAAAAAATCAAGTGAATAATAGACTACCATGTTTGTACTCTATCATTGACATACATGGTTATTTATTATTGTCTTGCATTTACAGAATTACTTACGTGTAAAAAACTACAAAACATCGGCAAATTCATGAAAATACTCCCGGGAAATTCGACCACATAAACTCAAAATCAAATATTAAGTTTTTATTTTTTTATTTTGTAAAAATAAAAAAAAATGGTCACGACAAGGAATAACAAAATATAAATTCGAATACGTAGAAGCATAAAAGAGCATTGAAAAAAAAAGGACTGTTCAAAAAGTATAAAAGTTCACTAAAGCATAAAATCTCTAACACAACTGTTTGAAACAAAGGTTGTGAAGCCCTGAATATGTGTTTACAAAAAGTCTATTTTCTCATGGCACCAACTATAGAACAGCATTTTTTTACTAAATAGTAAGTCGAGACCCGGTACCGACGGTCGACAAAATGAAAAAAATCGGGTCCCAGAATCTTCACAGACACTTACTTAGGTCTTGTGAAGAAGTTTTTATTTTATTTTTGAAATCAACTTTTTATATTCTCTACATGCACTTTGACGTTAATTTTGGAAGGTCATACAGGAGAAACTTTAAAATTATCAGATTAGAGCATGATCAAGTTTGAGAAACCCTGATGCAGACTGATACGCTTAATATTAAAAGTATCGGACGATGTGTATCTTGAAATGATTAATGAATAAAATGAATACCTGATCTGCACGAAGAGTATCCCGTTGATGAGGTTGAGCATGTCGATGACGGAGGCCATGCCGGGCGGCTGGATGTGCAGCGGCGGCGGGTGCGGCGCGGCGTGCGGCGCGCGCGCGTACGCCTCGGCCAGCCGCTTCTGCAGCACCACGGCCTGCTGTGTCAGGTGCCGCAGGCACTCCGACGACTCGCGCGTCTTCTCGTGCTTCTCGCCCAGCTACACACACAACACACTACTAAAGTTCGAGTTCGTAGTTGACTGCACACAGCAGCAGCAGATAACATGTGGCAACGACACATCGTCGCAACTCGCAATGTACCGCTGTACTCATGATTTCGCAACCAACCGCAGACGGTAACTCAGTATTCCTATTGGTTCTGAGTGTTCTATGGGACAAAATCTCTGAAGTCTTTGAAAATGTCATAGGCAATACTTATGATGTGCGGTCGAACGACTCGTCGCAACGGTGCGCGGTAAACGATGAGTCGCTAACTACGGCAAATATTTCATGGATATACATAAGAACCTGGCGACACGTCGCCTACTGCTGCTGTCTGCAGTCGGCTGTGATCTCGTACTTTTGTACTGTTATACTGAACACGGTCCGTGTGGTGACGGATTAAAAATACGGAATGTCACCACCCCATATCATCCCATGGGTGTCGTAAGAGCCGACAGAGGGAGAAAATTATGTAGAGAACAGCACTATAAGAGAAGGAGAACTTGATACAAACCCTATACCAGCGGCGGTGTGTCTTACTTGCGGCCCGCGAAGGTTTTGTATTTTTTAGAACGAAGTTCCTTATCGCGCGTTGCGAACGGGGGCTAAACGGAAAAATTAAGACGAAAAGTTGTAACGACACTTTTTGCTATAGTAAGCTATTGTAAGCCGTGAGGCGTGCGCATGTTTTCTGACTGTCTCTCTCTCTCTCTCTCTCTTATGGAAAGCAAGCATCATGTTCATGCTTTCTGATCACGAAAATGACATCTATTTGGCAATCCAAGATGGCGACGGGACATTTTTAATAAAATTAATATGGGTATCATTTTTGGGGTTTCCATGCTTTCTCATCACAAAAATGACATCTATTTGGGAATCCAAGATGGCGGACGGGACATTTTTAATAAAATTTATATGGGTATCATTTTCGGGGTTTTTATGGATTCTGGTCACGAAAATGACATTCATTTGGGGATCCAAGATGGCGAACGGGACATTTTTTGTAAAATTATCAATGATTACTAAAATTGAGCCTACTGATTAAGTTTATATTACATTATATTTGTTAATATGTAATATAAAAAATATTATTATAACTTTAAAAAAAATTACAATTCCTTCACTAATTAATCGAAAGGAACTTCGTTCCATCCGGGTGTCCCTTGACACCTCTCAAGCAGTTTTTATTTTAATATAAATCGAAATAAAGCTAAGCTAGTATTTTTATTCACACTTCATGTCCATAGTGACATACCTAGTAGGAACTTTACGTCAACTGGGAACGTTAGCAAAAGGCGACCACATAGGATATCTGGACTTTCTAACGAGACTTTGGGACAGAGTCATTAGACAAACTTGTAAGATCCCACAAATTCACTCCACCACTCTACATAAACATCTAGAACTAGGTGAGGCGTAACCTCCGTAGCTGGAACACTATTCGTACAGGGGCGATTGGGCAAAATCCAGTACCGAAGATATCGGGCAAGAGTCATCTGACAAAGCAGACTACCTCGAATAGTGATACCATCACTGTAAAAATCGTATGTCTCGCATGCCCTGACGCATCCACCAGACATCGGCGAGCTTAGAGCTGAACTTTCCATGTGTAAGTACCGCTCAGTATACTGCGATTGTCAACACGCCATCCTAGCATGGGCAAAACCCACTATGAAAGGTAATCAAGGAAAACGACCCCTAGTTCCCGGCCACCTTACTATTCCAAGTCACGGCAGCGGCCTTGGTTACGGTAAAGTTAGGGATGCCAAGAATCCCCAGGTTACGGGCAGCCGCCAACACTTATTGACCCTAGCTTCGTACAATAGGCGCAGTTTCATTCTTGACGATAGCCTCCAAATCCTTGAGGCAGAATTAGGCAAGATACGGTGGCATGTTCTGGGTCTATCAGGACCTGAGCGGCATAATCGGGGCAGTACGTACGGGCAATGCGGCATTTTCGTAAAAGGTGACCAGATATGATGTCTAAACTTTCAAGTGAGAGTCTGGAACTGATGCGATTTCGACGGGAAGCACCGCAGACTTCCTTGTCAGACCCAAAATCACTCCACAGAAAGATATGGAGCTAAGGCGTGACCTCGGTAGCTGGAACACTCTTACATTTGCGTCGTACAGGAAGCGATTGAGCAAAGTCGGGGGACAAAAGTCTCCTTCAAAACATGGGAAGGAGTCATTTGACGAATCTGACTGCCTTGAAGGGTAATATCGTCACATCAGTCCTAGCTTCAGGACTTTCAATTCAGATTCAGTTCCCGCTGAAGTTGAAGACTTCTTTAGTAATCTGTATGCCACGCATGCACCGAACCCTGTACCAGACACAAGTGATCCTAGAGCCCCACTTACCCACCACTTTACGGAGAATATCCTTGACGTAGATGTCAATGAAATGAATGCGGCTCTCAGGCAGCTTAGAAGGCTATTTAATTCCGAAATACCCAACGGGACTTCCAAGAAGGCGTGGAGCAGAGATGTTGTAGAGTTGTTTTTAAAAGAAGGAGACAAAACACTCAAAAACTATAAGGTCGATGACACTACCGAGCCACGTTTATAAGCTGCTTTCAATCGTTCAGATTCCTCTGGCACCAAAATTTGACGCTTCCCAGCCACCAGGGCAGGCTGGGTTTCGTAAAGGTAAAGGTTGTAGTACCGTGGACCACATCCATACTGTTCGGCAGGTTATACATAAGCCCGAAGAGTACAACCGGCCGCTGTGTCTGGCCTTTGTGAACTACGAAAAAGTCTTTGACGCTGTCGAAACATGGTCTGTTCTGGAGTTATTGCAGCGCTGCCAAGTCGATTGGAGGTAAGTAGAGGTTTTGAGGGGCCTCTACCAAATGGCAACGATGAATCCAGATGAATCGTTCAAGTCCAGAACCACAAAACAAGGCCAGTTGCTTCGTGGT
This sequence comes from Euclidia mi, assembly GCA_944739405.2. NCBI lineage: Eukaryota > Metazoa > Arthropoda > Insecta > Lepidoptera > Erebidae > Euclidia > Euclidia mi. The sequence goes on along the minus strand of OX123190.2, from coordinate 39,236,212 downwards.
GTAAGTCAGGGTGATATGCTCGAAAACCTTCACCAACACGCTGGAGAATATCTTTATAACACTGCAGTGGGATGGAATGGACATTAATGTTCTGGTGATTATGCCAGAATCGCTGCAAGACTTGCAAGACGTGTTGGGCTTGGGTTGAATCTGGACAAAATCGAGCTCATGTTCAATGAACACATCGTTCCTGAAACAATTTATAACGCAGGGGGAAGCCCTCGAAGCTGTTCAGGTGTATGTTTACCTGATACAAAAGTTGTAGCTAGGTAGAGACAACTTTGAGAGTGAAATCACCAGAAGAGAGCAACTGGGCTGGGTAGCATTTGGGAAGTTGTTTCATATCTTTGAGTCATCTTTGCCACAATGCCTAAAGACCAAGGTGTTCAACCAATGTCCTGCCAGTCATGAGGTACTGAGCTGCAGTGGCGGCTCGTTCAAAGGAGCGCTGGAGCAGTGAACTCCCAAAATTATAAAATATATGCATACAACTCATATAAACATTTTCTATAAACATGCTCAATATTTTAATACACACCTATTCTCTTTTCTATAATGCATATCTACAAATAAGTATTTGACTACTAAACTGTTTATCATAATTTTGTCAACACTCTTGAAACATACATAGGTATTTTTGTTGAGTGGAGCGCTCATAACAGCGCTCTTCGTTGACGAAAGCTTAGTACAACGCTTAATACTGAAACGTAATGAGTGCGAAAGAGAGAGCGTTCTATGCGCTGGGCGCGTGAGACAAAAGATTTGTATGAGAAATAAGGCAAATACGGAGCGGCGCTCCTGGCTAGCTTGACGAGGTGCGCATGCGCGAATATATTACCCGACTAAATGATATGACCATTTGTCACGAAGAAAAATTAAAACGTATGCGCCGTTTTTTTTAATACTGTTTTGCCGGTATCATTTGAATGTAAACAAAAGCAAAACATTTCTCTGCAAGTGCGGTGGTAATTAGAAAAGGATTGGTGTTTAAAATATTGTTAATTGTATGTGTGATTGTGTGTATATGTTTAAGAAAGACAGTTAAATTGTGTAACTAATATGGACTATAACAGCGTAAACTTTATAAAGGGATGGATGAAAGAAGAAATACGAAATGAGTGTATTGTGCGAGAGTGAATAGAAATTTCGATACGCCCTAGGCGGACGTACGCCGATCAAATAGGTGACGTACTAAAAAAGGGCCAAATTAAAAGTACCCATAACCGACGCGCATGCATGATGAGGTTAATGAATATCGAGGAAGCGAAAGAGGTATGTTTGAACCGAAGCATGTGGCGTTCCATAGTCTCTGCCTACCCCAATGGGAGACAGGCGTGACAATATAGATAGATAGTTAGAACTTTATAAAAAGACTGTGAAAAAATTTTAGAAAACGACCAATATCATAAAACTCTTTGGTTATGTGGTTGCGAAAATGCGAAGGAAGTAAGAAGCGGTTTTATTTTCCGTGTATTTTGTTTAGTGGCGCCGGAGTTGATACTGCGTGGACGGTTCAGGTAGGTATCGATGATTTAGCACATCTTACTATTAATTGTAAAAGCATTCACAAAATAAATTGCAAGCAGTTTCATCTTTTTTTTAGTGAACACCCAATATAATCTTTCACGAGCCGCCTCTGCTGAGCTGAGACGTGGAACATGACGGTGAAGCTAGTCCACCGACTAAATTACACTCACAGAGCTATGGAATGTTCAATACTGGAGATCTCGCTGAGGGACAAAGTCCAGAACGAGATTGTAGATTGAGTGTGTAGCAAACTGAACTGGCAGTGGGCTGATCACATCTATCACAGAACCGATAGGCGGTGGAGTAGGCAGGTTCTCGAGTCGAGACCCACGTCTCGGCAAGCGTAGTGTTGGACGCTCCTCCGCCAGATGGACCAACGACTTTAAGAGGGTAGCTGGTAGTGGCTGGATGGCGAATACGGGAGATCTGGGGGCCAATTCTGCTATTTTTATATGACATTGATATTATAATTTGAATGGATTTAAAAGCGGTATTCTGATAACCCAATGTCATTATCGTATAATTTAAAATAAACAGTTCGTCGTTGACACATACGATCTCGTTACAATTTCATTCAAATATCAGATAATTTAGAAGAATACGCTTTTTGTGACGTAAGTATGACATTGACATGATATCGAGACTATATTTATTTAGCAGAATTGGGCCCCAGGTCTTCAGGCGTACCCTGGGGGATGCCTTCGTCCAGCAGTGGTCTGCAACAGGCTGATGTGATGTGTGTGTGATTAGGCCGAGAAGCCGTTTCATCTGGCTTTTGTTGAGGCAAAAAAAGCCTTTGACTCCATCGCAACCTTGACTGCTCTGAAGTTGTTGCAGCGCTGTCATGTGGATTTAAAATAAGTAGAGGTGTTAAGAGAACCAAATGACAACGATTTCTGTTAAAACCCTGAACAACTACACAAGACTCATCCAATGGTTTCGAGAGGTAGGACGGGGTGACGGGTGACACTATGTCCCCGAAACTCTTCACCAACGCTAGAAGAGATCTTATGAGAGATCGAATGGGCACCAATGTTAATGGTCGGCATGTCACGCGTCGCCGCTTTGCCGATGATTCAGTGACAAAATTGCTGCAAGAATTGTAAAAATGCTGTCCAGTTATTACCAGAAGTGCGGCCCGCCATTCTTTTAATTTGCCTCCTTGCGGCCCTTGCGCACCAAAAGGTTGCCGACCGCTACCCTATATCAACCCGTTTGGCCAGCGTAGTATAGTAGGCCAATTCCTCGTTTCAAAGGAGAGGCCTAGTCCAGCAGTGGACTGTTAAAGGCTGATGATGATGATGATACTGAACACACACAATAAACACTGGTTGGTACTGACCAGCTGCTTGTAGATGGAGTAGGTCTCCTTCTCGTGCGTGAGCGCGGCGCGGAAGTCCCCGAGGCAGGACAGCGTGCGCGCCAGCAGGTGGCGCGCCACGGCCGCCTTCAGCGAGCGCGCGCCGTGCGCAGCCGCCGTCACCAACAGCGCGCGCTCCGCGAACCGCAGCGACAGCTCGTACTCGCCCACCGCGTGCAGGATCAGCGCGATGTTGCTCTGGACAACACAATAATACACTTTGTCACTGACACTCACTCATAATATAATACGGGGCAACTGGAATGTTATATTTGCACTCCATGGGCGTCGCCTAACCCGCGCAAACACATGACATATTTGACTTACTAGAGTCCCGAAACTACACATTTTCACATCAGTCTATAGATAGTCCACCTTGTAGGAGGCCTACCCCTGCTGCGAATTTGCACTTACTATAAGATAAATTGCTTCACGTGTTTTAATTAATCAGTACTTACATCGAGTAGCGCCATCTCGGGATGATTCTCGCCGCACACGAGCAAGGCCAGGTACCTCGCGCGGTACAACAGCTTCAACGCTGTACTCACTTGACCGTTCGCGAAGCAGTACAGCGCCAGGTGTGACTGCGAAATAATATCGTCATATTGTAGAATAAATTGAAAATACGAAATTATACGTGTTTGTGTTAGTTTTTAACAGACTTGAAAAAATTAATAGGTTGTTAATTTGGTTGTATTTTTTTCATATTTGCAGAACACCGATATCAGGAAACCTTTTCTTTTTGGAATTATTTATTATTGGTCCTATTTAGGCCTATCAAAGTTAGAGGAGTTACATTTTAAATCTATTTATAAAAATAATTTACTGATAAATAAGTTTCGTTAAATTCAAAATACAACTGTAAATGCCATAGTTAGTAATAATAAAAGAAGACTAACTTATCAACTACAGATAGAAAGACTTTTTCAATTATTATTGACACTGATCGCTATAAGTAAACTATCACAATCCCAAACCTAATTAAGAAAACAGTGAAACACTTACGTATTCGGTAATAGTGTAGGGATGATCAACCCCATTGACTCGCTCAGACATGAGCACAGCCTTCTGCTGGTAGGCCATGGCGTCTCTATGTTCCCCCGTGACGTAGCACAGGCGCGCCACCATGCGTAAACACTGAGCGATCTCTCCGTGCATCGCCCCGTATACATTGTTCAGGAGGTTTAACGCCTCGGCGATTAGCTCGTGCCCTTCCGAGACTGCCCCGGCTTGGATCTTGTTCTGACCGGTCGTGTAGAAGTTGTAAGCGTCTGAAGCCTGCAAGTGATGGAAGATATGCAGACATGTAGCCATGTAAACAGGTATACACAGATTTATTTAAAAAGGGATTACATAGGTTTCAAAAGTGAGACAAGAAATTAAAAATAATATTGATGAAGCAATTTAATTTGGCTTTACAGGTAGTTTTAAAATACGAACTATGTTTTTATTCACGACCGCGCCGCTATAACATCCCAGTAAAAAAGAGCTTATATTTGACATTTCCTACACATCGGATGAGTTCAAGTAAAATTACATATTGTGGCTTAAAAAAATATATGTATGAGTAGTTGTATATAATACTTACTCGAGGGTTGATATGTTTGACAACAGGGAATATGTTCATAATGTCCGATGCGGTGAACGGCGCCTTATTCTTGTTGTCGAAGTCGTACTCGCGTAGTAATATTTGTAGGCCAACTTTCAGTGCGAATGACCTACAAACAATTTATTGATTACTAGAGGACGCCAGCAGCTACGCCTGCAATTATTTTAAATTTACCCGTTTTGGCCGATCCCGTGGGAATTTCGGGAAATCCCTTCTTAATGCACCCCTACGGTCCCCAAGGAACATACATGCCAAATTTCAGCTTCCTGCGCCCAATAGTTTTATAGTTTAGCTGTAGCTTGTCTGTCAGTCAGTCAGTAACGTAAGGATTTTATATGTTAAGATTGTAACATATGATAACATGCATGGTACCTTATTATTTATATCTTTACGTCGTAATATTATAATGTTTATGCTAATTAATAAATTACCTGAGAAGTGATATTTTTTGCAGACCATGTTTCTCTATAACAGAATCTATGCTGTCAGCCTGCAGTTCGTAGCCCCAGTACGCCTAAAATATAAAAAGGATTCATAAAATAAGTAAGGAGAATGAAACAAATTTAATCCTCATTTTTAGGGTTCTGTAGCCAAAAATGGCAAAAGACGGAACCCTTGAAGATTCGCCATGTCTATCTGTCTGTGTCTGTGTGTCGGGCCGTCCGTACGACACAGCAATTTTATTATTGAGTTAATGTAATGATGTAGGTCATGTAAAGAGGTATCTATGGAAAAACTAAATTACAGACCACAAGATGCCTCAAAGAAATTATAACACTATGTATGTACACATCAGTAACGAGCTAATGAACCTGTATCGCTATATCATTATATCAGCCAAACGACGTCCACTGCTGGACATAGGCCTCCCCCAAGGTTCTCCACACAGACCGGTCTAGAGCCGCCCGCATCCAACCGCCTCCCGCGATCTTGAGGAGATCGTCGGTCCACCATGCGGGGGGCCTACCTCTGCTGCGTCGTCCGGTACGTGGCCGCCACTCCAGAACCTTTCTGCCCCAACGGCCATCAGTTCTTCGAGCTATGTGCCCTGCCCACTGCCACTTCAGCTTGGCTATCCGGAGAGCTATGTCGGCGACTTTGGTTCTACTACGGATCTCCTCATTTCTGATTCGATCTCGCAGGGAAACTCCAAGCATAGCTCTCTCCATCGCCCTCTGAGTGACCTTGAGCCTTCTGATAAGGCCCATAGTGAGTGACCACGTCTCTGATCCGTAAGTCATCACTAGCAACACACACTGGTCAAAGACTTTCGTCTTGAGACATTCGCCGTTGATGTTGATGCCGAGTCCATTCCAGTCCAGAAGCTTGAAAACATCCTCCAGCGCAGTGGTAAACAGTTTCGGAGATATGACATCCCCATGTCTCACCCCTCGCTGGAGTTGAATAGGTTTCGAACTCTGGTCCTGGAGGCGGACTGACATAGTATATATTCATACAAACACTTCAGCACTTCGATATATCGGTAGTCAATCCGGCACCGTTGGAGACTGTAGCACCGCCCAGGTTTCGATCGAATCGAAGGCTTTCTCATAATCCACAAACGCATAGGGGCTGGTTATACTCCTCGGACTTCTGTATAACCTGCCGCAGCGTATGTATGTGGTCTATGGTACTATAGCCTTTACGGAAACCAGCTTGTTCGGGAGGCTGGAAGTCGTCTAGCTTGCTCTCGAGACGATTCGTGACGACCCTCGAAAACAGCTTGTAGACGTGGCTCAGAAGTGCGATGGGTCTGTAGTTCTTTAAGAGGGTTTTATCTATAATACGTATATAATCTGTAATAATAATTATTATTATTGCGGATGCATGAGCTTTGATGTGTAGCGGGAGAAATATGTAACGTGTACGATGCTATAATGTCAGAACATAGGTGCGAGACTTCTAATGGTGTTGGGCAATATTAAATCTCAATAGCTAGAACAATATAACTGAATTAAAATTGGACCTGGATAGGATTTATTTCTATCCACATCGTAATGTCAATAAATCTGCTTTGCTATGCTTCTTTATGAACTTTCGTTTTGACTACGTGTGTTAGTAATAAAAAGGTGGCTATTTTGTTTGGTGGCAAGGCACATGCTGGTAGGTACCTTGAGCTCCTGCTTGATCTGCGAGAAGAGCGACTTGGGCGTGAGGTTCTGCCAGTCGGGCAGCGGGCTGGGCGGCGCGGGCGCATGCGCGTGGCGCCGCGAGCGTCGGCCCCGCCCGCCACGTGAGGCGCCGCGCGCCGCGCACGGGGCCTCGGGGGCCGACAGTGCGGGGTTAGCGCACGCGCCGATGAGGCAGTTCAGGAAGTGCGCCACTGCTGCACCGATGCACATCGCCTCACAACCCTGCGGACGTAACATATGATTTATACCATTTATATTCACATTTTACAGATATAATTGAGCGCGGCGGCCACGCGGCCCAGGTAGCGCACGTTGAGAGATAGAGTGCACAAACCTGCAAGTATGCAGTGTAGATGTGTTTGGCGGCGCGCAGCAGCAGCTCTGCCACGGCGATGGCGTGCAGGTAGGCGAGCGGCGCGTGCGGCTTGAGCGCGGCGGCCACGCGGCCCAGGTAGCGCACGTTGATGCCGCGCGCGTGCAGCGCCTCCGTCAGGCCCGCGCCGTCCATCGGCGCTGAGGTGTGCTCAAGGCACTCGCGCACCTGCAAAATAAAAAATTTTTTAGTAAAATCTATAGTCGAATTTTCCGGCACAAATCTAAGAATTAAACAATCTTCCAAAAACTCAGCAATGTAGATATGAACACGAAAACTCGCAATATCAGCTGTTGCGGCCCGGTCACAGCCTAGAGCGGCAGCGGCGCGCTTTGCTACGCCGCAGCGACCGATGGCGCCTCAGAGTAAACGCGCCATTTACATCGAAATCGCTCGGGCTATTACGACGGTCCCACAGCGACGGGCGACAGCGGCAACGATTACGATGTACGCGACATCGGCCGCGGCGCACGACCACAGCGGAGTAGGAGCGCCATAACTTAATGTCCTATGTCCCCTAGTTGGGACAGAGGGCGTCCTTAGAATTCCCGATCGCGATCTGTATTGTGCTTCACGTTTCACCTCGCTCCAGGTCATCTTTTTTTTTTCGCAAAATTCGGCCGCCTATGGCCTGAGTATGTATGTACTGAATCACTGGTATCAGTTTTCAGTATGACGTTCCTTACACCCAGAATAAATAAAAATAAATCACTGAAATGTTTGTCCGCGCATAACTTGTTTGGAAGTTTTTAGTAGATAGTAGTTTTAAGTAGTTGGAAGACCGCAACAAATTGAATAAATCTTTCTGTTACTTATGTTTTATTGTCAGGAGCAGGTTTATAAGAAAAATATTTTATAAAAATATAAGGCGGTACGACGTTCGCCGCATCAGCTAGTTATATCCATAAAAAGCGAAATCAAAATAAAATACTTTTAAAATTACCAAAATAAGTACAATTCGCACATTCTATCTAGACCGGGCTGACGTTAGTCACTATAGCGGCGGACGTTTTAGGAACTCTTTTGTAACGGGAAGGTCGGGACGCGGGGAGTACTGTACTGTACAAGCAACAATCTTGTATAATATGTATCAACAATTCAACATGTCATAAACCATAGTAATTGCAGGAGAGGCTACTGCTTCGGTGAACTATATTTAAAACATGTTTATTTCGGACATAGGCTATCAATCTATATATTATTTGGTTCAAAATCGAACTTTTTTGCACCTAATTAATATTTATAATTACACCACAATTATTTAATTAGTACAAATAATTTAACGGGGCTCTAAGTATTTTTAACTAATCATATTTTTGTAGGTAAAAAATAAAAACACTAAGTCCCAAAACTGGCTCAAAACTGTCCACAAAAATACGTAATAATTCGTAAATGCATAACTAAAACTATGAACGACCCGCGGCCTACTATGTGTAGTAATAGTAGTAAACTGCTCCATTGATAAATTTCCCCCTGTCCCTCCGCGCCCGCGCCGCGCCCCGATGCGACAAACAGTTCTAAATTGTTAGCGGAAGTGAGCGCATCCATTTTTCGCCGCAACAGTTAATTGTTTGTTTACGTTTGCCCGACGCGATGGCTTATCAGTTCACATCACGGGAGTATGTAGCTTTGCGTGTGCTTTTTAAGTGGAGGAAACGTGAGTACAGCTGTGCGTTTGTACAGAGAAGAGTTTGGAAGCCAGTGGATCGGTCATGCTCACCTGACCTCACGCCCATGGACTTCTTTTTGTGGGTGTAACAAAAAATCAAATTTTGAAGTTGCTCTCGTAAAATAAATAAAATCAAAGAACAATGCCCATTTCTGGCCCACTTTTGAACTCATGAACAGCACAGTAAAGTTTCAATTACTTGTTGAATAATCCTTTTTATTTATAATTTAATTTATAGGCATTACTAAAGGTGTGCCGAGAAACTTATTCAAGAAATAGGTTTAAAAAGATGTGTTAACGTCTAAATAGCCAACACGTAATAGATCAGAAATTGCCAGTAAAGAAATCATAATATTAAATCGATTATCACTTCTTCTTTATCGATTTTACGTTTTCTCTACTCAATATGATTTGAGTTAATAGCAAATCTCTACTTGGTCCTTAAACATTTAAAATGTGTGTATTTTTAAGGTATATATGCGATTAACTACAAATAAGTTCGATTTTGAACCAAATATATAATAGATAACCTATGTCCGAAATCCATATCGATTAATCAATATCATTTAAAACTGTAAAATGGCAACACTTTTTTTACTCTTTTAAGTAAATGTCAATAATGTCATATTCAGTTTATTTTGTTTGTTACCTATTTGTTTAGCTCGTGCACATTGTGAATGCTTTTTATGTTTTTGGATCTTTTACGACTTCTGGCTTTTTCTTTCGGATTTCTACTCTTACCAAATGATTAACTCATTCCCTTCTACGCAAAACTACGAAATACTTTAACTATCATAGCCTTTGAAGTGGCAGGCAGACATATTATGTCTGAACAGCCCAAGTCGTTAAAATGGCAAGCAGACATAATATGTCTGATAATGAATGGCACAGTATTTGCCCGCCACTTTACGCCATATTGGCTCGGAAATTCTGCCATTTGAGCGGCTAATAAAAGTGGGTACACACCTAATGTTTTGTGAGCATATAAAAGTACTTCTTGTAATAAATCTATGAATGTGATGGACCTCTAATCAATCACAAAATTCTAGTTTAACACTCTTTTATCGAATGCAATAACAACTACTATGATTTTTGACTGTCCACATCTGGGCCGGCGTCTCTAAGAAAAATGGGCATTGTTCTTTCAAGTTGCTTTCGAATCGCCGTAGCAGGTAGAGAGAACTACGTTTTTAGAAATAAACCAATTAGAATTTACCTAAATAAATCATTTATTTATTAAAAGAAATAAAAACAACTAGAACCAGGCAAATTTTAACCAAAAAAAAAAGGTTTTTACCTGCCTGATAAACAATGGTGGTGGGTGCGTAGAGAAACGATGCGCCAACCAAGGGCTTTTTTAAACACTCATAGAAATGGTTGCATTTCAGTAATAAACTTGCATTTTTACCATTAGACAGCTAATACGATGCAGAATAACTTAAAATTTAAAAAAAGTAGGATAAAGACGACGATTTTTCGAGAAATTTTAAAATTATTGTAGAAATGGTGAAAAAAAATCCACATGTTCATCATTAATAGCTTTTCATTCTAATTTTATGGCATTTATTTTTTTCGAAACTAATACTTTATTGGCACGGCATATTATTAACAATCATTGCAAAATGTAAGTATTTCACTTTGATAGGACATTCAGTTTAAAAGTTATAATTTATAACAATCTTCTATATATTAAAAGAATTTGTGTTTTATAATACGAGTCGGCCAGCCCGTTCTACCCAACCGATTCGCATGATTTTTTTTGTAAATGAAAGCTCTTGCTGCATAGATTTGTCATCAAGCATTAGAAATTACCTAACTTGCACATTCATCAAGTTATATGCAAAAACAGTTTTCTCCCATACATTGTTTACGTTTTCGTAGCCGTAGTCAATGACCTTCCGCTTCTATATATCTGGTTCTCATTGAGGTAGGCGTTTCGTTATAGGCCTAAAACACGCGCTGAAAAGAGCTCTTTCATTTGATGGTATGCTCATTTAAATTGGGTAAGTTTGAAGGAAGATAGGTGTGGACATTGAACTTATTTTTCAATATTTTCCTATAAATTTCTTAAGATTCCATTGCTTTCTCTCTACATGGACGGTTCTTAATTCAAAAATATTTTTATGGCATCTAATAAGTTCCTTGCGGTAACTGCCAGGAAAAAACGTTATGCCTCCTTAAGGTGACCTTGCCTTACTTTCATACGGGTGTGAGTGTGGTGGTGTTTAAAATTATACCCGATGTTGGTCAAATTATCACTATAGTGAATTATCGCAGGTAATATTCCCCGAATGTTACCAGTTAACCCTTAATGTTGGGTGAACTGACCTCTGATGTTGAGGAATTTTCCCTCTTTTTCTGTATCGCGATGAAATCCAGTTACGGACTGTCCCTCAAAGGGACCCCTACGCCAACTCTGTACCGAGTTTGGGGCAGGTGGAGGGAGGGGGTGTGGCTCGGCTCTCCCCCTTCGGGGTACCCACTAAAACACCGCGGTGTTCCTCTGTCGATTATACCCGATGTTGGTAACATTATCACTATAGTGAATTATCGCTGATGGCAGGTAACATTCCCTGAATTTTACCAGTTAAGTTAAGTTAAGTTGTTGAGGAATTTTCCTTACATTTTATTTTAGGATTTTTTTTGTGTTTTTAAATTACAGACTTTCTTCGGGCATATTTTTTTTGTGGAACATTTTATAGCGGTTCATAGTACTATTGTCATATAATTATATTATTACAAGTGGTAGTTATGGTAGAAATTGTAGCTTTGGTAAAAATAGTAGTTTTGAGAGAAAAGGTAGGTACTTTTGACAGCACCGGTGGTTTTGGTAGAAATGGTAGTTAAAAAAAATGGTAGATATGATAGTTTTAGTACGAATAGTAGTTATGGTACAAATAGTAGTTTTGATAGGAATAGTATTTTCGGTAGGAACAGTAGTTTTGGTAGAAATGGTACTTTGGCATATATTGTAGTTTTGGTAGCAATGTTACTTACGATTGCTACCAAAGCTACCATTCCTACCAAAAGAACAATTTTGACCAAAACTATAAACGTCATTATTACATTTCTAAATTATTTTGTTTTGTGTATAACCATACACAAAACAAAATAAATCGTGCTTCTCACAGAAATAATTAGCTGGATAATAGAAATAAAACCTATTTTCTTACTTAAAAAAAAAAGTTATTTATCTATATTTTTTTTATTTTTTTTTATTAAAGGGCTTTGTCCCTTAGAGATCATATCGCCCATCTATATTTTTAATTTTGATAATAAAATATTGACAGATAAAGAAAAAAAAGTGAAGTTAGCGTAAGTTAGTTACATAAGTTTCTGATTTAATAACGTATTTTTAGTGAGTAGTTGTGTTTTCAATTATAATGAAATTAAAAATGCTCAGAGAAAGCTTGAACAAAGAATCTTGGTCAATGACAGCCCTGTTGGAGATTTGGTACCGGATGGTCCTCCTACTGCTAAAAAAATACGGGTGGAAACGGGTTCAGATTTGATTAATTCTAACATCAACAATTTTCAATTGATTTCCATTCTTGGTGACGGTAATTGCTTATTCCGTGCAATTTATTATTGTTTATATGGAAGTGAGAATAAACATTATGAAATTCGTTTGGCCACTGTTGATAACATTGTCAATAAGTGGGATGTTTATAGTAACTTCACCGAAGTATATGGCCTACCCATTACAAATGCAACAGATTACAAACGTGTGATGGGTGCCAATGGACAGTACGCAGGGCATGCTGAACTTCAGAGAGAGCTATATCCCGAGTGTCAATTCAGAGTTCACCTGGAAAACAGTAATACGATTACTGACTATGGTACTGGCGAAATTGTTCATAACTTGCTATTTTCTGGGCATCTGGACGGATTACATTACAATGTCCTAATGGAAAGAATGGTAGTCATATTGAAGAACTTTCTTTCGTCGATGTTCAGTTATACATATTATATATATATCTCTATTGCGCGGCAAATCATTCAGTAATGCCAAGGTGGAAATTTCACGATACCTAAGGTGCAACGCAAAGCCAATGTTGTGAGAAAAGAAGTTTTGTGATATATTATATTTTTGGTAAGAATATCATCTTTTTACTTATTACATAAGGCTACAATGTACTCATCATACCTATATGTAAGACCCTTTTTATAACATAAAAATATGCTGTGGAGCAGCACGGGTCCTCTAGTTTATTTTAATAAAGTTAGCAGCTGCCACTTAAAATATTTCATCATCATATCAGCCAACCGACGTCCACTGCTGGACATAGGCCTCCCCCAAGGTTCTCCACACAGACCGGTCTTGAGCCGCCCACATCCAACCGCCTCCTGCGATCTTGACGAGATCGTCGGTCCACCTTGCGGGGGGCCTACCTCTGCTGCGTCGTCCGGTACGTGGCCGCCACTCCAGAACCTTTCTGCCCCAACGGCCATCGGTTCTTCGAGCTATGTGCCCTGCCCACTGCCACTTCAGCTTGGCTATCCGGAGAGCTATGTCGGCGACTTTGGTTCTACTGCGGATCTCCTCATTTCTGATTCGATCTCGCAGGGAAACTCCAAGCATAGCTCTCTCCATCGCCCTCTGAGTGACCTTGAGCTTTCTGATAAGGCCCATAGTGAGCGACCACGTCTCTGATCCGTAAGTCATCACTGGCAACACACACTGGTCAAAATATTTAAATATTCAAAAAAAAAAAAGGTTTTGATATGTGCACTCTATAAAGACTCACACTGTATTTTTAAACATATATATTGAATAAGTTTCTCAGCACACTTTTAGTACTTAATGCCTATAAATTAAGTTAAAATAAAAAGGATTATTCAACAATAAATTGAACTCTATTGTGCTTTTCATGAGGTCCAAACTGGGACAGAAATGGTCATTGTTCTTTGCCGAACTTGTGACAAACTTAACGACGTTTTCTACTCTAACGGCCTGGCGATGGACAATTCGCTCCAGCGAAAATTCGCGCGACGCGACCGGCGACGCGACTTGCGACTGAATCAAACGTATAGGAATGTTCTAAGCATGCCACGCGCAGCGGCGACCGGCGACGCGACCGGCGAATAGCACCGAGCGGTACAGCGGCGTGTCGCGCGACCAAAACAAATGTATGAGTTAGGCCCTTCTCTCACGAAGCTATTCAAATGCTACGGGACTGAGATGCAAACCATGATCGAATACTGGTATGCTACTCTTTACCGCACACGGTGCTACGCTAATGAGACTATATTTTATCATTTGAAGAACAACATTCGTACGACGATGTCTAGTGACTAGCGATGAAGACAATTTTCTTCTGTATTTATATTACGAAAATATAAAAGAAGATTCTGGGTGCACCAGTATATCGAAAAAAATATCAATTGTAGGGCATTTGTCGAGGGACGAGTCGTCATTTTTATAGAATGTCAATAGAATCATAATTATTATTATTTGAATCTTTATCTGAGAAATTATCTTGCCAACTATCTAAATAATAACCCCACTGCTTCGCTTCCTTGGCAATAAAATTATTGTGTATAAATTTAATGTATACCTATAAATGACCTGTTATATTGTTTTTTTCTAAATTTCAATCCACGCCTTTTATGTAACATCTTTTCTTACGTACTCTGGCAGCTTATAATTATACAAACATGGAAAATTTTCTACCTCCTGCACAAAATAATATTAAAAGTTTGTTCCGCCGCCATTTTGTAATGCGACGCATATCCTACTCGGGTAGCGTGCGACCAGCAAAACGGTAGCGTGGGACTGACATCAAACGCGTCGTCATAGCGTCTCGTCGTGTGCGAAATTAGCTGAATATGTATGGCGGCTACTCACAAGTGACGCGTAGGATACGGGTACAAAACACAAATCGTTTCAGAGTCGCTTCGTGAGAGAAGGGCCTAGTACGGCGCACGCCACGGCGTCAAGCGGTAGTCGCGGCGACTAGCGCCGGAGCTGAGTCAGTATAAAATTTTTAGTTTATTTCTCCGCGAGCATGATATTATTCTTAGAATTTTTAGTTAGGCTAGCTATTTGGAACGTCTCGATCACCTGGATGTTATCTATATCTACATAAACGTACCTATACAGTATAAATAAAGTTGAAGTGTCTGTCTGTGATTTCAAAATACCTAAGTAAGTTTTTAGAAGCGCATATACCTAGTTAGTTAGATGATAGATCACACCTACATAAACTTTTCCGTATTTTAACTCAAAACTCGAGTTACAATACGTCTACAAGCGTCGGCTCAGTACGCATTCAGTAGGTCCCTACCTACAGAATGTATACCGAAGCGCCTTGAGTTTGGTATGCAGTAGGTTAGGTGGGTACCGAGCCAGACGCTCCTAGGTATAAATCGCGTTCCGACCGTTTGTATAAAGATAAAATACAGTACCTATAGTTTTCAATACCGTGGTTAGGTACACAATATCAAGTCTGATTCTGTGATCTTGCGGTAGTGTAAGCGGATCTTGAGGCCTCGGGTTCGATTGCCGGGTTGAAACAAATGTGATATTGCAACCAAAGTCCGTACAATGTCGAGCTAATTTTCATAAAAAGATCTCAGCTAATGTCGTCTCGCTCCTGGTCTACACTGGTCGCGACGGCGAGCGCGTGTGCCCGTGGCATGTTTTTCGCGTCGCGTGAATTGTCGCGTCGCCGGTCGTGTCGCAGGTCGCGTCGCCGGTCCCCGTGGCCAAGCCATAAAGCCAAAGATCTCAAACGATTGACCACTTTCGATTAGTTACGTCGACAACGACTTACTACGGAAGTCAACATTCGAAATATAGATAGTTCTGTAGATTTTAGATTAGTTTTTGACAGTTTTTGACATAAGCTCCTTTCAAAATATGTCAAACACGAATCTAAAATCTACAGATCTATCTATAGTTCGAATATTGAAAATGGCCGATAATCGAAAATATTATCAGTCACATGACTCGAATTACGAGTACGTATTTTAATCTCTCATCACATTAAATAGTTTGAGTTAATTACTTAAACAATTAGTTTATCGACTTGTCCCATGCTTAGTCTAAAACATTGACATATTAGTATAATGCTTGTCACAAAACTGTTTTAATCCCATCTGGCGATCAAATTCAATAATGAATATAATTAATGCACAATTAATTAGCAAAATAATCAATTAAACCAATAGTCTCATTACGAGTGTTACGAGCTGAAAACACTTCCGCCTTACTTAAACTTCGCACTCTTTCGCTTCTTGATCGCTGTCAGTATTCAACTGTAACTGTCTCTACTCGCCCGTCCGCGCGGTATTTATACCGGCCGGAACACATAACTAGTCTGTTCGAGACGCTTCACGAAATTTCTGGTAACGTGTTCTAGACTTGTGTAATTGCTCTAGTATTAACAGCAACGCCATGTATTACAGGATAGATGAAACAGCTTTAAACCACCGATACATCTAATCTCTTCTAGTTCTCTCATTCACCGATAGATGGCGTTATTTTCAATTATCGCCATTCGTAACACGAGATTACCTACCCAATGATTCATTTGAATTCGGTCATCAACCCCTTAACATTACGTTGTATATACAGGGTGTCACAAGACCCATCACCAAGCCGAAGTCTACTCGTTTAACACATCATGCCAAGTCATACTACGCGAAAATAATACCTGGGAAACGAAATATTTTTTTAAGCTTAAAAAAATAGACACATTTTATTCGCCGCAATGTATAGCGCGCGCTTGCAGAAAAAATTGGCGCGAGAAATGCATCGTACCTACGCCGGCCGTATCTACCTACACCGTGCGCCGCGGTCGATCTAAAGGCGGTTTTAGATTAGCGTATTTTTCTGCGTGAATACGGTCGTTTCAGCATACGCACTTAGACGCGCGCTACATTATGCGCTTCAGAAAACCGAACTCGCGTAAAGGGGCATATTTCGACATATTCGCTCGAAATGGTAGTGACATCGTGTCAGTGTCAACATGGACTCTGACAGCTTAAGCTTATACGAGCTTAGAAGTGCATCAACGCTCGTACGAATTGCGCGTGTGCCAAAAAGGCGCGCCTATACACGCCAACATGCGCTTCCAAAAACAAGCTTATACGCGTATATAAAACTCTAATCAGAAACCGCCCTAAAGGCGGCAGTTTATGATCATGTGGTCGTGCGGCCGAGGGTAATGCCCTCCAGCTGATTGATAGTTGTGCATACACTGCGTTGAGGGAACTTTAAAGACGTTTATTTTAGGGAAATATTGAAAATTTTGTTTATGTTTATTTGGAAGAATGTTTACATTTATCATTTAAAACACGATTTTGGAATAAATAGAAAGAAATGTCGTCACTTAGAGCCTCAATATCCCCTGAACCAGGAATTTCCCAGGTATGGTGCCGAAGTAAAAAATATTCGTAATGATTGGTACAATATGGGGTTTCAGTTTTCATGAAGGGTCTTTTTACACCCTGCTGGTTTTTTTTTTAATTTGGCGCGTCGTCTTCGATGGAGGGGGTCGCGTCGTAGAAGTTCCGTCGTCATTGGATAGATGGCGAGATGTTAAGTATTCTTTCAACAGTTCAGCAATTCTTTCTACAGTACGCACAAACGAAGATGAGCTAACATAGCTTCTTTTTATTTATTTATAGACTCACGCCTGTATTCCCGAAGGGGAGGAGAGAGGCACAGGTGTAATGTTACCACCCACATTTCGCCATGAATTTTTAGGTCCCACATAATAGGGGGCGAGCCTTTTGCCGTACCGGGCACATTACCAGACTCCGTGCTGCTACTGAGAATTTTCTAACGGAAAAACCCAATGACACTTAGCCCGACCCGGGAATCGAACCCGAGACCTCCCAATCCCACGCGCACATTTATGCCGCGAAACCAACGAGGCAGTTATAGCTACTTCGACAGGTAAATAAAAAAATGATGCGGTATTTTAGTATGCAACTTACAAAGGCGGGTATCTGCGTAGTGAGCAGGAAGGCAGCCGCCTCCTTGACGAGGTGGCGCTGCTTGGCGAGTTGCTCGGGCGCGGCGGCGTGCTTGATGCCGGCCGAGTACACGTCGGGGTTGAAGCGCACGTCGAACTTAAATGTGACTTACAAAGGCGGGTATCTGCGTAGTGAGCAGGAAGGCAGCCGCCTCCTTGACGAGGTGGCGCTGCTTGGCGAGTTGCTCGGGCGCGGCGGCGTGCTTGATGCCGGCCGAGTACACGTCGGGGTTGAAGCGCACGTCGAACTTAAATGTGACTTACAAAGGCGGGTATCTGCGTAGTGAGCAGGAAGGCAGCCGCCTCCTTGACGAGGTGGCGCTGCTTGGCGAGTTGCTCGGGCGCGGCGGCGTGCTTGATGCCGGCCGAGTACACGTCGGGGTTGAAGCGCACGTCGAACTTAAATGTGACTTACAAAGGCGGGTATCTGCGTAGTGAGCAGGAAGGCAGCCGCCTCCTTGACGAGGTGGCGCTGCTTGGCGAGTTGCTCGGGCGCGGCGGCGTGCTTGATGCCGGCCGAGTACACGTCGGGGTTGAAGCGCACGTCGAACTTAAATGTGACTTACAAAGGCGGGTATCTGCGTAGTGAGCAGGAAGGCAGCCGCCTCCTTGACGAGGTGGCGCTGCTTGGCGAGTTGCTCGGGCGCGGCGGCGTGCTTGATGCCGGCCGAGTACACGTCGGGGTTGAAGCGCACGTCGAACTCCGACTCCTTGAGCGACGCCACCGCGCGCGCCGCCGCCGCTACCACTGCGCGGGAACGTTCACCCGCTACACATTATAAAAAATCGTCATTAGTCCGTTATACAAGCTGGCCCACTGCTCGCCGGGCCTTTTCTCACTATGAGAAGGGCTAGGGCATACTTCACGCTGGCTAAATACGGCTGGACAGGCATCACATGTCATTCGAGAACATTATAGATAACTGATGACTAGATGGACCGATGACTTGAAGTAACTAATTGCGTCTGGCTAGCGAAAGAGCCTGGTATGAGTCCACTTACAAGACTCTGCTCCCACCCAACAAAAAGAATATCATTCAAATATGGGCTTTAAGTATTGCTCTTTAGGTATTCTATACAATGGGAACATTTAGCACACCGCGAGCTGTCTGCTAATTTATGTAAATGTAAAGAATGCCTATAGAGCAATACTTAAAGCCCATATTTGAATGATATTCTTTTTGTTGGGTGGGAGCAGAGTCGTGTAAGTGGGATTAGACATTTACGCCTAACACTGATGTCTTGAAATTGAAATACAGTTCGTGATATATGGGCTGTTTCTAAAAAGAAAATAGGATAAAAGTATACTTACAATCACTTTCCTGCTTATCCCCACTGCAGATAGAATCCGTTATACTTTCAACGATCTTCTTAGCAACATCAGTGTCGATCTCAGAATAATTTTCATTCATCAGCAACTCCTCATCTTTGCCCTTTTCACTCTTTGTTTCAGCTTCGACTTCTTTCTTTTCTTCCTTTTTGGCACTGTCTTCCGCTTCTTTCTTTTCCTTCTTCTGTTTCTTATCTTTTACCTCTTTCTCTTGGCTCTTGTTGTCTCGCTTTGTTTCTTTACTTTCAGTCTCATTAGTAGCGTCCTTGGCGTCTGTTTCTTTGTTGGCTTCGATAGATTTCTGTTCATTATTGTCGCGTTGACGCTTAGCGCTCAATTGTTGCAAGTGGAACGCAGCGTAGCGAATGAACATGAAATAACGAGCCCTGAAAATAAGAAAGCATTCGTTTTTGTGTTTCACAAAAGTATTTATACATAATTATATATTATTATATAAGAGAGACTCTCTTATCCGCTTGACCGCGCACAAGTGACTATTCTCCCTTGTTCGAAATGCCGTAGACCGCGCACAAGTGACTATTTTCGCTTTTTGGTTACAGCTCTATACTCGGTCTGAATTTACTGTTTCTTTCTATTACGTAATGTTTTAAATTATTTTTCTCTGTTCTATTCAAATCATTGAACATTTCTTCATGCTAAAAATACGAAGCGAGTCTTAAAATCGTTAACCCGGAACGAAAAAATAATGTCAAATGCCACTCTTTGTTTCGCGCGCTCCGTGATTACGTGCTTATCATATGCGTGTAATTAAATATTTTTATACTATGATACATGTTTTTTTTTATTTAATTCGGTGTAGATAGAATCCCTCTATAGTTAAAACTCATAAAATATGTATGTCATCGATTTACTTTTTAAAATAATCCTGTTTGAAATACACAAAGTGTTTTTTTCAACGATAGTCAATGTTCGCTGCTAAGTAATTAAGTGCTTATCGTATGCGTGTAATTAAATATTTTTATACTATGATACGTGTTTTTTTTTTATTGAATTCGGTGTAGATAGAATCCCTCTATAGTTAAAACTCATAAAATATGTATGTCATCGATTTACTTTTTAAAATAATCCTGTTTAAAATACACAAAGTGTTTTTTTCAACGATAGTCAATGTTCGCTGCTAAGTAATTACGTGCTTATCGTATGCGTGTAATTAAATATTTTTATACTATGATACGTGTTTTTTTTTTATTTAATTCGGTGTAGATAGAATCCCTCTACAGTTAAAACTCATAAAATATGTATGTCATCGATTTACTTTTTAAAATAATCCTGTTTAAAATACACAAAGTGTTTTTTTCAACGATAGTCAATGTTCGCTGCTAAGTAATTACGTGCTTATCATATGCGTGTAATTAAATATTTTTATACTATGATACATGTTTTTTTTATTTAATTCGGTGTAGTTAGAATCCCTCTACAGTTAAAACTTATAAAATATGTATGGCATCGATTTACTTTTTTAAATAATCCTGTTTAAAATACACAAAGTGTTTTTTTCAACGATAGTCAATGTTCGCTGCTAAGTATAATAAATTAGAAAGTAAATATCAACAAAGCATTCATACGACTTGAAAGAGTCATTTATAAGGTTGAAGAAAAACATCACTTCAACTTACTCATGTTACCGACTTATCAACAATAAATGTTTATGTTAGTGCGCCCATCTGGCGAGCGGCGGTGCGACATTTTGTTTAGAACGTGAGCGGTCAAGTGAATTCGGCGAATTGGCGCTAGCGGTCAAGCGGTTATAAAAAATATAAAATGTAATGTACTTACTCAACAAAACTATCAACTAATTCTTGTCTCAGGCAACAGAGTTTGTGCTTATGTATTATTGGGAAGCCCATTGATTTAATATCCTCCCGTAATTCATCATCTTCCACTGAAATAAGGAAACAATACTAAATTCAACACAGAACTATAACAACTATGTAACAATAGTAGCACAAAAAAACAACTATGTATTAAGAGATTTTAATCTATCTTATCTTTTTATCTATCTTAACCACGACTGTAAGCGCACAGGGAGTTGAGAAACGATAGCATAAACTACTGCGTTAAAAGATACTTCTTAAGCTGGCTTCCTACACTGCGTGGTTTTGCGATCGGACTCGAACAGCACATTTTTTTTTAAGTTTCAGGGCGAATCGAGTTACTACAAAGGCGCGGTGCGCGTCCGTCCGAAAAACCGCACACCGCGGGCAGTTATAATTTTTGACCTAAAAACAACGGATAACGAAAGATATCAAAACAAAGCATTGGTATAGTAAGTATTCAACTGCCGATTTCACCACCTTATATAATAGTGTGCTATTTTTGAGATTATCTACATAATGATGCCTACCTAGAGTTGTGGAGGCCTGCCCTAAACCTAATAAGTTGTACACATAATTGCCAATCGCACTGATAACGTCCGCTTAAAATTACTTGTCAGATAACATCATACAATATTGTCCTACTTTTTTATCTGAATGACAAAGCATAATCTAAGGTATACTAAAAATTAACGTAGTGGGTCTCAATTGCGTGATTATTTTATTATTAAAAAGAAAACATCCGCAGTAAAAATTAATCTTGCGTCGCGGGAGACTTTACAAACAATCAATAAATGTATCTTCGATATTAAAATTGTTTTACCACCATTTTGATCGTTTTTTCTGTAAACGTGGTAATGCAATGAAGATACATTACATTACTACATTTAACACGACTATACAATAAGTAGGTGCACTCATTTGTGCATTCAAAGATCTATACTGGTCACGGGATGTAGCCATCCTAGGAGGCAAGCGAACAATTCATAGAAGTAGTTGTTCGTAGCGGACTTGTAGTAAGTAGTATGCACGCCAGGCGCTGACAAGTGCGACTTGTATAGTGGTTTTGCGATTATATCATAGCAGGATTTTGGTCAATCCCTCTTTAATTGACCCTTACAGTACGGTCCCCAAAACAAACATGTCAAATTTCAGCTTCTCGCGCGCAATGGCTTTGATTGTTCCTTGTCTGCTAGTCAGTCGATAACGGAAGAATTTTATATAAACAGATTGGTACAATTAAGTACAATTGAGACAAAAACAATACAAAAATCCGTTCGACACTTGATTTTATCGCGTTCATACAATCAGACAAGGCTGCTAGAGGACTTCATTTTATTACATGCCAAGATAGTGAGTGAGACCTTACGAACATAACGATGAGAAAAATCTATAGTTACTTACACTGTAAGAAGTTGACATCAGGCGGGAAGGTCCTGAGCAAGTCCAGTATGTAGTGGCGGCCGTCGTTGCCGATGATTCCCTTGCACTCGACGCTGGAACATAGCTCCACTGTCTCGCCGTTCGCACTGATCACCGAGTGCGGCATTATCTTCAACTGCTGACCGGCTTTGCTCAGCTGTGAAAATATTTTAAAGTTTAAAACGCTATTATCAAAAAGGGTAGTCGGATATTAATAAGTTTATGAGGGAATCTTCAAATAACCTAGATGCTGAATGATTATACAAAGATAGGTTACGAACGGATCAGCAGATTCTATTAGTAATCTCGCGAATCTGGTGGTTTGTATATGGACTAGATTCTGAACTCGGTTCCGCCCGTGTGGGTGTCGGATATCGAAATAAAAAATAACCTATGTGTTACTCTAATTCTAATGTTATAGCTATATCTATGTATACTGAAAGCCTTCATTGCAATCCAACAACCTGTTCCTCTATCCTCACAACTATTGGCGTTCTAGTAGTAGCAAGATAGTAGGATATTAATTGTAAAGTAATTTGTCACCAATTATTTTAACTTGTACATCTGCAATCTGTATTGTAATTAACTGCAATCTATTTGGGTCGAATTAAATAAAAAATACAAGCAATTAAGCAACCATTCATAATTAACCAGGGACAAAATACATCGCTGAAATAAATCGATTACTGAAATTCATTAATTACAATTGATTAGCAGTACGATTAATTAGCATTGCACCTAAGTGTGGTGAAATAATAACACAATATTTAATTATTTTATGCCATTGTTTCGATAATCAAGGTTTTTGTTGTGGAAATTAAACCATCACATCGAATATGGTACACATAGGTTTCTATGTCACCTCGCAGACAATTTTACGAACATGTAAACTACCACGGCATATGCTTCGACCACATGAAACGCATCGGGTTTATAAGCTAAATTAGATACTTCCACCTGTTAACTTTTAGTGGCTCAGCAACTAAACTAAACAATATTGGACGCGGCGGTACTTTATACTATTACTATTATGAGTGAATGTAGTATCCGAGAGATATGTCCCTTGGCTTAGTACTATATAAACAATAAGAGAGTCCAACTCACCAGTTCCATGTACTTGGGGTGCGACAGTACTGTAGTTCCAAAGTCGATGCTACCGTATATGACGCTCTGTTCCTGCTCCTTCTCCAGTATGCCGGGGATGATGGACTGCGCGGTGACCCGGTAGCCGCGGTAGTCGACCACCACGGTGCCCAGCGTGTGCAAGCCGGCCGTGTCCACTGCGCTGTACACGCGCACGCCTTGCAGGTCGTTGCGCTGGAAGGTATACGTGTTTGAGTATGGTTTGCGAAATCAATGTATAGTGTGTTAGTTTTTACAATAATATATCCATTAGTTTACTGATCACCGGGTACTGAAACCAACCATAATGCGTCATTAGCACAAAGCTATTAGAACAACATTAGACCAATACAATAAATTTTCGTTTAATTTTGACTCCTTTTGTTTTTCTTGTTCCCATGCAATTTACGCTAATGTTAATTGAATTCGAGTCTTGTGAATAATGTGTATGTATTACACAATCACAGATGGTCAAAACTGTCGCAGAGGCCGTATAACAATTCATTCATCAGCCCTTTATACTGTCCCATTGCTGGGCACGGGCCTCTTCTCACTATGAGAAGGGTAAGGCCATAGTCCACAGATCAAAATAAATTTTCCAACAATGGAAAATTTATTTTGATCTAATGTAAAACAGTAACGAAAATTATATTTAAAACAGATGCAGCTCCGTCTCACGCATTATCATTATAAATATTTAATTCTCTTGTTTTTACTTTCATGGAATTTTACATGCCAAATTAAACAAAAGATGTTTACGTGAGATCCACCTCACGCATATCTAAGTTGAGAAAACACCCAAAAGACATCTTATATTGATATAAAAATGCACGAAAGCTGAAAATCAGGCTCCAATTAGAGCTTCAATACGATTTTATTTTGCACCAGTATGAGCCCAGATCAAACAGATCACAATTATATCCATTAACATTTCATAGCAGTGCAGCCGTGAAGCGTGACAGGTTCTAGTTAGAACATTACTGGTCAACAGCCGCAATTCAAATCAAGTAAAAATTCTAGGTACATTGTATAGATCAGAGTTTCTTTACCTCGTCGTTACCATGGACGACTTTTAAAATTTACATCTTCATACGGGCCATTTAAAAATATAAGTAAGACTTTAATTTTTATTATTTTATTAATACAGTTCTAACAAGTCTTCTGAAGTTGCACGTAAGACTTTTGTGTGATGTTTTTTACCTGAAGCAGAATTTTAATATCCTTTTGGACCGCCAGTACCTCACACACGGAACCATTCGGGCCCATAGACCCCATGCAAAAAATCCGATGTAGACAAATTTTCGCTTAATTTACATATCTTATTTGAACAGCTGACTCTGTTACAAATAAATTTGCTACTGAATCTATCAAACGCTATTTAGAATTAACAATAAATATGACTATAACTCACCGGTGCAACGAAAGCCGCCGCGTCGCCTCCCAGATCCTTGTAGTGGTCGCGCACATCGAAGCCGAGCGAGAAGAATATATTGTTCCATATGAACATCTGCATCTTGGGCTCCTCGCCGGGGTTGATGGCCATCACGTTGCCGTCCACCACGGCCATCGCGCCGCGGGTCGCCGCCGCCACGAAGTCGCTGTGCACCTGGTGGAAATACATGACTGGGGGTGAAATATATCTTAATGTGCTTTAAAAATTTTGTTTTTTTTTTATTATTGAGACTTTTTATGCTGTAAAACATATCTTGTTATCGCTTGTAGATGAGAAAAAAAATAGATTCGGTATATTTGTACTACATACACCATGACAAGATGAATATGCGTCCACATTTGACGTAGCCGAAATGCACTCCGCTCTATTGCTGTTTCTGTGCAGCTTATAACTTATGCAAAGCTCGTATGGTGCACGCGAGTTGTTCGCATGCAGTTCGTTCGTTCCATTTCTCGCGTATGACGATCAGTTCGTTCCCATACTGTGTACCTACTAAAGGGAAGACGAACGCGTAGCTTTCGCCTTTCGTACGCGTAGCTAGACGAATGATACACAAGCCAATACTATCACGATGATTTTAATATTTCAAGAACGGCGCGGACCATACTAGGCACATCTTTCCCGCATGTTCTATTTGTAATTTTCTATCAACGGTTGCGTAAAGTTCGACTTTTGTATCATGCAATATTTGTTCAAATAAGTAAATCGGTGCGCGAAAACAATTCTTTCATACACTTGCATGGTTGTCAGTGATCAATATCTTCATTCTATAAATAATTTCATTTTTGTATTAAACGTTAACAGCTAATAAGCGTGATGAAACTTATTTTCTCATTAAGCGTTCTTTCTCGCTTACCTATTAGAATTTTAATGGCTACATGTTAATATGTAATCAAGCCAAGATTCTACACACATGCAGTAAGTAGATGAGAACGGTAGTTAATGCCAGGCCAAGATATTCCTAAAGTCCTAAGACTTGATATAGTTGACTAGCTAAAAACAACTCTAATCGTATGAAAACACGGGCCATTTTCACACTTCACTGAATGATATACCAATTTGGTTTTAGGGCAAACATGAGTACTGAGGATGCTGTGATGGCCTTGTCTCAACACGCAGTAAATACACTTGACAAAAAACGCAAGTGCTTAGGCATATTGCTTGATTTGTCCAAAGCGTTTGATACCGTCTCGGTGCCACTTTTATTACGCAAAATGGAATGTGTAGGAATTCGAGGCGTTGTTTTGGACATGTTTAAGGATTACTTGAGCAACCGGACGCAGGTTGTTAAGATTGGGCAGACTATGAGTGAAGAGGTTTCTGTTTCTTATGGCGTGCCTCAGGGTAGCATTTTGGGCCCAACCCTATTCCTTATATACATTAATGACCTATGTAAACTACCCATCGCGAATGGTAAAATTTTTACATATGCTGACGACACAGCTCTGGTCATTGATGGCGTGAACTGGACCCAGTGCTATCAGAACGCTGAGGTTGCGCTTTCAACTGTGATGCTATGGCTGAAAGATAATTTACTAACGCTTAACGTCAGTAAAACAACGTACATACCCTTTGCTATAAGGTCAAATTTATGTCCACCACCCTATTCCACTCTCAAAGCTCATGTTTGCCCCTTTCGAGTTCACTGCGATTGCCTTACAATCACCAAATCAAGTAGTGTAAAATATTTGGGAGTACACATAGACCAACACATTAATTGGCATAAACATATCGAGATCCTGTCAAGTAGAGTACGCAAACTAATATACATCTTCAAAAAGTTGCGTAGCTCGGCAGACAGAGATACTCTTATAATGGTGTATTATGCTCTATGCCATTCTCTCTTGTCGTATTGTTTACCGGTCTGGGGAGGAGCCACGGAGAATGTTTTTATCCGACTAGAGCGGGCACAGAGAGCTGTTCTTAAGGTTATGTTCTGCCGACCACGAAGGTATCCTACAGTGCAACTTTATGCAGAAACTAAGTTGCTAACAGTGAGGCAGCTCTATGTGCTCCACTCTGTTCTCCGGAAACATTTGAGCCGACCACTCACATTACCAGCTGGTAGAATTAAATATAGGGTGTTTTCTATAATGCCGTACAAAACCTCGTTTGCTAACAGACAGTTTCAGAATCTAAGTTCAAAATTATATAACTACCTAAACAAAAGACTTGAAATTTTCTCTAAGAATAAGCATAATTGTAAATCGGTTGTAAAAGCGTTTCTTCATAAATTGGATTACCGTAATACTGAGAACTTACTACAAGGACGTTAACAGTAATTTAAACATAGGCTAATTAGTCGTAACATAGCATAGTATGGCGCACACACACACACACACAAACACACACACACACACACACACACACACACACACACACACACACACACACACACACACACACACACACACACATATACATAAACATAACACCAATGCATGATACTAACAATCTAGTTTTAAGTTATACTTTTTATTGCAGTAAGCTCTAATTACATGATTACTATGTTGCATAGTTAGAGGCTCTAATGGTTATATAACACGGGGGGCGCTGACTTCTGAAATACAGGTAATACGCCTAGTTCAGAGGCCAGAGTTTCTATTCGAGTTCATAATTTTAAGCCTCATAAAATGAATATTGTACCTGTGCCATATATTTTTGAGCAATAAAATTTTTATTATTATTTTTATTATTATTTTTATATACGAATCTACGTAGTTCGATCTGTAATTATTATTATCCAACTGACCATAATATAGGTCAATGCTGCGTCTATAAGAGATGATAACGAGCGAGATAGTCTAACACTAAACTTTCAGAAGTAAATCTATTTTTATTAAAAAAAAAACAGTACTGATAGTATCTTTAACCCATTGCAAGTTTCGGTTCCGGTTTATTTGGACTAAAACATAATTACATACATAAACTTTGTATTTATTTGTATTGTATTTTCTTCTTTTATCAAGACGCCAATGTCCATTAATAGAGAGTTGAAAAAAACCAGCCAAACCAACTAGTAGAACTCCCTTTTTTGTATTACGATTTACAATATGTAATAAAGATAATAATATATAGAAAAGCTAATTCATATTCTATCAAATCTGTTAGACTAGAGACCCGGCGTCAAGGTTTGGTTCAACCTAAATAATGCAAGTACTGCGATGAATATAGGAAAATGAACTAAATCTATAAATACTTATGCCATTGAACACTCAATATGTCAATAGTGTATTGACCATTGAAACAAGAAAGCATTATAACAAAATCCATGAATGAAAGTGACTGAACCACCGCTCGAGTGTCTCGCATGCAACGCACAAATAATGTCTTTATTAATTAAGGAGCCATTTGTGTACGTGTCAATGTCAAAGTTCGAAGTAATAATGACTACTATTTGTTGACTATCCAATATGGATGTCTCCGTATCTATCTATCTATCGATATCATCAGGCCTGTCTCCCACTGAGATCGGCAGAGACTATGGTACGCCAAATGGTCCGGTTCAAACACATTTCTTTCGCTTCCTCGACATTCGTTAAACCTCGAGGCGAGGCGAATGGCTTATTCTTTTTTCTTGCTTCTTCAAGAAGTGGCTTTGAGGAATTATAATACACTACATTCTTATAAAGTGCATTCCTCTTAGTGGAGTTTTATGAAGAATAACCCAGAACAAAAGTTGTTCACAATAACGAGTACAATTACTCCCTTTTTACACTGCATATACATACTGAAAAGTAGCTAGGTGATTTAAATTTATCATTTAGATTGCCTCCGTGGTCCAGTGGATAGCATATGCGTCTGCTGATCGGAGGTCCCGGGTTCGATTTCCGGGTCGGGCAAAAGTGTTATTAAGTTTTTCCAAACTCCCAGTATCAGCCCGGACTCAATATGCCAGTAACGGCAAGAGGCTCGCCACCTATTATGTGGGACCTAATAAATTCATGGCGAAATATTGGTGTAATATTAGGTACACCTCTGTCTACCCCTACGGGGATACAGACGTGAGACAATAAATAAAATAAAAATATAATTATAATTTTAGTTTCAATTCAAAATTTGATACAGCGTCTCGTGCATTAAATATTACGGTCAACAACCACCAATATAGTTCCAAGTTAAACAAATGCGGCAGTCAACCGTAAAATGTTCGTTCCAAGATATTCACAACACAACATGCAACTGACCTTGAAAATGGCGCGCTCACGCAACAGTCGCTCCGGCAGAGTGGAGCGAGGGAGCTCGCGCGTTGTCTGCAGCTCTTCGTTCCAGTCGCGGGTCTGACCCGGGATGTGCTCTTCGTAACCCAACTTTGAAGAGAATGCTACAATAAAATAGAAACGTACAATAAATACTTTTGAACTTTCGCTACATTTTTTTTTATACACTTACGCCTGTATCCCTGAAGGGGTAGGCAGAGGTGTAATATCACACCCACATTTTGCCAGGAATTTTTAGGTCCCACGTAAAAGGGGGCGAGCCTATTGCCGTACCGGGCACATTACCAGACTCCGTGCTGTTACTGAGAATTTCCTAACGGAAAAACCCAATAACACTTTGCCCGACCTGGGAATCGAACCCGAGACCTCCCAATCCCACGCGCACATTTATGCCGCGAGACCAACGAGGCAGTCGCTACATTTACTTATTTATTTACTGGATTTTTCAGTCATGTCGTGTCCAAGGGTGGTGTAACTACGGTAGAAACGTTGTGGGGATTTTTTTACGAGATAAAGACTCGCCCGTTTCATAAACTTACCATCCTACATACAAAAATCCCTCTAGAAAGAAGAGAAACGGGTTTTTCATTAAATAAATAATTAAACTATGTGTTGCCTAGGTATAAGATATTGCTAATTTAATAGTGCCATTAGTGCAATTTCTGTCAGTCATAATTTAGTATCATTTTAGTTTACTTATTTCATATGTGCATTCGGTATTTATGTATACTATTTCGATACATCGAATCTTTCAATACATAAATATTTTATAAACCACTCAAGGCCATGAACTCTAAACGGTTTCTAGACATCGTAAATTATGTGTTCTAAAGCTGCTTTATTATAGCATAAAATCTAAAGAAAACATTTGTACAACGTAACTACACAATATTATAAAACATTCCGTTAATTAAGCCTTCGCATACATAATGGATAGACATAGACACCGTCGGAACAAAGTTCATATAAAACGCAAAGCAATTCCTGAACGTAGTACAATGTCATTTTCATTACGGAAATTAGTTACGTCCGTTTCTACACGAAGCTTTATTTGGATTTCAAATTATTTTCTTTTTTACTGTTGACTGCGTCATTATGTTAAGTTATTCAGTTTCATTTAGAAGTTAATTTATTTATGTATTTTTCTGTGACTATACAATATGTTTAAATAAAAATAAGCGTATTTGAATATTTATGGACAAAACTGTATTGCATTTGACCTTATTTTAGTGTTACTGTACTTTGATAGATATGCCAGCTCTATAATCCTATTCATACAAATAATAATAAATAATTTACTGAGCACCTAATTAAGAAAACAATACTGATATACATAACGAAGACCTTCATTCATAATGACGTGTTCGAACTGTACGTAGTATTTATTTATCCGAAACGGTACGCCTTGCACGCGTTTGATTTCTCATCCGGCATTTACTTATTCTACTTAATCATTTCATTACGGATATCGATCTCTTGCGGTCGACGATAATAATATCGGACGATGAACGATCTAGGTGTACCTACTTATTGAATTAACCAAAACAAACACGTAAATACTGACTTTTTTTTAATTTTGAAGCTATCAATGTAATTTTGAATAGAACTGCTAGAATTCTTGCTAATTCAAATAAGTTGGATGCCTAAAGTCGATTTTTAATTGCATGGTTAATGTCAGACTGGTGCCGCTCGAACGGGTCATGTCATGCGTCGCGCGGTCGATTGTCTTACTAAACAAAAGCCATCGCGCAAGAGTATTACGGCGCATAGCTGTAAGCAACACACCAACTGCATAATAATATATTATTATGACAAAACACCGTCCGTTTGTCGCATGACCCCGGTTGTCGTGCGCACTAACGATCTTATTTGAAGCTTCATAATAATGGGTTCACATCCAAAGCGAAAGACGGTATCCTAATAGTGGCGTATTCCTTGCAACAGGGGCGAATCCAGGAAGGGGGCTTAGGGCCTTAAATCTTCTCAAAAGCATCCAACACAAAAAGTTATGTGTCATGGCAAAAATCGGAAGTTCTCCCATGACACATCACATCTCAGTACTTCATATGGTAGAATCAACCCTCAGCAGGATTAAGTCGGCTGATCCAAAATAAGAACCCGAACCAAAATCCTGATCCGCCTCCGACATCCAATAAAACAAAGAAATACTCACTATCTTCCGCTCTTATAGCATCAACAGTGTGGTCAAGCAAAGGCGACGCCCACTGGTACACTTGATAAGGTGTAGCGACCCTCTCGAAGGGATGTTTCTGCATACGTTTCTTCTGTACCAAGACGAAGTTGCGCTTGAACGCCGGCGACACGATGCTGAGCAGCTCGATCAACGAGTGACAAAGCAACGATGGTGTTGCCGGACGAGGGTTGAACACTTCTTCGGTGGACCTAGGTAAACAGAACATGTTAATAAAACGACCTATGGTTATCTTATAAAATAATTTTATATCTGCCTAATTGTTAAAAACAAATAAGGCCTTTATAAAGTTGGTTCCTTTTCACAGAAATAAATGCCCTTATTGCCTTAAAACGGTTTGAAATGTGTACAATTTTATACAATCCAGTACTACTACTTGTTATGGAATGCGATTTAAGTAGGTAATGTGTTTCTGTGATAAGATTCATCGACGGCTCTCTAGGGACTGTTTGTATATATCAAAAGAGCACAAATATAAAGCCATATGTGATACATTTGGAGGTAATATAAGTAAGCCTATCGCCGCCTACATGACGTAACATTTTCAAACCCAATGCCACTGAAAATCTAGTATAAACCAATTACTTTTTGCCGTAGATTGCGGGAATCGACCGTAAGTACTCATAGGCCTAGACTTATCCAAAGAAACCAACGCAGCATACTCGTCTAAAATCATAGCTATGTATTCTGATTTCATTTATTAATACCGAACATTAGTGTGTATGTACTGTATAATTTATTATTTTCCATGCTCTGACGCGCTAATCGTGCAATTCAATTAATAGGACGGTAATTAATGGAAACCTATTCAGTAATTATGTTGTGACTCACTGTCGTTTTAAGTCACTTGTTCATATGATGCAATATAACGTTACATAAAAACTAACATTTGTACATCTCAATATATATTATCATATAAGCTGATTACGAATGCTGCAAGATTGCAAAAGTCTCTGTAGTCATGGTGAATATATAAAATATTTCTAGGTATAAATTATCAATAATTTATTATGACAAATTTTACAATTGGAAACATCTTTATTTTGTAGGTGCTTTTGCCCCCGGCATCGCAATAGGTTGAAAGGTTCCGCGATATCAAGAGAAACAAATATAAAAAGCCCATATTTGTAATTGGTACCCAATAATCAATCCCCCTATCCCTATACTAACAGCGTATTTCAATTTGATTTTTGCTTCTATTGAAAGGGATAAAATTTCTAAAATAAAATTTTATCCCTTTCAATAGAAGCAAAAATTTCAAAACGTAACTGCAAGCCGTCTTTACATCCAATCTGTTTTGTGCTCATTTCATCAACATCAGAGCAGACGTTTTCACGCGTAAACGGAACAGACATAAGTAGATTTGAATTTATGTTTCTTCAGTTCCGTACTGTCCTTTCATTATTTACCGATTTCGTATCATAAGCCCTTTTACTTCAAAGCTATTACTACGTCACATATTTGTTTACTTTTGCTTCGCAATTAAATGGGATCTTGACCTGACTTCTGATAAACCTGATTAAACTGAGGAGAACAATTAGCGAAAATGTGGCCGCGATTCGCTTCTAACCACTTGATATATGGGTATATACAAGAATGACGAATGACGGAATTCAATCTATAACCAAAGAATTTCACGTAGTCGACTATGATTCGTAATAATATTAGAATCTCGAAGTAACTTTCTATTTTTCCACTTTGACGGCTAATCTACTAACCATAACTTCAACAAATAATATAGGCATCCGTAAGTTCCTATTGAGAAGAGAAGCCCAATTTCCCTTGTATGAAGCTGTATAGTCTTACTACCGTAAACACTTTTTCACGCAAAAACTAGTAAACAGATTTTGGTAAACTTTGAGGTAATATAGTTTATACATTTCGTCATGATAATCGGAACCACAATGGGCGCAGCCGTGGCCAAAAACATATATAAATTAGTACACTTCTAAGAAAAAGTAAAAGGATATATTACTGGTTAAGGTAGAATCCCCTGGGACACGCCGTGATGTGGAAGTGGCGGTCTTCGAGCGTAACAACATGCAGGTACAGAAGATCCCCGCACATCTTGCGGGGGCCCGGCGGCGGGTTCCAGCCCGAAGTAGTTAACACCTGACGAGAAACGCCAGACTACTTAGTACTTTGTTAGTTCAGTCACATTTGAATGGAAGGAATGCTGCTGTACAGAAGTTGTCAACCATCATTAGAACTTTGAAATATAGAGATTACAAAGTCAAAAATCATCTATTCACTCACTAACCGCCGGATTCAATACCCGATCTATCCATGAATTTGGAATGGGCAGGATAGTGAAAACATCGCTATTTGTAAGACCTTTACGCAACATGATCATGGACATTCAAACGAGATGAAAGTTCTAATAACGGTTGGTATACATATTAGTGATAAGTTCTTTTTTGGTACTGGTTTCAATCGCATAGGCATTTATATCATTAGATAGTATGCTAATATTTGACAAATACCTTTAAGCATTGTGGAGCCTTATTCTCCTTGGTGAGGCCGGGGTGAAGCGCCAACAATGGTCGTTCAGTACTGCCCGGCATTATGTAATCTGGAGGCGTGCAATCAACGCTCTCTGGACGGGACTTTTTCTTCTCTGCAATAACATAATAATAACATTATTCATATCTGGTCATAGTGACAAGACAATGCGTTATATAAATGTGATTTATAATGTTTTATTTATCAACGGACAACCTGAGCACTTCTTAATCTGGATTTCCACGGTTCGTGGTTTTGCGGATGCATCCACCCCGAACAGACTTAACTTCAAAGGTGCAGTGCATGTCAACAAAACCACGCACCGTAGGCAAGAGGGACATAGTCTTTATCTCATAATCATGAAATAAGTCATGCTTGCCCAAACTCATAGATACAAATCACAATAAAAAAATATTGCTGATTTTGTCAAATCGTAAGTACCTAAAATGTCTCCTTGCGTGATGACGTTAAGGAAGGCCAAAGAACTACACTCCTGGCCAGCATAGGCGTCGGTGTAGTCGATGGACTTGAGGAGATCGCGCACATGACGAACGTGAATGCGAGCCTCGCGCATTGTGTACGGTTCCTCTACCACCTACAAACAACAGCACATTTTTAATAAACAAATAAGTGAATCAAATGCTTTTCATAGTTCTACATTTTACCACAAACTGCCAAACCACTTACTTTTATAACAGATCCTTCCTTTAAACCTTCGATATTTTTAAGCTCGGCAAAGTTGTCTAATGTGACGCCATCCAGTTGTAAAGAGAAGCATGTTCTGTGACACGTATCTTCACGGTCCATAAGTACTTGATGAATTTCTTGAACCAACTCCATACTCGAGACCTAAGAATATATTTGAAATAGAATTCAGGACACAAAAGAATAGAAACCAAAGATCACCTAAGCTACTTAGTAACATTTTGTGAGAAAAACATTTCAACTTTAAAAGAAGAAAGAAAATTACTATCAAAATATTTTTACCTGGATGTCGAGTGGCTCAGCGCCAGGGCTCACAATCTTCACAGTGAAGCCCATGTCTTGGATGAACACAACCTCGGCGTCTCTCTTCTTCTCGTCGCCGTCTTCGCTGGGAGTAGACTCTCTGTCTCCATCTCCATTCACTACTTTACTAGCATCGCCGTTCACTTTCTCTGCGCCGTCAACTTTATTTACAGTACCGTCAACTTTCTTCTCTTCAACGTTCT
Source organism: Euclidia mi (assembly GCA_944739405.2). Lineage (NCBI taxonomy): Eukaryota > Metazoa > Arthropoda > Insecta > Lepidoptera > Erebidae > Euclidia > Euclidia mi. The sequence goes on along the minus strand of OX123190.2, from coordinate 39,201,251 downwards.
TATCTTTAGCTGATTCCTTCTTCTTCTCCGAATCGTTACTTTTGTCAGTCATTTTTGTTTTCTTATCTTTCTTCTTCTCTGAAGTTTGCTTTCCTTCAGCAGCAGACTTATTGGGACAAACTGATATAACTTTTTCATCAGACTTATTCGATTTAGTATCATCAGAGTCACTGTTAATTCCATTAGAAACTACTTTAGCATTATCACTACTACTAATATCACAATCTAATTCTTTTTTTGGGTCACCATTAACAATGGTCTCTGGTTTGTCTGTGCCGTTTACTATTGATTCTTTGGTACCTATTTTATCGAGCTTACTATCGTTATCTTTCAATATTGATCCTTCTCCGTTGACTTTCATTGTGCAAACTCCGGAAAGGGGTTGTGACGGCTTTTCACCATTCGTTTTGGATTTTTGTGATTCTGTAAAATACAACACACACAATTAAAATAGTAATAGCTAAATCGCATAGTGATTGAGAAATATAGTAACATATAGTAAGGCTAGTAGACTACCATCAGATATCTAAGTAATGGAACATACATAATGTACATGTGAGTAATAACCTGTATTAATGGGAAAGGGTGCGGGGGAGTTGTTGATCTGTGGCGAGGGTGGTTTGCGCGCCGCAGCCGCGTACGAGACGCGCGGCGCGGGCACACAGCCGCCACCGCCCTCGTCGTCCGCTCGTCCGTTTGGTGTATTCGAGTGCCCATTACTACATGCCACCGGCTTTACGCAAACTTCCTTTATATCATTCTTCATTTTTGCCGATTGCTTATCTTGTTTTTCAGCTATAACAAGGAAATCGTTACCTTGATTATTGTTGTCATCATAACTCAACTTGATAACACCTTAGATTCTACTATGTCAATTATGTGCGGGATAACTATTTAAGAAATTGATCTATTTAGTCGGTAATCGAGATCTTATGTGGGACAATGGAAAGTTTGAGAAAACGCTATTTGAATGTATAGCTAGTGCGTTTCATGTGTAAAAACAAGTTTCGTAACTAGTTTTAGGCTAACGATGTTGGTGAACGCGCACGGGAGCGAGACGTGTGCGCAGAGGGCGCGGTGGTTGGACTCGGAGCGCATGTCTCGTCCCGTGACGGGTGAACACGTGGTCTGCGCTGGCGCGCCGCCAACTATCTCCAGCGTCGAGTCAATAATAGATGGCAACGGGATGCCGCCAACAATAGACGCCATCGATGTTGTCCATACTCTACGCAACAGCGTATTACGCGCACACAATCGATATGCAAATACCTATATCGAAAATCATAACCAACATCGAGATAATTTGTCATAACCAACTTCGAGATAATTTGTGACGTAAGTTGAACCGAACCAACGAACGCTATGTCGATGTCATCATGTCATTACCATTTATTTGAACCGTCTTATCACACTTTACGTGCAATGTTCATACAGCCGAAATTAAACTTGCTTGGCCTACATTATAAGTGATACGTATGCATACAGCACTGATAACAATAACCAATAAGATGCATATGCCAACGATAAAAATGTGTAAATTTAAAATAATAAGAGAGCATACATTAGGCAGATCCAGAAAGGATGTAAAACTCCGTAAAACATAGTGAGTTCACTCATAATACTTAACTGCAGCCAAAAATAAGTACGAAGCAAAATGTTAGTCATTCGAGAATGAGAAGATAATACTTATCACCGAAATGTTTGATGTTATCTCTCTTACCTTTACCAAACAAGATAAGGAATAGCGCCTGGGACTCTGATAAGGTATTAAATCAAAATTTTGATAAACTCTCGTTGACACAATTTCTTCCGTTACTCTATTGCATACATAGCTGTATATGTATATCAAACAGTTATCCTACCTTACAAATCAAGCGATGCATATCAGTAACTCAAATAGAAAATATCAAGAGCAAAATAAATCTGCATGATAACTTCGATCAATAAAACTACATGTTTACAAAACATGACTGTACACAGGCGAGCAGAAAGATGTAGCCACAAGTATCTCATGAATATTGTTCAAGCATCACATAAAATTTTATTTCATTTATTCGATTGTACCTATGTACGATAAGAACCTAACGTTCTGATTTACTGCAGGTCGTTTATAAGTTTTAGAACAGTTAATTTTATTTCAAATTTAATTATTTTTCATTGACTGAATATCGAACTATGCTTTTTTTCATAAATAAGAAAATATACAATGCAATATTGCTATCCATTATTCATAGTCCTTTTGTACCTGCGAATAATCTAAGTGACAGCAAAGTGCAAACATCGTTGAGTATTGGATTGGCTGTGCCTTATTGCAATGCAGTATGCACTGCTAAAGATGCAGGACACACACATCTCCCAAAAGTGACAGTTTTATGGTTTATTGGAAGTTTGACGTCAACGCGTGTAGTCGGAAATGTTGATTTTAAATTCAGATAAACATCGCGTTTGTTGCTTACGCTTGGAGCAACAACTGAAGCGATCAATGAATTATGCAAACAGAACCAGCCTGCCGCGCCGGCGACGATGCTGAATATTTAACCTTCAGATCACCGATTATTTGTGATCTCATTCCTTGACCTTACCTTTGTTTGTATAACACGTTTGTTATCCACCGATTTCTAAGTATAAATACACAACTACTAAATGCAGTCGATTCATACTAATTTCGCAAGAATTTCTTCAACATTATTTTTTCTAAAGTAACTACATAGATGATTTTGACATTACCAAGTATTACAACATGTCATTTACTAGAATTTGAAAACGTCCCGGTTTGATTTTTTTACACAAAGCAGGTATCATGTTATCAATAGACAAACATTTACAGAATCACGAAAAGTTGCCTCCCCATGGATAGTAAATTTGTAACAGGTTGTTGAACTTAGGTACTATGTGAATGAATCTATAAAAAGAACATAATTTTTCCACGAGTAAACACACAAATAAGACACATTCTATATGTGTTCTATTTGTATTATATAGTAAAGTAGACAGTTCCCATTTTGTCCCAGACTATTATTCTACTAAGCACGTGGTTAAGAATAGAAAGCATGCAGACCGTAGATTTAACGTTCGTATAAAATTTCAACCATAAATGCAAGTGATAAGCCTTTGATATGGATATTACCGTAACGAATCAATACATTTGTCAGGGCACAGTGTCACCATGAATATTAATAGAACATTTTGTTTAATCAATAAGAGTTATAGATGCCAGGATAAATTGTAAAGATTTTCTTCCTTCTCCGATAATGATTTTGCTCTATTTTCTGGCGCTCTCGCTCCATTTTCGTGAGTTGAAAGTATTTCCGGCGGCTCTAAATTAAGTCGACATAACCATAAATTGTCCACCGCGTCGAGTGCATTGCATTTTATTATACTGTTCATGACCCACACTCAAAATTGTTGAGTCTACCGAGTCTACCTAGATAAGTATAGGTGCTGGTACCTATTTAGCGTATTTTGTACTTACATCAACGATGCCGAAAGAAGGCTATGTCATTATTAAGCAACATGTCTCTTCAAATTGGTTGCTCACGGCGGCGCATACAATGTCTAACAAAATTCCGTAACCGAACACAAATTATCACTAAACGATCCTGTGGCTCTTTTAACCGTGGCACCAACTACATACTTTTAATATGGCTAATAATCATCTTTAAATGATTATTTATTACCCATATTGATAGTATGGGACTAAGATAGGGCAGATATTCTAAAAAGTTGCCTCTACGATATATAATTGCTTTGTATATTAAACTGCTCTCGTTACTAAAGTACACTTGATTTATTATAATCGTGCGTCATTTTATGTAATAATGTTTAGCGAGTGGCTGTGAGTGGTATGTGGAAGTACGAGTAAATAACGAGTATTCTTATCATTCAAACCAAAATCACATCACATAAAACGTTATCGACAAGTCCGTTTACCGTTTACGGACCTACATATAGATCAATCATAGACATGCCATGATTGTATATTTTCTACTTCTAAAGTCAATTATTTAACCCATTTGTACGACGCAAATGCGGTCTAAAGCTGGACTAACACTTTTCAATCCTGAGGAAACGCTTCCCCTTTTTGTTACGTCAAAGATAACATGATATTATGACAATAGTTCTGTTCTAACCTGAATGTAACCCCGTAGAAAACTACATATGAATAAATCAGTGGCTCCATGACTCTTTAAAAATTTACTAAGCGATCGATATGTCTACGAAACACCGTGCTTTACGTATGGATGTCATCGTGAATGATAGATATGTGGATAATTATTCTTCGGCTGATATACAGCATATGACAAACACATGTTTCTCCTATCGGCTATCTTAGGGCCTGCGCAAACATAGACACTTTTTGCTGCCGACACAGCACACCATCGCAGAGAACCCTAGTGGCTGTGCCCCGTGGCGGCAATCGGGCACAGTCACCGGTTGCTACTTCTGGCAGGCCTCCTTCACTCGGCCGTACCTACAGCGATAAGTGCCTACACTTTGGCGCGGCTTCCACGCCGCGTCGTCACCGCTCGCGCGCAGGGCTATAACGTGAATATTAATAGTGAACAAAAAATGTTCACATCACAAGTCTGGTGCGAAGTATTGCTCATTTAACGGATGTGTGTCGGAAGCAACTTGAAATTTTGATTTTATTTATTTTACGAGAGCAACTTGAAAATTGTACTTTTTATTTGTTGAGATATCTCAACGATTATGGTGTCAAATTAAAGGTCTAGTTCAAAAACCATTTTATCTGTTTGAGTCATGAAAATCGGTCTACGCGTTTAGGAAATAACTAAGAATTAGTATAGTGAAAATGTAAACCACCAGAATTTTTGTGGTTTTCGTTCTACGAGCTCAAATAGTGGGATAGGATACTTATAGTATAAATATTTATTATTAGGTACGTGGTCAAGTAGGTAGATAGACGATGAATAAATATTATAGTAGCAGCGGCAAGTCGACAACCCTAGCGCACCGCTCCGCGCCGGACAGCGACAGCGTTATGTGTTAGAAAAGAGCGGGAACAGTTAGGTCAATATCGCGTTAGGTACTGAATGCTCATGCGAGCTGAATTGCACTTTCTTGCTTAGTAGCAAGAGTCACCATTTCTTTAAATTGGTTTGCGAAGTGGTGCTTCTGTTCGTAAGAACTATCTATTCTGTGCTTCTGGTCACAATTCGTTGCTTGCTTGGCTTGGTTTCCGCGAGATTGTCGCCCCGCCACCCGCGCTCCTGCGCCACCCGTTCAGTGTGCGTGGCCTGTGTCGCACACAGGAGACTGCAACCGAATGCAACGTCTCCGTTTGCGCAGCTCAGTACAATTGTAAGGAAATTTGTTAATGTTGCTTGTGTCTTCAACGGACAACTTTTGGTTTCCAGTTACCGACAATGATCACTTTTTGATCGTTATTAAGTATGTAAGTGGAAGCAACTGGACACGTATGCCCAGGGAGCAAGATGATTTCATACTGGTTCTATAGAAAATAAATATTCATCGGTAGCTTGTGTCTAATACCAGACTCAAAAGTGTCCACGTTTGCGTTCTGCCTTAGATACGACATTGTCCTCAGTTCAAAAGACAAAAAATGACACGTGACAGACAGCTCAAGTGGAGGTAATTTACTACGAGGCTATAAAACAGCAAGGTACACCTTGTTATATTTTAGTAAGGCACGGATATTGTACAAGATCTTTTTTATTCGGTATTTTAGATATAGATACATGACATTGTCTTGTTAGAACGTTCAAATAGCTAATTATAAATCATAGAGTGCTAATAATGATAAATTATTAATTGTAAATATATTCATAGCACTGTAGCAAGGTAAGCATTTATATCTTTTACGCTAATGAGTTGATCACAGAACTACCAACCAATGGAGAGCTCAGCGATACAAACTCTGGCACCGGTTGGCGTTATTGATATATTATGTTAGGTTGGCTTACTGTAATATATTTATGTTTACTAGTTACGTGGAAAACATGGCATTAGAGAGTGCGTTTGTGCGTTGCTATGCGCCCTAAGAAAAAGATATACCAACCGAAAAGTACCCATATCCAGCTATGAAAATAAGACGACCGGTTTGCTCTCTGCTAACGCTCTTCAGGGCAGTCTAGAGAAGTGTTTAACAGCTCGTTACTCGAAGGAACTGCGTTTGAAAATAGTTTGTGTTAAATATCTATGTGGCATTTACGTTAACGCCTACCGTTTACGTATTGGGACACGGACATGAAATGGCAATGAAGGCCGTTTTCGGAAGGACTCAACAAACTAATTAAGATATTGCATAGAGCCCGAAAAGCTTTGAATTGCTTTTCTCTTAACCTAACTGGCTGCATACTGCACGTTTTTCTATATGGAGTAGATATATATAGAGTAATAGGGATATTATTAAATAGATTCCTACCTACCTAAAATTCAAAAAAGCTATCAGATCTCGTCTGTAGAGATATTACTCATATAATTACTAATGCCAACTAGGTGTACTGTAGTAAAATGTGATTGTTGAGCAGATATGTCAGTAAAGGTTTGAACAGTTCATAATCTGAAACCTCAAACATTTCCCAGTCTTCTCCCTTTGATAAAGTCGTCTACAAATGTAATCAGATATGGCTGTAGCCGGGGAATCGACACTTATATTTGTTATACCGTTACAAGCGACATCTGACCTCTGCAACCCGTGGTGGCTGGTATAAAGTTATTTGTGCATAAATTCTAAGAATAATAAAAATAAATTGTATTACGATACATGTCCATGATTTAAACGGTTTTTGGGGTCAGGCGTGGTTGCAGTAAACATCGACCGCGTTACCACTGTTACCAGTCGAGGCACAAAAACGGACAAATAGTTGCTCTATGTTTTTCTACACCACAATTTTAACCATGTTATAAAAAGCGTGAATAAATTAGGTACCATATATAAGTCACGATAAATGAACCACCATTCTCTCTGACGGAAACATTATGATGCAACGTAATGAAACATCAAGAACCAAAGACCCAGGTCGTCGTACTATCGATTGAAAATAAATTAAATAGATATTTTCAAGTACACACACACTAACAGCGAATAGGCGATCCCTTCTTGTGGGCTTCTCCGTCTTCGGAATTTAGTGTACCTACCTAATGTAAAGATAGTACTGCAGAAGCCGCAAATACTGGTTTTAATATTACTAATGCTTGTTGCTTTTTTAGACGTAACTGAGTTGATAGCAATCGGCACTGTTTGTTGACGCTCTCTACTCTTTTTTATGATTCTAAAGCTTTGAAGATGCATTAATTGCTCGCCACGCTAGATGTTTTTCAGTGGGTACGTCTGGATGAGGAGATTGTGATTTCGCGAGGTTATTTTTTTACATACCCAGCCTTTTAAAGTGGAGAAAGGAGTTCGCATTTTACATTTAGGTACTAAGAAGATGGTAGTTTTCCTCGACATGATATAAACAATGAATTCAGATCGTGTTTTGCGATTAATGTAATGACGCTAGCACAAGAACTTTGGACTGATATGGCAAGTTGTTATCAGTTCCCACAATTCTTATTTCTTTTCCCAAAGCCAAGTTGTAGATAAATTTACTTATATTAAAGTATTTTACGTAAAAAGACGGAATCTACGTAAAAGTAATAACAAATATCTGGAGAGAAGATCCTTAGGAAGTCAGCTCAAAGCGGCCACAGGAGGCAAAGCGGCCACGCTTTATTTTTCACTTATTTGTAATTATAGCGTTGCGTTGTCGTTCTGTCCGCATTACCAATCTCCCACCCTACTTCGATCAGCCATTCAGTAGCGTAAGGACCGAGCGCGTGGTTGCAATGACGAAATATAGTATTTTGGACGTTTTGTTAAAAAAATGCAAGGTAAGTTCTACCTGCTTTGGTCAAAGTTCGTTATATTTTAATGACTTTATTACATGTTTACTGTTGCTTATCTATTTAGCCATGTTTGTGTTCTGTTCTCTTTGAAGGATAATAAATAATGTGATAATAGTAAGTTATTGGAACAAAATGGCCGAAAAAGGCAAAGCGGCTCGGGTAAAGCGGCCAACTGACCGCTTTGCCCTAAGATAAATCATTATAATTTGATACAAAGTTAGTTAGTTGGACAGGTGTTTTCCGCACTTAGCCACTTAATTGGGCCATTGTGCGTTAGCAGTGACACGGTTGTCGCCTGCTACTCATACCATGCAAGCTCCTTCCAGAAGGCCATGAGTTGACCAGTGAATTTGATACATAATGCTTAATTATTTTAGTTTAGGTGGTTAACAACTAGAAAAACTACCCAGGTGTCATGTGAAGAAAATGTGAAATGAAAAACGCGGCTCGATTAAATGTATCGCAATCAAATAGGTGCGGTATCCCTCGCACAAATCTCTCTCTTTACAACAGTATTTACTTTACAGCAGGAAGAAGAACTCTTAGAGCACAGATGAGACAAGTATCAGATAGAGCGCATTCGTCCAACTAAGTGTGGCACGTTGACAGCTATGTGTGCGTGGCCTTTGGCGACTGGCACTGTACGGACACGCGCGTCTATGTGTGTGTAAAGTTGCCAGATTATGAATAATCTCCCAGTATTTTGCATATAGTTATGTAATATTCTTATATTCATTTGCGGTTTTGAAGAATTTACCATGGATTTAATTAATGCTTTTATAAATACATTTCTTAAATGTACCGAGTTAAGTTTTAACTACTTCGTAAATCTGTATATATAAAATCCTTGCGTTACTGACTAACTGACAGACAAGCTACAGCTGAAACTACTCGGCGCATGAAGCTGAAATTTAGCATGTATGTTTCTTGGGAACCGTAGGGGTGCACTAAGACGGGATTTCTCGAAATTCCCACGGGATCGGGCAAAACGAGAAATACGAAAATATGTGCGTGCGAAGCCGCTGGCGTCGATTAGTTGAGAAATAAATAGTATGTATGTACACACGGCACCAAGTCAAGCTAAACAGTTTCTGTACCATTTTGATACTTATTCCCTACGCCATAAGCATGTATGTACACACGGCGCCAAGTCAAGCTAAACAGTTGCTGTACGATTTTGATACTTATTCCCTACGCCATAAGTATGTATGTACACACGGCGCCAAGTCAAGCTAAACAGTTGCTGTACGATTTTGATACTTATTCCCTACGCCATAAATATGTATGTACACACGGCACCAAGTCAAGCTAAACAGTTGCTGTACGATTTTGATACTTATTCCCTACGCCATAAGTATGTATGTACACACGGCGCCAAGTCAAGCTAAACAGTTGCTGTACGATTTTGATACTTATTCCCTACGCCATAAGTTTGTATGTACACACGGCACCAAGTCAAGCTTAACATTTGCTGTACGATTTTGTTACTTATTCTTTACGCAATAAAAACGGTGCAAAGGTCAAAGTGTATAAGCTTGACGAGTAGCAGGGTGTACACGAATATTTGGATCGTTTGGGGATCGAACTCAAAACAATATTATGTAAGGTATATACTAATGGAAATTGAAATTCTATTACTATATTTATGAGAAAGAAGATATATCTACAATATACTTTTATAATACGGTAATGTATTTTTCATTAACATGACAATCATTATCACATACTCAATTGACAAGTGCATTTTCCCTAATTCAGGCAGAACGGCGTCGACAAAAACTGGCAACACTTACATATTTCTTGCACAAATACGAATTTTATCGAAATTAAATTAGGAAACAGTCAAATTATCAATAGTTACCTGTGAAAAGATATTCCATTTTCCTGTTTTTGTTTTTAGGAACAACTTTTACAGTGTTTAAGAACACAAGACGGCATTTTGAGAATTTAAAAGTTGAAGTGATCGTGACGCGTGAACTGTACGATGCTTCGTAGCGCACTGAGACGAGTTTGTATTCGCTTTTCAATTTTGTATTTGCTTTAGTGGCCGCACGCAACAGTGCCGCGCGTTCCATCTGATAATTCTCTCATCTGTGTCTTAGAGTATCTACTTGTTTCATATGGACAAACTCTTTTTTGGCCTCACGAAGGAAGGTTTCCTGTAGCTCGTGTTTCAATATGCCGAAGCACTTTTCATTCTCAATACTGATTAAGATTAAAATATGTTAAAAGTAAGCACAAAAAGGTGATTATTTTATGAAAAAATGTAATTACTTGTACTTTTGGTATTTTTATTTCGTCAGGTACGATACTTTACCAATACTTTCATGTGTACTTTGGGGTGGCCATATTGCCCTTACCCCCATGGCCGCTTTGGGCGACCACTCGGGCAAAGCGGTTTTTGGACAAGTTTTCGTAATTCACATATCACATAGTCATTTTTAAATTTCCACGAATTTGAGTTTAGCATCATAAAAGTTTAATAAATTTTCTGGCTATTAGTATTAAATTATCTTTAAAAGTCTATCGTTTGATAGATTTTTTTAAACTTAACGTTAAGGTGGCCGCTTTGAGCTGACCTCCCCTACATTATTTTCGATGCACCTAATATTTATATAGGTACTAACGCCGATTTGATGAGTTTTCAGAAACGTAACAGACTGAACTGATTCATTGACATGTATACATACATAGACTCGCGTAAGTGTATTTCCCGAAGGGGCAGGCCGAAACTACGGATCACCATTTGCAATGATTCTGATAGACATATCTTTCTGTGAACAGTATGATCCGTTTATCCTTACGCAAGCTCAAGAATCCTCATAGAGGGATTCCAGAGCTCGGACGAGACTGCTGCTGATTCATTTAACATGATTTTATTTCCATACATTAAAATATTGTACTATTTCTCAGTTTTTTGTTTCCGCAGTGTTCCACTTTAGCCAAGTTCTTTAAAGCCTGTCAAAAATGCATTATTGTGTTGCCGGGCTTAATATGCCCTATTTTAATCTCGATTTCGAAGTATGCGACAGCGCCGGAAATGATCTTCAGGATATCTGACAAGCGTGAGTGAGATGAAATGTCGCAAGAACTAAACCTACTTTTCTACATGCGACGTTTTAGTACCTAGTACAAATGTTATAGACACGCATACGGCCTACTGAATCAACTCATGGAAAAGCCTTTCACCATATCATTTCCATGTGGCATAAATATGTACGTATCGGACGTATACCTAATATGATATTGGAATTGCGTAAACAAGTATGTACCTATTTATCGCAGTGAGGAGATATTTGACGAGGGGCCGATCCTACGACGTCACGATATGCTATCATCGTATTGTATTAGTAATTTCTTGTAACATATATTTCTTTCGTTAGAATAAGTACATGTCATCGTTATCATAGGGCTTCCCTTATTGTGTTGATTGAACAATGATTGAACCAATGATTTATATTACATACATAAGAAGAGAGAGGTCAGGCAGGCAATTTGAAATGGGAGGTAATATAAAACTAGAACTACATCGAGTTTTCTCTTCGCCCCTACCGCAATGCCTGAAGACCAAAGTCTTCAACCAATGCGTCCTACCTGTTATGATTATGACGTACGGTGCCGAGACGTGGACACTCACAGTGGGACTAGTCCACAAACTAAAAGTCACGCAGCGAGCTATGGAACGGGCTATGCTTGGCGTCTCTTTGAAAGATAAAATCCGAAACGAAGTTATCCGACAAAGAACCAAAGTTACCGACATAGCTCACAGAATCAGTAGGCTCAAGTGGCAGTGGGCTGGCCATATCTGTAGAAGGACTGATGGCCGATGGAGCAAGCGTATCCTAGAGTGGAGACCACGTCTCGGCAAGCGTAAGGTAGGGCGGCCCCCGGCTAGGTGGACCGACGACCTGAAAAAGGTGGCTGGGACAGACTGGATGCGGAAGGCTGAGGACCGTGTACTGTGGCGTGTGTTGGGAGAGGCCTATGTCCAGCAGTGGACTGCGATAGGCTGATTGATTGATTGATAAACTAGAACCTATGTATGTAGGCATAACTAGATTTTTTGCGCGGCTTTACCTGCCTGGGGTTTGATTATCGGGACAAAAGGTAGCCATATGCCATTCTGATGGATTAGCTATACTACTCCAAAGTTAGAATGAAGGAGTAACAAACATGCATACATCCATTGTTACAAAGTTTCACATTTAGCTATAAAAGTATTAGGTAAGTAAGATTCAAAATAATTATGTGTCTATTATGCTAATAATAATAATAATGAAGGCAGAATGTAAACCAGAGTAACAATTTAACGTAACAAAATTATTTTAAGCAACAAAATTATACCTCTGGGAAATGAGTGTCTGATAGCTATGCAAAAAAGATCTGTTCTTGTCAAGAATCTAGGTCAATTTAGCTGAGATTACTAAAAAGCAAGATGTAGTGCAACTCACAATCCTTGCATTACTGACTGACTGACAGACACAGCCGAAACTATTAGGCACAGGAAGCTGAAATTTGGCATGTATGTTCCTTGGGGACCGTAAGGGTGCACTAAGAAGGGATTTGCCGAAATTCCCACGGGTTCGTCCAAAACAGGTAAATTAAAAAAAAAAATGCAGGCGTAGCTGCTGGCGTCCTCTAGTTATTAATAAGTAGTATAAAATTAAGTGGCATTAACATTTCTATTTTATGACTAAACAAACAACATTTTACGTTTTAGTGTCTTTAGTTATATCTTATAAGAAACCACAAATTGGTGACAAACAAATAATTTATACTAATGGCATAGCTGATTACATTAGCTACTGTACAACATTCTATAAGGAAAGCATACTAATAAACACTACACAAGCAGTTCCTTACTCTTCTATAATAATAAAGTAAAGAAATATGCTTGAGTAACAAATATAAATGTGATAAACTAACTACTTGTTACAGTGCGCACAACAAAATAATATGATAACCCAGCCTCCTCAGAGAACTAGGTGAGGTCAGTAACAGATGCTATATACTATATTATCTATATAGGGGTTAGAAAACAAATAATTTTATCTTTGCTTCTGTACACACCACCGTGCTTAGACCCAATATCAACATCAAAATATGGTCACAGTATTGTAATTACCATGTGGCACTATTTTCAAATCTGCTAGATAATAACCAGATGTAAAATAAGATTTATCATCTTAAGGCCTCAATATAAGTTACTATTATCCAAGTTCCTATGTCAAGATGTCTCAAATGCAAACAAATAATTAATTAATTAGTAAATAATATCATTTGAATTTAATTATATTTTACTTATAGCAACCATCTCATACATATGAACCAATTATTTATTAAAATGCTCCAACACATAATGCCTGATTGATCAATAATTTATACTGGAATCAATACATGCATACAGGAAAAGCCCACAAATACTGAAGGTGGAGGTCATCATAGGTCATAATTGGCCAATGGGCATAAAAAATATTCTATAATAATTCATATCTGGTTTATACCTACCTGGTAAATTAAATTATAGGTATACAAGTGGTATGCACTTAAATACAAATAGCTGGTCTTTACAACTACAAGCTGAGATAATTAGTATTCAAGCTAAGATGACAACATAGGTAACTAATTGTACTCACAACACTTTGTACATAAGTAATTATATATTAGTATGAATATGTAACATAGTGAGAAGTTGTGTAATAATTTACATTTATAATTATGTGCACCAAGGTCTCATGTCCGAAAAACTATACATTCAATAGCGATCAAAGAATTTTATAGTAATTCCTTTTTAACTAATACATGGAAATTACACATTATAAAAAGTGCATAGCATTTTTATTTTATTGGAGTGATCACATGATTTTACCGATGGTAGTCACATGACCTAAATGCACTTCTTGGGAGCAAACAATAATTTCTAACATGAAAAACTGATAGTAGCCTAAAAACCATTCTCAACGTTACATAACTGAGGGCATGTCCATTTAATACTTGCCATTGTTAACATTGGCGCCGCTACTCTTGTCTGTCACCGTATTGTTCGCAGGACATTTTTTCACTTTTTGAGAGGTATTTTTTGAGGAGTTATCATTCACTTCACTACCGAGAGCCATCACAACACGAGGAATCAATCCGGTTCAGATTGACCGCAACGAACACGGCTCCACTCAGCTGAAAGAACACATGCGGTAGACTTAAGGTTGAATTTAGACTAACAGGTTTCAGAAATTGGATATAATCCTTCAAAATTTAAAATACACCACTTTTTTTCACGTTGCCATAATATTACAGACTTCGCTATATAATAGGTTTATATGGTCGTACCAATAAAACCGAGACTAGGTTTCGATACAAGTTATAGTATTCAAAAAGATTAAACCATTGATACATTTACTCAGCGCTTTACTTCGCTTGAGTACCATAAACGAGCAATGCACAGCTAAAATTTAATAATAATCGACGGTCATTTTGCCACTACATACCTTTGCAAAGAGACATCTAGTGACAAACAATATAATTTTTAAATCAATGACGTCTGCATGACGTTTTATATGCGTTCATAAATAAATTTTATCATTTCTAATTAATGTCTTTGGCAAAATAGTATCTAGATTTTACGGCGAAAACTGTACAATGTTGTAAATGTGCTAGTTTGACTTAATTTGTAAAAAGTTTTAGAAACGTAAAGGAAGAAAGGAAATGTCTAAGATATTGTAGTATTTGTATACTCTTTGCTATGCACTACTACACTGCCGCGCACTGCGCAGTGCGCAGTCCTTCGTATTCGATTAGTTACTTATAGGTTATAGTATAAGAGAGCCCGCAGACATACAAATTATTGTAAGTTGGCTGACTATCGAACGACTAAATTGCGTACTTCTATTTTTTATTTAGTCTAGTTGGACAACTTTTTAATTGTGCGAAATCGGAAGGGAATCTCGGTTCTGATACGATCGGTATCCAATTAATTAGTTGGACGATTTAGTTGGAGAAGATGTGCGGGCTAGCATAAGTAATTACACCTATTAGTATACTCTGCGATTTAGTCGGCCAACTTACAATTTTATGTCTGTAGGCTCTCTTATATTATCATCTATGTTCGATGCTCAGAGTAAGATAATGCGATAAATTTTAAATTGTGGACCTGAATGGTCACATCACAGATATGAGAATTAGTCAGATGGAACGCGCGGCACAGTTGCGTGCGGCCACTAAAGCAAATACAAAATTGAAAAGCGAATACAAACTCGTCTCAGTGCGCTACGAAGCATCGCATCGTACAGTTCACGCGTCACGATCACTTCAACTTTTAAATTCTCAAAATGCCGTCTTGTGTTCTTAAACACTGTAAAAGTTGTTCCTAAAAACAAAAACAGGAAAATGGAATATCTTTTCACAGTTAACTATTGATAATTTGACTGTTTCCTAATTTAATTTCGATAAAATTCGTATTTGTGCTAGAAATATGTAAGTGTTGCCAGTTTTTGTCGACGCCGTTCTGCCTGAATTAGGGAAAATGCACTTGTCAATTGATTATGTGATAATGATTGTCATGTTAATGAAAAATACATTACCGTATTATAAAAGTATATTGTAGATATATCTTCTTTCTCATAAATATAGTAATAGAATTTCAATTTCCATTAGTATATACCTTACATTATATTGTTTTGAGTTCGATCCCCAAACGATATCCTAATATTCGTGTACACCCTGCTACTCGTCAAGCTTATACACTTTGTCCTTTGCACCGTTCTTATGGCGTAAAGAATAAGTATCAAAATCGTACAGCAACTGTTTAGCTTGACTTGGCGCCGTGTGTACATACATACTTATGGCGTAGGGAATAAGTATCAAAATCGTACAGCAACTGTTTAGCTTAACTTGGCGCCGTGTGTACATACATACTTATGGCGTACGGAATAAGTATCAAAATCGTACAGCAACTGTTTAGCTTGACTTGGTGCCGTGTGTACATACATACTTATGGCGTAGGGAATAAGTATCAAAATCGTACAGCAACTGTTTAGCTTGACTTGGTGCCGTGTGTACATACATACTATTTATTTCTCAACTAATCGACGCCAGCGGCTTCGCACGCACATATTTTCTTATTTCTCGTTTTGCCCGATCCCGTGGGAATTTCGAGAAATCCCGTCTTGGTGCACCCCTACGGTTCCCAAGAAACATACATGCTAAATTTCAGCTTCATGCGCCGAGTAGTTTCGGCTTGTAGCTTGTCTGTCAGTCAGTCAGTAACGCAAGGATTTTATATATACAGATTTACGAAGTAGTTAAAACTTAACTCGGTACCTACATTTAAGAAATGTATTTATAAAAGCATTAATTAAATCCATGGTAAATTCTTCAAAACCGCAAATGAATATAAGAATATTACATAACTATATGCAAAATACTGGGAGATTATTCATAATCTGGCAACTTTTCACACAAATAGACGCGCAGTCCGTACAGTGCCAGTCGCCAAAGGTCACGCACACATAGCTGTCAACGTGCCACGCTTAGTTGGACGAATGCGCTCTATCTGATACTAATTCTCATATCTGTGGGTCACATTTATGCAGTAATGAGCCAACCAATATTTTCATAGATTGCTATATTATATATATATACCCTGTATATCTAAATAACTTCTGGAGTAATGTTATGAAATTATAAACTTAGGTCCCGTGTAATAGGGCGCGAGCCTACTGCCGTTTCGAGACGCCGTGCCATTTACTCTTTGCGCCGTGCTATTACCGATAATTCGGAAAAAGACAGTAATAGTTTTGCCCGATCCGTGAATCAAATCCGGAATCAGCAGAGCAGACTGGTACGCCAGCCACTAGACCACAGAGGCAGTAAATATCAATTGTATTTAAGTACATAATCTGTTAAGTTGACTGTTAAGTTGCATAGAGATCTCTATGGTTCATTTCATTGATTCATTCTGTCAAAATCAAAGATTCAAAGAGTAAAGTAATATAGAGGGAAGTCAAAATAACCAAACAAAAGTAATAAAAATAGTTCAAATTTATGAAAAATAAACTTCTTTCGTTAAACTATAAATAACAGTTTTTATACTGGCGTCGGAAAATTATTCAAAGGTATTTTTTCAGCTTGATATGAATATAAATATATGCATTTGTTTATGTATGTGTATGTTTTTAGGGCAAAGCAAGAGACGGTCATGTAATCAAGTCGAGAAAAGCTTATACATTTATTATGATGAGCTGTAAGTGCCGGTCTATGATGGAAGCAAATGTGCTGTTAATGTGTTTTGATTGTAGAAAATGCTAGACGGGTGGTACTGCCGGTCTATAGCAAATATGCAGGCCAATGAGGCGAGTGTGAGTAACAACGCGCCTGCGGAGCCCCCTCAGGCGCGTGATTCTCATAAGGAATACTCCAGCGACAGTAGCAGTGAGCCGGAACCTGAGCCTAATTACAGAGCTCAGTACATAGCCCTAAAAAAGAAACTCAAGTACCTTATTTATGTAAGTTGAGATTATGAAATTGTATGGTTTGAATTTCTCATAAAAATTATAAATTCAATTGCACGAGATAAGCTATATTTATATTTCACATTTTATACATATTGGTACCTACTCTATTGTTTCAAGAAATTGGATAAGCACATATTGGGGTATACCTACTTCTATATGGCACCTAATTTCTTAAATAACTTTCTCAGGAAAATGAATGTTTTCAAGATGCACTTAGATGTAGTCAGAAGAGATTATTGAAGGTGTCAAGAGACCGCAGTTTTCTTTTGGATCGGTTACTGCAACATGAAAAACCTGAGAGTACAACATCTGAAAGTGAAGACACTGAGTCCTCCGATGATCCTGAATATTACAGAGTAGATGTTAAACGGTACTTTTTCGTAGTCATCACTATCAAGGCTTTAAAAATGAGGATTAGCCTTATTTTTAAAGCCATTTTCATAATTCAACTCGTACACATACAAGATATCTGTACTTTCGTTGGTGTTTCTTACCTGATTAATTCATAAGCAAATGGAAATTTCTATATTCTGTTAAAACTTTCTCAGGAAATCTTAATCATGCTCATTAATTAAGTTTTATAGAATTTACATACATATATTCAACACAATATAATTATTAAAAAAATTACATAATTACTAACAAGGGTGTTAATGTTATGTTACAGTAAGAAACTTGAAACTGGTGCTACCAACCAAAATGTTTCAACAAGCTCCTCAGCCAAGGGTTCTAGCACTGTTAAACGGAAGAGAGCAGTTGTTCCTAAGAAACCTCCAAACACCAGCCATCTTGTAAGGAAACACAATTATTTTATTCTTCTCCTCAAAGTTTTATGTCAATGTCAACTCACATCTTCTGTATATTACTTTGTGTGAATCATCCTATAATATTGTTATTATACACTATTCATAAAGGTAATCAATAGATGTGAAACTGTATCCAGTTTGATATTTTTTTCAACTGCCAATTTTGTTGTAATTTGTGGTCTCAAACATCATACGCTATCAGTGGAGTAGCCCACTAAAATTGGTTTATTTGTACCTAAAATCAGTACAAACTACTCTTATACTAATAATAATATTTTACCACATGCACACGACAGCCTAAGAACAAATAATATTCAATCAAAGTTTATTGATTTAAAAGTAATGTTAATAACAGTAGCCATGGTTTACCCTTTTACAATATTGCAGCTAGCCTGGTAATTATTCTTCCGATTTTTTACTATAAATACCTACTTTAATATGTAGATATTTTTTGCTCTAGTTGGTTCTTCGTTTATCTTCATGCTATAATATCAAATAATCTTATATTAGGTTTAAATTATTATTCTATTTTTGTAAGCGCTTCACGCGGGCAAAGTCGTGTTAGGTACATATGCACTGGTAGAAATTATCTTCCTTCTGTGGTTATTTATAATTCCATTTTTCTTTTAAAATCTCGAAAATACCTACTAATAAGTAAGTACCTACCATACCAGATAATAATATAACATTCAAAGCTAAGTACATAACTGTAAATAAGTTGTGGGTTGAGACTGCAATAATTCCATTGATTAATTTCGCAAAATTTTCTTTGATTGAGGGTAAGGTGATGTTTGAAAGGAACAACTATTGTTGACTATTTTAACGCATTCTATGACTGATAAATTTTAATCAATGACTTTACATTGATCATCAAAAGCTACAAATATCATCTTGACCAATACAGATTTATACATAGAACCGCAGTCCTTAAGGATTTCGTGTGCCTATTCCAAGTGAGATCTGGCCCCAGTTTAGTTCGTAGTTGGCGGCGCTAGCGACGTTTTCAGTCTCTCTTGCTCTCGTAGTTAAGATACACTTGAGGAGAGAGAGACAGCTGCCGCAGCGCGACTGCTACGCCGCCAGGCGACAATTTGGGTCACAGAAAGTTTTTCTTCAGAGCGCCCATAGGCAATGCGCCTGTATGTAACTGTCTTGTTTCTATCTTGCCTCGACCCTAATCATTATCTGGTGCTAGTGGCATCAGAAAGAATAATATGAGAGATAATTGTATTATAATGTGCCAGTTTTACGAAAAAAATATATGCATTATTTTTTTTTTCTATTTCAGCATCAAACAAATGCCTCAATGCTGTCCAAAGTCTCGCCAGCCTTGGGTTTTGGCTTGTCGGCTGGTGACGGTCATATGACACCAGAGGAGGTGGAACGCCATTTGCAGTCTCGACAATCATACATGGAGCTGTTGCCTGAACGTGCACCGCCCACTGTTCCCACCGAAATGTTCAGCAATGATCCTTCACTTGACAGGTATTCAATTACTATGCAAATTATTGAGATTTTTCACACTATCATGGTACTAATTGCACCACAAACTTAGTACTATTCTGAAGTAGAGTGATCTGTCCAAATTCAACTAAATAAAGATCTAGCAGAAAACTCATTGGCATAGCTACCCCCAGTTATAACATAAATTCTATCTTTAACATTTGAAGTTCAGGTACTACACCAAAATTTCAGTAGTCTGTGGCGTAAAACCTAACCACACCATAGACAGAAAACACTCTTGGTTGGTGGTTGTGTTTTAATTAAGTTTCTGAAAATAAAAGGCTTAAGTTCCTCCTAAACAATGCAAAGGAAACTTGCAAGCTACTGTCTACAATGCGTGACTGTGTGTAAAAATATAATATAAGACAGGGAAAAATAGAAAGGAGGTGTGTGAGACCTTAGGTTCTTCACACTACAGTAAGAGCAACAATGGGGACTTCAGTCATTTACGACATTAAATGGATAAAGCCAATTAATATTATATTACATACTACAAAATTAGTGGTTATTTTTCACAAATATTCATCATTGTTCATTATTGTTCCAGTGAATCAAATGATGTGTTGGAGAATTCCCCAAATGTTGAAGAGTGGTTTGACTAGTATTAGTGGTAAACTTTATTTTAAGTGTATCCTTCCATTTCTATTTAAGTACTAAATAAATATTATTTGCCTTGTTTTCTCCGAAAAATTGATTTGTAAAAATTTCTGAAATAAAATACATATGATACGTATTGGATAAATATTTTATTTAAGAGTTACAATAATGGGTTTGAAGCGCAAGAACAAACATCTATATCTGGTACAGAGTCACACCCACTTTGTGATAATTTACATTATTTTGATAAACACACAAATATACGAAGTGTACACATGTATCAAATAGGCATATATTTTCTTTTAAATTTCATAATATACATACATGTTATAGGTACCACATTCTTAACAAGATTAATAAAAACGTTTATAATGATATATTAATTTATTATTAATGTTCTCTTAACAAAACTACCATGCAAAGAAAACTTTAGCATGCTTGCTACCAATAAATTTATAACAACATTTTATGTCCATAATACTAGAGTCCCTAAGTCTAACTTCTATATTGTGGTACATAAGAAAATAAATCATCTAAGTTTGTGAGATTCCTACTATCGACTCAAGAACAATATATCAACTCAAGACACACACCAACACATCCTAATTAACATCTTACAAACAAGTATATTATGTATGTGATGAGTATGAAGCTGATATACTAACATTAGCTTAAGTTTCCAACATTTGATAAGTAACTGGTTCTGTTTAGTCATTGGAATATATTAAAAATATATTTATGTAATATGCAGTAATTAGTCCTGCTGTTAAGTATGTTAAGTAAAGGAATAACCACAATTATATTTAAAACAATGTTAAATAGGCCTATCATATAGGAATGTTTGTGAAGTTACTATTATTTCATTGAGAAGAGAAGCACCAATTGTAATGGCCTAGTGTAAGAGACAACTTGCAACTAAAATCCTAACAAAAGTGACGCTTATTTTATCATAGCTACTATATGACACTTTCTTTTTCGGTTTCAATCGCTTTTGCACCAAAGACCAGAAAAAACTTGGTAACTATGTCAGTAGATTTTAAAAGAAGGCCTTCAAAACTATAGATATAAACCCTTGACTTGCCGGATACAAAATACTTGTATCACAAATTGAGTAAAAGATTTATCCCAAATTAATACTGTATATCAGCTTTCACTTGCAGATGAGTTTCGTTGCAATAAATATATGTTTAATTTACTACAAGTTAACAGGAACATTTAGGAAAAAAATAAACGCAAGCAGTATTAAAATGGTGGTGATATAATAATAATTATACCTATACCAGAGAATGTTGAATACAAGCTAACTGGGAAACAATTTATTATTATTATATACTTCATAATATCTGATACGTCTTACATGAAATTTGTCTACAGACAGAAGAATATTATACTCAACAGTATGAAAATTATAATCTCATATATTACCTTTAACATGTTATTATTTAAATAAATAT
Organism: Euclidia mi; assembly: GCA_944739405.2. Lineage (NCBI taxonomy): Eukaryota > Metazoa > Arthropoda > Insecta > Lepidoptera > Erebidae > Euclidia > Euclidia mi. The sequence goes on along the minus strand of OX123190.2, from coordinate 39,179,510 downwards.
TTTTGAATACATTACTGCTGAATATAATATTGTTAACAAACAATACAAATTTTGATACATGATGACATTAACAGCCAAATATTTACTTTGGTATGTATTATAATTTTCTACATTTTACCATAAATACATTTGAATATAACTAGAAATATGCGAGACAACAGGATTTCTGTGACACTAAGGAAGCTACCTATTCATATCCAATAAAACATCTATCAGCCATTATATAACGGGTGAGAATCTCATTTATGCCCTATATATACAAATAAAGCAATATTTGGTATAGATATTATACCATACATACAGTATATAGATGTAAAGTGATGAAGTATACATGCAATCATGTCCTGTTTACAGATGACAAGTAATATCAACTAATTACTACTAATATCAAATTAGGTATTATGAATGGAAGTGTATTGATTTACAAAACGCTATGAGTAGGTAGAATCTAACAAATATTGAAAGTGTTCAGTTAAACATTTCTGGTCTCTTTTAACTTGTCATCTTATCAAATCTTACAAATCGCATTTTTAACGTTAATTTATTAAATTAATGTTGGTTTACAAAACACCTAACTCTATATTAGCAATAAAATAAATCCAAAATTGTACACAAGAGATTTCATTTCATACTAAGTTCAGTGCAAAGTTCACAAGTGTTTTGTTTTGTAACCATTTTTTCAAATTGTACGCATTATTTTATAATTTCTACATATAAAGTGACTGTGAACTTCTATGCGACTATTACACTGATTCATTGTCTAACAATGTTGTTCATATATCATGGTTCCATTTAGCCTAAACTCTTAAAATTGATCTGCTAGCAGATTGCAAATTTCATGTGAGACTGTTTCCTTGCTAGATCTTACTGTCAGTCTATACATTTGAGCTTGTTTGTTAGGTTCCAATCTCATGAGACAGCCTACTTGCTGCACTCTGGTGTGCACAATACCAGCACAAACAAAGTTATCAGGATTGGGATCAATACCATCTAACAGTTGCATGCCAAATCCAGCTAATTTGGTGCGTGTTGCAGGTAAATCAATAGACCCTTGAGCTTTAAATATTTTTTGTGCTCTCTGTTGTTCTCCTCCCAGATTTTTCCATCTTGCAAAGAAAGATTCGCCATTCATTTCAGTAGGTTCAAAGAATTTATTTAAAGTGAGTGGCAGTTTCATAGTTATTTTTTGAGGCACATTGTTGTAAACAAATGAAACAGACATACTTGGAGCATCAGCATAGTCTTCAATGCATTCAGCTGTTAACATTTGTTGAATCTGGGCACCAGCTTCTAATACAGGCTCCATAGGCTTCATCTGTACATTCAGTTTATGTAAATCAGTCCAGTGCAGTTCAGGATGGACATTTTGAATCGGAAATTGTGTCTTATTACCATAGAATAATCCAATTCTACCCAGATTCTGTCTGTATTCACTTTTGACTCCAATTTGAATCAGCTCATTTTCAAACAGAACTCCATTATTTTTAAATAAGAACTTCTTAATATTATTCTGTTGAACAGTGCTAGGGCTTATTTTTGGTGCAGTGTATAGATCTCCAAGTACATCTAGAAGACCATTTCCAGTAGGTGGAGCCGTAGTTCCAGGTGGTGTTGACAGTCCAAGTAAATCTGCACTGGAGCTATTTGTGTTATTGTTAGAGGTATTAATGACAGCTGCTGGTGCTGTTGTGGGCTGCGGACTCTTTGATTCCCTTACATCATCAGGAATGCGACCTGGCTTTTTCTTTTTCAACACAGCTAGAATAGAGGATTCTCTTTCTGGGAATGCAGGCATTTCTTCTAGCACTGTAGCTAAAACATCTGCACTTGCTACAATACTTAATTGTAGATACTCAGAAGCCCTTTGTTGTAATTCTACATCAGAGGAACGCAAATTGGAGTCAGCACGGAATACTTCTTGAACTCGATTTTTAATTTCTGGGAAGAGATTGACAAGTTTGATATATGTTGATAACAGGAGTGCTCTGGTTGCTGCTGAACACAGATGGTATTTTGAATGAAGTAATTCAAACTGAACTTGAGGTGATGATCTAGTGTCTCCAGCAATCAAATTACCAAATTCTCCCAGTATATATCCACCCACTTTTACCATATTTTCATGACAAGTTGGAGCTTGGAGGGCTTCAAAAACAGTCTTTGCTGCATATCCTTGGACTTCTTCTCTATTGATAACAATTTGTATTACTCTGTACCAAACTTCCTCTGATACATAGTCACCTGCAATTCTAATAAGATTCAGTATAACATCTACATACCAAGTAAAATCAGTGGCATACTTTTCAGCTAAAATGGCTACTTTCAGTACCATTTCTTCTCTGATTGAATAATCAGCAGTCTCTAAATAAGCCAACATTTCTTGAACAATTTCCTCAGCATTTGTTTTGTCACACATTGCATAGAGCAAATCCACAGCCTGCTGTCGAACTGACACATCTTTTTCCATCTTCATAGAAAGAATGACAACTTCTTGATGCTTTTTAACAGCTTCATGAGAAAACTCAGAGGTAGCAAGGTGACACATAGACTCAAGAGCCAAGTACCGTAGATTAGTTTCACGATTACTGAGGAACTGACCAAGCTGGTTACAGGCACGCACCAGCAAGTTTGGCTCACTGTCATTGTGTATTATCAAACTTATTGCCTCAAACAATACAGCATTTTTGGCATTTGAGTGTTGTACTTTCTTGGATTTAGGTGGTTCCTGAGCTTTGTTGAAAATTGTTTCCAAACACTCTGAGAGACGGCCCCTTACACCAGGTTCCTCAGAGGGTGGAGTGTAATTTTGCAATAATCTTAATAATTTCACAGAGAGCCAAGGAGCTGGCACAAAGTAGTATGTGTAATCTTGTAGATCTGTGTAACTTGCAGTGACAATCCTACTAAGTCTAGCAACAGCTAATGTTACACAACCCTTGTACTCATCTGGGTTCTTTTTAACAAGAGCATCAATCAGTGATGTTGCTGCTGTAACAACACCCATGTGTGGATCATTCAAGAGATGTATAATTCGGGATGTCCACTCACCTGTAGGAATAATTTCAGGTGATTTTCGGAATAGCCGTAGCAGGCAAAGGGCTGCTGATTGCTTGACCACATCCATAGTATCACCAGATACAAGGAGTTTAGGAATCTCTGTCCCAAAAGCTTCTGCCATGTCTTTACTGCCAATATTGGCAATGCATTGTAGAGCCAAGTTGACATGGATAGGATTACGTGATTGCAGGTCATTTTTAATGCTCTGGATGATAAGCTTAATTAGATCACTGTTGGTGTTCACAAGTACTGATATGAATAGGTAACCTATTTGTTTTTCGGAATATTTGTTAGATGACAGTAAATTGACTGCTTCCATATGACCGAAGTCGATATCATGACCCAGCAAAAAGATAAATAAGAGTTTACATACATATTTCTTTTTCTGATAGCCATCGAGTGTTTTGTCTCCTTTAAACTTACTTCTTATATTGGCCAGCTCTTTATTGATCCTCTTTATTTCCGCTTCTTTGCTTTTACAGTTTCGTATGTCTGATATGAAGACCGCAAGTCCTCGCATTCCATCTCCCCTGACGGCAGGCATATTGCCAAGTGACTTATCGAACACCAGTTTTATGCCTTTTCTTTACACTTTCAAACGAAATACTATTTTGAAAATACTATTACTAAAGTATAAGACGAAAATCTTAGAAAGCGGCGTTGAAATACAAGAAGTTAATTAGCGGCCGTCATTACAATTATTCGGAATCGGAAAAGATGAGATTTCTTCTACTACTTCTACAACGCCTTCCTTTTCCATAGATTCGTTTGAAACGTCAGACGGACCTTATTGTTTATGGATCAATATTATACGCCAATCGAACCATACACAGGCTTTTGTGGTCTCTATTACAGTTAGAATAAAGGGTAAATTACCTCAAAACGGATTTTGACATTCCATAAAAAGCTAGTGACACACTTCTATTTTATTCCTATACCACACAAGATACAGAACAAGTACATATTAGGCCGAGCGCGCACTAGCGATTAAAGTTGGCCGATAGTTCAGTCGCAATCGAAAAATCAAACAAAAATCAAATCTTCAAGTGCGCACACACTGCCATAATAATTAAAACTCTGTACTGATTCCTCTGACCGATCAAACTATCGGCCAACTTTAATCGCTAGTGCGCGCTCGGCCGTAGGAATTTAGAGATATGTAATCAAAATAACTGTGAAAATAAAATAACCATTATTAAAAATGTTAATTAAGCATGTCACCATTTTTACACCAAGTTTAAAAATATAGCGTTTTATTATATCTGGTCACTTTTAGACTCTTCTTTTGATTCTGATAAATTCTCCATTATTTGAGGAATAACACTAAGAAGGTCACTCTAGAAAGTTTCTACTGCTTGCACTGAACAGAATGGTAGTACTTCTAGTAGAAACATTGCAATTCCGTGCAGTGCAAGCTTGTACGTAAGTAAAAGTAATCTCAGAAAATGTACCATGCTGAAGAAAAACACTACACTAATTACTGTAACTGGTGAACTATGCCATGTTGTTGATTGGTAGTGCAGTAGAATGTAGAATGGAAGCCATGTTACCAATTCAATAGTTCCTCAAATAGATACACATTAAATTGGGCTAATTAATTATGGTATTCATAAACTGAAAAGCCGTCTTGCGTCACGGTTTTAGTCGTTTACCCGAATAATAAATAAAAATAAATAGAGGCCAGAAACCTTAGCGAATAAAGAGGTACCAACTTATGTGTTCCCGTTAACGCAACAGTAGTGGGTTTAACTGAGTTTAACATGCTTTAGTTATTCTTCTGTGGTTCAAGTTAAAATTTATTTTTGAAAATCTTTTCAGGCCTAGTTTCAGGCAATGTTACCACAGAAAAAAAATGCAATTGTCAACGTCTACGTGTTTATGGTTGCCATGTTTGACTTGATAGTTGATGTAAGTGTAGTCTATGTTCTACTTTTGTGTGTGTGTGCTTGTTCAATGATCGTTCGTTCCAGTCACGAGACAAATGTAATAAAATCGAAAATACGTCTTTAGTATTGTACATTTCAAAATTAAATTTATGTTGCGGCTAATTATGTCTACTACGTGTTCTTATTCTATAAAAATGGTTTGACTAGTTTCGTCTGATCTTTTGTGAAAGGTTGGTGTCAAAGTACGTCTCAACTAATGAATGATGCAGTCTATTTTCTGGACAGGGAGACTGCTATCACGTGCTTTAAGAAATGGACTTTCGAGTTTCTCAAGTGCTGCTGAGTTAAATATTTCGAAAAAGAACCATCCTTATCTAGTTTCAGTGGTATGTGGTTTTCCCAAAGACATTGCTAATGGAAGAACGGGTAAAGGACAATTCGGTGACGACGCATGGTTCTCCACCACTTCCAACAACGCGGATGTCATTGGTGAGGCTATTTACGTTTTCTTATTCCGTATCAAGTTATTTATTTGTAATCATAAACCATTTTATTTGAATAATAAATCTTATCACAGTTAGGCTATGGCTATTGTAACCAAGTTATTTTGTTGCAAGGAATAAGTCTTTGACACTCTTCTCTGTTATAATTTTTAATTATTTATTACTATTTAGAATACATAATGAGTAAAAATAGTAATTAAACAATATATTAGACATAAATGGACGTAGTTAAGCAGAAAGGACTCAATCCACACTAAGTCACTTTTGAGTTATGGGCGTTTAAAGTTTGAGCCGTAATTTCTCTGACAAAAGGTTATTATTATTATTTTAAATGGCTCTTATCATCAAAATAATAGTTTATATTGTATTTGTCCATCAAGTTTGTGATATATTTTGCAATACATTTCGAGATATTAAGTTAAATGTGGGTTGAGTCCTTACCATTAAACTTAAGATTGTTAAGACAGATTTTAATTTTTTATTTCTCAAAATGGACTCAAAACTACCCTTGTACTAGAAAATTATTTATAAAAAAAAACGAAATAGGTAAAAGTTCTAAAAAGTTTTACATTAATTGACCTTAAACATAAAGCTACTAAAATCACATAAAACACAACCATTAAAATTAAAAAAAATAGACAAAACAGGCCAAAAATGAGGTCGCATGTTCTTTCATCCTCAAAGTCCTTTCTGTGGCACCGGATGTCCACGTCAAAGGTCTTCTGGTCTCAGTGTAAAACCTTGTAGGGACCTGAGTACGGTCCTTCAAGTGGTCTTCTTACCGGAGCCTGACGAACGAGACGTGGGTTGCTGTTGGCAGGTCCTTGGGTACGTAAAACGTTCTACTGGAACTATTGTGCCATGACGTAGGTAGCGGCAGAGTTGTTATATCTGTCTCAACTTCGGAGGCAGGTGAGAGGAATTGTCCAGGTAAACGGAGTGGTTCACCGTACACAATTTCTGGTGTAGACGATTGTAGGTCTTCCTTCCATGCGCTTCGTATGCCAAGTAGAACTCAAGGTAGGACTTCAATCCAGTTGGATGATGCATGGCAGGTGATGGCTGACTTTAGTTGTTGGTGCAATCTCTCCACAAGGTCATTAACTGTTGGGTGGTACGAGGTGGTAGTGTGATGGTTTGCACCAATCAGTGCGGCGAGTTCCTTGAATGTGTGCAATAGGAACTGTCGCTGCCGCGGTCGGTGGTAATGTGTTCTGGACAGCCAAACCGCGTAATCCAACCATTGACAAGGGCGGCAGCGCAGGTTTCAGCAGTCATATCCTGGAGTGGATACACCTCAGGCCAACAAGTGAAGCTCGACTATTGTGAGGCAGTATCTGTAGCCAGAACATAAGGGCAATGGTTTCAAGATCCAGCCGTCTAACGAGAGCCTCTTGAGGTGGTGGTCGAGGCTCTTGGCAATAAGACCATTTACGGTCACGACTATCGGTACAATGATCGCCGAGTCAACATCCCACATGTCGACAATCTCGTGAGCCAGGTCCAAATACTTAATTTGTTTATCTTTTTCGGCTTTCACGAGATTCTCGTCATGGGGTATGATGACGTCGATGATCATTGCAAGGCGCTCTTATCGGTCTGTCACCACTATGTCCGGCTTGTTAGCCACAATAGTTCTGTCAGTAATGATAGACCGATCCGGCTGATCCCAATACAGAGTAGCACGAGCATTTTCAAGAACTGGGTCGTGCACATACCTGTAGTACGGTATTTCAGAGTCGACAAGTTGGTACTTTAAGGTAAGTTGCTGGTGGACAATCCTGGCTACTTGGTTCTGTCTATGCAAATATTCACCGTTGGCAAGACGAGAACAACCGGAAACTATATGTCTAAGCGATTCACCAGGCTGATGACATGCCCGACATATGTCGACCGTCTCATCCCTCTGAATACAATTCCAGTAGTTGTTCGTCATGACAACTTCGTCCATAATCGCAAAGACAAAACCGTCTGTTTCGGCGAAAAGATCGTCAAAACGCGGCTAGGACACCGACGCTGGAAAATCTACGTCGGGGTCTAGCTGCTAAGCCCGGTAAAAACGTCCATGCAGCTCTTTACCTTTCCATACTTCCCTGCGCTCCTCTACACCAAGTACGGCAGGTTTGCGCCAGTTCTCTTTGGCCAGGCCCAGCGGGGTAAGCCCTCTGTCCACAGCGACCATATCTCGGTGCACACCCGCGTCGGTGTGGAGAAAGTTATCTCTGAGATGGCACACCTCGCGATTGTGGAGGGTCTTGGCACTCAAGAAGCCACGAGCCCCACACTTGTGTGGGATGTACAATCTCATCACCGACGAACGCTGGTGATGCATCCGTTATGTCGTAAGTAGGCATGCAGCGAACTTTCCTATCCAAGGCGTCCAATTCTGTTTGAGTCTATCTGAGTATGCCGAAGGAGTACCTACATTAAGACGGGCATAGCCCAACCGTTACAGGCACGCACCTCATTTCCGCCCAATAAAAAGCTTTTTAAAACTTTCTTCAGGCCTCCAAAGAAACGTGCCTGCAACGCCTGTTTCATGCCAGCGTCATCAATGCCTAATGCCAGCGACATACCCAGATATTTGTAGATTGCCGTTGCAGAGAGAGATCTAAGTTTTGTGAAATCTGAGAGCTCTATACCATCAGATTCCACACTCCTGTCTCTCTTTACATGCATGATAGCACATTTATCCACACCGAACTCCATCTTAATTGAATTACTAAAGCTATAAGTTATCTTTAGTAACTCAATTAATTGGAGGTCAGTGGGGGCAAATAGTTTGAGGTCATCCATGAAAAGGAGGTGAGAAATAACCTGACCTCTAGTCTGCAACCGATAGCCTAGCCCTGAACTTTCGAGCAAAGTGCTCAGCGGGTTCAGTGCTAGGCAAAACCATAGTGGACTCAAACTGTCGCCTTAGAAAATACCCCGTTTGATCTTTATAGGTACGCCATACCCGCAAGGCTGTCGACACCCTAGATAGCGAAGCACCGTACTCCACTGCCCCATACATGCCTTCAAGAGTTGCATCATAGTGTTGCATCTACTTTGTACAACTCCAGCTCTCTCAAAAGCCACGTATGTGGCACAGAGTCATAGGCCTTTTTATAGTCTATCAGGCATGTCGCCAGATTCTTTCTACTACGGCGCACCTGTTGGCTAATGGCCTTAGTACCACGTGCCCGGTTTCTACATCCATTTTGAGACTCAGATAAGATTTTATTATTGAATATATGTAATGCCAATTTTGGTCTCAAAATGGATGTAAAAACTTTATAAACTGTAGGCAGGCAAGTTATAGGCCTATAGTTCGTAGGCTTTGTGGTACTACCAGACTTGAAGAGCAGGTGACTTACGCCAGTTGTCATAAAACTTGGCAACGATCCTGAGTCCAGAGATGACTGGAATTGGGATGCCAAGCGAACATGTGCACTGCGTAGCCATTTTAACCAGAAATTGTGCAACCCGAACCAGAAATTGTGGAAATCGATTGTGGAAGATTTCCAATTGGCTGACGGACGGACTACACCCCCAACCTAATCCAGCCACCCTCTGTATGGCTGACGGGAGTCGACCATAAACTGCGCCAGAACGCAATCGTGTTCGCATCATCTGGTCGACGCCCATCAGCCACACCTGGTTCAGGTCGCTCCCAATTCCTATAAACCAGCTTCTCATCTCTCGCGCGATTTTGGGAATATCGGTCAATCCTTTTTTGTACCGCCTGATGCGATTCGCCCACGCATAGATTTTATTATTATTTAATATTAATAAAATCTATTTAATTTTAATTATTATTAATATTATTTAATAAATCAAATCTTGTAAGTCGCTTCAGTTAATTTGAAAGTATTTCTATCAGTCATTACATCTATTCCTTAGAAACGACTCAGCCTATTTGAGTCGATTTAGTTTATTTGATATTAAATGCGCTGTTCATTTAAAGCAGTTTTCCTGAAATATCCTAAGTGCTTTGAGTTGTTTCTGATAAATAAAAAGAAATATTTTGTTTCAGTAAACCTATAACACAGAAACGACTCAACTTGTTTAAGTCGTTTTAGTTATTTGATATAATGATATTTGTATAATAAAACTTATTCTTAGAAAGGATCCAAGCTGTTTGAGTTTATTCTGGTTTATCAACCCTAAGAACATACTCATAGAAATACATTACTCAGAAACAATTCAAGTGGACTGAGTTCATTCTGCAAATATTTTTGTGTGCTCTTCATACTGTGGGTTGAGTCGGGGTAGTGAAAAAAAACTAGTTGCAGTGTACATTTTCCAAAAAGGGTTTTACTACATGATAGATTTGACCCTCGGGAGTACGATGGCATACTTAACTCAATTTTGGCCAAAGTGTGGATTGAGTCCTTTCTGCTTAACTACGTCCAAATGATTAACAAGGAATAGTTCAATAAGGCACAAAATTAACTCTCTATGTTGATTAGAAAAAAGAACATAAACATACATACTTATTACAAAAAAATAACCATTTAAATATTTATTTTAAGGCCTTAAGAGGTTAAAATTTAAATAAGTAGCTCACCCAATCTTATCTGTGATTAAAAATATAGCTATTTATTGCAGTAACTTAGACACAAACAACATAACATTTGTAGATGGTGTAGATTAGAACTTGATTCATTATTCATTTATTATAATTTTACTCAAATGTTTATAAACAGTCCATGTGATTGCTTCTTACGGTCTATAATGGTAGGTAGGTATTGTTAGGCACATGCATTATCATTATAGATAGCTCTTTGTTAATAGCAATTTAGAAATACACCATCTTAATCCATAAAGATTGTATGTCTTACCTGACATATTTAAACAAATATTTACATTTCTTAAGCAAATGTTACAGGAAAAAGTGTATTTAAAATATTTAATTATAATGTGGCCTCTGTAGACTTTAACTTAGCAATGACAATAAAACACGTTGGCTGCTTTTACAGTATCTAGAACACATTATGAGCAACCTAAGCCAGAAAAGCTATTTTTGAGGAATGGAGTAAATTTTATAATTTTATTATAATACAAAAGACAAGATAAAGACATTATTTTTAATTTTAAAATAATCTCCTAAGGCCCTCTCCTGCCTAGAACAGAGGATATGAGTTGTTTTTAATTACTATAAATTGATTTTAAATTAAGGTAAAACATCGGCCTTAATTTTATTTTGTGTGTATTTAAATTATTCTAATATTTACATACAAAAAAGACTATGACAACTTAATACAGTGAATCTATAATTATTTTTCTTACTGTAACTAGAAAATCTTGTAAGGAATTAAATATGCACACAATATGCATAATCACTATTGACACACATACATTATCTTTGTAAAATTCAATGTTGTTTATTGATATTATGTATGTATTAAGAGTGTATTAATTGTATTTTTCCCATAGGTGTGGCGGACGGTGTGGGTGGATGGCGAGCCTATGGTATAGACCCAGGGGAGTTTTCCTCATACCTCATGCGAACATGTGAAAGGCTGGTCCAAATGGGACATTTCAAGCTTACAGAACCTGGAGATTTGCTGGCAAAGTCCTATTATGAATTATTGGAACACAAGAAACCAATATTAGGTAAACAGTCTTTTTTAATCTATGTCTATTGTAATAAAAGAAAAAGATCATTCAATAACTCACTGATTAAACACATTATAGAAAAAGATCATTCAATAACTCATTGATTAAACACATTATCTCTTATTCTACTCCATCATTGAAGTTGAAAGTTTATAGGCAGTAGATAGATAGTCTGAAGGTACAGAATGCCAGCTAATAAAGAGTTTTAAAATGTTTCTATATAGGAACTAAAATGTAAACATATTAATACTGCTTTTTATTAATCTTTATAAGAATATTCTTACTTTTAATATGAAGATAATTAAGCCATCTCATAGTTTACTCTCAATTTACTATCCACTTACATGTTCATTGATATTAAATGCTATTTTGAGCACTGGAGATCTAGTCTAAGTTGATTCTCTTCCACTGCAAACAGTCTCAACATTGAACCAAATTTTAATAATTTCAAGTAATAATTTGAATACACTTACAAAGGAGGCACAGAGTACAGACTAATAAGCCGGAGCTTATGTAGTCATTTGTTTTGCACATTGAATTATTACCTACAGAAAGTCAGTATTCAAACAATGCGAGCTCAGAAGTTAAGGCCCGCACAAACTATCTGTCGCGACTTACTGTCGCGACTTACGGTCGCGACAGAAGGGTATCTGGACAAGGAAAATCCATTCAAGTGTGCACACTATCGGACGTCTGTCGCGGACGTGACCTTGAGCGTTCAGACGTCCGAAAGCAATCTGGGAAAATGACAGCAAACGTCCGCGGACGTTTACAAACGTCCGCGGACGTTTACTGTCATCCGTATATTGTCCATGGTACGGCCTTAATATTGATTTTATACAGAATATAGTAAAAAAATGTTAAATTCACTTTCAATTCAACAGTTCTGCTTTACTTCAAGATCTACCAATAATATAATCTAATAGTGCTAACTGCTAGTGCCCTGAATTAAGAAAATATGCTCCCACCTAGCCATAGTGTATCGCATAGACAGCATGGCGTGTCTATGGTTGTATCGGACGCGGACGCGACAGAAAGCCGCGTCCGAAAGGGTGTGCACACTATGTGTCGCGACTTACTGTCGCGACAGTAAGTCGCGTCCGAACAGTTTGCGTGCGCCTTTAAGCCGAAAATTCGCTATGTGTGCGGAACTGTGCTGTGTTTACTTGCTGCATCATGCACACAGACGCCATTATAGAGTTGCCAGTTACAACATCTTTCCCCTAAAAATAGGGTAAATTCATAATTTTTGCATGAAATAAGTAATTGTATATTATAAATTCTAAAAGTTTTTACAACTGACTAACGATGGCTAAATCAATCTTGACGAAACTTACTCAAACGTGAGCGCTAACAAGTGCCGAGTGATTTCCTAGTTAAATGCTACTTATAGTACCTACATAAAAAGTATTTATGTATATTTGTGAGAAAAAATTATCAAAAATCAACAGCGAGTACTATGTGTGCGCCGTTGCGCTATGGTGACCAAAAAAAGGCGCCAAGTTTAAAAATTCTAATTTAATTCGGTCGGTAATGTCATTCGTTCAACAACGAAGTTAGTTACGCGTACCTACATTACAAGACAATTCAACTGGCAAGACAATTTCACACCCAACTGGCAACACTCCGCTCATACTTATTATGATTCAGTGTATTTGTATTATTAGACAATCTACGTAATAAAATTTATGTCTGACCGGTGGAATGATACTCCAGCAACCTTATAATCTTTTTCTGAAGCATTATGGCAGAAAACACTGTACAATATGTCATAATTTCGATTATTTTGCGGGAGATGCTTACGCTACCGTGCGACTCGGACCACAGACAACGCGGCCGCCGAATGGGGTCAGATTCTGACCTAAATGAACGGCGCGTATTGCGTGCGCGTACTTGGTTTCTGTAGGTAATAATTCAATGGTTTTGCAGGTATTCTTCGGGTTGTATTAAAGAAGTTATACAACCTTGAAAGTGTATTGTAACGGGAAAACTCAATGGCAGAAGATATTTATATGAGAATCCATAAATCATGTTTACCATATAAATTAACTTAAGTGATAAACAAGTGCATTTTATGTTTACTATAAGAAACTTAATATGAGCTCAACAAGCAGTACCTGAGATATTTGTGTTTTAGTTTTATTTCAAAATATTTTATTTCAATGGTTTTGCTTGAATATATTAGATCATGACTGTAGTATGTTGTTCATAATTTGAACTATACAATGCCATGTTTTTTTCTGAGACTGCCTTTTGTAGGACATGTGTCTGTTGCATGCTGGTTATAACAAATAATTTACTGATAAAGGCAGTCTTGTATTCTTACTTATGTTGGACCTCCTGTGAACTGTTGTTTACATATTGACATGTTTCGTCATTATATTATTTTGTTCTATATATACTTAAGATTTCTCACTTCATTATTTTATGGAACTCTTTTCTTGTGACTAAAAAGTATTTAATTATGAAACAATGCAAGTTTAGCGTAGTAATTAAAGCGGTTGCCTCGCCGTTTAGAACCGCGCCGAGTGTCGTAGGTTCGATCCCCATTAGAGACAACACTTTGTGGTCCACATGTTGTTTCCAGTCTGGCTGCACTTTGTGTCTGTTATGCTGGGGCCACACTAACGAGAAATGCCATTAATTATTGCGATAATGTACGTTAACCGTAGGTGTAGCCACGACTTAACGCGATAATTTGACAACGACATTAATTGTGAATGATGGACATTCACGTTGACATTTCAAGTGTAGCCACCTACTTTAGCGCGTTAATAATTATCGCGTTAGCAGGCATTGACGTTAGCCGGTAGTGTGACCCCAGAATTATATTTGTAAAGTTCCCTCCACGACGCAGGATTTATTCCCAGTGCGGTAGTAGTCTTTTAAAACAGAGATGCTTGTTTTTTTTAAGGAATAAAAAAAAAACCCAAAGTGAAACACAAACTCCATAGAACTATTAGCAGATCGCGCAAATGTTTGTTAAAAACATTTGTGCCACATAAATAAGAAAATTAATGCAGTTCTCTTAAATTAGCCCATTTCTTTTTAAAATATCTGATGTATTCGCAAATATCACAAACATGTCTTCCACATGTGAACAGAAAATGTTTGCTCATTCAAAATGCGACAGTGATGGACATGTTGACAGCTACAGCAGCTTACACACTTCATGTGTAATGTAAATACCTATACTATACCTATTGTACAGTGCAATTAGATATGGTACAGCACTTTAGCAAAATGATTCATCCTAGTTGCGATTAGAGACTCGTCTTGGAGCCTGAAGTTTGATTATAAGGAACTGACTAGCGACGAAAATTATCATCATCTTAGCGCCTCGCGATTGCGAAGCGAGACCTTAGAGCTCAAGGTCCGCTACTAGCGACGAAAATAATTGACAGTCTGTCATCGGTTATCCTGTAGCTTCTTTACTACCAAAATCAGGGGAGGGATCCAGAGGAGAAGCTAAGAGATTCAAGCGCTTCCCAAAAGCATAATTATGTTTTCACCCAAATACAAATAACTTTTAAGTGCTTGTCTCGACAAAACCTTCCTTCATCAAGTTCAAAGCCAACCATAACAGCCCTCTCCAAAAAAATCCCATATCCTCCACTAAAAAGTTGATATTTATTGCAGGCAGTAGCACAGCATGTGTGATGATCCTAGACCGCACGGAGAGCGTGATGCGAGCCGCCAACATCGGCGACAGCGGCTACATGGTGGTGCGGGGCGGCCGCGTGGTGCACCGCTCCCACGAACAACAGCACTACTTCAACACACCCTACCAGCTCAGTCTGCCGCCGCCCGGACATGACCGGAATGTGCTAAGTGACAGGTAATTTATTTATATAGTTTTCCTCTTAGGCTCCTGTTACACTCGCGTCTTAACTTTAGGCGCTACGTAGATGTGGCTAACTTTTTAACGCGTTACATTACAAATGGCCAACGCACTTTTTTAATTTCATTAACGCATAGGTTGGCAATTGCCATTAACACTAACGCTAACGCAGCCAACGCAGGTGTAGCAGTAGCATAATGCTACTGCTACACCTGCGTTAGCGTTAACGTTAATAGCAATGGCCAATAACGCGTTAGTTAACGCGTTAAAAAAATCGCATTGGAAATTAGTATTTTAACGCGTTAAAACGTTGGCCACATCTACGTAGCGCCTAAATTAACGCACTAATTGACGCGTTAAGACGCAGGTGTAGCAGGAGCATTAGTGTAGCAACGCATCTGCGGAAACTACGGTGCCGAATCTTCGGTTGATTGCCCTCGCAGTGGTTTTTAGGTCGCTATTATACATCAGCTGTGATTATGTCGCGTTCGCCGTAGCGCAGAACCGTGTATCGAGCGACTATTTCAGCAAAAATGCATTTAATGTTAAAAATTCATCATATCACTCGACGCGTTACGTGACTGAAGTATCGGCGCCGTACTTTCAGCCGGAGTGTTGCTACACTTGACATCTCTAAAAACTAAATGTTGGACTAACGAAAATAGACTTTATTACTATGGCCTTAAAAGTACATTTTGTCAACAACATGTAAATTTTTAGGTGACTGCGCTATGTGACACACTAGAGTGAGTTGCGTGACAATGGTGAAAAGCGTAGGTCACTAGGTAATACCTCGTAGTTGTAGCCCTTTGTAAAATTACCTGTTAACAACCAGCAATTACAGGAAACTAAGCCATCGTCAATCTTATAGAATAGAATTATTATTACTACTTTACAAATACTTGTTGTGATCACCTAAATACTACTTACATGTATGTATATATATATAGTGTCAAGATAAGATATATTTTAATTTATCTCTTTCATATCTATCGAAGTATACTTATTGTTATGGCATTTTCAGCGCTTTAAAATACATTATGGTGCATAGGTTCTCAATATTATTTTGCCCACTTTTCAGTTTGGACCTTTTCCTAGAACACCCCATCAGTTGCTAATGTGAAAAAGAGCTGTCAGTGCCACTAATAAAATATCAAGCAATTTGTCGTTCTTGTGTAATATATTTAGTTCCGTAGTCTCTGTAATATATGTAGCTGAGTAATTGGGGAAGCATAGAAGTACCTACTTACATATTTTTTGTACAATCGCATTTTGGATTAAGCAGCTAAATACACAAAATCGTTGTTTGATGAAATGAAATTCTCGTAAAATCCTGTTTTTGTTTTATCAAGACTAATAAAAACCCAAACAAATGGTAAAGTCAAATCAATCAAATATATTTTGATAGCCAGCAGCAGCACACCTCTGACGAAAACAGCAACTGAATAATATAATCTTATATTTAAAGAACGTTCACACAGATTTTTCATAATCAATTACCAAATGCTAGCGACAAATTACTCAATGTGCAACATTTCAAGCAACAGACATAATATTACTAAAGGAATTTCCTTTTCGACACAATCAATTCGTCTTTGGACTGAACTAATGCTCTAATGTATTTTGCTGATAAATTACCTGCATTGTTTGTATTGAGCACACTTGTCATGACTTCTTTTACAGGATGTGGTTTGCTTGGTTGATGGTCTACAATGATATTGTATGAACCGTTACGTATGTTGCCGAAGAAAAAGATTTGACATAGCTGGTTGAATGTTGTTCTGTCCTCCTCGCGTCGTGTTCCTCATTACTGAGGGTCGTGATTCCCCTGATGGGAGATCAGTTTTTCTTTTATGATGCTCCTCCATCTGTGTCTGTCCTTGGCGACGTGAAGAGCATCATGCAGCTTGGTGTTCAGCGTTGAGCATATTTGGTCAGAACATCTTATTGTGCTGCGACCTTTCGGCCGCCTGCCATCGACTTTGCCAGTGACCATTATCTGCTCGAGGTTATGGCTATCTTTCCGGGCAATGTGGACAAAGAACTCCAAGATTCCTCGCAGGCAGATGGTAGAGAGCCTGGTTTTGATATTGAGCTCTCGAAGGATAGACTCGTTTGTGCGGAATGCAGTCCATGGGATTTGGAGCATCTTTCGCCAGCACCATATCTCAAACACGTCAATGCGATTACGATCGGCCTTCCTTAGCGTCCACGTTTCTGAGCCGTAGCTAAAGATAGCGAACACTAGGGAGTTAACCAGCTTAATCTTCGTCTGTCGTGATATGTTGCGGTCCTTCCATATTCGCTGTAGCTGGGTCATTGCACTTTTGGCCATACCAATACGTCTCCTGATTTCCTTTTCGCAAGCGCCTGTGTTGCTGATAATGAAATGAAGTTATCAAACTTTTTAAGGGACAGAGCGCCCGTGATCTGGAGAGAATTAGTGCGGTCTACCACCATGATTTTGATTTTGGAATGGTTTATTTTAAGACCCAATTCCATGCTGATCCTTTCCATTCTGTTAAGGATGCTTACCATTTCCTCTTCATTCGCGGCCAAGAGCGTCGTCTGCATAACGAAGGTTTGTAATTCTGGTGCCACCTACAGTGACACCACCTTCCCAGTTTTCAAAAGTTCGCCTGATGATGTATTCTCCGTAAACATTAAATAAGGATAGGAGATAGGATACAGCCCTGTCTTAAACCTTTTCCACATCTGAATGGCTCCGATGTCATATTTGCGACTTTCACAACGCTCTGGTTGTTTGGTAGAGTGACTGGATCAGTAAAACCAGATGTTCCGGTACTCCGAGTTCATTTAGTTACCTTCCCTAAGACCGACCAGATAACACAGTCAAAGGCTTTACTATAGTCAATAAAACACAAGATGACAGGAGTGTTGAATTCTTAGGACTTTTCGATCAGTTGGCGAATATTCAAAATTTGCTCGCGAGTCCCCTTGCCTTTAACAAAACCGGCCTGCTCCTGTGGTATTTGCCGGTCCAAGAAGTAGCGTATCCTGCTATTGATGATATATAGTAAAATCTTGCTGGCATGTGATATGAGGGCGAGAGTTCTGTAGTAGTCACATTTGGAAGTGGAACCTTTTTTGTGCAGTGGCTGAATAATCGATTTAGCCCAGTCCTCCGGCCATTCACCTACGCCAGATACTGTCACATATTTTATGGATTGCACTTGCTCCTGTTGTCCCCATTGCCTTTATAATCTCAGCCGTTAACTGATCAGGCCCGGGAGCTTTCCTGTCTTTGAGTGCAGTGATTGCAGCCATGACCTCTGATAGCAATATGGGCGGTTCCAAAGTTACATTATGCTATGATGTTGACACATGCGCTAGGTGAGAGTGTGAGGATTTCTATAGAGATCCTCGCAATATTTGCGCCATCTTTCCACTATTGCGTCCAGATCTGTGAGTCGGATTCCATTCTCATCATCAACGACCCAAGTTTTCGGTTTAAACCACAGGTTTAAACTGTTTCGAGAGGAATTTGACTTTCTTGAAGAGATCTGAACTTTGTACCTTGAACGCATGGTCTTCAATTTCCTGGCAAATATTCTGCACATAGTTGATTTGTCACGACGGCATGATAGCTGAATTATTCTGCTTAGCTGCGAATATCTAGTACAATCACCGTGGTTTGTTGAATGTTGTACTGTACTTACTGCTTTTTCATATTTTGAAAGTAGGTCACAAACAAAACCAACTTTATTTTAGTACTTATGTGATAAGCGCTCACATATTTTTATTTTAAGCAGCTTGTGCACCTGTGCCATCTCACCACCTAAGTTGTCAGGGTCTTCCATTGCTATTGCTCCATCGTACATTTCAAATTCACTTCAATTGGGCGGTTATCGCTAACATTGAGATCTTATATGATAGTGCCAAATTTAAAATAGC
This sequence comes from Euclidia mi, assembly GCA_944739405.2. Classification (NCBI taxonomy): domain Eukaryota; kingdom Metazoa; phylum Arthropoda; class Insecta; order Lepidoptera; family Erebidae; genus Euclidia; species Euclidia mi. Next base: position 39,160,707 of record OX123190.2, on the reverse strand, counting down.
AGAATTGAGTTGCATTTTATTTCCATGTACTTGAGCACAAAAATATTCGTATCAACTTTTTTAATAGAGCGTCTCCAAGTCCTTGCAATGAAACAAATTAAAGAATGCTACTTAAAAACAAAAATAAAATAATGCCCCTGTCGAAATGTTTACTAAAAAGTAGCCAATGTGAAATCAAGATTGTGTATTTATTTTAATCATTAAATTTGTGTTGCGTGTTCAGTCAGTTGATTAAAGAAGTGAAATGCGTCACATTTTCCTGACGATAGATAGTATCTGATTTGGATCGAAAGGTTATTTCAATACAGATAGTGGTGAATGTACTATAAAGGTTTCATGTGGATCTAATATGGATTGCACGAGTAATATTGATCGATCAGGCACAAAATTACATTCCCAGTTTTCATACCAAAGAATGTGGCAATCTACGATAGTTTGGCGAAACTCGTACAAACACTGCGCTGTAATTGTTGACAGTATTGTTTTGGTTTGGTGCCAAATCCCATTTTAAAAATTTATACTGTTTTAAAAGTGGAAGTCCTAAAATACATCTTCTCTTATGTCTTGGTTTGTAATATGCATAAATTTGCTGCTGCAAACTGACACTAAGCAGTTATAACTGGAGAAGCGGCTATAGCTAGCCTTGTGCGGTTTTGTTTGTCATGAAATGTATTCACATTGTTAGGTCATTCGGCACAATTCGTCTGGCTCTTAAAGCGTAGCAACATTAGGTTCACCCAATGTCACTTTAATATACAAGAGCATTTAAAATACAGTGAACCGCCGTGAAGGAGCAACTGTTCGATGTCTTATTCATACGTAAATAGTCTTGTCATGTTTTGAATGCGTTGCGACAATCCCTGACTCCGATATCGCCATCGACAACGTCTCGATGTGATAAATGCCTCTTAAATGCTCTATTTTTAGCGCGACGTTGCTAACAGTTTGTTAATGAGCAATTGTTATGTAACTGATGTAACAACTTTTACAGTAAGAGTACTCTACTCATATACCTAGAGAATATTGCGTAACCTAATGATTGTTTTTAAGACTCGACGCAAACTGCACATTCATGAACTTCACGACCTTGTACAATCACTGCGGTCAAAGAGTATATATACAAAAGCGCCGGCTCGGTGTAAGCACAATAATTCTTCTTAATTAATCCTCAAAAGGATGTTTGTCTCGTCACCAGCCAGTCATTAGTATTGCACTAATGAAGAAAGAGTATGAGTACGTATACAAAGTTGTTATTATATCCACTCTCGTCCAGATCGAGCTCCGCAGTCATAAGACTTGTTATGCTCTGACCACGAGACTAGTAGTCATGTGCTCATTCCACAAACAGCTGTTGTATTTCTGTATGCACTAATATTAGAATTTTTAGCTCATTGGATATTTGCCAGACCATTAAATTCTCGTGCGGTCTCGTAAATTTATGGAACCTTGTTTACTTGTTTATCATTAGTAGAAAGGAGCGTAGGTACTTTAATTAAGTTCATTAACGGACCGTTAGTAATATAAACATGGACAGTTGAATGAGTCGTCGGAAGAATGGAATAGCTGGGAGGTTATTGACACCTTTATTTGATAATTACATCATTGACATCAAAATAAAGACGCACATTGTGTCGTCATAATAAACAGAGGTATATCGACGGAGTACACACACAAGTACATGGGTGTCCTAGTATTGGGTCAGTAGTTACATCTACATACATCTTAATGTCGAGACTGACATTGTGTAGATAAATGAATGGGTGTAAAGTCCATATTTTTACGTCTCATATTATGGAACTGTACTGTTTACAATACGTTTGCGTCATTAAAAAAAACATGTTCATTGTTATTCTCATTATTCTTACTAGAATCTTATAATTTTATACTTTTACTTTGAACGACTCAACATTTTGAGATGAAACATGTCAAAATGTCGAGTCTTTTCGTGATTTTAAAGGTATGTATTACGAAACAAAGTCAAACATTTGGTAGAACCTATAAGACGATATTTTTGTGTCCTACTTTTGGTAACAGTTTAAGTTAACGCTATCTTGTGGACTAGAATTCGTGTGCCCCATTATTCTGTAGTAGTTTTCTTAGAATTTTCTTCCATAAAATGATTAGTATCAGCATATAGCCTGGCGTTTATTTATCAAGTAAACGTTCCACCACTTTACCTCTACTTGATTCATTATCAACTAACCAGGAAATGTGTAGGTTTCCTACGAAAAGAAGACAACATAACATAACTGGTAGAAGGCTCTGCCTTCTGCCTTAGACCCCTGTCCAGTCCACTAGCTTAGTAAGCGTAAAACTATAGCAGAAACAGCTGTGTATAATATGTAGAACGTGTTTACGCAACCGACCATGGACATTGGACGAATCAATGGCAATACACATTGTCACGGTCATACCGTTTGATATAGTAAACTCTTATGTGTTTATGAGAAACATAAACATACAATATACCTAATGACCTATTTACTTAGTCACTGTGGGCCAGGATTGTCATAGTATGTGTAGCTATGTTATACACTCACTCACAGACTTAAAATTCTCTCAACAAAGTTAGATAAACAATGAATTGATTAAAATATGATAATGTGGACATCCGTGACCCAAATAAATTAATGAAATTAGTAATATAATTTTGTGTTTGAGGAAAAGGTTTAAGTAGGTATTTCGCTGATTGCAAAAAGTCAAGAGGCCTCCCAATAATTCAACAGCAAATACGGTATTTCGATAATTTATATTTCCTATTAATCGGGAGTGACTACAAAGATACTAGCCAAGGCTATGAGAGTGTTAGGTACAAAGTGATATAAATATCCCACGGCACTACATTATTATAGTGATTCTCAGGGCAGACTTTATAGGGAAAATGTAAATGCTTGGCGACAATATTAATTTATATAAGTAAAGCGCTGTTTATGTGGTTACGTTATTAGTAAGTTAGTAATTTATTGTCTTTCACTCAGTTGAATTTATTCAGATTCCATAAATATTTTTTAAACGTATGGCGAGTGCACTCTTGCACACACACATATATGTGCACATTTACTTGTAACAGAACAACGAACCACTAGTCTGCTAATTATTACTCATAAGACACTCGACATTTGATGCAAGTTGCAATCCTAAAAACCAAAAACGTATTAACGAATGATTTGATGGACCAGATGTTACACAACATACTTATTTGTTCTATCAAATGAATCAAATCACAGCATATTGTGACTTAGTAGTAGTAGTTAGTAAGCTGAACCATCGATCTTTTTCGTGATAGTCATTTTCACGTAATGTTACATTGCATGGAAATTCTTAAATCCCCATCCTCTAGCCCTGGTCCTAGTTTATTGGGAACCGCGCAATATACCCTTCCTTTCTCATGTCGTTAATAACATCATAACTATTTTGAAATCATCTATCTTTTCCTTGGTCCGCTCCTGCCAGTATGGAAATGATATAATCCAGTCGTTCGGGTCCGTTGATGGAATATTTGAAAACTCCGCTATTATCCAGACTACTCACGCACTAGGCGTGAGTTGTCCTAAGGAAATAAAAGTCTAAAGGCCAACCCAGCCAGATTAAAAACTATTTTTTTTTTAACTAAAATGCAGTTTCTACTTAATAAATTAATGTACGGAATGCATAAATGAGAAAATCATTTATCACGTTATCACTAATTCAACACTGCACATGATAACTGATAAGTATCACCTACGTCTCTTTTATACATTGGTTACTTTTATTTTATACGATGCGATATTATAGTTTTGGTTTTACCAGGTAATAAAATTTCCATTTTGATATATACCCATATTATGTTCAGATAAGTCAGGTTCAGCATAGTGAGCTTGTCATTAGTATAATTGAATCTTCAAACCTACGTCTATCTAAATCACGTTTTTAAATAATAAACTTAGTCCAAAACCGATTATGAAGTCACCCACGTAACCCCGTATGTCTACGGCCATTGTATTTTATAAACACTTGAACAGAAGATCCCTATGTAGCATTGTTTAGTAATATAATAAAATATGTCTGTAGATACTGATCAATGGAATGACTCAAAACACACAACAATAATCAAGTATTACAAAACTAAGTATACCTACCATACCTACTATTAATGTATTTCTACCAACAGAACTACACTGCAGTTATACTAATGTCTACCTGTAATGCCTGCCTACATATCTTCAATTAATGTATTGATTCCTACCAACGTCCACTGTTTGATGAATATTGACTTCAATTAACATCTCTCAACAAAGCATGTGCAGGAAATGAATGCAAAACGTAACCAGATAATACTGAGTTACAAAATGGTCTCTTACAAATGGTGACCGGATTAGTTTCATTGTCTGCATAATTCCGAATAATTCGTACTAACCTGAATATCCCAAATACTTCGGGTCTAAAAGGGGGCACAGGTTGCAGAGGATCTTTTACAAGTTTTTGTGTATTTTGATCCATTCTGTATCTATTAATACATAGTATCTCTCTTGCTGTGATACTAATGACGGAATAGGGAAAAAGAGAACAGAAACATATGTCACGTCATCCGCATGTGTTTAATTTGTTATAGCAGTTTTTGTGTCCAATTTCGTAGGATGCAACTGCGGCGAACTAATAATAGATGTACTAAACTCAATTTGGTAATTAAATGGCATTTTAGGCGCGAGATTACTTGTTATCATATTAAAAGGGCATTTCGTTAATCTCATTATTATTAGAAGCCTAATTTATGTTCCACTGCTGGGCAAAGGCTTCCCCTTCCATCTTCCACTTATCGCGATGAGATGCGAGCTCCTGCCAATCCTTCCGAAAAGCGTCCAATTCATAGAACTATCTCCTCCTAGGCCTTCCCCGTTGCCGTTTCCTGCTATTGGGTATCCATTTTGTGGTCGTGCCCGCCCATAGCGGTTCTGGAATACGGCTAACGTGGCCGACCCACTCAGACCAATAAAAATCTCTGAGCTGGCCCAGTTCCATTTCAATTTGGCAGCAATCTCATTATACACGGGGCAAATGTCGTCGGTTATCGATATGGGCCGCTTAGTCGTATACCACCTGCAGACAAAAACTTTATTAAAATTTAGCCTCAGATAGAGATAAAACTTCTTTAATACAAAATTATGTTTGTGGAGTTCCCGGGGAAGCTGGATAAATGCACCGAACAAAGTCAAAATCATTTATTCGTCTAGGCAAAGAGCTCAGGTATTTACATAGAGGCGCATTTCTTATGGGCGCTCTGAAGACAAACGTTCTATGACCTAAATTGTCGCTTGGCGGCGTGGCAGTGGCGCTGTGACAGCTGTCTCTACGAGAGCAAGAGAGACGGAGAACGACGCCAGCGCCGCTAACGGCGCCAACTACGAACTAAACTGGAGACAGTCTCCATTTGGAATCGATACACGAAATCCTTAAGAACTGCGCTTCTATGTAAATCTGTATTCATTGGTCTAGGTCACAAGGTGACGTTTATGAACGTCAATTTTTTTAAGTTAGTTATTTAATTAACCGGTAGCCCAGTGGTGTACGTAACAGACCAGCGAGACGATGGTCTCGGGTTCGATCCCCAGGTACCCCGGGCAACACCTCTGACTTTTCGAAGTTATGTGTGTATTAAAAATTAAAAATGTTAATTATCGCTCGCTTAACAATGTGCCCGGTAGATGGCAATAGGCTCGCCCCCTATTACATTGGGACCTAAATATAACTGGCGAAGTGTGGGCGTTTAATACTTCTCTGCCTACCCCTTCGGGGATAAAAGGTGTGAAGTTATGTTATGTGTTATTTTATGTTATTCCCTGAACAACCTACAACCCCTGCCCAACAACAAATTAAGAAAATAAGATATTAAAGTTTTTATTGTTTGCATTCACAGGCCAGAATCAGCGGAGACGTCCGAGTTCTCGGTAGAGTGCGGCGACGTGATCCTGGTGGCGACGGACGGCGTGTTCGACAACGTGCCGGAGCCCGTGCTGGTGGCAGAGATGCGCCGCGCGCAGGCCCTCGCCGGCAACACCGAGCGCCTGCAGGCCGTCGCCAACTCCATCGCCTGGATGGCGCGCAACCTCTCCTTCGACGGCTGCTACATGTCGCCCTTCGCCAAGAGCGCACGACAAAACGGCATAGACGCTATAGGTAAACATCACAACCATTACAAAATTCTCACAAATATACCTTATAAAAAATATACCTTATATTCATAATCCTATCCTCTTTGTTTTCAGGGGGAAAACCAGATGACATCACGGTGCTACTTGCAATTGTAGCACTATGAAAATGTCCTCATGTGATTTATGTAGGTAGATCTTAGGTACATTTTTATTCAACTACAAAATTTAGTTAAATAGTAGTGATAACAACGAAGCCAAAAAATAAAAGTTTGGACCTTTTTGTTTTAATGATCTGTAATTAAAATCGGAAATTATTCTTTAAAGTAAAGGAGGTGCCCACTACATTTGATTGAGACAAGTTCATTGTGATTATTTTGTAACGCTGTTTATATGTATATTTGACATTTAATTAATACAATGTTTATAGTGATGTGTAAATAAGTTTTGTACTATAACAACTTGTTAAAATAAATATTTCTGTATGATCTCAAATGTTGTTTGTGTGTTGTAGAATATTTGCTTGGACCGTTTACGATTGTCACATTAGGACACCTCCTGAACTTGATCGCCTCTACCTATTATTTAATTTTGAAATAGAATTGTTTATTCAAACGTATCACGCTGTAGCGCCATGATCTGATTTTTTCTAGTGCAATATAACCGCTTGTGATAATGCTGAACACTAGGTCCACTTTCCATCATAAAAAATTTAGAAAAACAATTGTAATTAGGTCAATGAAAGTTTTACTCTTTGTCCATGGCCTAAACTAATTATCATAATCTTAAAACAACAGACCTACTTTCGTTATCTGTTAAGATAGAACACGACTCACATAAATTTATCAAGACATGGGTCGCGTCTGTAGTACTTAGATTATTTTGTGAAACAATTTTTCCTTTACAATAAGGAGGTAAGAACAAAAAGATTTAATTTAAAACTATCATGCCGCCTTTTTATACTGTACATGTTTTAATTTTGTTGGCCCAATTGTACAAAGTAGTAATTTTTAGTTTTAATATTGCGTGATTTCAATGTTGAATATTCTGCACATAATTATTGTTTTGAAGCAGTGCTGGATTGATGCCAGACATTTTGGAATTGAATGTGAAAGTTTGAATGAAGACTGAATACGGCTAGATATACTGTTCTAGTTGTTACTAGTAGTTTTAATGATGATAAGAAACTATGAAATTTCACAACTAACGGTTCTATACTGACACATCTTATGTTTCTATTGTTGATGTTCTTTTTTAAATAAATTATATGTGTAATAATTGAGAATTAAAATGTCTTTTTATTATAAAATCTGTTATCAATAATACTAATAAAATTTTAGAGTCATCTGACAGCTAATCCTTAGAATGTTACTCTTTCCTAGCAACATTTCATTGTAACACTTTGTCAAGCATGCTTGACCCTTATCTTAATATAAGAGAAATTAATAACACGAAACTTGATGTAAGGTTACAATCTTTGATTATATAATCAAAGGTTAATTCAAGTCAATGATATCTAGTAAAGGCGCTTAGTGGGCCTTCAATGTACACTCACTGTGTTTACGTACCTTACGTGCTTCTCTTGGTCTGTATGGCTGTTATTATATGGAATTGAATCTAATATATCATTCGGTCATACTAAAACTAGCCTACAAAAGTAAAAATAGTAAGATGCGTAGGTATGTTTATAATATATAATAATTACTCCTCTTATTCAATTTTGTAGGTAGGTACATAAATATAGCACTATATGGGCCGCAGAAGAACTTAATCCAAGGTACAAAAAAAAGTTAACTAACTCCTTGTCTATGGCTATACAAAATACTATATAGTAAAAAAGTAATTTAATTGGAATGGATGTTTCGTTGTATGACCTTATTGATCAAAATGTCGATGTTACCCGAATTAGTGGCTGCTTTTCTATATAAATATACTCTGAGAAAAACTATAAGTAACATCTTAATATTTACTTACTACGAGATATATGAATCTTTCTTGTAGGGTTTCTAATTGTATATTTTAGTTAGCAGTAGTCAATAGTTTTTGCATTAGTTAATAAATCGCACTCTTCAAATCTTTGTTGTTGTATATTGAAATTCGCTATGAAGATTGCGTGAAAATAGAATAAACAATTCTGATTACGATTTAATTGTTTTCATTATCACCCACCATTTTTTAACATAACATACCTGTATGATTAATAATATTTATTAACTTTATTTTAATTTACCAAACTAATTGCGCATATAAAACTGGTGCCGCATAATAAAATTTTAGAGCTGTTATATAAGCTTAGTCAACTACTGTTATGGGTCAAGTCCATAGAGATATAAAGGATAGAGTTGCAGAATAGTACCTAACTCAATACTGTGTCGTGTCCGCCGGTGGGAGAGAGAACGCATCAGTTAAAGGCCCCCTGCATCTCATTTTTAAACTATTGATTACTAGTAAACTGATATAAAATAATAGTTACAGGTAGCACGCCATTGCGTAATGTTGATGTTGTGCATGTACTGTTAGAGAGAGATGCAGGGGGCCTTTAACTGTTGCGTTCTCTCTCCCACCGGTGGACACGAATTGGCCCCACTCTGCCACTCTATTCTTATATCTCTATGGTCAAGTCTGTATATAATATAGTGCAGATGGGCTCTTATAGTTCCTCATCTGATGTTGCAGATCATAGATTTTTATAAGGCAACAGAAAATGCCCATCAGACTAAACAACTTTTGCTAAAATGTCCACATTCCAAAATCGAGTAAAGCCTATATGTTGCTCAGACCAATGAATACAGATTTACATAGAAGAGCAGTTCTTAAGGATTTTGTGTGCCGATTCCAAGTGGAGATATATATCTGTTAAGATAGACCACGACTTACATAAATTTATCAAGTCATGGGTCGCGTCTATAGTACTTAGATTATTTTTGTGAAATAATTTTTCCCTTACCATAAGGAGGTAAGAACAAAAAGATTTAATTTAAAACTGTCTATTGTCTTGAGGTGCATAGGGTTCCCACCAAGAATTTAGGGTCCCAAGCCAACCTCACCTGCAAGTGGTGCACCTGCCGATCAACGGACGAGGCTCTGGCAAACAAAATATCCCGATAAGCGGCAATAGGCTCGCCACCTATTACGTGGGATCAAAACACTGGCGAAAAGTGGGCGTTTAATATGCCTCTGCCTACCACTTCGGGGAAACAGGCGTGAGTCTATGTATGTATGATGTATCTATTGTCTTCGTTTAGTTCGTAGTTGGCGGCGCTGGCGTCGTTCTCCGTCTCTCTTGCGCTCGTAGTTAATATCAGGAGGAACGTTCGTCTCTCTTGCTCTTGTAGAGACGGCTGTCACAGCGTGACTGCCACACCTACAAGCGGCAATTTGGGTCACAGAAAGTTTGTCTTCAGAGCACTCATAGGAAATGCACCCCTATGTAAATATCTGAGCTCTTTGCCCAGACCTAATAGCAATAGAACAAATAGTTTCATTCAAATCCGTCGAGTAACATCGGAGATTAGCGTGTACAAACAGACAAACGGACATTATTCTTGCTCCTTTTCTTATTCTTAGCATAACTGAGTAATTTTACACATACAGATAATAGGTATACATCATACTAATCAAAGGAAAAAGAGGAACCCACCATGCACCCTCGGATGGTCCTATTGCCATCTACCGGACACATTAAGCGAGCGATAATTAACATTTTAACACATTGACTGCTGGAAACTTATATGGTGTGTCCCAAGTGTCGGATTTTGCGACGCGGCTAGCCCAACATAGTCGTGTTTAGGGAAAAAATATACAAGCGTGCTGCCGAAACATACGACGCGTGAATCATACCCATACCACACAGTGCTGACGACCACTCATGTGTGTTTTTTTTGTATAGCAACTCGTATGTCGCGTGTCGCGTCAGCACAGACACACGCTCGACCTGCACGCGCGTTGCGTGCCGTTAAGCACGAGAGGCTGGGCACGCCCGAGGCCGCATAGCAGAAGGCCCTCTATGAATCTTAGGCCAGCAGTCAAACAACTTCGAAAAGTCAGATGTGTATCCAGGGTACCTGGGGATCGAACCCGAGACCGTGCGTCGTCTCATCAGACGGTTACGTACCTACCTACACCTGGGCTATTGCCGCACATAGGTAGGTAGGTACATATCAGTTTGATCGTGAGATCGACATAGGAAAGGATGCAAAAAGGGCTACCTTCTCCCATTTCATAAAAAAGGCAGAGAGCAACTGCCATGCTTAGGCTATAAGTTAGGATCAAATCCACGGCGCGCAACACTGCTGCACTGACTTTTTCACATTATGAGCGTATTTGCACCATACCTCGGAGAACAACGGGTTTTGTTAGGTGATTTATAGGAGCGCCGAAAAAATATTTTGCTGCAATTACAATTATTATGAATAATACAGACTGCCTCGTTGGTCTCGCGGCATAAATGTGCGCGTGGGATTTAGAGGTCTCGGGTTCCATTCCCGGGTCGGGCAAAGTGTTATTGGGTTTTTCCGTTAGGAAATTCTCAGTAGCAGCTGGGAGTCTGGTAATGTGTCCGGTTCGGCAATAGGATCGCCCCCTATTACGTGGGACCTAAAAATTCATGGCGAAATGTGGGCGTTATATCACACCTCTGTCCATCCCTTCGGGGATACAGGCGTGAGTCTATTAATAAAAAATAATACAGAAAAATTAAATAGCTGTAGCATTTATAAATGTAAGGCACAGAGGTTTTGTAAAAAACTACTTTATTGAGTATTTCGCTAGGAATATTTAACTAAAATCACTTTTTTGGTGGGTAGGCGACATATCAAGAACCATTTTTATGGTTGGTTTATATTTTATTTTTTTTGTATCTTGAACAGACTATAGTGTTCATTGATTTTGGTCAGAGGAAAACGTCGATAATAGTTTTGCAGTGTAAAAATGCGCTTTGCCATGAGCGCCGGCCCTTTGATGACTAATTTGTTATCAAAGACATCACAGTGCAGTGGTGTCATTGATAACAAATTATTTTCTTGGCATCTGAACATCACTAGACAAAGTACCTAATGCTTATATTAGATGAAATAAAAGCAAGTGTATATGCCTCAATCATTTATATTCACAATTAACAGACCCTTAACTATAAACTTTTTACACAAAATACAATTAACTCATTACTAGTGACAACCATCTGCATTCACTTTGTACATTCATAGCTGTATGAACATTATGATAACTCGTATTTATCACACATGTGCAAATACAAACAGCTAGCAATTTTATTATATGTCTGACAACAAAAATATCATCTATTCCCAGAAAATAACAAAACAAGTTTAAAATATATTCTGACTTTTTGAATTACTCGTAAAACAAAGTTATATTCATTGTCATTACTTATTTATGTTACTTTTAATAAAGAGTTTGTAATGCCTTTGAGTAGTTCGGCATTTAAATTATTAAAAGTTAACATTGTTTATTATAAAGAGCATTTTCTTTTAAAAATAGATACATTCTTAAATAAATATTTTGGCTTTTAAATGGACCGTGTTGTGCAGAAATGATCCAATCCACAAACTAAGCAAAACCAAGGTTTTGATGCCAAACAATCGAAAATGATCTCTATTTTCATGTCACAAAGACACATTCTATTCTGTCAACTATAAATATTATTTTATGATGGGTTATACCAACCCACACCTATGAAAGAAACAAAAAAATAAAGCAAATATGGTTCAAAACTCTTGAAACATTATAGCAAATAATAGTTAGGATATAATATTTTTTCATAAATGTTCCATGCGCCTTGATCTTACAGCTTAACAGGAAATGTAATTTGCTAAAATGATTCAAAAGCATTTGATACATTTCTGCAAAATGCACCAAGAAATTCCATTTTGCAATAATGATCCAAAAGCGTTTGAAACATTTTGTACAGAATGTTTGGAAGAAGTTTTTATTTCCGCAGAAATTATGCTGCGAAATTGATTGTAATAATTAATAATCTAAACAGTGTCATTAACAGAATAATATTTTTAAACAGAGAATTAAGAATATAAAACACTTTCACACGATTTACGTGGCAACATTATTAAAAATACCTTCGTATTAAATTTTATATGAATCACAATATTTAACAGTTTTGCTATAATGATCCAACATAAAATAATTAAAATATATACATTGAAATTCCTTATTTTGCCACCAACCATTCTAACATTTTGCAGGTATATCACTACTCAAAAATAAAATGCATATATGTATTTTAATATGCAATATTTATTTGCTGCCTAAAATAAAAAGAGCTCAAGGTTCAAAATCAAAGTCTGAGACTGTACCAAACCCATCTACATCATCAATACTTTGGATACTTCCTTTAAAATTTTCATAAAATGGGCGACAGTCAGCAGGTATTAACTCAAATATTGACTTCAAATCATCAAGTTTAGGTTGGGCTATTGCCTTTCCATCGGGCTATAAAGGGACCAATTCATTCCTTTGGATGTTTACTCAAGTATTCTTTTTCCAGCCCGCTTTTTAATATCCAGTTCTTCGAATTCCGATTCTTCTTTGATATCACTTCGCATGAAAATAGAAAAAGGAAACTCTTTCTTCAAAAGAATTTCTTTAGTACAAAGCCAGTTCACTTTCTTCTTACTTGTGTACATTTTTATGTTTATAATATTTTCTTCGATGGTTTTGCAGTTGAAAAAGTTTTCATATTTCATTCTTATGACCTTCAAAGGATTTCGTGTTTTACATTTTTTCATTATATTCATGTATTCATCTACTGTGTATATCCTTTCATATTCTTTCAGCTTTGACTCTATTTTTGAAAAATCCGTATCATTAAGCAGGAACGTGAACGATCAATATGATGACACAAACCCACCACCCACCACAACTGGCGTTTATAAAATACCACATTCGTAGGATGGGAATGTGGCATTTTATATACGCCAGCTGTTGTGGGTCTACAATAGTGGCATACACTCGGCTTCTGATGACAAAGGTCACTGCTATGTATGGGTTGAAGGAGAAGCTGGTAGAGAGACCCAAGAAGTTGGTTCGTGTTTACTTCATCATATTGATAATGATGTGCGTCCACACACAGAGCACCTTATTTTGTGAAGTGATTCTTGCGTAGGACAAAATCGCAACATCAAGCTAACTTTAATATTGAAGACAGCTTTACATTCACACACCAATTTGAAAAGTATTTCTTTAAGATTTTTAGAGCCAGGGCCCACGTTCCTGCCTAATGATACGGATTTTTCAAAAATAGAGTCAAAGCACAAAGAATGTGAAAGGATATACACAGTAGATAATTACATGAATATAATGAGGAAATGTAAAACACGAAATCCCAAAACCATCGAAGAAAATATTATACTTAGAAGAAGCTAGTTCACTTTCTTCTTACTTGTGGTAAGAAGAAAGTGAACTGGCTTTGTACTAAAGAAATTCTTTTGAAAAAAAGAGTTTCCTTTTTCTTTTCATGCGAAGTCACATCAAAGAAGAATCGTAATTCAAAGAACTGGATATTAAAAAGCGTTCAGGAAAAAGAATCATTAGAGTTAACATCCAAAGGAATGAATTGGTCCCTTTTTGGCCCAGTGGCAAGGCAATAGCCCAGCCTAAACTTGATGATTTGACGTCAATATTTGAGTCAATACCTGCTGACTTTCGGCCATTTTATGACAATTTAAAAGGAAGTAGGTAACCAAATTATTGATGATGTAGATGCGTTTGGTACAGTCCCAGACTTTGATTTTGAACCTTGAGCTCTTTTTATTTTTGGAAGCAAATAAATGTTGAAAATTAAAATACATGCATTTTATTTTTGAGTAGTGATATACCTGAAAAATATTAGAATGGTTGGTGACAAAATAAGGAATTTCAATGTATATATTTTAATTATTTTATGTTGGATCATTATAGCAAAACTGTTAAATATTGTGATTCATATAAAATTTAATTTAACAGAAATGATCCAATCATTCTTTTTTAAGTTATCTATTATTAAGAAGGTATTTTTAATAAACATTAAGTCATATAGAAATCTATATTCAATTGTTTATAAACCTATAAGTATAAGAAGGTGTATTAGGATCACATTCACAAAAGAAATGAACTTATGTTTTAAATCATCATAACTTTTCTTTCACTTTTTGTGGGCTGGATCATTACTGCACAACACGGTCCAAATTGCAGTATATTTTCACAGCACTCATAGGACTGTTCTAAAGAGTTTATCTATTAGCGTTGTCTTCCTCGTTGCGGCGGCGCCAGTCAAGGCCCCCAGGTCTCATGTTATCCAGTTCAGGGAGTGGGCCATACTCAGGCTCATCTGGGATACCATCTAAAAGTTTTCTTCTGTAAGAGAAAATAACCATTTATTATTAAAATATATCTCAGGAACTACTGAATCAATTGTCATATTTTTTTTTGTTTTAGATAGCTCATTTATTGAGGAAGGTTTATATAATATCTCTATGAGCCACAGATGCAGAGCAGTAGCTCTAAATGACGCGGGGGTAAATGTGGTCTTGGCTAGTACATATTATATATTGGTAGTTACAAATTAATATTTCTGAAGGGAAAATATAACAAGATTATGCAAAGTACTGTGAAGTGCAGATTGATAAATACACATCACATTAAATTATAATTATGAGACTATAAAAATACTGTAATGATCAATACATCATTAGTAGCTTTATAGAGGACATTCACATTTTTAGGTAGGTAGATTGTTGACAGATAAGATTAGATGCAGGTTTTTTATACTGTTTCTATAAAACTATCCAATGTTTATGACAATATTACCTATACTATTAAAGGGAAACATAACTTTTTATACTGTAAATGAAATCAGCAATTTATTTTTATTAGCTTCGATAAAAAATTGTTATAACTTACAAAAATCTTGGTGTCTTCAATAGCTTTTGTCCCCCTCTTTGCCTTGGCAGAACATCTTCCATGAAGAAATATATATGTCCAATGGCCATGCCTACTAAATCAACAGATATTGCATTGCCAAGTAACACAGAGAAACCTAATAGCACCCAAGGGAGATATGGAGCCTGTAATCAGAAGAAACAATTTTAAGTTCACATTAATTGGATATTTGCTTAATTTCATGAGATATTTTAATAATATTACGTATTATAATAATATTCAAAGTAACATATAAGAAACAGACATTTAAAATTTAGTCATAAATTCAATATATGTATTCATGTTAGTATGTACTCATAGATACTTTACCTGAAAATTCATCAAACCAAAGAAGTTCATTCTTACAAAAACGTTTCGCCGAGACCACACATATACAATCATTATAGTAAATGCTTGTCCTAAAAATAACAAATTAACAAAGAAAGCACATATCTGAGATGGAGTGTTAAGGAAAGTTAAAAGAACTTGGCAGACAACTCTTCTTTATTTGAGATTGGCAGTGATAATACAGTCACATGCCAACTATTACCTCATTAAAATGTGAATTAAATAATATAATATAGTGTACTGTAATGTAACAAAGGAATAACAGTGTTATTTTAAATACAACTACAATGTGTAATTGCACTGTTTATTTTGTATGCCATCAATTCAATCATTAAGATTACATTATAAATCAGGCCACCAAATCTATTGATTTGGCGGCCTAGTTTCTCATAATGAGAGATACCTATGTAATGTTGCCTTAAAATAATCTGTTAAGTATTTGTAAAGGATACTATCATAAGAACACCTCCAAACACGAACATAACAACAAAATCAGATGTCCTCCCTCTGAATGAGCCCTCTTCGAGCATTCTACAATATCTGTAAGTGAATATCATATTGAAAAAGAAGTTGAATCCTAGGTTGCCAAAGAACAGGAATGTGGTTATCAGCCTCCATAGCTGGTACTTCCTAAGTATAAGATTTGGATTGAAGTAAAGCTGAAATGGAGAAACGAGATCTAGTTGCTGAAACAAAAAGTGAACATTTTATTTAAAACAGGTGTGAAGAATATGAATAGTAATTAAATACCCACTAAACACTAATGCCCCATAATGACGAAGCATTTAAATAAACAAACAAACTTACCACAGCTAATGTGGTGACAACACAAGCGGTAGTATACGCTCTCGTCACTGGAGGTATGAGCATATATTCTTGAAGAAGTGTTTGATATGCCATTTTAAAGTTCGATAATTAGTACTGTATTCACATTAAACATTCAAAAGGAAATTAGTTAGGATAACGAAGGAACAGTTCGACTCGACATGATTGGGCCACATCAGAATAAAATTGTTCACAATAGGAACTCTTCGATTTGATGATTACAGCAAATTAAAGTTAGATGTCATCTTCATTTTCTCTTCCAAATTAATTCCATCCTGTGCATGAATATTTATTTAGTGTTTATAGATAAAGTCTAATTGATTAATTGCTACAAAAACTCGCAGAAAGTTGTAAAATCGAAAATATAAACTTACAATTAGACAGAGACAGATGATGAACCAAAGAATGAAATATGAGCGAATGTGAGCGAATGATACGAAGGTGAGCTTTTCGTCACAGAGCAAGCTATTTTTCATAACAGTATAATTTTTTTGACTGGCAGCAACCGAAACACGATGTATTTTCAGTCTATTCTTTAGTGATTCTTTACTAACGAAAATAACAACAATGCAGAATTGTTCGGAAAGAATTTCAATAAATAAATACCACAAGAAAAGATTGTTTAATATCGAAACTTATTCATAAAACTTCAATCATTCAATCGGTGCCGCAAGCACTCAAAAGCTAATAGCGAAGTATGGGGCTATAGATCACTACTACTTTTATGGGCCCTACAATCGAGGGACCGCGCAACGAGTTGGTAGCCTTCAGTGCCAAGTCAAATCATTTATTTGTTCTTAGGTTCATTACGTGGATCCGTGTGGTGACGGATTAAGAATACGGAATGCCACCACCCCATCCCATGGGTGTCGTAAGAGCCGACAGAGGGAGCATATTATGCAGAAAACAGCACTGTAAGAGAAGGAAAACTTTATACAAACCCTATACCAACCCATTTTGCCAGCGTGATATAGTAGGCCAATTCCTCCTTTCAAAGGAGAGGCCTAATAGTCCAGCAGTGGACTGTTAAAGGCTGATGATGAGGTAGGTACATTACAAACACTAAAAAAGTTATACTTTAAAAAAAAAACTGGATGATGCCGGTGTTACCTGACTGCCCTGAGAAGAAACATCCGAAACAAACTCAGAGGTCATAGTCTATTTTAAAGTCCAGACAAAATAATAGTATATAAAGTATGAATATGTGAGTACAATGTGAGACGACTATACGAGTCAGAATATAATAGTTATCCTTTGATAGAATTGCGGCAGCAGTTCAGAGCCGACCAGTCTCGGCAGACGGCACCCGTTCACGAGTATGAACGTGCCCACTTACAGTCCGCGTAAAGTTGTCAAGGCCATTTGCGGCCCGCAACTAGTTCACACACTGCCACTAGCGGCCACCCATCCAAGTCCTGACCTGTACAGAGCGCCTTAATTTTGCCGACTAGCATATTGATCTAGTGGCTAGTGACCCTGTTAAGCCAGAGGTCGTGGGTTCGATTCAACACAGGCCACCGACGGCGGTTTGTGTGTGGCCGGATGTACTAAAGTACATCCGGCCACATCGCGGATGTACTAAAGTACATCCGCGATCATGGCGCTTGCAACAGTGCCGAAATAAGGGATACTCGAAACAAAGGTACCTACGTGGCATATATCCCGAGAGACAATACTCTAATCTCTAATGTTAAAGCCCACGAAAGTTAAAATCATACATAGGTACATGGAAATATAACAATGTACGGAACGCAACTCTATTATACCATTTATACTGTAACAACAGCAGACGACATAGTTTATACTGTAATAATCTATATCAGTGGTTCCCAAAATTGTCTGAGCTCCGACCCATCAAACAAAAATTCCAACCTTGAGACCCACTTGTAAGCTGTTTTTTTTTTTTGACAAAATGGGGGCATAAATGGGAGGGTTTTAAGGCGTAAAGGGGAAGGGAACTGCGGTCAGTCGGCGTTGCATTACATTTCAGGACGCGACCTATAATTTGGGCAATGCTGATCTACCTATATAGTTAATTATACTTTGTACATTACAGTTAAATGAGTTTTTTTCAGCACGGTTGGCCCGTATACCTAGTAAATTAGACTACAGGCCCATGTCCAAAAATGGATGGGTCATATGAACCACCAGGTGACGTATATAGAACGATATATGAGCATAAATTATTAAGATTCAGCACTATGCCGTCACTTGTAAGCTGTCCAACTGAGTGCTGGTGAGAATTCAAAAGTGCAGGTAGAGTGAAGTACATTTTGGTCATATATTTTTGTACGGCATTTTTACCATCGATAGATCCACGAAAAATGATAAGAAAGCGCGCAGTGCCGTACAAAAATGGTGCGCCACAAAGTCGGTATTTCTTTTCATTTTCTGACAATTTCCAGGGTAAATTTGGTCACTTCATTCCGTACGGCATCAGTTTCATACTGTTTTAATACAGCTTCTAATGCATTTTTCTACAACGCCGTACAAAAATCATGCGACAAAGGGAAAAAATCGAGGGTTGCAACCCCCTCTCTCCGTGGTCCGGGGGGTGATTTGAAAAAGTACGGCTTCGGTTCCAAAACATTATCGAGTACTCAAAAGTACTATTAAAAATAATGCCGTCAAAAAATTAATGTTCATTTGAATGAATATTAATAATTATCTTAATTTCATGGTTTAATTGATTTTTAAAGCTGTAAAATCATTTGACTCTGTACGGCAACTTATTTTTTAATATGATATTGTAAAATACAATTGTTATATAGTATTGCCGTTCAAAAGAAACTGTTCTAAACAAAATTATAGAGAAATACAAAAACTGGAATTTCTTAGAATTGAAACTGTAAATCCCAGTATCAACAGTTTTGTCAACTATGTGTGAGCGAGCGCAAACGAACACCTTACTCGGGTCCAAGCCGAGTACATCCGAATAAAATACGTTATGACCCACGACTACTCAGCACACAGTATACCTAGTAAAGGCAGGTGTAGATATATGCCTACAAATGCTAAAGCCTCGTATTCATTAGGGGACCTCTGTCCCGCTACCTTGTCGCCCGACACAAATTCTACGTGTTGAGCGACGTCGCGGGGAACAAGTCGGTTGTCGACGCTCCTATAGCCATGTATTCACTAGGGGACAAAGTCGCTCGACTTATCGCGAACAGTCGCAGGACCGACATAACATTTGTAATTATAGGCCAATTGCGATATTGCCAGCTATATCAAAACTCTTAGAGCGAATTATTAACAATAGACTCATTAAGTATCTGGAGGCAAATAGTCTATTATCCGAGCGCCAATTCGGTTTTCGTGCTGGTAGATCGACAGAAGATGCGGTACATTGTTTAACCGACTATGCTGTGAGAGCCCTTAATGAAGGGAAGAAGGCCTTGGCTATTTTTATAGACCTAGCCAAGGCTTTCGATACAGTGTCTGTGCCGCTCCTTATAAAGAAACTGGAATGTTTGGGAATCAGGGGAGTGCAGCTTGAATTATTAAAGGACTATCTCAGCAACCGAAAGCAGTGTCTTAAACTACAATCTTACACTAGTACTGACTTACCTTTGTCCTTTGGCGTCCCTCAGGGCTCAGTACTTGGTCCTACCTTGTTTCTAATATATCTAAATGACCTATGCGAACTTAATCTAGAACAGGGTACTATAATGTCTTACGCAGATGACACCGCGTTGATATTTTCGTCCTATACATGGAAAGACACATTTATTCTAGCACAAAAAGGATTTAATGCTGTAACACACTGGCTTAAACGGAATGTGCTTACATTAAACGGCAAGAAAACAATGTGTATGCCATTCTACATGCGTAATATTAATATTAATAATAATATTCTATCCGAATTAGGTGTGGTGTATCATTCTGATTGTCAGGCTGATTCAGCGGACAGTGGCCTCTGTGACTGTCCTGTCTTATCTAGAAAACTAGAAGTAAAATACCTTGGTGTGTTAATTGATTCGGCATTGACCTTTCACAGTCATATAAGGGTACTGCAGATTAGACTAAGAAAGCTTATATACATATTCAAAAACCTTCGACATGTGGGGAGCATTGAGATACTGAAGAAAGTGTATATGACGTTGTGCGAATCTTTGATTACGTACTGTATTTCATGCTGGGGTGGCGCATCGAAATCACATCTTTTGCCTTTGGAAATTGCACAAAGAGCTATATTAAAGGTTAGTTCCTTCCGCCCCATATTATATCCCACACACGATCTTTATCGGTCCTGGGAATTGCTTACAGTGAGACAACTATATATTAAGAACTGTATCCTGAAACAACACTCGCTCACCCCTATAGAATGTCGTGACCAATCTCGTCGCAGATGTGGCACCGATGTTATTATTAGAGACATACAACCTAGACACTCATTCACCCGACGATTCTTCTGTTTCACAGGTCCGTATCTTTACAACAAAATTAATGCCACACTAAATTTTCATTACCATAAAAGACGGCAATGCAAGTCAATGGTTACTCATTTTTTAATGACCTGTGATTATACATACACAGAAAATCTTTTAAAAATTCTTACATAAATAACATTGACATACATTCATTATTTAAAGTCACTCACACAAAACACATTATACACGTATATGAGGCATTAACAGGTGCACTCCACTGAATACCTACTTATTATATTTATTGCTTTAATAGGACAAACTGTACTAATTAAATATTGACATCAAATGAATAAATAACTTATTTTTAACCCTTTTTGACATATTATTATTATTATTGTTATTATTTTGTCTAATTGATTTTGTATTCATTATTAATTTTCAATTTTATTTTTAATTAATTAAATTGTATCTTAATAACATTATAATTAATACAATTGTAAAAAAGATTGACAGTATTTTTGTATGAAATAATTGATGTGCTAACTATCATGGTTCCCAAGATACAGGCCTAGCCTAGTTTGGGACCAGTGGAAACATTGTAAAGAATTATTATTTTTGGGAATAAATGAATTATTATTATTATTATTATTATTATTATTTACGTGCGACTGTCCCGCGACAATGTCGACCGACATTTCGCTCGTCCACATACCGGCATTGTGATCGCGATGTCGTCTTAGTGTTAGCACAGTTTCGTTGGTAGTGTGGACCAACGAAGTGTGCTATAATCGCGGGTAGTCACGGAACAAATAGCAACACACGTCCTCACAAGTCAAATGCCGTCGGAAACTGTCGAGGGACACGAAGTCGCGCAAGGTCGACGCTACCAGTATAAGTGTATAATCTATGGTCGACGCTATCGGAGCGTCGACAAGCGACTTGTTCCCCGACACGTAGATGTCGCCTGCGATGTCGGGCGATGTCCCCCGCGACGTCGCTCGTCGCTTGTGAGGACGTATGTTGCTATTTGTTCCGCGACTACCCGCGATTATATTATAGCACACGTCGTTGGTCCACACTACCAACGAAACTGTGTTAACACTTAAGCTGTGCGTCCACCGGATCGGAATCGGAGCGTACGGAGCGGAAGGATTTGTTGCTTTGTATTAATTTCTATGAAACTGCGTGCACTGGATCGGCATTTCTGCGCCAGAGACCGGTATTTGTGCTGATGACGTCATCCGCTGTGAACGCATCATTCGGATTCCGAGCGTTTCAAGTTCTGACGTGTTGGCGGGATTAAACTGTAGGCAAAAATACTTATTCACGATAAACGACGATGTTTTAATTACTTTAGTAGAGTCATATGAATGTACCCAAAAATCTATGATATTCATTATTTATGATATTCATCAAATGTATAATATTCTCCGAAAATTAATCTACAACAATATCCTCGTCACTATCCTCCTGCTTTAAAAATACCTAAATTGCCGATGCTGAATCCGAATGCAGTGGACGCACCCCATCGGCATTTTGTAAATGACGACGCTCCGTCCGCTCCGTACGCTCCGATTCCGATCCGGTGGACGCGCAGCTTTAGGCGACATCTTGATCATAATGCCGGTATGTGGATGAGCGAAATGTCAGTCAGTCGACAATTCGCAAGATTCGACATTGAAACGTCGTAACAGAATGTCGCTCCGTAAGCGATATGCAGGGTGTAAAAAGACACTTAACAAAAACTGAAACCTCATATTGTACCAATCAAAAAGAACATTTTTTACTTCGGCACCATACTAGGGAAATTACATACTAAAATAAAGGCTTTTTGCATACATTAAGTTGTTTTTATTTTATTTGCACCGAACGTAAGTTAGAAGACAGAAAAAGAATCAATGACGTTAGCTATGACACAGTAAAGAATATAAAATTATTAAAACGTTTTTATGATGCAACTAAAGAGTCTGTAACATTCCTCCCGGCCTTAGGTCATTTGCTCTATAAAGGCCGATTCACACATATCAGTGAAGTCACAGTTCCGTCACAGTACCGGCACCGTGATAATTATTCTTTCATACATTTTCTATGAACATATCCACACCTGTCAGTGTCAGTGACGACACAGTACTCTCAGTACTCTCATAGAAAATGTATGAAATAATAATTATCACGGTGCCGGTACTGTGACGGAACTGTGACTTCACTGATATGTGTGAATCGGCCTTAAGGCGGTGTGGCGGACGTACGGTCCTCTTGCTACGCCTCAACACCGGTTTCTGCTCGAGTGTTAGCGGTGAGGCGGCAGCGGCTTCAATTGCTGCTTGACTGATTGGAGTTGAACTGGCACGCAGGTAGTAGATCATGTGGTGTTGAAAACGATGATCCAGCAGGTGTCGATGGTTCCATCTTACTATCTCGGTCGTTGATTGGTGACTGAGCCACACTCTCCTGGGGCCGTATGTGGTCGGCGTGTCTGCGCTTCAAGGCTCCTTCTGGAGTTCTCACCACATAAGAATACCGGTGTTTCCTCTCCTCTATTACAGCCGGTTTCCACTTATTTTCCAGTTTGGTACGGATGTACACTGCTTCCCCATTCTGGAAAATCGGGGTCTTTTGTTCAGATTCGATATTGGCTTGTACATTTTTATAGCGCAATGTCCTTCTCATATTTGGCCTCACATTATCCAGTAAGCAGTTTAGCTTTCTGCCGAACATCATTTGGGCTGGTGACTTGCTTGTGGTAGCATGCGGTGTATTCCGATAAGAAAACAGGAAGTTTTGCAATCTACGCTTTTGGTTAGGACGATCTGCTTCACTTGCGGCCATTCTTGTTTTAAAAGTTCGCACCAGACGCTCAGCTAATCCATTAGTTCTCAGGCGCGGTCCGAAGGGGGGGGGGTCACAGGGGACATGACCCCTCCCAAAATCTAAGGTATGAGGTCTGGCAAGTCTGCTGGGTATGATAAGGTTACGATTGAAATATTGAAAGCTGGCGATGGACTAATAGTAAACCTGCTGCATCGCCTTTTCAATCTGTGTTGGAAACAGGGCCAGGTCCCAGATGACTGGACCAAGGCAGTGCTTGTCCCAACTTATAAAGGAAAAGGTTCGCAGCAGGAATTTCAAAATTATCGCGGGATCAGCCTTCTTAGTGTTGTAGGAAAAATGTATGCCAGAATATTGATTGACAGGGTAGTAAATGTGACTAATGAGAAGATATGGGATGTGCAAGCGGGATT
Source organism: Euclidia mi (assembly GCA_944739405.2). Lineage (NCBI taxonomy): Eukaryota > Metazoa > Arthropoda > Insecta > Lepidoptera > Erebidae > Euclidia > Euclidia mi. The sequence continues at coordinate 39,136,866 of OX123190.2, read as the reverse complement.
TCGGAAGGGAGTGGGATATACGGATCAGGTCTTTTCCTTACGCTGCATAACCGAAAAGTGTCTGGGAAAAGACCAGAAGGTATATTGCGCTTTCATAGACCTGGAAAAGGCTTCTGATGGAGTGAATAGAAAGGAATTATGGAAGGTGCTATCTATGTATGAGGTGGACAATTTTATAATTAGGGCTCTGAAATCTCTGTATAGGGGTTCTAGAGCCTGTGTCCGGATTAACAGTGCCTATACAGACTGGTTTAACATCTCCAAAGATGTCAGACAGGGGTGTGCAGCCTCGCCCTGGTTGTTCAACTTATTCATGGATAGCTGCATGAACGATATGAGGGAAATGGAATGCGGGATCGATATGGCAGAATTGCGTGTTAAGTGCCTCTTGTACGCCGATGATCAAGTCATTCTTGCGTCGTTGGCGACTGAGTTACAACAAATGATGAACTGCACGAATGAGAGCTTTAAAGGGAGAGGTATGAAATTGAATGCAAGAAAAACGAAAGTGATGGTGTTTGAGAAGGATGAAAATGTGACTGAGTTTAAAATTGCGATTGAAGATGAAAACATTGAACAAGTTGAAGAATTTGTATATTTGGGTAGTATGTTTACAAGAGACGGAAGATGTGAAGGAGATCTTGAAGGGAGAGTGACAGCGGGAAACTGTGTAAATGGACCGCTGCGTGCCTTTATGAATGGCCAGAATGTGCCAAAACAGTCGCGACTGGCGGTTCATAATGGAGTGCTTGTGCCTACGTTGATGTACGGTAGTGAGTGTTGGGTGTGGCAGAAAAAGCATGAAAGCAGTATTAACGCAGTTGAGTTGCGTTCACTGCGTAGTATGTGTGGGGTAAGACTGGTTGATAGAATTCCAAATGCAGTAATACGAGAGCGATGTGGCCTGAAAGAAGTCGTGACAAGAATTGAGAAAGGATTGCTGAAATGGTTTGGGCACGTGGAGCGAATAAATAAAGAAAGAGTGACGCATCAAATTTCAGATTGGGAACATCTTAAAAAATGGCACGGTCCGAAGCACCCGGAACCGGCGAGCATGTATGAAGAGAGTAATGAATGTAGAGAAAGCGCGTGAGGTTTGTAAGGATAGATGCAAGTGGCGTTCCGTTGTCTCAGCCTTCCCCGACGGGAAAAAGATTTTGAGTATATGTATATATGTATGTTAAGCGCAACCGACAAAAACTAAATTTTACAGGAGAAGATTTTTTTTAAATATTTTTATACAGAAATGTGCTAATAAAGTAAAATTTGATGTATATTAATGATTTTTAGACATGTACATGTATAATTAAAATACTACAAATATAATAACTATTTACGCTATAAACGGCGATCCAGATACCTATTTTTTATTAGTTTAGTGAGTGACTCCCTCCAAAATTTCAGGCTGCGACCGCGCCTGTTAGTTCTAGGATGATAGGGTGACGATGTCATGTGTACTATACCCTGCGACTTGCAATATGCTCGGAATTCTTTGGAAGTGAACTGAGGTCCATTGTCAGACACTATAACTTGAGGTAATCCGAAAGTTGTAAAAATGCCATCTAATTTCTCGCATAATGTCTTGGTGGTTATCTTTGTCATCGGTTTAACCTCTATACATTTTGATAATGCATCTGACAGTACTAGCCAATATTTTCCCTCGAAGGGCCCAGCAAAGTCAACGTGAACTCTTTCCCATACCTTCTCTGGGATAGACCAAGAGTATACTGGAAGTTCTGGGTTGTTAGGACGATTTTCTTGGCATTTTTGGCATTGTTTAACAAAATTGTCAATGTCTTCTTCGAGAGTTGGCCACCATACATAGTAGCGTGCTAGAGCTCTCATTGCAGATGTCCCAGGATGGCCAATGTGCAAATAACGTAGTACTGTAAGTCTTAATTTACTCGGTATGATAACTCTACCTTGCCACATGATAATCTTATTCTCTATAGACAATTCGTTTCGTTTTCTGAGCAATGGTTTAAGCTCAGCATGTGTACAGTTATACCAGTCGGTTTTGATCAATTGTAAGACTTGCTTCAGCGTGGCATCGTGCTTCGTTTCTTCTCTGATACGCTCTTCACTTAAGGCCAAATCATCCATTTTATTATGTTGTAATTTCTCGGTGATTTTGCATACTGATAGCTCAGAGACATTCGGCTCTTCCTTGCTATTTGGCATCCTGGAGAGGTAGTCAGCGATAATGTTATGCTCACCTTTTCTATAAATGATGTCGTAATCATAATTTCCAATGACGAGTGCCCATCTTACAAGTCTATTGTTAGCAATTTTTGGCAGATTTCGTTGAGGACCCAATATGTGAATAAGTGGTTTATGGTCGGTTACCAGTGTGAATTTAGTGCCTCTGAGATACTGGTCAAATTTTTGAATGCCATAGAATATTGCCAATGCCTCACGGTCGATAATAGAGTATTTGATTTCCGCCGGTTTCAGTTTCCGCGAGCCAAACGCAATAGGTTGTTCGATGTCGTTCTTATCCTTGTTGTATAGGACTGCGCCTACGCCTTTCTCCAAGGCGTCACAGGATAGGAAAAGAGGCCGGTGTTCGTCAAACGCCACAAGTGACTTGGATCTTGTTATTAATTTCTTGGTCTTATGAAATAATTCGTTTTCGTGATCAGTCCATTGCTATTTTCGACGGCCCCCCGTTAACTCATGTAAGTCAGCGCATTCACTGTGTAAATGTGGAATAAATCGTTCGTAAAAATTGACGAGTCCTAAGAACGCTCTCATTTCTTTGGTGTTTGTTGGTGGTGGTGCTTTCGAAATTGCTTCAATTTTGGATTTTGTTGGTCGTACTCCATTTTTGTCAATAACATGACCCAATTAAATATTCGATTTCTGGCTGTAGGAAAGTGCATTTTTTGAGATTGACTTTGAGTCCGGCTTGCTTCAATTTGTTGAAAACCATTGAAAGGGTCTGTATGTGTTCTTTGTCATTTTTCCCCGTAATGGCAATATCATCAAAAAATACAGCGACTTTTGGTATGCCATCAAGCAGTTTGTCAAGAAAATGTTGGAAAATTGAGGGTGCTGTTGCAATACCAAAGGGCATTCTGTTGTAGACAAAGTATCCTTTGTGGGTTGATATTGTTAAGTACTTTTTTGATTCCGGAGCTATTTCAAACTGTAGATAAGCATCTTTAAGGTCGATTTTTGAATATTTCTCTCCGTGAGCCAACAACTGTTCGTTCAGGAGATATTGAGGGTAAAAGTTACTATGGAATTTTTGTAATTAGGTGCAAAATGGATGCATTTACCCTGTCAATTTGTGCTATAGATGTCCTATACACCCATGGATAAGTAGGTATTTCGAAAATTGCACGCGCGCCTTTTTTATAGAGCAGCTTGAAAATACCGTGAACACTTAAAAATAGTCGTTTCCCAGGTTTTATTTTTGCTTAGCATGTCTTGGCATGATGCCCAAAACGAGTAGACTTCGGCTTGGTGATGGGTCTTGTGACACCCTGTTTAAGTAAATTATTTATTTAATATTTTTATTACTTTTTTATCAATATGAACTTTTAGATTTGTACGGCATTAACTTTTTATAAATTATTGCAAGTACAAACTATCTAAATGCCGTATAAAAAATATCGTCATGAATTTCACCTTACATTTCGTTCTATGGATTTGAGTTTTTTTTCCCTACAAACATTGAATCCTAATTCAATGCTTAACATGTTTTTTAGTAGGTAATGCATGGCTTGGTGTTTGCTTGTATAGCGTGTTTTTCGATGAGTTAAAGGAGAATGACCAAATTTGTATGGAAGCTGGGCCAAGTTTGCTTCTCGATGATTTGACTAGTAAAATATAGTAAATATACTCCTAATTTAATTAGGCAAAAATGAATACGATATTCGGCGGCAGTTCTTAGCTATCGGACATTAAAGATTACAAATATTTTGATGTTAAGTATTGTGATAGTTACAAGATTTAATCATATAAATAGTAGTAAATTAGTTAATTATCGCCCGTGCTTCGAAGAGTACTTACGTTAAGCCGTCGGTCCCAGTTGTCCTGAAGATCTTTCACCGTCGCACGTCGTTACGGGGAGTCAGTACCCTCCAATAAACCGATACTTACTGGTCTAAACCATACAATATCGCTTTCCCTTTGGATTATGGCGGTCAGACTATGGAAAAGCTAATATTCTGTCATATCTGGTTAGACTAGTAAGCGGACCCAGGGCTCCTAGGCGTTGAAGTCTTGAATGCAACCGACATAACTCTAGGACGGTGATGATGTGATTTAATCATATTACCGGAATTTATTAGAAGCCTCTATGTATATTATACAATATAGAAAATAGTGTAAAAAGAAGTGGAGCTACAAAACAAACGCTTGTACATTATATTAGTTTGCGGTTTTTTCAGTCGGATATATTTCTTACTGAGAATTCTCAATACCATGTGGTACAATTAATGAGAATTTCAGTGAGGCTAGTTCGCAAAAGATAAACTCATTCTATTGGACCTTATTACAAAGTTGACATTAAAACAACACTGTTTTATGCTTAGTAGGTAAATGAAACACAGTTTTTATGGTTTTCTTAATTTTATTTGTTATACCTAAATCTTCTTCAAATAAATCACCTCAAAATGAAGCAGGAGCTTGTATATCGTATACGTATACCATAATGTGGTGCAGGTATGACCTCAGAAGTTACAACAGCTTCAATTAATGTGTAGCACTCTAAACATAAGACTCCGTTCAATTCCTGAAACAAACAATTAAAGTAGTTTGAATATTCGGTGAGGAGAGCACGAGAGAATTGTAGGAATTGAGAAGGGAAGTAAACAACACTTAAGGCTAGCGTCCACTAGGCTCGCCGAGCCGAGCCGAATCGAAACGCAGAAAGTCGCCTCCCATATATTTCTATGAACCTGCGTTCATTAGCGACGAGCCGCGGCGCGCCGAATCGAATCTACCGCGCGCATCGCTCGTCAGGCGAATTTCTGCGGCGACGCGTTTCGACTCGACTCGGCGCGCCTTAGTGGACGCGGGTCAGCAGATGAGTAGACGGGTACTAGGTACATAGCGTAAATACCTAGGTACATAAAAAGTTATCGAAATGAATGAAGAGCTGTTAATTTCGCTAGTTCAGAAATATACTGAAGAAAAAAGCGCGGGAAACTTCGAGTTGAACGGTGGCATTTTTTCTTGTTAAAAATATTAAATTTAATTTTTTGTACATTTGTGGATCAGATTAGTATCTTTGTGTAAATATTATTAGTATTTAGTGTATTTCTAGTAGTTTAAGTGTACATTTTGCAGTTTAGGTAAGTTTTTTTTGTAAATTATTATGAATAAGCCGCCTGACCTGACGTATCCGGGGGAAATAGCTCCCCCGGCTGTAAGTTTTGTAACTGTTCCTTCGGTTTTATCTAATGAGTCTGGCATGGATACAGATAATTCTGTTGCACAACGAAACGGACGCAAAAGAAATAGGATTAATATTTGCAAAACTTGTAATAAGAAAAAACGGAAGCACGCTCAGGCTGTTGACGGCAAAACCGGCTGTCGCTGTGTTGACAGCGAAAATAGTGACTCTGCTACTACTGCAAGTAACGAAACATTTATATCGGTTGATAATAATAATATTGTTACAAATAAATCTATGACAACAACTAATGGTCCAGGTCCCCAGGGTTTTACCTCTGGCATATCCAGGATCCAATACCAGCCTACCGATATCGCTCCATTTGTTGTCCATGTTCAAAAAGAAACAAAGACACCTGATGATGGCACTACTCTCCATCCAGTCGCGTTTGGGCGGTTCCTTAAAAGAAATACCATTCGCAACATTGTCGATGGGTCTATTAAAAAAATAGGGCGAAACAGAATTTCGATGGCATTCTCAGACTATCGGGAAGCCAATTCATTTATTAGTAATAGCATAATACTGACAGAAAACAATCTAAAAGCATTCATACCAACATTTCAAATAACAAGAATGTGTCTTGTGCGCGGCGTTCCATCTGATTGGTCACCTGAAGAAATAATTGAAAATGCTTCAGTGCCAAATGAGTGTGGTAAAATATTAAAAGTTAGAAGAATAAATTATAAAACTATTGTAGATGGTTCACCTGTATGGAAACCAACACAGAGTATTGTGATTACACTAGATGGTCAGATCTTGCCCTCTCGAATTTTTATTTGTTACAATTCATTGCCGACAGAGCTCTATGTATATCCTACTATCCAATGTTACAATTGTTGTCGCTTTGGTCATACTAAGGTTCAATGTCGTTCGAAATCAAAATGTTTTAAGTGTGGTCAAGATCATTCTGGCGATTCATGTGACGTTGAAGATGAGTATATTTATTGTTGTAATTGTTCAGGTTTTCATTTTGCTACGTCTAAATCATGCCCTGAATTTCTGCGCCAAAAACAAATTAAAATTACCATGGCAGAAAAAAACATTTCCTATGGTGAAGCTGCTAAATTGGTACCTACTGTCTCTAAATCTTATGCTGAAGTTACAAATACTCGTGTCGCTAGCCCCAATTTCAGTAAAACACATTCTCGATCAGCACATTCATCACATACTGAAATCTCACCATATCATAGTTCACATAAAAAAACTGTATTTGCCAACCATCGACTCCCTCCCCAACCAGGTAAAGGTTATGACCGACAAGCTCACCAAAACATAATTAACGAGTTTAGCATTCCTAATTCTCAGAATGGCAGCGCCTTAAACACAAAACCGAAAGATCCTTCAATAATGTCTACATCAGAAATAATTGCAATCCTTATCCAAACTTTAACTCAATCCAACATTAAATTACCGCCCGACGTTGCCCCACTAGTTAATATGTACCTGTCTTCAAAAGCTGTTAATAATGGCAGTTCAAATTCAAAACGTTCTACAGTGGAACTGTAGAAGCGCTGTATCAAAAAAAAGTGAAATTATTCACTTAATAAATAAATACCAAGCTTGCTTATTTGCACTATCAGAAACCTGGTTAAAACCCGGTTCATTTTTTAAAATACACGGCTTTTCTTGTCTACGAGATGATAGGTCTGATGGCTATGGTGGTGCCGCCCTACTCATCAGAAATTCCATCTCTTATGGTCATATACCCCTTCCTGTATATAATGATTTTTCTGTAGTAGCAGCACAAATAAATAATATTTGTGTTGTTTCTATATACATTCCTACTCCTTCTTCTTCTGCCCTTCAACAACTTACCAATCTTATATCCCTCCTCCCTCGCCCTTTCTTGATCTTGGGCGATTTTAACTGCCATCATACTTCTTGGGGTTGCAGTTATTCTTCTCACTGTGGTGACACACTATTAGATATATTTGACGCTCATAATATCTGTATAATAAATTCAGGTTCTCTGACTCGGCGTTCTGGTCCAAATGAAAATGTTAGTGCAATAGATCTGTCAGTTTGCACACCAAATTTGGCTTCATGTCTAACATGGCGTACCCTGTTGTCGACTTATGGAAGTGACCACTTCCCCATTTATATCACTTTTCCTATAAAAAATTTACACAGCTCTCCTAATTTACCGAGAAAACCGCGTATAAAGTATAAACTGACTAATGACAAATTATGGGATAAATTCAAATTTGCAGTTCAACAAAACCTTTCTAATTTACAGAGTGATATTTCTGATAATGTAATTGATTGTACTAATGTGTTTGTTAATGCCATCATACAAGCTGCTGATGAAACATTCCCATTAAAGAAATCAGCCAATCGTTTCATTCCTTCTCCTCCTTGGTGGGATGAAGAATGTACTCAAATAATTAAAGAGAGGAAAACAGCTGAGAAACGGTATAACAATAATATGACAGAGGTTAATTTTAAACTAGTGTGTGATGCAATAGCTAAAACACGTAAATTATTGAAAGACAAAAAACTTCAAGGTTGGAGAAATTTCTGCCTTTCCATCTCTCCCCATATCAAACCTTCTATAGTTTGGCAAAACATAAGAAAATTTAAAAATGGTACTTCTGATTCACATGTTCCTGGCATACCTCTTAATATCAGCAACTCATTCTTAAATAGTCTAGCGCCTCCATCAGTTCCACAATCAGAACTCGTCCATAACAATATTCCTTCTTCTGTCTCCCATGGTAAAAATTTTCTTAATTCCTCATTCACAATGGAAGAGTTACAGGGTGTTTTATCCACAGTAAAAGATTCAGCACCAGGTGAAGATGGCATCCCCTATTCGTTTTTAACCAACCTGAGTCAATCATCACTACAGTATTATTTAGACCTAATAAATAATGTAATGTTTTTAGGTAGTATTCCTCCATCTTGGAAATCTCAAACCATCATACCTATACTAAAACCTGGCAAATTACCAACTGAATCAACTTCTTATCGCCCTATAGCCTTATCACCAGTCATAACAAAAGTAGCTGAGAATTTAGTTAAAACTCGTCTTGAATGGCTAATTGAAAACCGACATATTTTGCCTGAATCACAATTTGGATTCAGGAAAAGCAGAAGTACACTGGATAGTGTGGCTACAATTATAACAGATATAAGAATTGCGTTTACTAAAAATGAATCTGTTCTAGCTTTATTTTTGGATTTAGAATCGGCGTACGACAGTGTACTTTTGAATGTCCTTAAAGAAAAATTAGATAAGCTTGCAATGCCTGAAATACTCTCTTGTTTTATTATAAATCTTCTGTCTGGTAGGAAAATTCAATTAGACCAAACCTATCAAGCAAACGACCAGAGTAGAATTTTATGGAAAGGTCTTCCTCAGGGATCAGTTCTCAGCCCTTTATTATTCAACTTATATACATTTGATTTAGAAAATTCTCTTCAAAATTCATCTTCTATACTGCAATACGCTGACGATATCGTTCTTTATACCGTGGGAAAATCACCAAGTTCAATCTGTAAAAATTTATCAAATTCTTTAGATTATTTAAAAGTCTGGATGTATAGAAATGGCCTTCACATATCACCAATTAAGAGTTCTTTGGTCTTCTTATCACGTCAACGAATCCAACCTCCAATAGCTATTGATTTTGAAAATAATAAAATACCTGTTAAAAATCAGGTAAAATTTTTGGGTGTTATTTTGGACTCGAAACTTACAGGTGTTCCTCATTGTGATTATACCGTAAATAAATGTGAGAAACTTCTTAATTTAATGAGATGTCTCTCGGGTGTTTGGTGGGGTGCTCATCCGTTTTCCTTGAAGCTTCTTTATAATGCTCTGATAAGAATTAAGTATTCTAGATTATGGAATTTTCATATTGGAGCCTTGTGGTATGGCTGGTCTTAAGAAATTGGATTCTATCCAATCAAGGGCATTGAGAATAATTACAGGAGCAATGAAATCCAGCCCTATAAACGCATTACAAGTTGAATGTAATGAACCTCCGCTTAGTTTAAGACGCCAATTTTTAGCCGATCGGCAATTTTTTCGAGCTCTCCAATTTTCTAATAGCCTTTTAATTGATAAACTGCAAATTCTTGTCGATACCATAGATTCTTCAAATTACTGGACTCACAAATCGCTCCCTTGCTTACTTAAAAGTTACATCAATTTCAAATCGTTTACTGCCCCTACACACCGATCTCCGAAGCTTGACTTATTTAATTGTGAATATGAAGCTTTGGTCTATAAACCGAATGTAAAATACATTATAGACATTGACAAAAAAAATGCTGACACCTATTTTAATTCCATCGTGGAAGAAAATTGGCCTAAATCGCATCATATTTTCACTGATGCGTCTAAAAAAAACATTGATGATTATGTGGGTATAGGAATTTATCATGCTCAATTCAACATTGTTCAGAAAGTTAAATGCCCTCCAGAGACAACAGTATTTACCGGCGAATACCTTGGCATTCTTAAAGCTGTAGAATACATTCTACTTCTAAAACTTAAAAATAGTTTAATTTTAACAGACTCTATGAGCGCCTTACGAGCAATACTGAAATATTCATTTAAGTCAAAACCGCTATTTCCTCTTATTGCAGATATTAGACGAAAACTATACGAATGTGTTGCGAAAGATATTTCTATAATTCTTGTCTGGATTCCGAGCCATTGCGGTATTAGTGGCAACGAAAAAGCTGATAAGCTTGCAAATGAGGCTGTATTGTGTGGGGACAAATTTCCTTTTAAGAATTATATACAGGACTTGACTGTTCTTCCCAGACGTTACCTAGCTAATTCCTGGAACCAACTTTGGTCAGAAAGCAGCAAATTTAAAGGCAAACACTACTTTAGTATACAGCCGGAAATTCGCTGTAAGCCCTGGTTCTCTGTTATAAAGCTTGGCAAAATTGCAACAACAATTTTAATAAGAATACGTTTAGGACATACTACTTGTCCAGCCCATCTTGCACGTTTTCATATAATAGATAGTCCACAATGTGAATGTGGTAATGACTCTGGAGATTTGGACCATATATTCTTTTCTTGTCCTAAATATGATCGTATTTCCTTTTTAAATAGCTTAATTCCATTACGCGTCCCTTTCCCGTCCTCCATTAAATGTCTTATATTTGCTTGTATCCCTTCCATTTATAATATACTTTCTGATTATATTTATAGCAACAATATTCAAGTGTAAATAAGTATGTGAAAATAAGTCTTTTGTTGTAGACATAGATTGATTTCCTTCCTACTCATATTTATATTTGTACTTAATTTGTTATTATTATCCTACTTTTCTGATCCTTTTCCCAAATTCCGATTTATAAATTTATACGGTAAAAGTTTCCCTACCTTAACCACAAAATAAAAACTAATACGACCCTGAAATATATAAAGCCCCATTACTTACAACGTCTATTACAAATATACTTGAAACTGGCGAATGCACAAAGTGCGAGCCAAATACTCTCGACTGGAACGGGAGAGAAGAAAAAAAAAATATATATATATACTGAACTTAATGATCATGACTACCTCATTTAGTCTCGCGGCATAAATGTGCGCGTGGGATTGGGAGGTCTCGGATTCGATTCCCGGGTCGGGCAAAGTGTTATTGGGTTTTTCCGTTAGGAAATTCTCAGTAGCAGCACGGAATCTGGTAATGTACCCGGTACGGCAATAGGCTCGCCTCTTATTACCTGAAAATTCATGGCGAAATGTAGGTGTAATATTACACCTCTGCCTACCCCTTCGGAGATACAGGCGTGAGTCAAAAAAAAAATTATGATCATGAAGATACTCATTATCATGACGAGCAGCGTAGGCAACATAATTATATGGGAAGAAATTGCGGGAATAATGAACGAATTTGAAACAAGAACATATCTTCGTCCGAGCTATCTATCATTGACAGCACAAGCACAACCTACAGCAGCCAGTCGCCGACTGCTGGCTTCAATTCGATTCGTCTGTAATGAACGCACACGGATAAAATGCGACTCGGCGCGATTCGACGCGGTTCGAATGTAGTCGACGCCAGGCTTTACACAGACTGGCGCTATCCATGATGTCAAAATATTGAGCTCCAAATCAGATAGCTTGTCCAAAGAACGGACGTGTTGCTGCCGAGGTATCGCAAAGGAAGAGTAACATAACTGCAATCCTCACCTCGGCTAGTTGTTCTAAGTCCAGACGACATACTAATGTTACCAATAAAGACTGTCTCATACTTTAGTCCACCCACGAGTCCTGATAACACGAAATAAACTTGTTTGGTCCACAAAGGATTGTTCCAAAGAGTATACAAATACTACGTAAGAAGAGGCGGATGTGCCATAGATCATGCGAGACTTTCAGCTTTGTATGAAATGTGCAGGGAGAACTCGTACCAACATAAAGACACTAATTGACATCGTTTTTATGTTGTCAGCATTGTCATATTTGTCAATATAGGGTTGTACCCTCTAGTGATTAACGAAATATCGATATCGATAATATTCGGTAAGAAATAATTAGAATTATGTTTCGACTAGAATTATACATTTCCAACACGAGTAAAAGATGTATTTAATATTTATGTGTTTATTCAAACAAATTAGCCTATTCTATAAATCTATTCTAGATAAGTGAAGAGAAATACGCAGAACTAAAAGATATATGTATGTACATGTAATGGAACGGTTTTCAACATTTCTTCTGTAATAGGATTTAAAGAAATGTCTATAAGCTGTTTTTCTGACTTGAGTTCCCTTTTTTTCGTCCCTGTCTTTCAGCTTAAAATGCTTGCCACACACATAGTTCAACTGATGTAATTTTCCAATGGGCACATAAATCAAGTCTTGGTTTCCAGTTGCAGCTACCCATTTTTACATCTAAAAAGAAAAAAAAGAATAGAATTTTTAGTTCTTGTGCCAATTTCTAATAACGGATTATCGATAACTGACAGGCAGCACTATTGTTTACCTACAAAGTATTAAGATATGAAACTTTAGATTATTTCCTTATTTTTTATGTTTCATTGAAATATATCACATTATATAACATTATAAATATTCATTGATCTTTATCTAGGGACATTTTGCCATAAATACCTACCCTTTTTTCATTGCCTGACCGGCTTGTTGTTGTATGCCATATTTCGCACGTTATTTTGCTTGTTTTCATTGCGCTCCTTTCAATGATAATCAAATAAATATAGTAACACTAACACTAGAAGTGTAAAATCACATTGATTTGGTATACACAAAGCACTTTTACAGTATGTTTTTTACGTTTTATAAACAAACTACATAACGCGGCAAAGTTCAATCTGGATAATAATGTGACAGTTGTGACATTTGACACTATTGACAGCCAAGGCGGTGATGTACGTATAACCCGTCTAACTTTGAAAGAATACTGTTCCAAGGGTACATAGTGAAGGATGCTATCTTCACGTTTTATACATATAATAGTAGCCATTAAAAAGATAGCACGTTTCATACATTCGGTTTTTTCTTTGGAACTTGCGCCAGGCTGGATTGTTCAAGTCAATATAAACATCAGTAAATTACTTATTTTCCAATAAAGAGATATGAGCATAGGTGAAAAAGCAATTTGACTGTTTTCATGTCAAAATAACTGACGTAAGACCAGAGAGGTTGGACCATGAAGTTATAGATAAACATGGAGACCGCACTCCGAATACCTACCTACTTGAAGCTCAAATGATGTATCGCTATCTCGCTCACTGTGGTCATACCATCTCTTTTCAACCAACCACTGCCATATTGACAAGATTTACTTGACATATGGTGGTCAATGTTGCCACATTACCAAATCCTTAGGAAATGGGATTATAATTCACTGTCTCGCCAACCATGATTATAAGCGTTCGAGACCTACAATATTGGGAGTTTTAACAAGTGATTGGATTTCAACTCTTGATTTAAATACACATTAATTGACCGTGTAAACTTCTGATTTGCTTAATATGTCGGCTCTTTTTAAGAGCTTACTCGGAGATTTTAATAAGAAGATAGCAATACTAAATCCACGCTAAAATGAGAGGTCAGACCACAGAGAGTGAGATAGAGAAATGTAGGTATTTGACTCAAGGCTTTGTTCCAGCTGTGGCCTCCATGTTTATCTATACCTTCATGGGTTGGACTCACAGATATAGATAGACCTAGATAACGCAAAAGCAAGTACTTCGCGTGCCTAGCTTACGATTAAAAATCGTAAGTGGCCACTTTCGCGCTCAGTCTGCATCGGTGTACAGCGCTAGTCGGACGTCAGATAAAAATATTAAAATGGTTAATTGTGCTGTTATAAATTGTAAAAACTGTACGAGTGCGAGAAGAAAAAATAAAGTAAACGTTTCCTTCCACCGGTAAGTAATTTTGTGATTAATATTATGCGTATTTATTTAAAAAACAAATATTTTGAATCTAATACCCGTAGTATTACCTGGTAATACCAAAAATGGGAAAAAACAAAACATTCGTGTTACATTGCGGCTTTTACTTGGAGCGATTGATGAGACGTTTTGTTTTAATAAGTTATGAATATCAAAACAAGCGATACTATCGTATATTGCTTCGGTTTTGTAGTACAGGGACTTTTATCATTTTTCTGTCAATTTTAGCGATTAGTGCTGTTCATCATGTGTAACACAAATCGATTCTCGAGAATCGATTTCGGAAACAGAGGAATGATTTTATATTATACAAGTACTTATTATGTAGACAATTTTAATAAATAAACGTAACATTTCGTGATTTTTTTAGTTTTCCACATGAGCCCAATTTAAAACAAAAATGGATTGAAGCGACGGGAAACAAAGATTGGTTCCCAACCAAGCATAGCACTATTTGCTCAATACATTTTGAGGAGGCTAACTTTGTTGAAGGGAAAAAGCAACGAATGTTGACAAAAGCAGCATATCCGACTGTTGATGTACTGAAGATCACAACTGATGAAGTTAGTTAATTGATAAATATATGTACCTATGATCTTTTAGAAGTGTGTAACGTTTTAAATGTTGAATGTTATTTGTACTTGTATTACAGAATATAGATCCAAAAGTGACGCCAGCAAAAGCTTCGTTATCGCCAAAAAAGAGGAAATTAGAAAAGGTACTTTATTATTATAAATATTTTTATAGGTGCTTTATTTTATTACATACAAGACCGGACAGTAATTAAAATAACAAAATTTATAGTAGAGTACGAGTACCTACTAATGTATGTTTTCTTGTGTTGTTTATCTTGTTATTATTATTAATACGCCATATAATACAAGCTAGCTGGTCTGTAAACATTTGAGGGAGATCTCTGTTCAGCAATTAAGGTCAACTGACATGATAATAGTCATTGTTTTGTCTATAATATGATTTATGTTTCAGGATGTTAACGAATTACATCAATCAAACGAAAACACTCCAAAGAAAAAGAAGATATTAAAAACATTAAATCAAGCAAATGAAATAATTAAACAACAGAGAAAACAAATAAAAAAATTTAGAGAACGAAACCGCCGAAAAGTTAAAAAAATACACACCTTGGTAACGTTAATAGAATGCCTAAAAAACAAAACGTTAATTAATGATGAGCAAGCTAATGTGCTTAAAACAACCAACGTTACAACTCAAGAACTTTATTTTAGACAGTTGAAGAACAAAAACGTAGTAGGTACATCAAAGTATAAACCAGCATTACGGACTTTTGCTCTGACGTTACACTATTATTCAACAAAAGCTTACAATTATGTCAGAAAGGTTTTTAATTTGAGCTTACCACATCCTCACACTATTCATAAGTGGTATAAATGCATAAACGGTAGTCCTGGCTTTACCACTGAATCTTTAGAGGCGTTGAAGATGATAGCGAATAAAACGGAACGTCCTTTATATTGTTGTCTTATGATCGATGAAATGGCAATTAGAAAGAAAATTGAATGGGACGGAAATAAATTCCATGGTTATGTAGATTTTGGTGGCGTATTAGATACCGAAGAGGTTCCTGAAGCTAAAGAAGCACTGGTATTTTTAGTCACCGGAATAAATGCTAACTGGAAGGTGATCTTGAAATTTTAATTAATAATGATTTTTTATTATTTATAATGATATTTTATTAATTCGCTTTTATTTACAGGTACCTGTCGGATATTTTTTAATAGATGGAGCAACTGGTCAGCAAAAAGCCAATTTAGTGTTGCAATGTCTGAGACATTTAAACGAATCAAATATAAACGTAGTCGGTCTTACTTTTGATGGATGTCCATCTAACATAACAATGGCAAAAATATTGGGTGGAAAATTTGAACCAAATAATATGAAAACCACGTTTGAACACCCTAGTACTAAACAACCAATTGCAATTTTTTTAGATGCTTGTCATATGATGAAATTAGTGAGAAATTGTCTTCAATCATGTAAACACCTTGTTGATGGTAATGGCAAATGTATTTCATGGGAGTACTTTGAACATCTGAACAAACTTCAAACTACGGAATATTTCCATTTAGCCAACAAATTACGGAACCAACACATTAATTTTCACAATCAGAAAATGAAAGTTAAGTTGGCTACCCAACTTCTAAGCAAAAGCGTTGCTGATTCTCTCGATTTTTGTAGAGAAAAATTAAGAATTTCTGATTTTAAAGATTCATTAGCTACAGCAGAATTCATACGTATTTTCAACGATTTATTCGATGTACTCAATTCCAGAAATTTGAAAAAAATTGATTATAAACAGCCACTTAACTTATATAACAAATCAAGAATACTAGATTTTTTGGATAAGGCTGAAAAGTACATTATGGGATTGCGAACTCCAGAAGGAGATTTATTGACTCAAAGTCGCAGAAAAACAGGATTTGTTGGACTTCTGGTTTGCATCAAAAGTACAAAAGCGCTGTTTCAACATTTGATTGAAGAAAACAGAATCAAATTTATGTCGATGTACAGATTCAGCCAGGATCACCTAGAGTTGTTTTTTTGCAATATTCGGGCTCATGGTGGAAGTAACAACAATCCTACTTCAAGACAGTTCCAATCTTTTTACAAGAAACTATTGACTCACGTTGAAATAAAAAACAGTAATGTTGGTAATTGTGTGGAATTGGAGCAAATTTCCATACTGAATTGTTCTTCGGCGATACAAACAATTAATGCTACCACAACACGCGGACCACTAGCAGATGATGAAACAGATTGTACAGAACTTAATATAAGTAGTCTCCGAAATTTTGATGATTTTTGCAACACGTTGCCACAAATTACAGAATTTAGTGGGCAAATTATCACATACATTGCCGGATATGTAGTAAGAGCAATACAAAATAGTATCAAATGCGACGAATGTATCAGTGCTTTGTTTTTACATGAAAAAACGGGCATAGATCATACTTATGAATTAATTAATTTCAAGGACAAAGGTGGTCTCGTTTATCCCACAAAAGACGTCATTCAAATATGCAAAGTTGCAGAGATGGAGATTCGAGATATAATTAACAAATCTCAAAAATTCAACATGAAGCCGTCATTAAGTAAACTCCTCCTGATTAATAAGATTTTACGTTATTTTGTTAATAGTAACATCTTCAGTAGCATTGCCATTCATCAATTCGATCAATCGCCAACAGAGAACCATTTAGTCAATTTAATTAAGACAGTCGCGAGTACATATATGAGCGTGCGTTTTCATTATTTAACAAAATTTTTGAGATCTGCTGTAACAAAAAGACAGTTATACAATACGCTAATTTTATTGCAGGGACAATAACTTTGTCGTTGCGCCCTTAATATTGTGAAACAAAGTGAAACTACAGATTTAACTTGAATGAATCAAAGGTTTATTTTCAAAATACTTTTAATAAAGAACATAATTCTATGATTTTGTTGTTTTTCTTCTTATAAATGCGCTAAAATAGAAATAGGTTGATCCTTTTGCCCGGTACAGGTTGGTGAAACGTAACATTACATTTTACATAAATGAGCGGTCCGCAATATAACACAATAGCTATACGAATTTATTTTAATGTATGTTGAGTTTCATGTTACGTTTTACCAAACTGACAAACCAAGCAAAACGTACTGAGATCATGATCATACCTTAATTCAAACATAACATTTTACTTACTTGTATGCATGTATAGATGTAGTGAATAATCCTTTCCTTTCGTATTTTCTCGGAAATGTTCGTGAACGGTCGTATTATTGTAGTATCTATAATTATGGTACAGTAGTAGTAGTATAGTACAGGTAGTATAATACAGTAATTCATAGACACATCAGCACCATTCGGGTGTTATCGTTGTTCCGAGTTTTGCCGATAGGAAAGGATTATTCACTATATCTATACTTAACAAATAATCAACTTTAATTTTAATAAAATTGACTTTTATAATAATTAACAATTTAAACATAAATATTTTTTTATTAGAATTAGCCATTTAAACTTTGGCATAAATGAACTTATAAAAATAACATTATTTGGCACTTTGGAACTACTAATTTTAAATTAAAATTATAGGAACTTCAGTTTCTTCTAATAGTTTTAAAAAGAGTCAGTTTTGATGAGATCAAGTTTTTTACTATATAAGGTGCTTCTAAAACATCTGACATGGCTTTAATGGGAGGTAGTATTGTGTTTATAGATTGCAATAGTAAAGATAAAATATTGATTATTTGTCATTTTCTTTTCATACCATAGAAACCGTGTCAGATGTTTTAGAAGCACCTTACATAAGTATATAATATTAGAAGATTTTTATTTTTGAGTATTTTCTTCTCTTATTCATTTTTCAATTCTTCGAAATCTTTACCAACGTCCGATGATGAGACACTATATTGGCAATTTGACGTAGTATGACCGGGTCCAAACAGTTTTTTCAGATCAAAATTAACTTTGACATCGGAAAGTATAGTCACTTTGGGTCTGCCGTTTTTTATGCTGGTATTTGACTTCACAGTACATGACTGCTCTAAAGGATCAGTGTCATTTTCTAAATTGTGGTCAGTAATCATGACGTCATGATCATTTTCATTAACAATCACGTGGAGGGTTTTTTTCTGATTCTGCCTACGTCTGTAATACGCTCTCGAATTCTTACGCCATTGATCTCGCTGTTTTTGCTGTTCATCTATGCTTTTGTCCTTTATACATATAACACTCTTGTTTTTCTTTTTCTTCAAATAATTTTCTTTGTCTTTTTGTTTTCGTAGCTCATGTAATTTTGGATCACTTTTAATTTTATTATAGCGTATTTTACTTGCTTTTCGTTTTGCTTCTAAAATTTCTTCTTTGGTTTTTTTCTTTGTTTCTGACATTTTAATAGTCTACAACAATTACAAGAAATAATAAGAGAAATTATAACAATTTTGTAAAAAAATATATATTCATAAGCAGATCAGGAATTTTATTTTCCTCTGTTTATTTTATTGACTCATTCATCGACTCGCTTGCTCAAAACTCGTAATCATATGATCTGTGATTTTCATACATAGTGCCTAAGACAGATAGGATAAATAATTAAAAGATTTATATTTTTAGTAAGTAATAATTAGTCAAATGCTATTCCTACTTGTAGATTTCTATTTTAGCTTCAGTTCCAAATAACATCATTCCCGCTACTTATTTTTAAATTTTCGTTTCAAATGATTTAAATGGGTCTAATTGATACATCAATATGCAATTTTATATAATTATCATCTTGATTTATATTAAATATCATTTTATAAACAATAATTAGCTGTTATTTGTTTTATTTTGAAGTGAAGTCGTATACAATTTCTAATACATTTACTTATAACCTTAGTTTACATTTTGTAAGAAGTTTTTGTAGCTGAGTGTACGTAAATACGTCAGATTTCTACGTCCGCGCGAATTAACGATAGAAAAAGTACGTAAAATCGGAACGTCCAGCGTCCAGTTCGAGCGAGTCTTGACCGAGTGGGTCGATGAATGAGTCATTTCATTTTATTCCTCTGTATATCTCATTACTCTGTCTATCTCATTACTCTGTCATAAAATCGATTTGATCGATTCTTATAATTCTTTACTGTACACAATTACTCAATAAATAGTATATATTCGTATAGTAATTGAGAAATGGTATAAACAAAGGTGAACTTTATTTAAATTGAGTTTTCACCCAGCAAAAAGTGTTTTATATTGTTCAATATTTGGTGTTTTAATATTTACGTGTTTATAAATGGTAAACTTACTTCCAATTATAGCAAAGGTATCCAAAAACTAGCACGTCGACGGAACACAAGCGCTCGAGCACGCAACCTCTCACTACTAAGACTTGCAGCGTACTGCTGGCTGGGCGGCTGGGTGAGCGCTGGTGCAAGGCGGGGGGTGAGCCGAGGGGGGGCGCCGTACGCGGCGGTGGAGTCTTTGAATCGATTTGATTTTCCCATCACTAAATAGTGCTTGTGACGTAATAGTAGGTAGTTAAAAACTGGCACGCTTGGTTTTCATACAGATAGTGATACTTGCGTTATCTAGGTCTATCTATATCTGTGGTTGGACTAGTAGGTAAGGTGGGGCACAGTAACACAAGGGGTACAGTGAAACAATCATAATATTTCTATAAATTTTTAACAATTGATTTGAACTGATAACACTGATTTGTCAGGCGGCCGAACCGCCATCTTGGTGCAGTTGTCATTTTGTAGCTTAAAGCCAGCTTGTTGTTTTATTTCAAAATTTCAGTTTTTTAAACATAATTTGGCGAATTTTTCAACAAACTATTTTCGTTTTAATCAGAAAGCAGTGTGACTTTGGTGAGTATGAATGTTTTTCAAGTATTTATTGGACCTTTCCCCAAATATTTCACATAGTCAGTTGCCTGTGTTCATAACCGCAAAAAAATTATATGTATATTTTTTACCGAAGGTAGTGCTGGGGCACCGTAAAACGGGGTACAGTGAAACATGTTTTACTGTGCCCGTTTAATTTATTTTTAGAGGCAGTTTTCACCTAATATTTCTTTTGTTTTTTTTTTTGCATTTATTTAAATGAAGACAATAATATACATAGATATATTATATTATAATGCTGATAAATAGAATAAGAAAAACAAGCATAGGGCTTCATACTGGGAGTAACATGAGAGAAGCAATAGAATTAGTCGAATCGGGAAAATCCTTAAGAGAAGCAGCCAATATAAAGAATGTGAATTTTAGTACACTATACAGATATTTCAAGAAAAAGAAAGAAAATCCTGCTAATGAAATTGTGCGGTATACACCAAATTACACAGTTCGAAGAGTGTACCCCTATGTGTGTCATTGTACCCCAGGTTGTGTTTTAATGTACCCCAGACCTGGGGCACTATGACACAGAAGCAAGGTTCCAGGAAAATTACAATAAACTAGTCTTAAGACCGATTTTTGATCTCTTTTTTAAGTCTGATTGTTAATTAATAAAGTGAACTTTAAGAAGGTTTAAAAATTTTGTTAAAATTATGGATACACATTTATAAAAAATGGAAAATGACTTTTTCGTTTCACTGTGTCCCACCTTACCCTACCTAATAAGGTTATATTTCTTTGCGTAAGACATTACAGATGCCAGTATAATAAAAATATGTTCCCATATTTTCGATAAGTACAAAACATTATTTCGTGGGCAATATGTTGCAAACAGGATAAACATATTATTTATAGAAAATATTTCACCACAATACATTTTTCAAAATATCATAAGATTTTGGTGTTATTTTACTTATTAGAACTTTTGTTATGTCACCCTATTTTCACTATGAATGTAATTTTTCCCTATTAAAAGCGGTTTGCAAGAAACTGTAAACATTTGCCTAAATATGCAAAATGAGTTTTGAATATGAAATGGCGATGTCACGACCGGAACAACGCAGATACTTTTAATTTTCAACTAAAAATCCCCGTTTCGCTTTAAATTAAAATTAATATATATATAATTATAAAATAAAAGAAGATTTTCTAGATATGAATGGTTTAGACACAGATTTAACAAACAAGAACCAGATGTAGCGCATTCAACTATACATACTTTTACAATACGTTAATGTATTTTTCATTAACATGACAATAATTATTACCTACATAATCAATTGACAAGTGCATTTTCCCTAATTCAGGGAAAACGGTGTCGACGTAAACTGGCAACATTTACATATTTTCTGCAGAAATACGAATTTTATCGAAATAATATTATAAAACAGTCAAATAATCCATAGTTATCTGTAAAAATATATTCCATCTTCCCGTTTTTGCTTTTGGAAACAACTTTTACAATGTTTAAAAACGTAAGACGGCATTTTATGAATTTTAAAGCTGGATTGATCGTGGCGTGTGAACTGTGCGATGATGCTTTCCAAATAATATATACTAGTCTATGGTGCGATGCTTCGCAGGCTTCGCAGCACAGAGCAATACTTCGCAGCGCACTGAGCCGAGTTTGTATTAGTGATGGGCAAGCTAAAAACATGAAGTTGTATGAGGTACTCATTTCAGAAAATGAGGTAGGACATTGTACCACCTCATTTGAGGTGGTCCTCAAATGAAGTGTTCGTTGAATTACACATAAATGAAGTGTACGTTGAAGTACACATAAATGAGTCATGTCGAAATACGTCATTTGAGGATACTGAGGCGACATTTGAGGCATGAGATAAATGAGGGTTGGACAAACCAAATACAAATTAACGATCTAAACTTTGAGTTTGCAGTGTTTTTTTATTGATTGATTCTTCAGTGAATGAAAATATTTTTTTATTAAATGAGGCTTCTTTTTTATCAATTAATTAACTATGTACATTAGAACAAAAATATTTTTTTTCAAAATAACTTTTATATTGTCTTAAGTTATGTTTTATGTTCATTTATGAAATGTAAATCATCTGTAATTCGAGTATGAGTAGGAGTATGAGCAGGACAAAACACTTCAAAATTCTACGCATACGCTCACTCGTTCATTTACTTTTTTTGCAACCACTCTTGTTATGTTGTGTGTGAGAGACAGAGCGCGAGCTTCGCAATACTTCACAGCCTCACAAAGTTGAGGTGGTACAAAATGTGTATTTGAGGTGATGGGACAATTCATTGCTTTGTATGGGACATTTGAGGTGCCTCATGTATGAGTTACACTACACTAGTTTGTATTCGCTTTTCAATTTTGTATTTGCTTTAGTGGCCTCACGCAAGTGTTCCGCGCGCTCTGTCTGCCTTTTGTTCTGTACTCTTAGGGTTTAGAAGCAAACGTGCCACAAAATAGCCCAGTTTTGGTCATTCTCCGACAATGTCTTTAAAATTGAAAGCTATGCTGTCTGTGTGAGCGCGATAAAGTCAAAACTAGCGAACAGATTATTGTGCGACTGCATCCGTGGAACAGTGGATAGCGTATGCGACTGCTGATCGGAGGTCCCGGGTTCGATTCCCGGCCGGGCAAAAGAGTTACTGGGTTTTTCCGAATTCTCAGTAGCAGCACGGAGTCTGATGATGTGCCCGGTAACGGCAATAGGCTCGCCCCAATTGCGTTGGACCTAAAAATTCATGGCGAAATGTGGGTCTAATATTACGCCTCTGCCTACCCCTTCGGGAATACAGGCTTGAGTCTATTAATAAAAAAAAATAGATTATTGTGCGGTTTTCACCAACAGTTAGTGTGATTCCTGCGGAACGTTTGAAGATGATAATTCGCGAAGTCTAATGTTAAATATTTATCTTTCTAACTTCGGACCAATGGTAGTTTGAAGTGAAGTAGGTAGTAGGTATATTTTTTGCATACCTATATAGGCTATGAGCGTGCTAGATGTTGGTCGACATAAAAAAGCTCGCATCGAATCAGGCGACGAAATTAATTTTTTTTCAAAGCTGTGAATAGTCACAATAATTATGTGATATTTATTAAACAAATATGTATACTTTATTTACACTTTATTACATACCCACCATGCACCCTAAATATATCGTATCTACAGTTCGAGTGTCTTAAAACTAAGATAAATATTCAAAGCACGGACTTATCGCTAAGTGCGATCGCTTCCAGGCAACCTTATTCGGATGGACAAGAATTATTTAGAGACAATTATGTCGAAACTATTTTAATCTGTGATACCTAGTGGCGTTCTTGGTTCTTGTGTCCAATAGTTCTGGCTGTGCGTTGTCTGTCAGTCAGTCAGTAGCGGAACAAACCTACAGATGATGATGATTTTTTCATATCCACAAAAGTTGCTGATAATATCTATCTATATCGTCACGCCTGTCTCCCATTGGGGTAGGCAGAGACTATAGAACGCCACATGCTTTGGTTCAAACATACCTAGACCTACCTCTTTCGCTTCCTCGACATTGATTAACCTCATCATGCATGCGCGTCGGTTATGGCACGGTAATAATATCTAACAGTATTGTAACTCCATACAAACGCACGAAACTCGAGTTATACCTACCTACGCGCCTCCTCGCCGGTACCCAATGGGTACCTACCCAGTCTAATAGACTGTGCCTAAAGTACGCACAGCCGCGATCGTGCCGCAGCTCGCAGTGATGAACAGACGGTGACGATTTTTGTACCAGTGTTTTGTTATTCAAATAATTATTATGGCGAAGATGTATAGATTATATTGTGCAGTTTTTGGTTGTTTAAGTTCTTCGATAACTCACCAACTGAATATTTTTTTTAATTACCTGTAAACTCCGTAAGATAAGACTATTTATACATTGTTTTTTTTGTTACAAACTACGAAGGTTCCTGCTAGTTCTAGTACTATTACCTACCTTATTTTAAATGATATGATAACTACGCTTTTCACACCTACCTTCTGACACGGTAATTAACTTTAGCGTGATAAAGCCGTAAATTGATAAGCTTAATGTATTATTATGTTTATTATTTTTAAAACATATTGCGGTTATAATATAATGTATACTAGCAGGATACTTTTACCTGCGTTATGGACAATGTATTATTTCATTGTTGTCTATGATTAGTACAGGGTAATTTTCAAAATGGAAGCCAATGGGAATCTGCTTATTAATTACATAACCAATAGGTAATTTCTTAGGGTACTTACTTAACTAAGTACATAATTTTTCGCTTAATTTTAAAGCACCCCGAGTTATAGGTTTTTGGAAATAGTTACATATTGAATTAAACGTAATACCGTTATGAAATTATAATGATAAGGTAGATGGAATGGAATGTAGTCTTATCGAACAAGTTGGCAATGAATAGATATTACTGTAAGTAGCGCATACACAATTAAATGGTTGACGTTAAGTAACGTTCAAAGCGGTTGGACATCGGATGGGTGACCAAATAACTGTTATTTCAAGTTGCTCTGTGCTGATAGTAATAGGGACGTCAATAAAATTTACGAAATGAAAAAGTTATTATTATAGGTACTCGTCAGTTATTAAGGATGTACCTAGGTACTTGCATTTTGGCTCAGAAGGTAGGTGTTGAAGTAAAAATTTAAGTTTTACCTTCGGCGACTGCAGTTTACTATTTCATTCATTCGATTTTTATTTGTTTGAATAAAAATATAAGTAATATGAACAATCACAAAACCAGAAAAAAAGTCAAGTACTTAGGTAGATGTAATTAAAATACTTGAGGCGGGCAGCCCTACCGCTGGTTTGCATACGGCGCGTCTGTAGGTATATAACTCACGAAGACGGCCGAGTTACAATACTGTTAGATTATATTACCGTGGTACTTTTAATTTGCACCTTTTTCAGTACGTCACATTTGGTCGGCGCGGCGTACGTGCGTCTAGGGCGTCCCCTACCGACATTTCCATTCATTCTCGCACGATACACTTCTTTCGTATTTCTTCTTTCATCCATCCGTTCCAAACGTCCAAACCAACGCAACATTCCTTTTTCAATCTTTGTCACTACATCTTCTTTTAGACCACACTTCTCTCGTATCACACTGATAATAATGCTACATTAATAACACATAGCACTAATAATATTGTGATATTTTAGTTATAATAGTTACAATGTACATATACGGTTATCTATATAACGACATTTTGTTTTCAGTATATACCTATTGTTATTATGTTTTATCTATTAAAAATACTTTATAAACATCCAACAATCTTTGGTCGTTGGCAGACGTGATACTGATAAGTAATAATATACATACATACATACATACATATCGTCACGCCTTTTATCCCCGAAGGGGTAGGCAGAGGTGTATTTCTACACCCACTTTTCGCCAGATATACTTTAGTCCCACGTAATAAGGGGCGAGCTTATTGCCGTACCGGGCACATTTCCAGACTCCGTGCTGCTACTGAGAATTTCGCGACAGAAAAACCCAATAACACTGCCCGACCCAGGAATCGAACCCAGGACCTCCCGATCCCACGCGCACATTTATGCCGCGAGACCAACGAGGCAGTAATATACTTAATTGCAATTTCGTTAAACTAATCAAAACAAAAATGTATTAACATATTTTTATTAGCTTGATGCCTACAAACCTTTGGACCAACGAAAATGTTCGGCATGTAAAAATATATTATCTATGCATAAAATACTTTCAAAATAAATTAATTTTATGTTGTTTCACATCACCCCCCGGACCACGGAAAGAGAGGGGGTTGCAACCCTCGATTTTTTCCCCTTGTCCCATGATTTTTGTACGGCGTTGCGGAATAATGCATTAGAAGCTGTATTGAAACAGTATGAAACTGATGCCGTACATAATGAAATGACCAAATTCACCCTGGAAATTGTCAGAAAAAAAAACCGACTTTGTGGCGCACCATTTTTGTACGGCACTGCGCGCTTTCTTATTATTTTTCATGGATCTATCGATGGTACAAATGCCGTACAAAAATATATGACCAAAATGTAGGTACTCACTCTACCTGCACTTTTGAATTTTCACCAGCACTCAGTTGGACAGCTTACAAGTGACGGCATAGTGCTGAATCTTATTATTTTATGCTCATATATCGTCCTATATACGTCACCTGGTGGTTCATATGACCCATCCATTTTTGGACATGGGCCTGTAGTCTAAATTACCTTTGGCCGTTTACTCTTCTGATTTCTCGAACAGCGAACTTACGTTCAACAATTTTATTAATATAATTACATGCTTAGAAGAATAAAACAACAACACATTTACAAGCAACTTAAGTACTACCCTAATGCACAGTTATCATTGTAAACATTTTTTAGCAACATGGATGCTGAAACATGTTGCCGAGCTGCTGTCAACATGTTGCAGGCAACACGTGTTTTGTGTTGCGGACATAGATTATACAGATATTGCAGTTGATCACGCCATTTTGCAGAGTTGCCACCCGGCGAGCGGCAACATCAGTTTATCAACAAAAAACTGAATATTGACTGCACGGTTGGGGTAGTGGTTTATGGGTTAGGTAAGGTTAGGTTTGGGCGTGAACCGCATCCGGTGCCTGGGCCTGGAGGTGGCCCTAAAAAAGTCAGAGGTCATGGTGTTTCATGGTCCCCGACGTGCGCCGGCGCTGGGATCACACATCGAGGTCAGCGGGGCCCGGATAGCTGTCGAGTCCACCATGAAGTATCTGGGATTGGTGCTCGACAGCCGATGGGAATTCGGGCCCCACTTCCGGCGGCTGGCGTCCAAGCTGATGGGCGCAGCAGGCGCGCTTTCAACGTTGCTTCCCAACTTGGGAGGCCCGAGCGCCGCCTGTAGGCGGTTGTTCGTGGGAGTCGTGCGGTCCATGGCGCTGTATGGGGCCCCTGTGTGGGCGATGGACATGACGGCCAGCACTCTCGCCATTCTGCGCATACCGCAGACGGCGATGGCCGTCAGGGTCGTCCTCGGGTATCGCACGATTTCCTACGAGGCGGCTTGCGTCCTGGCCGGATCCCCGCCCTGGGACCTAGAGGCGAAAGTACTCGCGTCATTATATAAATGGCGCGAGGAAGAGCGGACACGGGGCTCGGGGTCGGTGCAGCGGCAGATCGCGCTGCGTCAAGAGGAGCTCCGTCAGGTCTTGGTGGCGGAATGGCGGCAAAGGCTTCTGCGCCCTACCGCCGGTCTCGCTACCGTCGAGGCGATCCGGTAGGGCTCCCTGTCGTTTAGGGTGACGCAGGTGCTGTCGGGGCACGGCTGCTTCGGCAAGTACCTGTGCCGCATAGACAGGGAGCCGGACGCTCGGTGCCACTACTGCGTCGATTGCGGGGAGGACACGGCGCAACACACGCTCGCCGAGTGTGCAGCTTGGGAAGAGCAGCGCCGTGTCCTCACAAATGAAGTAGGAGGCGATCTGACGTTGCCGGCCGTAGTACGGAGGATGGTCGGTAGCGCAGAGTCGTGGAACGCGGTGGTGTATCCTTCTGCGAGGACGTGATGTCGCAGTAGGAAACTGCGGAACGGGAGAGGAAGATCTCGACTCCCTTCCCCGGCCGCAGAAGGCGCACCGGGCGCAGGAGAAGGGCGGATAACGCCCTTTTCCGGCCCCCATGAATGGATCCAGGGGCGAGGGACTTGGGGAAGTCCCCGCCCCCTATTCGATGGACCCGAGTTGCAGGTGCGCGCGGGTGTCGGCGCGCGCCTCTGAGGCGATGCACGGGGTAGTTCAACACCTCACTACCACGTGCAGGAGACGAGGCCCGGAGAGACCCGGCCAGCACTAGTGTGGGGCTGCGGAAGAATTTGGATTCCTGCGGCCCCGCACGCACGTGCAAGGAGACACCGGGGTGGTTTTAGCCGGTAAGAGTCCGGCACGCTCCTCCGCCTTTCCCCAGGCGGAGGTAGTCCATGAGGATTTCCGAATTTTTCAAACAAGATCATTAGGGGAGAGTCGGCCTTTCACTTCCATCCGGTGGACAGGTGAAGTCGAGACGGCTCGTAATCGGAGTTTCCAACAAAAAAAAAACAAAGGGGCTAGGTTAGTCGTCGCTTCTACACTAGGGCGCTGTGAGTGCTGTGGGCTCTATCGCCACAGGAGACAATGATCCATAAATTGTTTGAAATCTCCAGACTGCCTCCGTGGTCCAGTGGATAGCGTATGCGTCTGATTAGGTCTCGGGTTCGATTCCCGGGTGGGGAAGTGTTACTGAGCTTTTCCGAATTCTCAGTTGCAGCACGGAGTCGGGCAATATGCGGTAATAGGCTCGCCTCCTATTACGTTGGACCTAAAATTTCATAAGGCAAAATGTGGATGTAATATTACACCTCAGCCCCTTCGGGGATAGGCGTGCCGATATAAAAATAAAAACAGAAAGTTAATAAATGATCTGTCTGCCATCGTAAGATCACTCATCAAAATGTTCCTTTTGCATCAGATACTATCGCACCCACTGACCCACCACTTCTATTTTAATTTTTTTATAAAGATGCGTTAAGATATCCGCAGAACACAACAATACTACTTCCTCGAGCAACATTTTGACGAAGACTGGCGTAGTATCCCTATAGTCTGTGGACTGCAGACAGAAAGTGTAGTCGTAAACATTGTTGCCAGCAACATTGATGTTGCTGGCAACAATGTTGCGAAACAAATGTTTACAAATGTAAAGCCCTGTGTTCATTGTAAACTACTGAGCCCTTACAACGTCGTAAGCGCAGGGTCTGCATCTTGCGGCTCGAGAGCCCGTGAAACGCCGGCGTCCCCCTTTCCTTGAAGCAGGATTGATAATTTGATAAATCGTACTTACGACCAATTGGAGTGCCGTGCCACAATATATTACACTGTGCCATATAATTGGGTCTGTGAGAGCAGGTTCAAAATGTTGAGATTAAAAATACATGTATCACAGGCACCATTAAAACAACAGTGTAACTAGATAAAGATGTTGGAATAATTTATTTAAATTTTATAATAAAACATAATAATATTGTATTCTTATACTTAATAATATATTTATAGATTATTTAATAGACATAAATGGATGCCACATCATCATAATCATATGTTCTCTTTAAAAACAGATCCAGCAATGATACACCAGATATATTGCATAAGCCAGTATTTATAGGCAAAGCCGTTAAATTAACATGAAAGGCTTTTCCAGGCTCCAGAGGGCCTAACTTCTTATTAGAAGTGCCACACCAAAGTAGACTAGAATCTTGAAGAGAGCGCAATTTTAGGATTAAATCTAGTGTTCTTTCAGTAGCATTAACTATTTTGCATTGAAAATCAAAAGGCTCATCCACAGACAGTTTGCTTGGTAGCTTTTCAAATGTTAGTCTAATATCACCATAATCAGGGGTCATTCTCTGCAGCTGACTAGTTTGTAACCGCCCCTTTTCTCCTAAGTTAGACCGCCATACTATATCTAATTTACCAATATTTTTAGCAGCAGTTAGCAACTTTATTTCTTTGGAAATATTTTCTCTTGGTGTTAAGCAATAAAGGTATTGACAACTTTCTTGTGGCTGCAGTAATGTCACTTCTCCAAATACTGAAACACCATTATCAATTTCATTTAATGATTGCACATTGAATTGTTGTGAGCTTTCCAGAGAAACTTGTTCCAAAATTATTGGACCAGAAGTAATATTTTGAACCTGAGCTTCAAGGTAAACATCATCTGATTCAGCATTATAGAATTTTGTTTTCACATCCAGTGGTTTCATGACTTCAAATTTGAAGAATTTCCTGAATGAGGCTAAAGTGTTATAGTTAGACATGTAGGTTACTTCACAGACTAGAATGTGTGTTCCAAGGTCTTTCACCTCATGGTGAATAACATCACTTAAGGTTTCATCAACATCAAGCATTGTTGGTGATAAATTCTGTTGTGTTGTCAATAATATTCGCTGTGAGTTAGTTTGTAAATCAGCTTTGATAGATACGCTTTGCACAGGCTGGTTAGTTTCATTGTGTACGCACACATAACACGAAAATGTTTCTCCTAAATAGATGTTTCCAAAACTTTGAGGCAGTAGAAGAAATTGTCCAGCAGCAAGAGTTTCCATTTGAGTTACAGAAGTAGCATCATCCTTTAAATAATTGTTTAAAATATTACCCGGTAAGTCTTTAGAATCACAGGTAACAATCTTAGGACTTACTAGAGCCGGTTTAGTCAACCTCATCACTTTCAACGCAACCAAATGTTCTACCACTTCCTTAGGATCCATCGTGTATGTAATTTTAGGTAGAGCCTATAAAAGTAGTTATAGCGTTTGAACTTTACTACTTCACTTATTTAAATTATTATGGTACACAATTTCAGTTTAATTTCCATAAATTGAAAGATTTTCACGATCGTTAGATTTCCTGCATTTCACTCGATAAAATAAAATAAATAGCAATTTGATCAATTTGATAAACATTTGACGTTGACAACTTGTCAACTTTGTCAAGCCCATTTACATGACAGGAACAATGCTGCCAATACACACACACAAACACTTTGATTCATGCGTGTGCGGATTTTTTTTTAAGTGTACCTAAGTTAAAATAATGTAGGTTGTCCAAATTTTTTTTGTTTTGTTTTCAATATGTGTAGTTAAATTCTTATTGTCTATTAATTGAACTTTAAGAAAATGTATAGAATATTTAAATAGCTACTACAAATTATTCAAAATATGTTATTGAAATACTGTTAAAGGATTTTGGGTTCCACTGAATAACGATTTATTATCTTACATAGTAAGTGAAATAAAACGGGTATAAAGGAAATCATACTTTTATTAAATCAGGTATGTATTATTTAATTAAAATAATCAACATTTAGTTCGGACAGAGAAATTTTACAATAAAATAATTATATGTTTATATCCTCTGACTATAACTTGTTGATTAATCAGTAGTCTGTTTTTCTTTATAGAAGATTCAAATCGTCATTGATTACTATTTTGTTATATAATTTTAAAGTAAAACAAATATTTTGTCTTTATAACAATATAAAAATATCAAAAACTGAATACAAAAGTTATAATAAACCGTTAATTTTGAATTATTCTAAGAGGGACAGTTACTCATTGGAACGTTGAAATTTGTCAGTGGAAAAGTAAGGGCTCTGGTTACAATGATGATTTTTTTGCCAACTTTGATTGTTTTACCAACTAGATAGAAAAAATTACAAACATGACACCAAATCGTCAAAATTTAAACGTGTGCTGTTAAGTGATTATGTTAATGAATTTATTTCAAATAAAATGGAAAACATCACATTTTACAACTTAGTTATTAGGTATTTATTTTCTCCATGAAGAAAATCATTTTTTTTTGTACGTAGTTTGATCGCTTACTGCAATCCTGCCTTAAGTGGAATGAAAAAACGCACACACATACATGAATCTATATATGGTTCTAAAATGTTTAAGATTTTGTTTTAGGTGAAACTTGATCTGTTATTGAGAAAAAATTTAAAAATCTTACTAAGTATATTCATTGTCTGACAATGTTTCAAGCAAAACAAAAACAAATACAAGCACATTAAAAACAAATAAATATCCAAATTCTTCAAATTCAATTCAGAACAGTTGGTAGTTTTAATGATTTTGTGTCTATTTTAAAGCAATAGGTAACCTATTAAGTGATCTGACGGAACAATGTCCGTCGTGAATACAGCTTTAGCGTTCCACTGACAATTTTCTCCACTTAGTAACATTTTCGACAAAATTAGTCAGTGGAATGTAACGAAAGTCCGACAAAAAATATGTTTGCTTTTTTTATTTCCATGATTTGTCGTTATATCAAGGAAATAATGCAACAATTTATTAAAATATTAACTAATAAAAAATTGTTCAATTAACTTAAAAAGTGCCGCTAGTCACTGGATATATCTTATGCACACACTGTACGCGTCCTCAATGTAGCGGTTTTGCACTAATGTTGCCAATCGATAGTCGACTATCGCTAAACTATCGATAGTCACGAGTAGACGTCATTTCAATAGTATCGATATGCTATCGATAGTATCGATATAATCAATAGTATCGACACTATCGAATGGTGTGAGTCAGGGCAATACTATTTATATACAATAATAGTATCGATAGTATTAGCACCAATAGTATCAATAGTATCGACAGTATCGATACTATTGAAGACGCTCATATTATTTAGATGTAATACTATCGATAATATCAATAGTATCGATAGCCTACACTATCGATATTTCAATAAACTGCGATAGTATTTATACATATGCTATAATTGGAAAACGTTAGTATCAACGTTTATTAAACTATCGATTGTGTAATACTATCGATAGTTTCATACTATTGATAGTATCGTTGTTTTATTACAACAATACTATCGATAACATCGATAGTATCTACAGTATTACATAAAAAAATGGATACTGTCGATACTATTAATAGTATTGTCGTGTAATCATATCGATCGTATCGATACTGTTGCTTCCAATCAATAGTATTAATTTATTTGTACTATCGATAGTATCGATGGTATCGATAATGTCGATAACTGTGTCGTGTCCGCCGGTGCGAGAGAGAACGCAACATTAAAGGCCCCCTGCATCTCTCTCTAACAATACATGCACAACATCAACATTACGCAGTGGCGTGCTACCTGTAACTATTATTTATATCAGTTTATCAGTAATCAATAGTTTAAAAATATATAAACTTTTTTGTCACTTCAAACTATCTTCGAGTATCAATAAAAACAACTTTTAAAATATTGATTACTAATAAACTGATTTAAATAATAGTTACAGGTAGCACACCACTGCGTAATGTTGATGTTGTGCATTTATTGTTAGAGAGAGATGCAGGGGGGCTTTAATGTTGCGTTCTCTCTCCCACCGGCGGACACGAATAGGCCCCACTCTGCCACTCTATTCTTAATATCTCTATGCATCAGACAGCTTTGTAATTTTGCCAGCGAAAAAATATATTTATAATTTAGTAATATTTTTTAAAACCACATACATTCGCGTTACTCACGAGAAAGTTCCACCTGGTCAAATTTCCAGACTATGATTTAAAAAATAATTTAAAATCAATTTGTTATTAATGAATTGTTGTATCTAGGTTTATCAGAAATATGTTATTTAAGCTGTCTAATAATGTAATTATATCTAACTACATACTGATAATTAAACTGTTATTCTACTTTTTAAGTTACGATTTGACGAGGACACATGACAAAAACCTACTTATTAGTCATTTAATTGCACTAAAAAGTTATAAAAAAAACAGAAACGATAAAAAGAAGAAACACAGAAATTCTACCAAACATATGCACAATCAAGACACGTTTAAAAAATCTTTGTTGCAATCGCATTGAAGTAAATAAAAAAAAAACATTAAACTTGAGGGACATCATGAAAACTTCAGGTACACTTTTAAAAAATCCGCCCGCGTGGAGCTATGATCGATGATTTTGATCGGGCTTTGACTCACCAAAGAAATATAACCTTATTAAGACCTAGTCCAACCTCTCTGTGACTCACTTTGACCACAGAGTACCTTTTTATATCTTTACGACTTAAAGTAAGGAAGAGTCTAAGGGCTTTGATCAGTTTATTTATTTTTAAGGAGTTACATTAGGAAGAAAATGTAATATAGACATACGCGTCCAAGATAATAGACTAGCACGTACTATTATCATTTGAAGGGATCAGTAGGTAGATCATGAAATATAATAAAAAAATTGCATTAAGGTGGAAACAGATATACGACACCCCACCCCATTCCCTGGGTCGACGCCCAATGCGAACCGTGCACATATACCACACCCGCCGTAACCATCATCACGTCAGTCTAACGACGTCCACTGCTGGACATAGGACTCCTCCAAGGTACTCTACACAGACCGATTTTGAGCCGCCCGCATCGAACCACTTCCAAACTAAGACATAATAAATATACGTTTCGTAAATAATGATTTTGAAGAAGATTTATTATTTATAGAGAAGCAAGCATTATTTATATTATAATGATTACGATATTAGCCTGAACTCGAATCTTATAATCCGAAGTAAAATTTTACTAATTCAATTAGCTGATGTTATGTTTTTAAACGAAAGCTATAAAAAGCAGCGATGGCTTAGTGGAGAGACCGACAGACTGCTACGCAGAGGGTCTCGGGTTCGAATCTACGGCACGCACCAATGACTTTTCAAAGTTAAGTGCGTAGTCGTAGTCGCTTGCTAATCGGTGAAGGAAAACATCGTGAGGAAACCTGCATGTCTGAGAGTTCTCCATAATGTTCTCGAAAGACATGTGAAGTCTGCCAACCCGCACTTGGCCAGCGTGGTGGACTATGGCCTTACCCTTCTCATAGTGAGAAGAGGCCCGTGCCCAGCAGTGGGACAGTATAATGGGCTGATGATTATATAAAAAATGTCATCATGGCAGGAATGTTTTCAACTGAAACCTGGCGTCCGTCGGGTGTTAACTAGAAAAGAAAGTAAAGAAACACACTGCTTGCCAAACGTCAAATGGCGTTTGTTCCCCCTCCACCGTCAACACGCCGATCTGGTTCGAATGGATATGGACGCGTGGGTGGCGTGGGGTGTGGTATCCGTATATCTGCACCTGGCCATAGTAATGTATGGGTTTGATTAGTATAAGTGGCGTGGGTGGGATGGGGTGTGGCATATCTGTTTCTACAAGTCTCCGATCTTATTTTTGTTCTGACATTTGGCCATTTGAACTCATACCTACTAGCAATGAATACAGATTTACACAAAGAAGCGCATTTCTTAACCCATTCACTGCCTACCTGAAAATTAACGTCATTACCCAGGTGCCGCCATAGTATGATATACAGCCCGCCCATCGGCGGGTCCGGCATCTCGATTAAGTATCCTTGCCCGCCCATCGGCGTTTTCGGCATGAAGCTCTAGATTTCGACATGAACCGTTTGATATGTTCAGTTTACATGTACTGTATCGTGTTTAAAGCGTGTATGTGAAGTTTCCTGCGATATTTGTGGTAAAATTGTGACAGTTTTATTGTTTATTAGCTGAAATAGTAATGAAGCATGGAGGTAAGGCAGAACTGTCACTTAATTAATCTAAGATGAATCAAAATCATACAAAACCGTCTTTCAGATAAAATTAAGCTAATACATATGTAAAGAAATCAAAAATATCTTTAAAAAACCCACATCTATGTGCATTTTTCAATAGTCAGGTGTCGTCAACCCCTACACTCAATTAGTAAAATATTTGGAAGTAATGTTTCTAATTAAACCTCTTGATATCGGCATGGCTATACGCATGTAAATTTATTTTCTTACGAAAAAATTGGTTGCCTGTAAAGTCGGTATACGGGCGAAAGTTTTACGTGACAACGACTTTGAGTGGTAAAATAATTTTAATGTGAATATTCATTCGTATAGTAGGAAGAAGGATGAAAGACGCGTGCCTTTCACTTTTTATGTCTGTCTCTCTCGCTCTTAGGCGGGACGCGTGCCTCTCACTCGCTCTCATTGTGAGCGCATAACGTGAGCGGAGCGTAACGCAGTTTCTTGAAGTGTCACCCGGCAAACCAATTTATAAGACGTTGTCACGTCAAAAAATTCATAATGTAAATTTGCTTACAATTTAATTTTTATCTTTCCACTTTACTATAGGTAATAATGTAATATTTTCTTTCTTTTGTTCAGGCAATAAAACTGAATTTGGTAAAGACGACAATATGGAAGAAATCAAACAATTTTTTCAAAGAATCACGTAAAGAATGAGATGCACCGGCGCATCCTTTTGTTATGTTTTAGCTAGCCACAAAGATATCTACAAAGTATAATAATTATGTCCTTGTATATACGGTTCATTTGGCTTAGGATAACACGGACGCATAAAAAAATAGTTTACCACTGTTTACCTATTGTCTACTGACCGGCCGGCCAGCTCCTTTTGCATATTATTATACTTTTTGCAATAATATGCTCTATGTCCGAGGCATACGGTTGACTAGATGACGCCCGCAGTTACACCCGCGTTATTGAAGGCTACTGCTCCGCTCCCGTGGCTCATAGCGTGATGTTATATAGCTTATAGCCTTCTTCAATAAATAACCTATCTAACACTGAAAAAATTTTTCAAATCGGACACGGTAGTTCCTGAGATTAGCGCGTTCAACCAAACAAACAAACAAACTCTTCAGCTTTTATTAGTATAGATGATGCCCGCAGTTACTCCCGCGTTATTTAAGGCTTTTGCTCCGCTGCCGTCGCTCATAGCGTGATGTTATATAGCCTTAATCGATAAATGGGTTATCTAACAGTGAAAGAATTTTTCAAATCGCACCGGTAGTTCCTGAGATTAGCGCGTTCAACCAAACAAACAAACAAACTCTTCAGCTTAATATATTAGTATCAGATACTACAATCGAGAAAGTATATAATATTTTCCTGAAGCCTATTATTAATAGTATTAAAACATTATAATTTTAACTAAAATTATCATGTTTTACAAAAGGTTGGTAGTCTGAATAATTGTTATGCCCGCCCATGGGCGGGTTCGGCATGAAAGGTCGGAATCGACATTTTTCCAAACCTGAGATATCTGCAGGCCGTTTTGGTAACGAATAAATTTTAGTAAAACGAATCATTTCACAAAATCTTCCTTTTTTCTAATTGTTATTGGCTTAGATATCGGAGGTTGAAATCCAACCGCCCATGGGCGGGCTTGGCGTGTCAGTTAAGACGTTTCGCCCGCCGATGGGCGGGCACGGCACTGAATGGGTTGGATTTCGTGTGCCGATTCCAAGTGGCGAGTTGGCGACTGTCGTCAGGGTAGTACGTAATTGGTGCTGTTGGCGGCGCTGGCGTCGTTCTCCGTCTCTCTTGCTCTCGTAGTTAAGATACACAGGAGGAACGTTCGTCTCTCTTGCACTCATAGAGACAGCTGTCACAGCGCGACTACCACGCCGCCAAGCGGCAATTTGGGTCAAAGAAAGTTTGTCTACAGAGCGCCCATAAGAAATGCGCCTTTATGCTACTAGTATATTGCGCAATGTTGATGTTGTGCATATGTACTGTTAGAGAGAGATGCAGGGGGCCTTTAACTGTTGCGTTCTCTCTCCCACCGGCGGACACGACACAGTATTGAGTTAGGTACTATTCTGCCACTCTATCCTTTATATCTCTATCATATCTCTATGGGGCATGTTACATTGTCAATAATATCACGATACCGTGGTAATATTGATGGTGTAATAGGCTGTATCGTGATAATATCACAAAATTATTCAAACATCTTGAAATCCGCTCAGGGGGCGGGGCTTCAATATTATTGAAATGTAAGCGCATCGAGATATTTTTCTGTCAGTATGCGTTCGCAGCAATGGCGAAACGACGTCAAAGTTGTGACGATTCTTATGTCCTTTGTCAAAGTGACGATGACGAATTGCGCTCCATCGTTGATGCAGGAGGTAAAACTGATCTGGAGGAATTACCTAATTCTTCTTTATGAAACATGCCAGTCCTTGTGGAACCCAAAAGATAAAAATTAATTAAATAAAATTAATAAAAATGACTCAGAACAGCTTCGGCAAGTTGTTGTTGTTGTTGTTTCTGAGTGTTAGTATACATACATATTACACAGTCTCACGCCTATAACCTCGAAGAGGTAGGCAGAGGTGTATTTTTACACCCACTTTTCGCCAGATATACTTTAGTCCCACGTAATAAGTGGCGAGGCTATTGCCGTACCGGGCACATTTCCAGATTCCGTACTGCTACTGCGAATTTCGTTACAGAAAAACCCAATAACACTGCCCGACCCAGGAATCGAACCCGGGACCTCCCGATCCAACGCGCACATTTATGCCGCGAGACCAACGAGGCAGTCGTATAAGGTTTGATGTCGAGTTTTCCGTCTCTACGCAAAGATGGTATTTGCATCGTGTTATCCCTTAGTCGCCTCTTACGACACCCACGGAAAGATAGGGGGTGGTGAGTTGGTGACACTTGTATTCTATGCCGTTAACCACACGGCTAACTGTAGTCTGTTAGTAAATGTGTATATTGATTTCGTTTTAAAATCCAGTCTTTTACCCAACACTTCCTCTTTTTGCGCTTAGTTTTCAATGCGCATGCGCGTCTTATTGCTATAGCAGCTTTCCTTTTAGAATCCATGTTCTTTTTAAAATTTGTTCAAATTTAATGTTGCACTAAACACTACTTTCTCTAGTAGTTTCAAACGCGTACTGATGATGATATTATTGATAATATAATAGCCCATGTCAATACTTGTGATATCACGATACTAGGATCTTGATAATATTGACAAGTGTAACATATGATCCTATGATCTGTATAATCTATGCTCATACCTATTGTCAAAAATGTCAAATAAATTGTCATTCTTATGTCAGTCGTGGGTTGAACTTGGTTGAACGAAGAGAAGAAGAAGTCGTGTGCCTTTGTTATATTTTTACAAAAGTAATAAGCTCCTTACATTTCCCAAAGAATATTTTTATCAAGATGGTTCTAACAAAGGAGTATAGAATCTGCATGCCAATGACAGTCGAAGAGGTAATTATCTTAATTCAAACGGTTAGAAAACTATGCTCGAATAATAGAAAAAATAAACTCTAATGAAATTAGTGTCTGTCCTCTTTACTATATATTTTTCACACAATAATTCTTTGCCATAAATGATTTTGTAACTTGAGGGATATGGTTTTGTATAGATTTTCTTACCACAGCAGTGGCCTTGGCATATATACAATGTTCTGGTTTATATCTGTAAAGACGTAGAGTATATGTATAGGCATTAGGTCTGGCGTCCGCAATGCGCACTAATCCCGAGATTTATCATTATTGTCTGTTCTGCAAACTGAGGCAGCAATTGATAAAATTGAATGGCAACATCATTTTAATTAATTTCTGTGTTTATCATAAGTACTTAATTAGTACTAGTAGACACTACTTGATATAATGATAATGTAAACAATGTATGGAGTGAGCATAATATTGAGTAAAAGACTACATGGCTAATTCCAGTACCGCATAGGCCAGCTGTATATGATTGCACGGCATAGCTTTGAGCAGTCAAGTGGCGGTGAGGGTGTGGAGGTGGTGGCTAATGAGCAAGTTAATGACGATGTGAATGGTGTTGGACAGTTTACTGAGAAAAGAATTCATTTATCCAGGTGTGTAACAAATGGAATATTAATACTTATTCATATATTCCAATACATATATTAGAAGTTTAATATATATTATTTGGTATAGTCAGTACATTTGCTATTAGTAAAGGTTTGTTTACACAAGTAAGTCTTACATGATAATAACTAATTATGTCTATAAAATTATCTAACTGTAATCTGTACAGTGATTAATTTCTAATAAGAATAGTATTTGTGTTATCCAGTTAGAGGAAACTCATGCACATGTTCATTAGTAGTCATGTGTGTTCCTCATGTAAGTAGTTATTGTATATTATTAACTTTGTGTTTTCCTTATGTCTTTCCAGTCACTTACCCTACTGGGTGCAGTCTCTGATACCAAAAATATTCTATGTCACTGAAAAAGCATGGAACTATTATCCTTACACTATTACAGGTAATTAAAATTATAAAACTACTTTGTGTGTTATATGTTTCTTAAATTTTCTAATTTTTTACGTTTTCTTTCATGCCTGAATCTGCACAGAATACACAGTGAGTCTTTTTTTAAATTATTATTATGATTAAAATCCATTAATTAAGTAAATAGCTTTTAATCATGGTTTTAAAATCCATACAAGTACTGTTTATTTTAATTTGTTCTAAACAAATATTGTATGTTTTAATATATTAATGCTTTATGTTTAAATTCCAGTGTTCCTTCATTCCAAAGTTTTCAATATCTATTCAGACAAGATATGAAGATAATAATGGGACCACAGAAAATGTAAGTTAAATATTTTGTTATTTTTATAGTACTTCCTGAAATATAATGTTGACCTTGGAATAGTACTTTATAGTAACAGCTAGAGTGCTAAAATTGACTGTTCCATATTTAGCTGCATGTAGATGTTATTTATTTATTTATGCACAAACAATGTGTACAAAGGTGGACATAATGCCATAAGGCATTCTCTACCTGTCAACCTTAAGGTGGAGCAGAGGTAAAGTGGTAGGTGCATTAATACTGAACTGATAGTTAAGTATATAGTGTAACATAATAATTATTATATACATAATAGGGATATAATATATACACATTAAATAGTTCTATAAATACATAGACATAAATAATTATATATTATATATATATATATATATATCTAACATGTAAGATGTTATTGAAAATTGCTTTAGACAAACCTGCCCATCAATAGTGGATTATATTGTGACAGCATTGAATGATAAAAAAGTCCATCACTCTGGTATTCAAATTTAACATGATAAACTCATTGATCTGCTGCCTGTGAGTCATTTCCTAATGCTGCCGAAATTCTTTAATCATTTTCAAGAATGAATTGTCTACACACCTAACTTTTTTGTTGATAGTGCCTTGGCTTAACACAAGAAGAATTGGAGCAGAGAGAGGTGGATTTCCTGGATATAGCTTATGACGAAATCAAACCTCACCATTACAAAGAGGCGGAAGATCCAAAATTCTTCAAATCAGAGAAGACTGGCCGTGGCCCTCTGGTGGAAGGGTGGAGGGACAGCCATCAGCCTATAATGTGCTGTTACAAATCAGTCAGTGTCAAGTTTGAAGTGTGGGGCCTACAGACTAAAGTTGAGGACTATGTGCAAGGAGTAAGTATACTTAGTATTGATATAATACTATACATATCCAGCATGTTGCAGTTACAATAATTGCTGTAGAGTTCTCATGACAAGGCTCATAAATGTGAATATAAGCCATAGTAAAATATATGTTACAGAGTTACTTCTTAATTCTGGAACATACTGGTTATTGGCATTTAATTTTAAAAATATGTTTTTTTCGCTTAATCTATTTGTCCCTGTGCAAGTATTCATTTAGTACAAAATTTGTAATATCAGAAACAATGAATGTTCTGATTAATGTGGTAAGACTGACAAAGTTGTTACTTACTAAACAAAGCTCACAATAGATTTTTGACCATTGCATGCAGCACACATTGCATGCAGCAAACATTGCATGCATGTCATAACAAACTACCTACTAGTAGATACTGTTTTTTGTATGATCGTGCCAGGAATGTATAAGATCATTGTTGTGTTTTATATATTCTAGAAAACGTCTTTCATAAGTAGGCTTTAAGCTGGCTCCCCACGGTGTGTAGTTTTACGGACCCATGCGCATGGCACCTTTGAAGTTAAAGAAATTAATGCAAATTAGTGTTATTAACATCAAATCTTTATCGAAATGGAAACTGTATTAGGGTATTTGACTAAAAAAATCGAATTAGTCCGTCAGTTAGATTATCGAAAAATATTGGATACGTATTTTTTGTCAGTAAAAAATTATGAAGATAAAACGCGTCAAAGATGGAGAAACGTATAAGAGTGGGGGTTTGTAACGTCACTTGCCAGTAAAAAGTGTACTGGCAAGTGACGTCACACGAGTTTTCAGAGCGAAGTTTGTCGTCTTAATTTTTTGTTTACGCGACTAAAGAAAACATACGTGTCCAATATTTTTTGGAAATCTTTCTGACGAACTAATTCGATTTTTTTAGTCAAATACCCTATTCCCAATAAAATGTTGATAAACTGAAAAATATTAGGCCTTGTCTGAAAATTACAAGCATGCAAATAAGGTCGTTTGTGTTAATTAAAATGTTTGCTAACTGGTATGTACACTGCCAGTAATTGTACAGCCACATTCCATGTTATTGTTACTATGATTGACATGGGTTTAATGTTCGACATAATCTACATGGCATTTCATACATGCCCACATTTTTTAAACATAGGTTTTCCCATTTATTTTTGTTAACTCAAACCATAGGGGTTAACCCTTAACCATCCAAAGCCTGGTTAAGGGTTAATTGTATCTATGTTGCTTGTGCCATTTCTGTTTTGGACGCTTTCATGATCATTAAAATTTCATGGTTTTAGATTGTGCATCAGCATGTATCTTTATTTCGTATAACCGATATTTCAGCACTTGAAAGAGTACTTTCATGAGCATGGCAATTGCAACAGTGCCGAAATATCTGATACAACAGTCAAGGTTAGAAATGACAATATAAAACTGTTGTTCAAGAATATAACACTAAAGTATAACAATATAAAATGTTGTTCAGTATCTTGTTGTCTGGACAACTACTAATGTGATATCAAATCTGTTTATAGGCAATCCGCGAGATATTGTTGCTGGGACATCGCCAGGCGTTCGCATGGATGGATGAATGGTACAATATGACTATTGAAGATGTCAGAGAATACGAGCGAGAAATGCAAGCCAAAACTAATATCAAGGTATATTATATTGCCTTTTGTAGACAAGAATATGTTAAGTTAAATAACAGTTTTGTAAATATTATTATAATAAAAGAATATAATATGATTCTGATCATATACCAATCTATGTACATATCAGGGTAATACCAATTTTGAAATAACATGTCACTTCCTTATAGATATGCAAAGATATTTTTCCTTGAACCCATTTGTTGCCTGTTTCAGCTAAAAACGACGATAGAAGACACTGAGGGAGCAAGTGAGGACAAAAATTCAAATTCTTCCAAGCCCCAAACTCCAAAGACACCTAAGTCACCAAAGAGTACTAGTAGCACTCCCACAGAAGGCAGAACATGGTTCAACTGGAACTAACTTGTTAATGGTAATACAGAGGGAAGGGCTTAGTCACTGGTAATACCATATTTATTTAGTCAATTATATTTATGAATACAACGCGTCGGCAATACTATTGCTATTTCAAACTTCAACCCTGCATGCTGTTCACATTTTTATTCCAGCAAGGGAATTATAATATCATTAATTGCGGGGTAAATGATGGAATTGTGCCGCCCTAGATAACGCTTCGAGCTCACAACAACACCAAGTTTTTAGATTCAACTTGTATATTGACGGGGGAACATATTATATGCTTGTCCCCTAAATAATAGTATTACCGACGAGTTGTATATTAATGTTTGCACTTTCATACAATTGTGTTGTCAAAGTAGGTTGGTAGTAGTACTGTTTATTGTATGTGGGGCTGCCATCCGTCCGGATTTCCACGGATTTGTCCTTGTTTGAAGGGCGTCCGGGGGCCGTCCGACCGGGGATTTTGAAAGTGTCCGGATGTAAGCCAGACACTTTTGTTGTCAGGCGAAACTCATTTTTTAATAGATAAGCGATAAATTGTACTTTTTCAGAGGTGTCCGGGAAAAAAAACATATTTCGCCCAAATGTCCTGGATTTTTGACGTGTTTATCCGGTGTCGGAAATTTAGGTGATGGCAGCCCTAATTGTATGTATGGTTCATAGCATTCCATGGGTTGATTGTATCGAATGTGCAGGTTTTTTGGTTCAGACCATACTGGTTTCAAGGCCCTTCAGGTACTGTTGATTTGATCTCTTTGCCGTCGGAATAAGGTTTGTTTTTGTCAATTCAATGTGTTCACCTGATGCCTTCTAAACAA
The DNA here is from genome assembly GCA_944739405.2 of Euclidia mi. NCBI lineage: Eukaryota > Metazoa > Arthropoda > Insecta > Lepidoptera > Erebidae > Euclidia > Euclidia mi. The sequence continues at coordinate 39,093,030 of OX123190.2, read as the reverse complement.
TATCTTCCGTCTTGAGTGCTTATGATTTTGTAGAGTTATGTTATGTTCCTAGTTGTGTTACGAGTAGTTTATGAATAAAGTTGTGCTACCTAAGCTAGATATACAATATAATTTAAAACTGTACTTATCTAAGGGATACCAGGTTTGACAGGGTTTGTAGTTCATCCCAATCTGAAGTAATTCTATATAGTGTACAAATTAACTGCAAGCGTATAAAATGAACTAAATAAACCAAGAGAAGTAGTACCTAATTACAGTTTGGCGAAAGTTCCATAGGAGTGGCGCTAGTGTCTATGGAATAGGTTAGATTTTTGTACTAAATATTGTAATGCATATTTTTGCCGTAAACTGCATTGATATTTTTGAGATAGAAACTGGGAATGTGTCAGTCTTACTCTCTGATAAGGATAACCGTGCTAGATATTTTTGCGTGTGTTATTTCTTCCGCATTTTTAAATATGAAACTATTTTCTCTGAACTGGAATTTTTCGTTTTTTTACCAGAGGTGTACTATTTGATGAGAATTATTTATAATAGTATTATTTGATGTTAGTTATGGTTGCGAGTGGTTTTAGGATGTTGGTTCATGAAACTACCATCGACAGTACACGAATATAAACACGATTAGGCATGAGATATTGCCTACATTTAGGCAAATGGTCTACAGTGCAAGAATAATATAATATGAGTGATATAAATGAAAAACAATGAAAAACCCCAGTGTGAAATTATACATTATTCGTTAATTCAATAATATGCGTGTTAAAGAGGACAAGTATGTGTTTTAGATGAATTTATGTTACATGTTGTAGATGGTAAAATCTATGTTGTATGTTGACAAGTTATATTAAACTGTGTTTATTTAAGTAGACAATGTTTGTTTTGTTTACACAGACCACTAAATCCAATAGAATCCTGATTTAGAAAGATGGTATATCTTACTAACTGACAAAGTAGCAATACAGCTGTTTTTGTTGTAACATTCAAAAGTTGGGCCTGTATATGGCATTTATATGAAGTAAAACGTGTTATCAATATTTAAACATATTATTTACTTAAAAAATGTCTGTCTGTGCCATGTGTCCGCTTATCACCAATGCCTGGTCCAATTTTTATGTGGTTTGTAGATAAGATTGGCCTAATATTTAATTTAAGTTTCGTTGAATTTAGTGAATAAACCTTTAGCGTGTATCACTTTTTAGTGATGGGAGCGTCAATGTGGTGTCATGATGTATATATTGGATATATGGATGGATAGATAATCATAACGAATGCCGCAAAAAATGCAAATAAATTGTAAAATTACGTTTGCTAAGGTGATAAGATAACTTTCATCATGTCTGAGCTGCATATATTTTTAGTTACCTACAACAGCCTGGTTTGTTCATTTTGCCAGCAATGGCAAAGGTCAGGTTATTATGAATTCCAATACTGCTAGTCAGATCTCCAAGTAGCTATGTAGAAGTCAGATGGCATGACTTTGATTAAAAGAACAGAATAAGGTTTAAGAAGGAGTGTTACCCAACGGAACATGCTGATCCAAAACAAAAGGTCCACAGACCTATATTGCTGCCTATATTAGCGTTCAAAACTTCCTACATTTGTACCTCATGCATGGAAAAAATTCTGCTGTTGTTTTACATTTATCTCAAAGCTCATTGACTACCTATGTACGTTTGAACTCCCTTAATGTTACAATGGCTTTCTACTTTATCCCTGATATTACCATGGACGTAACAATTGTCTTTTGTCAGGTCTATTGATGTGGTGGTCTGTGTTTTAGTCACTTGAAATTGTGTAAGAGCAATATCTTAGATGAAAACGGGTATGTGGAATTAGTTGCACTTTCTATAGATAATATAAAAGGCCCGTTGCATCTCAATGATTGGCCTTTAGGTATTCGTGGGCCGATTTGGTGCATCTTAACGATTGGCCTTTATGCGTGCAATATTTGGTTTCCTTTGGGCCATGGTTTCAAATAACTAAGCTAAATTTAGATTAGATACTGTAGTCATATATGTATGTTTTGAGCCAAGCTTGAAACGCGAACAAAATATTTATTAAGCTAGGCGCTTGTTGTTTCTGTTGGATGAAATAATGATTCCTATTGTTTATACTCAATAAGATATTAAGTACAAAATAAGTAATAATGTGCGAGATTTGTTGAAACAGTAATGGATTTACTAATAGGCTATAATATGTTTATGACTCGTGAATAATTAGTCCGGTAATTTAATATCGAAGTATGTGTAATTATGTCACTATAAAACGCCGAACTACAGTAATACAAAATGTATCAGTAAGAGCCATGATTTACCAACTCTAATCAGTAATAGTCCGACGATGGAATTTGATTTCACATTATACACCACTATTTTTTAATTAGTACAAAAAAATTAACAGGGCTCTAAGAACCTTTAACTGATCATATTTGTGTAGGTAAAGATAAAAACACTAAGTCCCAAAACTGTCTCAAAACTGTCAACAAAAATACGTAATAATTGGTTAATGCATAACTAAAACTATGAGTAGTAAATTAGTAGTAGTAGTAGTAAACTATTCCATTGATAAATTCCCCCTGTCCCTCTGCGCCCGCGCCGCGCCCCGCCCGATGCGACAAACAGTGCTAAATTGTAACCGGTAGTGAGCGCAACGTTTTTTCGATGGCTTGTCCACATCACGAGAGTATGTAGCTATGCTTCGTGCGTACTTTTTGAGTGGATAAAACGCGAGTGCAGCTGTGCGTTTGTACAGGGAAGAGTTTGGAAGCCAGTAGATCGGTCGAGGCGGCCCCGTAGCTTGGCCTCCATGCTTATGCATACAAAAGTGAGCCGGTTAGTGTCGAACAATTAAAACAGCTCATATTGGACGCTTATGACGAAGTGAAAAGACAGAAGCGTACTTGTCTCGTTAAATGTTTTTTAACGAGACAAATACGCTTGTCTTTTAATTAATTTTTAATTAAACTTGCCCGTCTCTGTATTGACAATAGTGGTGGACATTTCGAAGGACAATTGAAATACTTGTAAGTAAAAATTACCTACCTTGTAAATAATAATTTGATGCGGGCGAATCAAAATCGGTCTGTGTGGAGAACCTTGGGGGAGCCCTATGTCCAGCAGTGGACGTCTCTAGGCTAACATGATGATGATGAAATTTGTAAATAGCAGCTGATTCTAACTTAAAAAATACGCCATAATTACTATTTTCTTTTCGTCCAGAATACCTTCTTTTATTTTGATATTTGTTTGCTTTCTAATTACATACCTCCGTATTTAATTACTTGTAAAACGGTAAATTTTGCCGGTCCTAAGCCCGGATGAAGTATGAAGGAGAGGGTAGTATTAAGTAATTTAAAAAGTAACTACCTACACTTATTATTTTGGAGTAGGATGGAATATTATCAATGAATTAGTGAATGGATTGTAAAATATGACTATGATTTAAGTGACATTTTCTACAATAAACAAATGATAATAACTTTGCTCTTAAAGATATTATGAAATTCTTACGACATATATATTATAATAATGTCTTCGCTAATCTGTCCTTAAAGTTTTTGTACTAATTAAAAAATAGTGGTGTATAATGTTAGATTTCTGGTGATGCTACAGACAAATATTTGACGCGTGAAGCCTTCATGTAGGTAGAGGAAATTTGAATATGTGATTTAGAGTACTATTAGGTATTCTGTGACAATTTGACGGCATTCACGATCTCACAATTAATCTCAATCACAACTAACAATAATTCTAATGTAACCTACGACTTGCGGTTTCAAATTTTCAATGCCGTACTCAATATCCATTCAATGTTGGTCAATCATAAAGTTTGCTGTAGTTCGGTGTTAGATTCATTACAATATGTACCTATAGATCTTCTTAATGTACCTATATTATTACATAAAATTATTTGTGTAATATAAATAATAAAGCAGTAACGTTTCTGTTCCTACAGGTTGAACTTAAATTATTCTGTGTATTAAAGGTATTCTAGAACTTTTTACCAAATATACCTAGTTCTTTTCATAATATTATATGTAATGTGCTACTTTTATTGATGTCTGTTAGTAAATCCGTAGATTGAAAGCATTGTACCCCAGCCAAATCCATTGTAGAATCTTCGTAAACAAAAACAACTGTCATATACATAAAATGTACTTCAAAACAACGTTAATCGTCAATTTAACTACCTATTTATTATCTTAGATTTGGAATATACAATTATACATAAATGCTCTTTTTATTGTTCCAATAATTTCCAATACAGAATATTTTAAGACTTGTGAATTGAACTCCTTTGTAATTGTTTGTTTACAAATATTTTACATTAGATTTAACTCAGTGTAGAATTTCGTTGGCCCAATTGATTTTGAGTTTCGACTGAAGCAAGTTTGCTGCAAAATATATACCTAAGTATAAACTGTATAAAGAAATTATAATCTTATTGATGGTGTATCTATTTATATGAACTGTAAATGATCGGTTGATCACATGTCTACGAAATTCATATTTGGTGTTATATCGCTGTGCTGAGCGCTTCATAATAACCAGCATGATGTCAATCAAATATAATATTTGTTTATTACTAATTGTGGTTTTATTTTATTAAACATAAGTCTTGGCAAGTAAATGGTAATTTGCCGTAAAATTCAGTAATTTTACTGAAGTACCTGTTCAATGTTCTTTAGCTAAAGAAAACTGACTCTGTAAAAATCTTTGACAAGGTTTGTATTACACTTGATATAATCCGAATATCAATATACTAAACGTTAAATTAAGATACGCTCAGTTGGAACAAAGTATCTAACAAGTATGCCGATTACCGTTTTCAAAGAGTCAAAATGGATGACAAAGTGAAGAGTTTGCGGAGATAACTGGGGGTATCGCAAGGCAGTATATTTGGGCCTATGCAATCATCATGTCGGCCTAGAGACGTCCACTGCTGGACATAGGCCTTCCCTAAGGTTCTTCACACAGACCGATTTTGAGCCGCCCGCATCCAACCGCTTCCCGCGATCTTAACCAGATCGGTCCACCTTTCGGGAGGCCTACCTCTGCTGCGTCGTCCGGTACCTGGTCGCCACTCCAGAACCCGCCTGCCCCAACGACCATCGGTTTTTCGTGCTATGTGCCCTGCCCATTGCCACTTCAGCTAGGCTATTCGGAGAGCTATTTCGATGATTTTGGTTCTCCTGCGGATCTGCTCATTTCTGATTCGATCTCGCAAGGACGCCGAACATAGCTCTCCATCGCCCTCTGAGTGACCCCCAGCTTTCGGATAAGGCCCATAGCTAGCGACCACGTCACGGCGCCGTAGATCATCACTGGCAGCACACACTGGTCAAAGTCTTGAGACACTGCGGGATATTGGACGTGAAGATATGCCGTAACTTCCCGAACGCCGCTCAATTGAGTTGGATTCGACGAATGACCTCTTTCTCGATTCTCTCTTACGTATATATAAAATATCTCCATAAACAACCACTCAATAGAATGGTTCGAACATCACGGTTGTAGTTTCCTTTTTAGGGTTCCGTAGCCAAAAATGTCAAAAATCTGAACCCTTATAGATTCGCCATGTCTGTCTGTCTGTCCTGTGGTCTGTCAGTATGTCACAGCCATTTTATTCCGAAATTATTGAGACAATTTTTTTGAAAATTGGTACGTAGATATACCTACTTATTCGGTGAACCGCTTCACTATTTCAATATAAAAGTAAAAAAGAAATGAAACTAAAGAGGGGTCTCTATACATGGAACTGACGTGAAAATATAAATAATTTTTAGTCGGTCGTACACTTGCGGGGTATCTATAGATAGATCTTTAAAATGACATTGAGGTTTCTAAAACCTTTGTTTCTCAAAGTGAATCGTTTGAAAAATAGACGCCTCCAAAGTGGAAAAATGAGTGTGACACCCTCTAACATTATAAAGAGTGAAAAATCTAAAAAAAAAAAATAAGCTGTACCTACCTACTTACTTACATCGTAATAAAAACTTCCAACGAAAATTGGTTCGAACGATATGTAGGCAGCAATTTTGAGATATAGCATATGTACAAAAACCGCAAATATGTTATAGTGTTGTATGGTTATGTGAAGATTATGGGTATGTTTAGTGGATACGTTTACTACGGAACCCTTCATCGGCGAGTCCGACTTGTCTTGATTTAATTGTAATGTATCCGCTCACCTAAACCGACCCCTTTCGCTTTCGCTACGCCGCACGTAGGTCTTTTTTGATAATCTATGCGTGCAAAAGTATCACTTTCTAAAATTGTGCAGTTCAAGTGTTTTAAAGTATTAGGCATGACACATGACAACATGTTACAAGAAGCCGAATCATAATTATTCATGCTATTACGATGTAAGAGAGTAAAAAGACGGCATTTGTGATGTTTACTACAAGAAAATAATATTTGAATACAAATATGAAAAGAAAATACATTGAATTATTAAAAATGAATATTTTCAATTAATTAATAAACCAAAGACCAATAATATAAGAACAAACATAAAATAATCCTTAAATAGTTTAAACTTCTGGTGCAAATTGTCCACAAAGCAAATCGTTAAGTTTTTTTATTATTTTGCAAAATTGTACTTTGGATACTTCGTCTAACTCGTCAATATTCGTCGTGTCCTTAAAATGTTTCAGTACCTATTGTATCGGTTTTTCGACCGGCGACTTTTTCAATTACGCCAAACCTCAATACGTTTTACACGGACGCGACCGATATATCTAAAAAAATCTAAATAATTACTTACGGCGGATAACGGCACAAAAAATGGGAATCTTGGTAGCTTGATAAACTGAAGTAATGGATAAAACACACTTCACGACCAATCCTCATCAATCACAATAGTACTACTCTGGTGTAAACTAATTTAATTCTATATTTTTGTACTATTTACTAATATTTTTATTACATCAATATCTCGACAGTAAAAAGTTTGGTATCGAAATAAATACGAAATAATAAAGCCATACCTGTCTGCTCAAGTTCCATATTATATCTATTAAATAAATTCCCTTATAGACAAACTTATGTGCCTTGAAACTTCGTCGCTGACTGGCAGACACACGGTGTGCAATCGGACGCGTGGACGAGTTGTAACTTGCACACTTATTTGTAAGTTCAAAATTACGCTATTTGCTTAGACAACGAGTGTTTTGATTTGTCTGGCTATCTGAGTATTTATTAAAATAGAACATAATCCATTTGTATCGCCTAAAATTTATAACTTTTGCACGCATAGATTACCAAAAAGGACCTACGTGCGCCGTAGATATCAAAGCAAGGATGAATGACATGAGTGTCTATCATTCTTGCCTATTGCTTTGAGTCGCCTGAGTCGGCGAGATATATCAGCCGACAAAGTCTGCTGTGTGTGAACATGTTGAACAAGGAAGCAACCACTACCTGCGATTTGATGAACCACATATTTTCAGATAGGTAACTTATAAGTACATTCAAGAAAGACAAATAGGTAGGTATCACCTCAGTCTGCGGTGACTATGACTTCTGTAAAAAAATCAAAACGTCGGCTAGTAATAAATAAAAAACTCAGTGAATCCAATTGGTAGCTATGTAGGTATATCGCGGTAAAATTCGTAAACTGTAATTTAATTACAATCGGACAGATAGCTTCTAATACCATATACTTAATTATATAGACTCGTATAACTTTCCTTAAAAGTTCATCTTGTATGTAACTATTCAGCATACCTCCCAACCTTAAAAGTACGGCTCAGAAAATAACGGGTGATGACTGTAAGGGTGAAGCCAAACGAGCGTAATTTTGTGAGTCGTGAGTCGCAGAATTTCGGTTGCAGAAAGAAAGTCTAATGTTGTTAGTAACTCATTTTGCGTCGCCGTGTGAATCAAATAGGACTTTTCTATGAAACCGAATGCAGCAGAATTTCTGCAACCGATATTCTGCGAATCATGACTCACAAAATTACGCTCGTTTGGTTTCACCCTTAATAATCGAACTAGGTACTTAAAAAGACAATAAGTTATGTGTATTGTACCTAATTAAATAGATAACTATAATAAATTATGTATATCCTTGCCCTTGCTCGTGTCATTGAACTTGGCGAAGTCGAAAATATGATGCATTTTATAGAAAGCAAAACAATAACGTAGGTAATTATCTCTTCGAAAATCTGCCAAGTTTAAATATAAACCACAATTAATTATAATATTTTCACCACATTGCATTTTAAAGTATTTTTCAAAGTGTTTTTGAAGTTGGCAGTAATTTTGATGTTTATTGCTTTTTTGGTAATTTATTTTTACAATTGTCTCTTTTTTGTCTCTTGATTGGCATCGGTGTCCGGTGTCTAATATGACGATGTATTAACTATGCACGACCACTGCATTCAGTATAATAATATGTCTTTTATTTCCCAGCCACCTTTTTCAGGTCGTCGGTCCACCTAGCCGGGGGCCGCCCTACCTTACGGTTGCCGAGGCGTGGTCTCCACTCTAGGACACGCTTGCTCCATCGGCCATTAGTCCTTCTATCTTCTACAGATATGGCCAGCCCACTGCCACTTGAGCTTACTAATTCTGTAAGCTATGTCGGTAATTTTGGTTCTTTGTCGGATAACTTCATTTCGGATTTTATCCTTCAAAGAGACGCCAACCATAGCCCGTTCCATAGCTCGCTGCGTGACTTTTAGTTTGTGGACTAGTCCCTCTGTGAGTGACCACGTCTCGGCACCGTACGTCATAACAGGTGGAACGCATTGGTTGAAAACTTTGGTCTTCAGGCATTGTGGTAGGGGCGAAGAGAAAACTCGACGTAGCTTGCCAAACGCTGCCCAGCCTAACTGGATCCTGCGGTCGATTTCTTTCTCGAAGTTGTTTCTACCAAGCTGGACTACTTGCCCAAGGTAGACATACTCTTGATCAACTTCAAGCAACGATCCGTCGAAATAAACCGGTCCCGGCACAATGTGTTCGTTGAACACAATCTTGGTTTTATCCAAGTTCATGCCGAGACCGACCCGTCGGGAGGCTCCATTTAGGCTGTGCAGCATCTCGCTCAGCTCTTCTAGGCTCTCTGTCACGATGACGATATTGTCGGCAAATCGAAGGTGGGATATGTACTCGCCATTAATGTTTATGCCACGTCCAGTCCAGTCCAGCGTCTTAAAGACGTCTTCGAGTGCGTTGGTGAAGAGCTTAGGGGATATTACATCCCGCTGCCTCACCCCTCGTCGCAACTCGATGGGGGTGGTTTTGTGGTCCTGGAGCTGGACGGTCATAGTGGCGGCGTCATACAAACATCTCAATACCTCGATGTAGCGCCAATCGATACGACGCCGCTGCAGAGCATCCAGAACCGCCCAGGTTTTGATACACAGCGGCTGATTGTACTCATTGGTCTTCTCTACAATCTGCCGAACAGTATGGATGTGGTCTACGGTGCTGTAGCGTTTTCGAAACGCGGCTTGTTCCTGTGGCTGGAAATCGTCGAGTTTTATGGCGAGGCGGTTTGTTAGGACTCTCGAGAATAACTTGTAGACGTGGCTCAGGAGTGAAATGGGTCTATAGTTTTTGAGCAAGGTTTTGTCACCTTTCTTGAAAAACAAAACTACCGCACTCCCACCGCGCTCCACGCCTGAGGTGTTAGGCTTGTTGGATAACGGAATTAAAGAGGCGCGCCAGCTCTTTCGATCAGAACTACTGTCCCGCTTGCTTTTAAGAGCTCTGTAGTGATTCCGTCATCAGGGGATGACGGAATCACCACAGGCAACTTGTTGATCTTAAGCTGCTCGAGAGCCACTTCTACCTCGCCCTGGTTGACATCAGGGATGTCGTCCGTGTAATGGCGCGTGAGTTGGGCTCTGTGGACACATCCTGTAGCGTTTTGACCACGACGTCGGTTCTCTCGTCAACAGTGCCATGGGTTTCCAGCAGTCCGAAACGATTTTGAAGCTCCAGTTGAAACTTTTCGGAACCTACTGCTAGCTGAGGCGCAGTAGTTCTAAGAGTAGACCTCACCATGTGAAGCCTCTTGGCTCTGAAGTCTATATTTACAGTGCCTCGGACAAGTCGGTGATCGCTACCGGTATTAAACCTGTTGATCAGTGTCTCTAAATATATACTTTCGGTCAGACATGATGAAGTCTATCTCGTTCCTTGTCACAGTATCGGGGCTTCGCCATGTCCACTTTCTATGAGGCTTCTTCTTAAAGAAAGAGTTCATTAAGAAGAGCCCCTGTAACTCCAGAAAGTTGACCAGCATTTGCCCTCTGTGATTTCGGCGCCCCACGCCATAGGATCGAGGTCGACGCATATACCTGTACCACCTTCAGGGAGTACCTGTCGGTGATCTTTAATATGAGCTACGCTACCCGTGTCGACACACTGTGCTGACAGTGGCGGCGCTAGACCACATGTGGACGTCGGCGACATCAAGTTCGCGAGGCCCTTTTTACTTCGTAGTAAAAAAATGTTAAATTAAGTGAGCCAAATTAGGTACCGGTAACTTGGGGTAACTTTGTGACAAGTTTTGGGGTTATCCGGCCATATCTTGTTTTGTTTTTCAATTATATCCCAAGGCCTTGATCTATTAGGCTATATGTTCACAGAAAAATATTAAAAAAAGCTATAATTTAGTATTGACAGCCTTCCAAAGTCTGTCACAAAGTTTCCCGATGCATGGGGCTACTTTATGACACTACATAAAATGCTTCCTATTTCCACAGAAATTGATTGCTGGCCTAAAATAACCCCATAGACCGTTAATATACATGTTACTAAACAGACTAAAATGAAAAAGCTGTCAACTGTTCAGTAAAAAATCTACTATACACAATGTTTAAAAAAACAGTTTAATTTTATTTATGAAAATTTTAATAAAGGAACAATATGGTATTTTTTTTACTAAAACAACAGAATTAATGAAATTCAAAGGTAACGAATTACCAGAACGTTGTAATGACCTCTGTTTGTAACTTTTTTGGGTTCTTTTATTTTTTTTTTATCATTGCGCGTGTGTACCAAATCTCATCTTTTTTTCCGGCCATTTCCAAAACTTGTTCCCTTTAATCATAGTGCTGATAAGAAACGTGTCTTTATCCACAGAAGTTATTCTTTTTGTAGGTTCGAGGCATGTTTAGAGGATTTCTGCAAAAAACAAAGATGTTAAGTGTACGTTTGTGACGACCATAATGGATACATTGTAAATATAGCAAGAACAAATAAGTAACCTCTTATTCTTCCTTTGTGACAAATCGATATACATCCTTGATGATCAAATTACTATTTTATACCAAACGTGCGACCTTTTTTAATAATTAATGAATTTAAAAAAAGAATACTTCTACCATTTCTTATTTCTCGGACGTACCTAGCAACTCCGCACGTAAATGTCACTTTGTCACAAAGTTACCCTAGGATGTTATGATTTTTTACATATTTGTAAATTATGGTTTTAAATGCATGCTCAGAAACAAATACTATAGTTTATCCTTTTCAGCGCAAAATCTTAATATATAAAATCCTTGCGTTACTGACTAACTGACAGACACGCTACAGCCGAAAATATTGGGCGCAGGAAGGTGAAATTTGGCATGTATGTTCCTTGGGGACCGTAGGGGTGCACTAAGAAGGGATTTCCCGAAATTCTCACGGGATCGGCCAAAACGCGTAAATTAAAAAAATGCAGGCGTAGCTGCTGGCGTGCTCTAGTTTACAATAAGAAACACATACTTGCAGCTCTGAACAAATGTTCTTATTTCGTCACTGAGAGAATGTTTTCACACAAAATAATTTCGCGCTGTACCTCACTCCGTCTTCAAAACGCCACAGACTAAACATTTCCATATATATTGACAACATGGAAGCTGCAGTTATATTCGACAATATTTGTTTTTGTCATAAAATACAAATGGGTTCCTTCAAAATATTATGATTACCTACTAGATATGTCGCGTTAAATATGGAAAAATGGGTTTGTCACAAAGTTTGACCGCAGTCACAAAGTTACCCCAAGTTATATAATTATCTAGATGGATATCGTGTCGGGCAGTGTGTGTGAAAACGCAACGCAACGCTCATAGTGTTGCAAGACAGACGATTCTGAATAGGTACTCGTATTAAAACCATTGACACGAAGAAGAAGAAGACTACTCACTTTACTTCACTTCCACACGCACGTGTAATAAAAGTCGTTATCATCTGTTTAGCTTTTTCCTGAATTGTTCGAGATCGGCTACCTAGGCCAGGATGATTGGCGAAAAGCGAAAATAGATAATTTGGAAAACTTTTATGCGAGGCCCCCTCAGGCGCGAGGCCGTCGGCGGTGGCTGACGTCGCCGACGCCTAGCGCCGCCACTGTGTGCTGACCTCTACAACGTTGTTAGCGAGGGATTTGTTAACGAGGAAACCGACACCGCCCTGAGAGGGCTGATCACCTTCTCGAAAGTAGAACAGGTTGCCTGACTCAAGGGTTATCGTGTCCTCCTCCTGTCTTCGGACTTCAGACAACCCCAATATATGCCAGTTTATACGACATAGTTCCACTTCGAGTTCGATAATGTGTTGGTCCAGCCGTAGAGAGCGTCCATTGTGCGTTACCAGGGTCAGTTTTTTTGTGGTAGCCGTTTGCCGTAGCCCGGCGATTCTTAGCACCGCCTGTCCCGCTGTTACCGCGACCGCTACCGTAGCTGCGGACAGCGGGACTATCGGGAACTGGGGGCCTATTATTTGTTGGTGCGCTCATTGGGTGGTATTTAATTTGTAAAGTAAGCCTTAGCGATATATCAAGCGATAGAGTTGCAGTGGAACCGATTCGAGCTACTGCTAAGGGTACTAAACTAATAAATCTCTTGATCTTGAGTGTTCTCAAACACGCATAGGTGCAAACTAACATTGTCTCAGTAGGACGTTATTTTCTAAGGCCGCGATAGCCTAGAGGAGAGATCGGCAGACGTAGTGGGTCTCGGGTTCGAATCCACGACCCGCACCAATTTTCGAAGGTATGAGCGTATTAAATCGCTAATTATCGTTTACTAAAAGCTGAAGGAAAACCTCGTTAGGAAACTTGCAGGTCTGAGAGCTCTCCGTAAGGTTCTCGAAAGATAATTATGTGAAGTCCTTTGATTATAAGTGAAGTCTGCCGACCCGCACGTGATCAGTGTGGTGGACTATGGCGTGAGAAGAGGTGCCCACCGAGGTGCCGTGCCCAGCAGTGAGACAATTTATATGCAGGGTTGATATTGAGCTTTTGGCATGTACGAAGAATAATTTATACCCATTACTTACTACATTAGGAACTTTGCTGCATAGTCAAATGAGCATTCCATTATATACCTTTTTTTTTTTTTTTTTTGTTTTACGAGGTGGAAAATCCCTTCGGATCTCCGACTCTTGGGGGAAATAAGAGCCGGAGTATGTGGTGTTTCCACTAAAAACCACCTCGACTTCCGCCATGTACCCGTGTGTCGGAGGGTGGGGCATCACCAAAGCACTCGTCGCCACCCTCCGACGGGTATTGGCCCGCCAGATGGTCAGGCGGGCCCCGAACAAAACCCCCTTGGCGGCGGATTAAGGTGTTGGACTCCGCCGCCAAAACGCCCAGCGGCCGCAGAGGATAGGGAGGACGGCAACGCAACACCGCATCTCCTCTTCCTCTGCGGCCCCACCGCGACGTATCGAATGGTGCGCCCCCATTTGGTCGCGGGAGATAGGGCGCGCGGCAACGCAACACCGACACGCCTCTCCTCCCGCGACCGCACCCGACTGCGAGGGACAGACAGAACTGTCCCCCGCACCCGCACCGTTGGACGCATCCTGCGCAGGCCCCTCCAAGCCCACGCGGAGCGTCCCCTCCTGGATCCCTCTTAGCTTCACCGCGGGTGACCAATCCACGGTTACTGAGCCCCCCCACCACGACAAGGTGGAGATCCCACGGGGGGGATTCCATTATATACCTATATGTATTGTATGTAGGCATAATTTGCATAGGCTTACGTATATCTTACCTATTTCAATAATTTCATAGCCGGACAACGCGACGACTTTGAATGCGCATCGTTTTTTAAAAACACCTAGGTACTTAGATGTTATATGGAGGAATGCATTTGTTTGATTATCTCAGCCATAGATAATATAAGTCAATTCTTTATTCTATGATCTCAGCAATATACGCATACCTACAGCACGTTAAGCCGTCGGTCTCGGCTGTCGTGAGGAGGAAGATAGAGATTCTGTTCGTATGAATAAACTGAAACTAGTCCAAATCATAGAAAATAGCTATTTCTTTGGGTTGCGGAGGACAGTCAGGCAGTCGCTCTGTGGAAAAGCTAATATTCAATCAAATCCGGTTAGACTGGAAGCGGACTCTGGGTTCTAACTGGGATAACGCTAGCAGTATCATGATCATAGGTATAGCCTGTCGCAGTCCACTGTTGGTCGTAGGCTTCTTCCTATTTTTTGTGGCAATAATATTGTGTTAAAAGGAGGATTTGGCCTAGGTACTATACCGGATTGGCATAGGGTTTTGATAATAACTTTGATGTTAAGTTTTCCGTTTCTTCACTAACATAAACCAACATTGTAGGCAGCAGTGCTGTGTTAATAAGCTTTTTCGACTAATGGAGAGTAATAGTACTCTTAAATGCTCTTAAACAGTTTTATGTTCTTAAAGTATCTACTACCTACTTATAAGCCTGTAACTCTTTTCACTATTTTCATGTGTGCGTCTTTTTAGGCGCACAAGGCTCTCATTGGCTCTACCAGTCACTAACTCAACCAATTGTTGGTAGAGTTAGTGACTGGTAGAGCCAATCTAGTTACCTACAGTATAAACATTTTTTTTATAGACACACGCCTGTATCCCCGAAGGGGTTGGCAGAGGTGTAATATTACACCCACATTTCGCCATGAATTTTTAGGTCCCACGTAATAGGGGGCGAGCCTATTGCCGTTACTGGGCACATCACCAGACTTCGTGCTGCTACATACATACATAAACATTATTCATACTTAACGGAAGTAAGAGAAAAATACAGTTTTGACAAGATTCAAATATATCCGAAGGTACAACTGAACTTTTTAAAGGCTCTCTTCTTCGCCAGTAAGTGAGATAGGTATTTAAAAACATCAACTTCTGGGTTAGGGCCATGGCCTTACAGCGGTTTTCTGTGCTGTAAAAAATCGAGTAGTGTAGACTGTCAAACCAGTATAGGCATGGAACCATGGAACGATTGTTGCGTAGCGATTCGCACTTGCCCAGTTATGAAAGCTTTTCGCCAGTGTTTTGATCCCACGTAATAGGTGGCGAGCCTATTGCCGCTTATCGGGATATAAGCGACAATCGATTTTTATATAATATTGAATTCCCCATTCCTTAAAATATTGGTGACGATACCCATATCGACTTTAAAAAAATCCCGTCCGCCATCTTTGATTTCCTATCCACCATCTTTGATCACGAAATAGGTGTTGTATTTGGATTCACCATCCCTTAAATCATCAGAGACGATACCCATATTGACTTTTAAAATATTTCACATCCGCCATCTTTGATTTCCCATCCGCCATCTTGAATCACGAAATAGATGTTGTATTTGGATTCCCCATCCCTTTAAACATCGGAGACGATACCCATATTGATTTTTAAAAAAATCCCATCCGCAATCTTTGATCACGAAATAGATGGTGTTTTTGAATTCCCCATTCCTTTAAATATCGGAGACGATACTCATATCGACTTTAAAAAAATCCTGTCCGCCATCTTTGATCACGAAACAGGTGTTGTATTTAAATTCTCCGTCCCTTAAATCATCAGAGACGATACCCATATTGATTTTTTAAATTTTCCCATCCGCCATCTTGGATTTCCCATCCACCATCTTGAATCACGAAATAGATGTTGTATTTGATTCCCCACTCCTTAAAATATCGAAGGCGATACCCATATTGATTTTTAAAATACTCTCATCCGCCATCTTTGATTTCCCGTCCGCCATCTTGGATCATTAAATAAATTTCATATTATTAATCAGCGTCCCGAAAATCACGAAAACGATACCCATATAGATTGTATCCTATTCGTTTAGCCTTTTTTTGCCTTTGATCCAACCCTCCCCCTTCTCGTTTGACCATTTTATTATTTTTATTTGGCCCCTAAAAGTTGTGGCGTAATTTTATATAGCCTATAACCTTTCGCCGACCGTGTGGTGACGGATTAAGAATACGGAATGTCACCACCCCATATCTTCTCATGGGTGTCGTAAGAGCCGACAGAGGGAGCATATTGTGCACAGAGCAGCACTGTAAAAGAAGGAAAACTTGATACAAACCCTATACCAACCCGGTTGGCCAGCGTGGTATAGTAGGCCAAGTCCTCCTTTCAAAGGGGAGGCCTAGTCCAGCAGTGGACTGTTTAAGGCTGATGATGCTTTCGGAATAATTGGGCTATCTTAGGCAATAACAATTTTGAAAATCCGGCTGCTAGTTCCTGAGATTAGCCGACATTATCGTTTAGCCTTTTTAGCCTTTTGCCCGGCCCCAAAGGGTCGAAGCGTTATAACTGGGCTATTGTATACAAAAAGAATTTTACAGATCCGACCGGTAGTTCCTGAGATTAGCGCGTTCAAACAAACAAACTCTTCCGCTTTATAATATTAGTATAGACGGTACAAATGTTGTGAAACAGTCAAAGGTGCTAGTCATAGTGCTAGTATCAATGGATGTCGTCTTTGATTGTAATCACTATAATTATTGATGATATCCTAGAAGGTCCACTTTAGGCCTACGATCTACCATCTTAGAATGCAGATCTCTGAATATCAAATTCTCTATAGGCTGAATGTAATTGTGCTTTACCGTGAAGAACAAACTCGCTAAACTGTATTTTATTTTTCTTTAATTTTTATTTAGGATACGACTGGTGTAGCGCTGGCCATAGTACATGTAGATCTGTTGGAGCTAACCAAATACGACGATACGCTGTTTAGTTGTAAAACCTCATCTTATGAGCTCTAACGATTTCGAGGACGTAATATTAGGTCTAAGACTAGAGAACAATAAATCTGTGTATTAGGTAGTCATGGTATAATGAGGTCTGCTCGAAACTCGGGTCTTCGTGCTGGCAGGACTGGGTATGCCCGGGATTCGTAGCATTTGCTACATCAGCTACGTGGTTAATTTGGCACTGACTTGATCCTGTTATTCACTCTTTAGACACGTTTTTGGTTCACACCCATTTGGACATGGTGCCATTCAATGATTTGTACTTAGGTATTTGTAAGAAGTAGGCATTGACGTATCTATGCTGCTTTAGGAGATTAGGTGGGTACATATTTCCTTCAACTTTATTAAAGAACGTTTGAACAGACAACGGATATTTTATTCCCATTCATCATTTTGTATTATGTTAGTGATCCACGGCAAGTGAGCTCCGATGCTAGTGTACACTCCAGGGAGGCCGGGGACCGCGCAACTCATACCGTAACTGCTGATACCTTCTATCACGCTACCACATATCAGCGGACTACCTGAGTCACCCTGGAACGAAAAATATTTTACGTTTAAATATTTCACTACTCGTACTTATATAGAAAACGCTGTGGAGGCTGCCGAGTTTCTTTGCTGAGAAATTGTAACTAAGTATTGCCACAGAATTAATTAACTAGACTGAGCGGCTGCCTCAATCACCTCCAAACAAAATGTAATTAGATAGGAACCTATAATAGGGAAGTTTCCTGCAAGTGAAATAAATTGAGGCATATAGATTCAAAAGCAGCTAAGTGACTTCATATCGAAATAGCAGAAAATGAAAAAAACGTTTTAGTAGGTATTTTTACATTTGTATGTAGGGCTCACTACTTTGGATGTAGGGCTTGTGATGTATAATAATAATAGGGTTTGGTTGTCTTTTTCTATGGTTGCTATCTAATAAGCTTAAAAATATCAAAAAATCGTATCACTTAGCTGTTTTTTAATATGATAAAGGGCACTTAGCTGTATTTGATCCTAAATTCAATTTTTGAATGTAATTTTAAGGGCCTTAGCCGGGTTTGTTTCTTGTTATAAATTTATGAAGAGATGATACTAAAAGAACACTAGATGGCTCCATACTTAGTTCATTTTTTGAAAATGTGGCACTTAGCTGCTAGTGCTGATCTAGTGAAACATGTCAAAATAATAGTACTTAGTTTCATTCATCAATGAATGTTAAAACTTTATTTAACATTTTTTATCGTCAATTTATTGATAAGAAGTATTCTTCTTGACAGCAAAACACTATGACGACACTACGTCATATTTCATACAAAACCCGTGGCCAAGGTCGTTTTTGTCATTTCATTAAAAGTGCTTGATTTGACTAGTTGGAAACAACCCTATTCAAATATTGACAAAAACCAGCTTCAAACTCAAACCTGTATGGGAATAAACGTGTGGTGCTCTCCCTACTACATCCTTCGCAATCCTAACAAAAAAATATTTTTAAATGAAATCGGTTCGGGCAAAGAAGTTCTCAGGTAACAAGCATAAAATAAAGGCAGTTGAAAATGAAGTGGAGCGACCAACTGAGTGCTGCGCAGAGTCTCGGGTTCAAATACTAACCGCGCGCTGTCACACAACGTGTGCAATTATCGTTTGTTGAAGGCAAAACCGTGACAAAACCTGCACGTCTAAGAGTTCATCTTAGTGTTCTTGAAAGACATGTGAGGTCTACCAAACCACACGTGGGCAGTGCAGCGTGGTGGACTGTGGCTTTTCCCTTCTCGTTGTGTCCAGCAGTGGGAAAGTTTATAATTTATGGCTAATGGTATCTAATACTTACCTATAGCCTGTCCGAATATGTTCTACTTAAATGCGTCTACATTATAAGGTTCAGTCTACGTTTCATATTTATTAGTAAGTTGGACATAACATTCTATCAAATTAACGATGTCGTGCTTGTAGCTATTGACCTACAGAAAATATAACTAGTAGCCATTATAAGTCTCGTCTCAAGAACTGTGAATGTCTAATAAAAAACAAAGCTCTGGCATCTAATGTTTGTTAGAATACCGCAAAATAAAGCAATAGCAATAAAGGCGACATTTATTAGTTCTATTTTTGTGAAAACCACAAAGAAGCTAAAAAAGGTGCAGTGTAGGTAGGTACTAGGTACGGTTTACTTTCTAAATTTACAGTAGCTCTCCCTTTTCATCAATACATTAATGCAATTTCGCCGCCAAAACGTCTCGGATCGAAACTATTTTACATAAGGAGTGAAGTTATAAAGTTCTAAGCAAATGATACCTATAAGCTGGAGTGACACAGAGTACTTTAGTGCAAGGGTCAATGAACGTTCATTAAATAAGTAGGTACCTTTCTTTCGGTTTTACAAATTGCTAGAAATTGGATTATATATCGACTAGAATGTAAATATCTAAAAATCCATTCTACTAAAGTTATAATAAATAAAGGTAATATTTATTTAGATCGTGAGCTGACACAAGGCTTGGTAAATTGGAAAATAGAACGGGGACTTATTTATGTCCACGTGCTTTCACCTCGTAGTTTGGAAACGCATCGAGTGTATTGGGTTCGACCCCCATAAGAGACAACACTTATTGTGATTCACGAACTGTTGTTTCGTGTCTGGGGATTCTTTGTGTACGTTGATTTTCATTTCTACATTTTGGCAAGTAGGTATTTTTTTCTTCTCTTTTGAAAATCTGTGCACTACGCAGGTCGCCGTGGGTAGTAAAACACATAAATCACAAATATAAATAATCTCATCTATTCTTGAAGGGACTGCACTCATAATATGTACTCGGGTAAGGTATATTTTCGACACAAATGTAAGTTTGTTATGAAATAAATGTCTTAAGTATGTCTTAATTGTGGTAATTGAGGCGCTGACTTGCTATCAAGTTTTTTAGAAATGTTATGTCATAAAGCGTCATCATTATGATGCCAGTGTATCCATTTCTCCCCACTTTCGTGCGTAGGTTTAATTCACTCGTACCTACGCTTTGAATAATTTGTACACAATTCATGAATGAATAACCTCGCTATCGCCATTAGCAGTTAGTATAAATACTTGTGAACATTAATAATTATCTACATGACAAACCACCACGATGGTAATCTGTCACTAAAGAAAAGGACAAATTAGGGAGATTACAGAAACGAACACAATCTTACATTTAGAAGTTCTGTCGTAGTAATTGTCTTCTGGACGTTACCTGGCAAGCGTCAATGCCGTCTCCGACTGCGCACAACATTCCACCGTCACATCTCGGAGCCACATACTGCCCAAGCGCCCTCTCACATTCGTCCAATGAAACTAATTTCAATATGCCAGCCAACAGTTTCTCTGAAGTTTCCTTTGTACTGAGATCTCTGTAG
This sequence comes from Euclidia mi, assembly GCA_944739405.2. Lineage (NCBI taxonomy): Eukaryota > Metazoa > Arthropoda > Insecta > Lepidoptera > Erebidae > Euclidia > Euclidia mi. The sequence goes on along the minus strand of OX123190.2, from coordinate 39,072,658 downwards.
CCGTACCCGTAAATTGTACATTCACCTGAAAATGGCCCCAGAGTAAAAGACTTTAATAATATCTGAACTAGACGATCTAAATATTAACATAAGTTTATCCCACCTAGATGTAAGATACCGTCATTGTGTACGTATATGCAATTTAATTTTGATCTAGGATTCTAGCAACGCATTTTTTTAATGGCAGTATTCTTAATTTTCTGAAACATTTGATATAACGTTTTTTACAGTTGAGAGTGTTTCAGTTAATACAGTGTTTACCTAGTTAGTCGTAAATATTTGTATATTAATTAGATATAGGTAACTAATTCTGTATAACTTGTTTTATTTACTTTAGCATATCATTATGTTAATCTAAGCCTCACGACGCTATTTGAGTCACTAAATGCAATGCGGTAATATCAAGCAGTAATTTATTTGACGTCGCTTCGTTTAAACGAAACGCTTAAATTTCAAAATTGTGAAAAGTGAATTGTGGTCTTAATTTATGCCAAGAACTTTTTCGGTTATGATACTCAGGAAAATTAAGTCTCTGTCAGGACCAGTCTTGATGGTAAGAATTTTATAAATTTGTTTCTAGGAAACTGTAATGATCCTTATCTATTAAACAAATAAGGTAACTTTGTTATAAGACGTAGAATAACATAGCTTTACAAGGAATACCTATTTATTATGTCATAATCGTATCGATGACCCATGTCATGTATACCGATGTATACGTGGTTTGTGAAGTGTACCTATATAATTGTCTTTAATTTAGGATTGTGTCTTTTTCGGTCTTAGATTGACCAATTTGTTTAACTATTGACACGAAGAAGAAGAAGACTTATATATTTTAACGGCTTCAAGTTGAAGAACATTGTTTGGGCTGAGAAGCAAGGTCGTCAGCAAATACTTAATTATATAGGTAGGTACATATGTCGATAACGAAGACTGTCTGTATGTTCAATCAGGCATGCCGAAAAAAGATATTTCCTTTTATCTTTAATAGAAATAATACCATTAATAACAGGATACGTGAAAACAAGAAATTAAAGTTGAACTAGGTATTTATGAAGACGCATTGTTTAAACAGCGTGTGAAGCAAAATGTTTTTAAGTTTTGACGGGTGATTCGTAAATATTTTGACTACTGGTCCAATACGAGTGAAATGATGGGCAATCAACGTAGAATCATTGGGATTCTACCATAGTAAAATCTGTTTTTACTATGATTCTACGTTGATGCTAATGAGACGTGTAGAATTATTGTAAACCGGGCCTAATAATAGCGGTTATGGAGATACATTAGGATGTCCTCAAAACAGCTTAATGATGTAGTTGACACAACGTACTTAGGTTATCATACAATTACCTGTCAGGCCGAAGGAGTATCTCGGTAATGTTTCATGTTTAAGCCAGGTTATGTCATCGAGTTGTGCGAGCTTCAACACGGCCACGTCATGCGCTCTCGTGATTCTGAAACCATAGGTACCTACGTGTGACTGTACCGCTGACGCGGATTATTCAATAGGTAGTACCAAATCCCACGTTTTATTTGTATGTATTGCACCAGTTGTTTTTGTGTAGAATCCTGAGCGTGGTGAGGGATTCAACAGCACGAGATACAAAAAACTTTGCTCTCGTGTAGCACACATAACTTTTCACCACAGCAGTGAGAACACTTATTACTTAGGAGACATAGAAATGAACAGGAATAGATTGAATTCTGCATTAATCACTTGTTGTTTTAACTCTTCTGGTGTTAAAGTACAGTCATCATCGCTAGTTTCACTCATCTTTTTAGATTATTTTATATATTAATATAATAGGCTAGTTGACAAAAAAAAATTTATAAGTCCGTCCTTTAGATTATTCAAAAATAAGCGATACGTATTTTTTATTTGTAAATAAAACCAAAAATGACCAAGATATAGCTCATTAAAGTTACGTATAACGTCACACCGTGCTGCATTTTTTCGCACTAGATGACGTCACACGTAACTTTAATGGGCTATATCTTTGTTATTTTTTATTTAATCGAAAAAAGAAAAAATACGTGTCCAATATTTTTTTATAATCTAAAATACGGAATAAATAAAATGTAATTATTTTGACCCTGGAAACTACCCTATTTAACACGTTACGCTATACTGTATCAGCATCAGCGAAATTTTTATTCCCGCTACTTTTTTAAATACTTTTTCATACCGCGTCCCTGATGTTTATTTTTCAAATGCATCGTTGTTGTAATTCCAAATTAAAATGTATTGGTTAAATACTAATTTTATACTATTAATTAGACTTATTTTTATGAAAATCCAATAATAAATTAAACATATAAACAAAAACATATTAAAAAAAAGTAATTTCTTTATTACAAATATCTTTTTTTATTTGCGTTTCCGAAGGTGTTTTCTTTGAGGTCGAATTCCAAAATCGAATTTCGAATTCGAAGGGGTTTGTTTTTTCACTCACTTTTTATAGGCATGTGAAAGAGACAGAGCACAGTAAAATTCGAATGTTTTTAAATTTATGGCTGAACAATGTCAATTCGTGACACTGAAGATTGAAAAATTAAAAAGCTACTTTGCCTCACGCTCGAATCAAAATCGCGTTTTGTTCACTGTTGTCTCGCAGCAAAAGCGGCATGTTTGAGCTGCTGTGGTGAAAATTGTATTTGTTAATGTAAGCTGAGTATGCACTGAGTATGTTTTAAAAATTAGCGCTTTAGCGCGCCTAATTATCGTTCCGTGATATTTGTCAGTCTGCTCCGCATCTTTTCATCGACCTTTACCTATCTACATAATATATCTACTGTAAATTATAATTTCACTTACGGATCATATAATTCGTGTCTAATGATTTCCCCAATCGTTGCTTTTGGTGGTGCTTCATTGTCTTGAACGCAATGATTATTAAATTGCAGATAGTATTCATGTTCTTTGGACTGTACACAATGTGCTGCAGTTAAGGCAAAATGTGGTGATATTAACATAGCCCCGCACGTATGCTGCAAACTACTCGAGTTTCGTAAAGAGGCTACATTAGGTTGTGTACCTGAAACATAAAGGTGCTCCGTGTTGGCATAGCTTTGTGTGCATCCAGCTTTTATAGCAAGTAAAAGGTAATATGGGAATGCAAAGGTCACGAACATTCTGAATCAGCATTTGAACACGTGTTTTAAAAGTGCTCTACATGGAGATAGAAATGTACCTACTATAAAATACTATAAATACGGAGGGTATTTAAATCATGTAATTCCTAAATTCTTTTCAATAAACACTCTGGCCAAAGAATGATGTTTAATAATTTTTCTTCTCTTCACATAGTTTTATGAAATTTTTGAACTCTACGTAACAAGTACCAATTGATGTCTAGTTTTAGTCATCGTTGGTCGGTATTTTATCGAAATAAAATGGAACTGGACATAACTTTAAAAATCTTAATAATCTCATGTCGGTATTAGGTACGTAAATTACGCAAAAGTTAAAATACCTTACACATCAACAAAATAAATATTAAATATTAATTATGAATAAATAACGCTTAGGTACTAGTGTTGTAAAAATACCGTATAATACCAAAAGGCTATGTATTAAACCGGTATTTTATTATAACTTACGGTATTATTGGTATTTTATGTATTTTTATATTCTGATTCAGTTTATAAGACCCTGCGATATTGCGACGAGTTCTAGTTTAAAACATTAAATATATTTAAAGTTTCGATTGTATTCTTTGTTTTAGAATTACTAATTAAGAATTTTGGAATTTTAACTTTTGGAAAAATTCATTGCAAAGCCCGAAATTCGTATCGTCGAAACACGTAGATAAATCACGTGTTTCTAAATTGGTCTCGATTTACACAAATCTTGGTGTCCCTGGCAGCACATTCGAAGTTAAAGAAAGTGGTGATGAAGATGATACTTGATTGCACGGGCTGTTTCCGCAACTCCACGTCTTGGCGCGTATTTTGCGTGCGGGTGGGAATGGTGTCGTCATTCGAGCCACCCCAGCACTTCGAGGAAGGCCAGCAGACTCTTGATGTGGCCCACGGCTTCCCTCAGGGTGCTGTATCTGGTCAGGTACTGCTGCCTGTACTGTGCGACCTCAGGGTAGTCGAGGAGCAGGTGGGCTGCCGTCTCGTCTGCTGCCATACAGGCCCTGCACAGCGGGCTGTCGGTGATACCTATAGTAAATAGGTGTTTATTAAAGAATCCGTGTCCTGTGTAGGCGGCCGTGACTGTCCGCAGTTGTTGTTTGGACAGCCGGAGGATTTGTTTGGCTATCTTACCGTCTACTGCGGGAAGAGCCTCCTTGGTAAGGCTTCCATTCCGTAATTACGTAACTACGCAATTACGTAATTACGCAATAAAAAATTACTTTTGACAAGTCCGTAACTGAAGGGTTGAAATCCGTAATTACGTAAGTAAGTATAGGCATGTATAGGTCTATATCATCATCATCATTGCAGCATTTTCTAGGTGTAGGTCTTAATAAAGAATAAAAGAGAGACGAACGAGTGTATCTGGTATTTTACATTATTTGAAACATCAACAGAAACCTACATAAAATCGACGTCAGATTAAAACGGGCCTCCCAAAATTTACGCAAGATTTGAATTATACAGAAAAAGATAGGTTTACTTAATATTATGGAGGAACACATCGGACAAATGGCTTTCACGATTTTGCATGGCACTAGATTTTTTTACATTTCCTTGTCCACTTTGCATAAATGTGACAAAATTTTGTTGATGCAACGTTGAATCTCCTCCCTTAATGTATGGTTGGTTGTGGGCTTGCTGACATAGAGGGTTACAAAAAGACCCATAAAAATTAATCTAATGCTGTAAAACTATAATAATACTTCGTAAAATTTGTTATTTTTGCCCACAACGCCGAATTGAGCTTCTTCTTTCTTGATCTTTGAACGGCTTGTTTTTGGAAGATCAGTGTGTTTGGCGTCTTCATCGGATACAGTCTCCCTGAATTTCTAAATTAATCTCTTCACAGTTGATGAAGTAAAACACTATTCCGACTATATTTTGTGTGGAACTGCGGCTGTCAAGCTCTCATTATTTTATGTAACATTATTCTGTATGTCCAAAAATTCAAACTTTAGGTTAATCAATGGTCTTTTACACTTCTTATATTGTCCATTGATACCTATAAACATTCGATTTCAAAAATATCCTAGAAATTACGTAATTACGTAGTTACGTAATTGGACAAGGAAAATTCGTAATCAGTTACGTAATTAAATATATCCGTAATTTTGGAAGCCCTACTCCTTGGCCTGCCTACATGTTTCAATACCAATCCAGGACTGGTTGTGTTGGGTCCTGGTCCTATTTCTTACCAGGTTGCGATAAAAACCAGAAGGGAGGGGAATAATGGGCTTGGGTCCCACCACCTCTAAAGTGGCCCCTCTTCTGGCAAGTACGTCGGCTGCGTCATTCCCTCTTGAGCCACTGTGGCCCTTGATCCATTGCAGTGTTAATTTGTTTTGTTTACCTACCTCTGTTAGTTTCTGGTGGCATTCAAGCGTGAGTGCCGAGGTGATAGTATGGCTTTTGAGGGCTGAGAGGACCGCCTTACTATCTGAGAGGATCTTAATGGATCGTTCCCTTACCTCACGTGCCATGATTGCTGTGGCAGCTAGGATTATGCCAAAACATTCGGTCTGGTAGACCGTGTTGTAGGCTCCCAGTGGTGCTGCGATGTTGATGTTTAGGTCCTCGGAGAATACTCCTGAACCCGTACCTGTATCCGTCTTAGACCCATCTGTGAAGATCGTGAGCTCGTTGTGATTAACCGCTCCTTCGTGTAGATCCTCGTGCAGTTGGATTTTGTACTTCTTGTCGAACACAAATTGTTTCGGTATTTAGTCGCCAATGGCTTGTGTGAGAGGAACTTCTTTAAAGAGTGTATTTAAATTGCTAGTGTGCGGTGTGTTGGTGTCTTTCCAGAGCTTCAGAGCTCTTAGCCGGACCGCCGACATCGTTGCTTCCTGTTGTATAAACAGGTGCTATGGAGGCAAGTCCAGCAACACTTTGAGTGCAGCTGTAGGTGTAGTTTTCATGCAGCCCGTTGCCGCTAGGCATGCAAGTTTTTGAAGCTTTTGAAGCTTGTTGGCGGCTGTTGTTAGGTTGGTCCGAGGCCACCACACTACTGCGCCGTAGCTTATCATCGGACGTATTATTGTCTTTAGAGCCATAAGACAATTTTGGGGTATAGGCCCCAGCGTTTGCCTATCATCTTCTTGCACTACCAGAAGACAATGCTGGCTTTGTTGAGCTTATTTTCCATGTGGCTGTTCCATGTCAATTTGCTGTCGAAAGTGACACCTAGGTACTTGACCTCGGTAGACAGCTTAAGCTCTGTATTAAATAACCTGGGCAAGTGCCCAGCGCGCGTTTGTGTGTGAACATAACTAGTTCGGTCTTGGTCGGGTTTACAGATAATTCGTACTCATTACACCACCACTCTACTATGCGTAGGGCTTGTTGGGTTAGGTCGTACACTGTACTGGTTACCTTACCTGAGGTGAGTATGGTTAGATCATCTGCATAACCTCTTGTGTAGAAGTCTCTCGCGTTGAGTTTGTCTATGAGTTCATTGATGACTAAGTTCCACAATAGCGGGAAGAGTACACCTCCCTGCGGGCACCCTTTAGTTATCAAGGCTGTCTGAGTGTCGCCGTGCAGGCGCACTACCCTTTTGCTGAGCATGTTTTGGATCCACTGTATGAGCATCTGATCCACACCATGCCTGGCTAGGGCGTTGCTTATGCTGGAAAAGTTTGTCTTGTCGAAGGCTCCTTCTATGTCAATTTAGGTGCCCAGACAGATGCATTTTTGTTGTATAGCAGCTTCTATCTGGTTCACGACCTGTCTGTCTAGCCAAATGGCATAAACGCTAGCTAGACGAATAGAATACGATAATTAATGTATGGGATTGACATAAGCTTACGACGCATCCCTTATATTGATTATCGTATTCTATTCTATTCGTCTAGCGTTCACGCCATTTGCCTAGGCCCTCTGATGTAAGGCCGATTCCGTCGATTTCCCTGAGCTGTATGCATGTTGGTTGGCATGTAGGGGTAAGTGCTTAAGTGCCCCACTTCTTAGTTCCCTCTCGCAGAGCCTTTCTAAGGCTTTAAGCATGAAGGAGGTCAGGCTTATTGGTCTGAAGGACTTTGCATTGGTATAGTCTGTTTTGCCTGGTTTTGGTATGAAAATTAGTTTGACTTCCCTCCATCTCTTCGGTACATATCTGAGGGCCAAGGCTAGCCCTCATGATTGCCAAAAGTCTTTTGTGGACAGGTTCACCCCCCCATTGTAATAACCCTGGAAAGATGCCGTCCAGTCCGGCTGCTTTAAAGGGATGGAAGCTGTCGATGACCCAACGGAGTTTTTCCTCTATGACCACGGTATTTGCATGTCTCCACTCATGTTCGGTCGCCACTGTTTGTGTATCGTGCCACGTTATTACCGGGGTGAGGACGCAACCTGGGAAGTGTGTTTCGAGTAGGACGCGTCTTGTCTCCTCCTCCGATGTGGTGTATGTGTTATCCGGTTTACGGAGAGTACCTGGTGCAACCGTTGGTTGCTGAGCCAGTAATTTCCTTACCCGGTTTGCTTGTTGGCAAGATTCAATGCTCCCACAGAATTTCCTCCATCCCATTGTACGTCTGAATCTGAGGCACTTCTTGTAGCTTGATTTGGCCGCTTTATAAGCGTCCCAATCTTCGTCTGCGCTTGTGTTCATTGCCCTGTTTAAAGACCTTCTTACCTTCTTGCGCTTGCGTTCAAGCTCAGCGCCCCGCCAGGGTTGTTTGCCTGGGGATGATGGTATAGTGGTTTCAGGGCAGGCTGCGTGGTAGCTGTCTAACATCGACTGCGTCAGTGTACATACCTGCTCGTCGATCTGTTCATTGTTACCCAGTACTGTCGGCGTAGCAGTCAGGGTAAGTTTATCTGTAAGTAAGTGGACATACTTTACTTTGTCAGTGTTGTGTGGTTTCCTACGCGACTATGTGGGTTGTATAACGACTTCCATGGAGAAGCTGATCTCTTTCGAGACGTGCCATCCCTTGATGCGTTCAGCCGCTCCTTCTGTTGCGAGAGTTAAGTCGATAATTGTCTGACTACGTCTTGTGACGAAGGTGGGCTCCGTACCTGGGTTTAATAGGGTAAGATTGGTGGTGAATAGGTATTCAACCAGTGATTTACCTCTGTTGTTGTTGCAGTTCATGCCCCACATTTGGTGGTGGGCAATGGAGTCCGTTCCTATTACGACCTCCGTATTGGTTCTCTCGCACTGGTTAACCAGACGCGTGAGGTCGATAATATTATTTCAATATGTATCGCTGTGATGTCTCTGGAACAGAACTCCGTTAAAACTTGGGCTCTGATGTTTTTAGTAGTTAGTATACAGGTTCTTGGATGTGTGTGGTCAGTTGAAGAATAAATCTTACCTCCCAGGCTGGAGAGGCCTTTAATGAGGCCACCCCTTATCCAAGGTTCCTGGATGAGCACGATGGCTGAATGTTGGACCTCCATCCATTTGCGCAGTTGCACAGTAGCCGTTTGGCTGTGGTGGAGGTTGGTTTGAAGGCAGTTGACGTTACTAGGCGGAGGGTTCATCTTTGGATGATGTCCCCTTCTCCCCAAACGTCAGCTGCGTCAGGCCGGCCAGGATGTCGCCAGCCTCCACCCCGTCGTCCCGCCGCATCGGACTCAGGAGCAGGCATTCATCTTCCGAGTTACCCTCGGCTGATGGGCCAGCCCCCGAGCCAGACGCGGCCGGCTCTGACGGGCCGGATTCTGCGTCGTATCCTGGCTTGGTGTTAGAGTCCTGCTTGACTCGTGTGGAGTTGTCGTCGCATCCCGGAGGATGGATCGACAAACTTACCTGAGGGGTCCCGGAACCTGACGTAGACGGCACCCACCCCCAACGCGAGGCGGCGCTCGTTCTTCAACAGGATCGGGACCTGTTCCTCTGGGATGCCCACCACCAGGAACCACCCAACTGACTGCCTTTCGGAGTGCAGCATCGACCATTTGTCAAACTCCAACCAGGGGTTCTGGAACTCCAGAGCGCGACCCACGTCGCGCACGTCGTCCCAGACCCCCTGTTCGTCGGGTACGACAATGCCGCACCGCACTCTCTTCGGGGTCTCTTCCTGGCCCCTGACCTCCAGTTCGAAGCCCGGTGGTGGGACCAGGAGAGAGACTGCCTCCGTCAGCCAGGTACGCGTTGCCTCGTCGGCGCACCAAAGTTTGAGGACCCCGTCCGCATGCACGGGTTTCCCGGTGAATGCTGGAGCGGGGCGTTTGGGGGTTTTGGTCGACCAGGCTAGTGTGAGCTCCCGGAGTACTTGGTCCACCAACTCCTTCGGCAAGTTCCCTGTGCGTTTGCATGTTACTGCAACACCCAGGGACGCCTTGGAGGCCTGTGCGTAGGACTTACCTACTGTCGTCCTGGAGGAATCGAGGCGGGGCTTCTTGTGGTCTCCCCGAGGCGAACTGGTCTCGTTGAGAGCACGTTTGGCCTCACCTCTGTCCTTATTTCCGGCAGTTTTACCTGCTGTGTTGCTCGGTGGTGCAGTGGCTGGTTGTCGTCCAGGGTGACCAGCTCGCCGCTTGGCGGCAGGCGGCTTCCCCGTACTACCTCCGGCCTTCTTGCACCCCTCACTGCTGAGTGTGGGCTGCGCACTGGTCACATTGCTGGGACCTGCGACAGCAGCCTGCTCAGCTGTTTTTGTAGAGGCAGCACCGGCAGCAGCAGCGGTTTGTGCAGCCTTCTGCTTGGACGCCCTGCGCTGTCTCTTGTTTAGGTTAAAACATGAAGATGATTTAGCTGAAAGTATGTTGCTAGAATGCATTCTTGCGTCGTCATCTACCGAGAACGTAGCAACACAAGAGGATTTAGATATGGAGGTAGAAGGAGAGGAACATAATGTAATTTAGAATAAATAGAGAGATGATTCAAATAACTTTAAGGACCCCTTTGCTCTAACGTACCTTAAAATGTTACGTGTTTTTCTTTAAATCATATTTTGACCTTGTTTTTATGGTAATATTGCTGTAGCTAATAGTAATTGTGGGTCGGGTTTCGAAACGCGTCGCCCGAATTTGAGGGTATTGGTGGTGTAGGGGGCTTAAGGGAGTTAGTTTTAATCCCCTAAAAGTAATTTTGGCTGCCGGAGTTGCGTCTAAATATTTTTAAACAATTTCCAAAAACTCTTCATTCAAATAATAAAAATGGAACGTAATTTTAGGTTTTTATGTGAAAGTAACTAAATAGGTTGTGCTAGGTTCTATTTTGACCCTGAACCCGAAAATAGGAGCCCTGCAAAGCAGGGCTCCGTCAAACTCAGTTTATTAAACTAGTGGAACCAATAAAAGCGATATTTAGGTTTTATGTGAAAAACGTGAAACGAAACGCAACCGCCATCTTGTATGAATTATATTGACAGCTAATGTCAAATTTGTGCCTCATTGCTTTCGAGTACCTAGGGTTAGGTGCGACTGTAATAAGTAACTAAATAGGTTATGTTAGGTTCTCTTTTGACCCTTAATCCGAATTATATATTATATTAAACTAGTGTGAAGAATGTGGAAGTTGGCAATGCCATACACACCGATGTCTGGAGTTTTTTTTTTCAGAGGAAACCAAGTATTTCCGGCAAGTGAAAATGGTGAGGGGTGGTTCCGAGACCTCCCCCGCTCCCCCTCCAATCACTCACAACCCCTAAAAACGGCGACGTATTTAAAAACCTTAACCGTAATTATTAATAATACAAACTTAAAATATAATTTCTTGCTTTATTCCTGTGCAATTCTACCGTATTCAGTATTTTTAATGATTTCTATGATCATTTACTTCAAAAATATAGAAGAATTGATTTATACATAAAATACCGTAGTAAATGGTATAATACCGTATTATACGGTATTTTTCGTTTTATACATTTCAGTACAAATGGTATAATACCGCACTTACATACGTATTAGGTAGGTACCTATTCTGCATAATATGCATTGTACTTTACCGAAGCATTTTGTGCTTGTGCGTTGGAAAATCGATTTCCACCCTGTTCTAATTTATTTATCGATGGGTTTGGCATTTTACGGGCTTACCGGGGTTGGCCTCATTATTTATTTATTTATTTTATTATGGAAAACCAACAGCTAACAATAAATGAATATGTAACTAATATAAGTTAACATAAAGCCAATTACAGGTCTTCACGTATAGTTAACGAAAATACATAACAGATGTTTCTCGATAACAAAAGTACACGAATTTAAAATACCAGTAAAGCAAATTTAAAAAAGGGAAATAGGTTGTAAGTTACGAAAAGAACTTAAGGTTCAGCTGCCTTCTTGCCGAATTGCTGTTCGTGTTAAATGGATCAAAAGAGAATTCTTTACACAATTTATTTTTTATTTATTATATAGCAAATAACGGCTTTCCCAGGTTATGAGCCAAGATCCGGCATTTAATATATTATACTCGTATGTGGGGTAATGGACGCAAAATATTGGTTTATCTTAAAGCAGCTAAATTCTGTGGTGGCGCAGGTGTGTAAGGATTTTCATAACAACCTATTATAATATAATATTAACACTTTCACGGACACTGACGTTAACTAGACTTTATGAAAATGACACTAAAATTTTGCATTCAAAATAATATCACGCCTACAGACGAATTGTCGTAAAAAGTGAATCTAGATTCTGTGACTATGACGATGACGGTCCGCCTAGTGCCGGTACCGTCTAGAGGCGGACTGCCTTATTAAATAAGTTAGTTTACCTGTACAATGACACACCGCCTACAGACGGTGGCGTCTACAGGCGGACCGCCGTACTCACGGCGTCTAAGTAACTATAATCGGACGAACCGCCTATAGGTGGCACCGTCTACGGGCGGTCTGTCGTATTAAGCGTGTTTATGTGCTTGGAATATGACCTACCGCCCATAGACGCTAGCGTTTATAGGCGGATGGTCATATCTAACGAGTAATTATGAATGCGTCATGACAGTACGCACATAGCCGTTACCGTCTGAAGGCGGTCTGCTGAACTAACCGTTTCTGCGTAACTGTAATACGACGTTTTGTCTATATCCGAACCGCCTGTAGGCGATTAGTCCAGTAATTTAGACCGATAAGCGTAAAAAATAGTTGAAATGCGACGTGAATATCAGAACTAGAGCATAAATAAATAAAACATCAATTAGAATCAGTTTTATTATAGGAACTATATTTACACTTGCAGTCTCATTATCTTAGGAATATTATTCAAATGTCATACAATGGCATAGCTTGTTTACTTAGTATCACAAATCAAAACGTTCAGCCCCGTGGCCCCAACGTTTCAAATTTAATACGTATTCCCTTACCAGGTTTACGTATTTGCACCGTTTGAAGGTCTCCGCTGTAGCAGCAGCAGCGCCCGCACAAGCCGCTGTGCCAGGTAGATGGCGCTAAGGTATCGACACACGTTGCGTTCCACACCAAAGGCCTACCCAACTTGGCAGTAAAGACATACCGTCTGGTCTTTTGCCATCGTCACGTGCGGCCTGAGGTTCAATTTGGGCTGTGCGCCAGCGGTGACCAGAGCCCGGCGAAGTATGTCATTGAGATTTTGGTGTCGTGATATACGACCTGCGCTCCTGCTGCATGATAAGCCATGGTGACCAAAGCTGTCGACAGCCCCCTCACAGTGACAGCGACCGAGTTGTGTAGTAGGAACATTGACATTGATTCCGGCAGTATAACAGATCTACTAATAAGACGATAGTAGTCCTCTAAATTAGCGCGGATCAGTGGCGACTCGGCAAGGCTAGAGGGATAACGATGGCAGTCCTCAATAGTTGCAGGGATGAGGAGGAAGGGGAGGCTTCTGTACAGTCGGGATATTCGTCGGTTGAAGTATCAGAAGCAGTACTTTCTGACTCGCGGCACTGCTGTGAGATGTTCGCAGTCTTCGGCCTACTAAATATTTCTAAATTGGAATCACTACTGTTATCGTCTCCATTTTCATGTTCATAATTAACATCTGTACCGTATTCGCCATCTTCGTCACTGTATGGATCGCGCAGAGTCTCTTTGTCTCTTTGACGGAAAGTGAGTCATGATCTTCCTCAAACAAGTTTATGTATTTTTAGGTGATAATCTTACCCGTTTACATCACGTCGAACTGGGTACTGGACTTAAAGAACCGGTATCACCATCTGATATTTTAGAACCTTTCTTCACTTATTTCTTTCCTACGGGAGCCATCTCCGAACAAAAATATCCATCAGAATTATTTATCATAAATATAATACGTATATCTTGTTTAATGCATAAAAATATATGTACTTACAGTATATAAAAAAGATACTTTTATTGCATAAAACGCAATATACGTACCTCCTAAATACAGCCGATCACGACGAACACTGCGGTCAAACGACGAAAAAAACAGGCTCCGCTCGCTGTGACACTGCGCAACTAGCGGGTGCGGGTAGTATAACAAGCTTACGGCTACAGGCGGTATGTCACACACGTAACCACGTTGATGTCTGAGTGGGGCTTGGCGACACGATCTCGAAATATTGGTTTATTTTTTGCTTCGACGCTAGGTAAATTGTAAGTGAGCGCAACATGACACTGAATCACGTGACTCCTAAGTAATCGTCGCAAATCAAGGCGGTTGTAGACGGTTAGTCAATTACAACTGGATAAAATTGACCGGCTATGGACGTTACGTCGTATTAGGCTGCCTGAAAAATACGCCTCTAGGCGTGGCGTCCGTGAAAGTGTTAAGCTACTTTACTTTACTTTTTACTTTACATTTGATCATCATCAGTCTCGTTCATAATCTAACTAAACTCTGCAGGACACAGGCTTCTTCTCATTATGATAAGGCCTAATGCGGGTTGGCAAACATACCTACGTGTATCTATTTCGAGTGCATTATGGAGAATCTAACTATCAGATATGAGGGTTTCCTCCGCCGTCTTGCTAGCGATTATTAACAATTTAATATACACTTTACAACGAAAAGTCTGTGGGTAGGTTTGACTTGGAGACCCTCTGCGTTACAATCTGTTAGTCTCTTCACTAGGCTATCACTGTATTCGACAGAAACGCTCTATAGACAAATATAATTAATCCGCAGATATTCATGTGAAATTGTATTGATTGTAGTAAATATTTAAACTCTCTAACGTGTGGAGCCAAAATAGCGTGGCACCCACGCACGGTATATTATGCTTCATACGACTTGTAGGTACTTATAAAGTTTGCATAAAGAAAAGAAAGTTCTACAAAGTTACATTTTACTGTTCATTGCAAGACATAAAATGAGTTGGGGACGGAGTTACTTTGTCATTTAAAATATGAGTATGGATTAGTCATGCTGGCTACGTTTTTTATGATGTTTGGTAGAGTTAGACTAGAGGTTCATTTCTAATGCAATTTGATTATAGTACAGTTTGATGACGAGTAGGTAAAAAAAAAAAGGATGAAAAATATCTAAACACATTGACAAGTAATAACCAACTAAAAAAAATATTAGTAGTATTTTTTATGACTTGTTCCTTGTGGCAGAAGAGCCATCTGGAAACATTTTTGATATATTTTCTAAAATTCCTTTCTGCCCGATTAGCTGCCTTGAGATAAGCGGAATCCGTTGCTAATGCTCTGGGTTATGTCTTGGGTAAATTTCTATTGACAGCTTTAAGCCTCAGCCTATCGTGAATCTTTAAGCGTAATTTGAAGAAGTAATGTAAGGCAACCACCGCGGCACGTAATTCATTCTAAACCCTACATACAAGTATTTTGCAGAAATTATCGCTAGCCTTACCTTCTGACTATAAAAAAGGTAAGTAAAAGTTTGGAAGCACCTCAACTACCTAGCAGCTAGCTAGCTGTTTCAAAGTATTGTTCTCTTGTTTATCCTTAAATAGCAGCGTCTTCCTAAGGCGGCGTGATCCCATAAATTGCAGTTAGCACATTTTGTGGTGAGTTCGCCGGGACTTGAAATATCCTAAAATTGTATTAAACCATAGAATGCGGCTATACATTTTGGTTGCGACGTATGATGGAAGGACTTAGTGGAATAGTCGCGTAGTTAACGTATGTAGTACGTATACAAAGTCTGCATCGAAAACCATCATAACATGTTGTAACAGCTGCATGTTTTCTAGGATTAGAATGACATGTCTCACGTACATAAACTATTTTAAGACCCACGTAATAGGAAGCTATATGTCTAATCTTCTCATTTATCGGAGCATTAGTTCAGCTACTACTAGGAATTTCCTGACACAAAAATCTCAAAATATTCACTGCCGGGAATCCGTCAATCTAACCTAGTTCAGATCCGTCTTACAAATAATTTATTTAAAGCAATCATTTTTCATTAAAGAAAGTAAGATTTAATTTTTTTGAAGTTATACTTTCGAAAACATTAAAGTGGTTTATTTTGAGTGGTCATAAATTATATTGATCGGTATGAAACGGAAAACTAAGTAAATAAAATGAAATTATTATGCCTACGATGAAAATAAGATTCTTTTTTTTACGATAGCAAATGTGATATTTTTTAAATGAGACATGTCCTCGTATTAGGCTATATTGGAAAAACTAAACTTTATTGGATTAAAGGAAATAGTCGTACTCGTAGGTACATTCAGCTACATAGGTAAGTCCCTATACATGAATGTGATTTTAATGGTTTTATTGTCCCAAGTGATTGTTATTTAAATCTATCAAAGAAAAGTTACCTAAATCATACCTAATTCATAAATTAAGAATACACTCAACCGGCCATTATTAACGGTGAATGGTTAGATACCTACTTACACAGAAAACTAAAAACAGAAAAATATAGAAACGTGGCAAAGCTAGCTAGTTTCATAAATTAAATAATTTATATAAAACTAGCTGACCCGGCAAACTTCGTACCGCCATATTTATTTAAATAATCGCATTTTTTTTGTGAATCTAAACCATTCTCAAGTTCCCTTGAACACACACAAAACATTTCACCACATTCGGTCCAGTCGTTTTAGGAGGAGTTCAGTGACATACAGACGCACACAAAGAAATCTATATATATAAAATTCTCGTATGACAGTGTTAGTTAAAATACTCCTTCAAAACGGCTGGACCGATTTGTATGAAATTTTGTGTTTATATTCATACATACATACATACATGACTCACGCCTGTTTCCCCGAAGGGATAGGCAGAGGCATATTAAACGCCCACTTTTCGCCAGTGTTTTGATCCCACGTAATAGGTGGCGAGCCTATTGCCGCTTATCGGGATATTTTGTTTGCCAGAGCCTCGTCCGTTGATCGGCAGGTGCACCACTTGCAGGTGAGGTTGGCTTGGGACCCTAAGTTCTTGGTGGGAACCCTATGCACCATATATATTTACTAGCTTTTGCCCGCGGCTTCGCTCGCGTAAATTCGGGGTTCTCTAGTTATAGTATATCATCTATGTTCGGGATAACACAAATCGCCTTTATTATAAATGTCGTTTTAACTGTTTAAGGAATATAACTGCAAAAAGTATTTACACATACAAACTACTTAGTACTAAGACTTAGTAGTAGCTGTATTCATTGGTGTGACGTTTCGCTAGAGTAGCCAATATGGCGACTGTGATTTGCCTGTCAGAACCATTATAATTTAACAAAATACTCGACAATCCGAATTTTGCGGATATTATGTTGTCGACTCGAAATCTTTATTTTTTAATGTTTGATTATTCAGGTAAGGTTTCGATGTACTCCTTGACGAAATAATTATTATAAGATTTGACACTGCGATAGCAGCGCAGTCCGTCGGTTCTAATGTGAAACATTCCAACATCGACAACTACTTACAAATTAAAAATAAAATACAATAAACATTTTCCAGTGGACTAAATTGTGAATGTAAATCATTCTCAAGTCCCCTTGAACACACGCAAAAAATTTCATCAAGATCGGTCCTGTCGTTAAGGAGGAGTTCAGTGACATACACACGCACACAAGAAATATATAATACTAGCTGACCCCGCGAACTCCGTATCGCCTTTTTAAGAGTTTTTATTGAATTCCCTTTTTTCCAAGCCCCTTTTCTAAAGTTACCATTGACTTAGCGCTTAATCTCTTATCATTCCAGGGTCTATAAATGATGCAAATCAAACATGGATTTTTATATAATATTGAATTGCCCATTCCTTAAAATATCGGCGACGATACCCATATCGACTGTAAAAAAAATCCCGTCCGCCATCTTTGATTTCCTATCCACCATCTTTGATCACGAAATAGATGTTTTATTTGGATTCACCATCCCTTAAATCATCAGAGACGATACCCATACTGCTTTTTAAAATTTTTCCCATCCACCATCTTTGATTTCCCATCCGCCATCTTGAATCACGAAATAGATGTTGTATTTGGATTCCCCATCCCTTCAAACATCGGAGACGATACCCATATTGATTTCTAAAAAAATCCCATCCGCCATCTTTGATCACGAAAAAGAAAGTGTTTTTGAATTTCCCATTCCTTAAAATATCGGAGACGATACCCATATCGACTTTAAATAAAATCCCGTCCACCGTCTTTGATTTCCTATCCGCCATCTTTGATCACGAAATAGATGTTGTATTTGGATTCACCATCCCTTAAATCATCAGAGACGATACCCATATTGATTTTTAAAATTTTGCCCATCCGCCATCTTTGATTTCCCATCCGCCATCTTGAATCACGAAATAGATGTTGTATTTGGATTCCCCATCCCTTAAAACATCGGAGACGATACCCATATCGATTTAAAAAAAAAATCCCATCCGCCATCTTGGATCACGAAATAGATGGTGTTTTTGAATTCCCCATTCCTTAAAATATCGGAGACGATACCCATATCGACTTTAAAAAACATTCCGTCCGCCATCTTTGATTTCCTATCCGCCATCTTTGATCACGAAATAGATGTTGTATTTGGATTCACCATCCCTTAAATCATCAGAGACGATACCCATATTGATTTTTTAAATTTTTCCCATCCGCCATTTTTGATTTCCCATCCGCCATCTTGAATCACGAAATAGATGTTTTATTTGGATTCCCCATCCCTTTTAACGTCGGAGACGATACCAATATTGTTTTTTTTTAATTTTCCCATCCGCCATCTTTGATTGCCCATCCACCATCTTTGATCACGAAATAGATGTTGTATTTCGATTCTCCACCCCTTAAAATATCGAAGGCGATACCCATATTGATATTTAAAATTTTCACATCCGCCATCTTTGCTTTCCCGTCCGCCATCTTGGATCACTAAATAAATTTCATATTATTAATCAGCGTCCCGAAAATCTTGAAAACGATACCCATGTAGATTGTATCCTATTCTTTTAGCCTTTTTTGCCTTTGACCCAACCCTCCCCCTTCTCGTTTGACCATTTTATTATTTTTGTCTGGCCCCTAAAAGTTGTGGCGTAATTTTATATAGCCTATAGCCTTTCGAAATAATTGGGCTATCATAGGCAATAACAATTTTTAAAATCTGACTGCTAGTTCCTGAGATTAGCCGACATTATGTTTTAGCCTTTTTAGCCTTTTGCCCGGCCCCAAAGGGTCAAAGCGTTATGTTATATAGCCTATAGAATTCCGGAATAACTGGGCTATCGTATACAAAAATAATTTTTCAGATGCGACCGGTAGTTCCTGAGATTAGCGCGTTCAAACAAACAAACAAACAAACTCTTCCGCTTTATTATATTAGTATAGATTATATATATTTATATTCGGTAGGCCTTTTTTTAATTTTTGGTGTCGGGTTGGAAAATCCTTATGGAGTCCCACCGCCCTGGAGGGGAAGGACGAAGGGGACTGTCAGACTCTTACTGACCAAAATCTAACCCGGCCCGCCAGATGGTCAGGCGGGCCCCGAACGAAACCCCCTTGGCGGCGGATGAAGGTGTTGGGCTCCGCCGCCAAAACACCCAGCGGCCGCAGAGGATAGGGAGAACGGCAACGCAACACCGCATCTCCTCTTTCTCTGCGGCCCCACCGAGACGCAACGATGGTGCGCCCCCATTTGGTCGCGGTAGATAGGGCGCGCGGCAACGCAACACCGACACGCCTCTCCTCCCGCGACCGCACCCGACTGCGAGGGACAGACAGAACTGTCCCTCGCACCCGCACCTTGGGACGCATCCTACGCAGGCCTCACGCAAGCCCACGTGGAGCGTCCCCTCCCGGGATCCCGCTTAGCTTCACCGTGGGTGTACTTCAAAGTTCAAACCCACGGTTACTGAGCCCCCCACCACGACAAGGTGGAGATCCCACGGGGAGGATATTCGGTAGGCCTGAGAATCGGTCGTAATCTATTTTTTGAACCCCAAGTCGTCAGGGTGGCCAACCATTTTTTATTCTTTTTATTTTTTTATGACGTGGCATTAGGTAAAAATACATATAACCTTTAATTTTCACTCTTAAGTCAGCAATCCCTATTTTTTAATAGCCATCTTAGTAATTAAATCATATCACCATATCAATTATATCCACGCTAGGTGAAAGTCCAAGAGGATTACTACACTTAGGACTAACGGAGTAAAAAAAAAATCGTGTCACTGTGTTAGTCACAATACTCATCAGAAACGGCTGGACCGATTTGTATGAAATTTTATATGTATGTTCGGTAGGTCTGAAAATCGGTCGTAACCTATTTTACAAACGCCAAACGGCCGGTTTCAATATTCGATCTATCCATGGATTTGGAGATTCGAGATACATGTTTGACGTATTATTTTGCATGGACCTTATGTCAAAAATGGATTTAAAAGATAATCTCAAAAAAATTATGAATATTGAATTTCGTGGTAAGTCATAAGGGTTGTCAAACCCAAATATGTTTGTTTTTTCGACGACATTTCTTTTTTATGACGTGGCATGAAAAATACATACGATTCCTAATTTTCAGCCTTTTAGCACCAACCCCAATTTGCTATAATAGTATAAATTAGTAATTTTATAACATCCCTAGATCAGTTATTTGCACAAAAAGTTATTTATTTTTTCTACCTTTAAAATAATGTATACCTATGGCAAAACAACTTTTGTTTGGTCATCAATCAAAATCAATGTTCGTGTATGACAACGCCTCTGTGGTCCAGTGGATAGCGAATGCGCCTGCTGATAGGAGGTCCCGGGTCCAATTCCCGGGTCGGGCAAAATTGTTACTGGGTTTTGCCGAATTCTCAATTGCAGCACGGAGTCTGGTGATGTACCCGGTAACGGCAATATGCTCACCTCCTATTACGTGGGACCTAAAATTTCATGGCGAAATGCGGGTGTAATATTACAGCTCTGCCTATCCCTTCGGAGATAGAGGCGTGAGTCTATGTATGCAATGTTCGTTTGTTTGTATACCTTTGTAAACTCTGAAATTTTAGATTAAGCATTGATGGCTTTGGTAAATTTGTTAATATTTTCCTGAAAAAGTGTTTTGAAAAAAGAAAAGGAATAAGCAAAACATACCTTAAAAAGGCGATACGGAGTTCGCCGGGTCAGCTAGTATATATATATATAAAGATATCCAGCAGATCAGTGAAGTTTACGTTCTTTTTTAAATTAAAGGGGAAGCAAACAAATGGAAACTGCAAAATGTTGAAAGTTGGAAATAGAGTGTTCTATGTTGACTTGTTAAGTATGATTGACCTTTATAAATTGTTAATGTTCAAAAACATTTATAGTTTGTAGAGTCTAACAAATTATATATATAATATACAGAGTTTCGGATTCGATTCCACTTTTCGAATTCAAGTGCCCATTATATTGTTAATTATCGCTTGCTTTTAACAGTTAAGGGAACAATCATGAGGAAACCTTCATGTCTGAGAGTTCTCTGTAATGTTCTCTAAAGACATGTGAAGTCGCACTTGGCAAGTGTGGTTTTACCCTTCCCATAGTGAAAAGAGGACGTGCCCAGTTGTGGGACAGCATACAAGGCTGGTGATGAGATAATTCATCAAGTTTTCAATAATTTATTACGAACGTTTCGTTGGGTAAGATCATTAGAATAATCGAAACGTCAGTTTACAACGAATTAAATGTTTTAGTCGATTTAGCAGAAAAAATAACAACAAACAAAAATATTTTCTTTGTAGCAGCATAAAATAATGTAGAAATGGTGCCACGATCCCAACCAAGCCTCTAAAATTGCGTTAATTAAGGCCACCTCCAACGGTAGAGACAATCATTGAGACGAAGTATGCAAATCTACCTGAGAGGTATCCAAAATGTTCTCGAAGTTTCACTCTACTCTAGACTAGGATGGTAGACTCCTGTAATATGATAAAAAGTATCTGGAGTATTGTGTTTACGCTTGTGTATACGTACATTAGAACAACAAAGATACAAAAAAGCCTTATGGCTGTTTTTAAGGATAATTATTTATCCGTGTATTCCGGGATTTTAAAAGGAAGTTAATGGATTGCCTCCATAATTTACGAACTGACCATCTGTCTAATTTTAGAGCTAGGTCATCAAACCTTCATTTTGGAATGCCATTTATAACTTAGACCCGTAATATCTCAGTACCGAACGAGATTCATATATCATTTATTAACAATGGGTAAAACGTAGAGCCATTCTCTCGTGTTATCCTTAACTGGATTGGACGTGAACTTGAAACCCAATATTGCGTTGTATTTTTAATCATACGTGAAAACGATATTGTGAGGAGCAGAAAGCTGTGGCCTTAGCTTTGCTTTGCGCATTTTGCTTTACATAAATTTCTTAAAGGAAAAATACAAAATTTTGTTGTGTTCGAACATCAGGCCCCACGATTTATGTATGGTGATTTCTCTATAAGACACCTGTCGTAGTAAAAGTACCTATTGCCGATATCGCGTGAACAGGTCTTGATTCTTGACTCTACCTCATTGATATAATACTCTATCTCGAGTAAAAGAAAATAACATTTGTAATATAGCTTTTATTTTATTTAGTTTGACGATTTTTTTTCATACATTATATCCCGCTCGTCCACACCACAAACCAAATAGCAGCAGGCAGGAATAGCTTATCGTATTTTTATATAAAGCCACGGTGTCAACCGACATATTAACATATGTCAACCCCATTCAAAGCCCTGGAACGATATCATTGGGAGGCTTTACGAAATATAGAGGCGCGTCGCTTACCTTATATTTACTTTAACCTTTGCGACGCGGCTTTGGAACATTTTCGCATTAGGGTGCAGGCAAACAATAGATGACTTTTATGTAATATCAGCGGCGGCGTTGAGGCCTTATCGCGTTTAAACGACTTGGTGTTTAGGCGCAGTGTCTAAATCAAGCGTTCTGGTAAATTAATTGTAATAACATTGCATTGCGTTTTGGTTGATGGAATTGAACTGGTTTGACTTTTTAGATGCTTCGATTTAAGTATTTTATTTATCTTAAAGAATACATAGATTTTTAATTATGGGACTCTCCATTCGAATATGACATTGCATTTGCTGTGATTATGTCATTTATTTTTATTGTCAAGATAAATCACAAACGTATGCGATTTGTACACGTACACATTGGTACAAATATTTATTAATGGTCTCAAATAATTATTTTTAAGTCACGTGATGACAGACTTCATCCCGTAGTCAAGGCTAGTTGGTTGGATACTACCCATGAGTCCAATTTTATTATTTCTAATCAATCGTCTTAAAAAGAGCATCGAGTTCTGTTATTTTCAATTTAAACTTTTACTAATACCAATTGCAGCGTTGTCGATTCATCGTTAGGTCACTGTAGCCTGAACTTATCGTAGCACATAGATGTCCGCATTGGAGCCAAGCATCGAGTCTGCTCAAAACCTTTTGGATTTAAGATTTACTGTTGGTACAAAACCGCTAAGACTGTCACGTACTACATGATAATAAAAATGTCACGATATGTCTATAACATATGGCGGCACGTGGCACTTCGACCCTGGCTATGACTTCAAACTGTATTATTATATGTAGCGCACGTCCTCCTAGCTCACGCTCCAAATCTCTATTGGATGGTTTGTAGCTGCATTTTACACTACTCTGTGTTTTATTTATGTAAAACTAGCTAAGTCTGATTTTTCGGCAGTGAGGATTTCAGTTGACCCTTTCAAGGGATGAAAAAATAAGTTTGTTTATCTTTCCATCTCCCGTGAAAGCGTGACAGATAGGTTCCATTCAATATAATACATACATTTTAAATACGAAATAATAAAATCTAAAACGTGTCCTTGAAGAAAAGCTTAAACAGTGTACAGGCTTTGCGTAAGATGTCGTTTGGTCGCGTAAGATGCTTTTCTATTAGAATGCTAGTTATTCGTCTGGGTTCTTGATTGCTCACATGTGACAATTTTCAAATGTAACTGGCGAAATGTAAGTAAGAATAATTAAAATATGTATATAGTAATTCAGAGAAATATCGTTTAATGAGTAATTCCGCAAATGTAATATGAGCTTTATGTAAACAGTAGTAAGTTGCTACTAGTTTATACTCTTTTGTTCCCATTTATATAATGCGATACGACTGGTCGTTCCTGAAACATTCTCTTGCTGCACTTCTCGTGCATCCTTAAATATAAAACGCATAGCTCTTTTAAAAATTAGAAGATCATCTAGTTTCGACTACTGAAAAAAAACTCATAAACTAGAAATTGTCTGTTACGTCCGCCTTGAAAAGTGTGCGAAATGGAAATAACTCTTACATAACAGTTAACACCATGTCGAACTTTCATGGACATGACCATGACACGACGACACAATTAGGGGAAATGTTACAAACATACTGTCGATAAATATTTTTGAGAGGAAATGTCAGTGCAGAGTTTTATATAATATACTTTTGGTTTGCAGTAAATAGATACCTGTTATGTACTTGATAGACATGTAGGCGTTAAAATTCACACACTGTAATTATTGCCCCAAAATTAATCCACATCTCATGTGGTCTATCAAAATCTAGTACTAATTGCAATGACCAACATAATAGTTGTAACAAATAATTTTCTTGGGTGATCAGTTCAGCAACAAAGGTAGTATAAAATTTTATCAGAATTGAATCACAGATCAAAAAGAATTCAGTATATAGACATAAACAGAGACAGGCTAAAAACAATGATGTATTAAATTGTAAATTGTCGCTTACGAAACAGTGAAGGGAAACATCAAAGGCATATCTGAGAATTTTCCATAATGCTCTCGAAAGACATGTGAACTCTACCAACACGCACTTGAACGTGAAAAGAAGCCCGTGCCCAATAGGGTACTGTTTTTATTCCACTGTTGTGTTTATACACAGGGTTGATGACACTGTTTTAGACATATTTCGAATGTTTCGGTAGTCTAACAAGTACAACAAAGCAAGTAGACAACCGTCTGTCCTAAAACTAACACTATGATTCTACGTATCTAGAAGTACGTATTACTACTGTTTTGAAATAGATGTGCATGTGTATTATCTAGTGACCACTTATGGCTAAATGCGCGTGTCTGTGCTGGTGCCAACTCAATTAGAGCTCATGCAGTTTGAGCACACGGTTGTGCGCCGCATTGGCTGAACAAAGAGACATGGCGCTATCACTCAAGAGCCTGTAGGTATTGTGAGTAAAGGGATGTAGGTAGGTACGAATTACTCGAATTATGTGTAGATATTTAAAGGGACATCTAGATTTTAACGGTTTTAAAGGGTATTCCATATTCCATTATGTACACGTACATATTAGTCGTTTATTTGTAAAAGCAGTTAATGTATTAGATATATGTATTGTCTAACTTGTTAAGACAACAATGCTTAGCTTGCTTGTTTAACATCGATTTCTCTTTAAAATCGTACCCATCGATGAACTTTAAAAAACAAGGAGTAAATATATATATCAGGTCTTGACTTAAATTGTTTTAATAAGTTTTGAATAAAGCAATAATTTATTTTAGTATTATATTTGTTCCAACGGATATTAGAGATGGAGGCTTTACAAAAATGTGTTTGATGTCGATATTTAATAACTACACTTATGAAGCTTCAATCAAAGTATGTTTTATTATAAGGCGATTATGTTTACTCTCAGGGCTCTGTTTTTTTTTATTTATAGACTCACGCCTGTATCCCCGAAGGGGTAGGCAGAGGTGTAATATTACACCCACATTGCACAGGGCTCTGTTATAGGCAAATTACTTACTAGCTTCCTAGCTATAGTCATATCTACCAAGCTCTACCTTCCAGAATTATTTGCGCATATTTGCGTAATATGTTGGTACTTATATGAATATGTAGTACGAACTAGAGAATCATAAAAAATGTTATACCACATTCAACTTGATATGCGCCGATCACTCTTTTGACTCTCCCACACTTTGTCAACAAATAAAGATATAAAAAGACTATTAAAGATACAATATTATTTTTAAAACACATTCCAGCACTAGATTTATAACAACAAGTGCGTTAACTCAAGCGTATGTAGCTATACTATTAAAATTTCTTGTGATAAACGGTGTTTTTATGCAAAACTTAATCGTGGTTGTATGTAGTTAATTATTAAAACCATTGTAGAAAGTCGTGACTATGTAGTGAGTGTATAAACAGGTGTTTGAAAGAGAGTAATAAATTCTATGTAGAGCGTCTCGGGTTCGATTCCTCGTTTTGTAGTTAAGTGCACATTCTATTATTAATGATCGCTTGGTTTTAACAGTGAGGACAAAATCATGAGGCAACCTGATAAACGAAACGTTAGTTTTTATCGAATTAAATGTAGTAGATTTAGCAGAAAAATAACAAAAAGATTTGTTTTGTAGCAGCATAAAATAATCCCGTGTAGAAATGGTGCCACGATCCCAACTAAGCCTCTAAAATTGCGTTAATTAAGGCCACCTCCAACGGTAGAGACAATCATTGAGACGAAGTATGCAAATCTACCTGAGAGGTATCCAAAATGTTCTCGAAGTATCACCCTGCTCTAGACTAGGATGGTAGACTTCTTTAACATGATAAAAGGTATTTGCAATATTCGCTTGTGTATAGGTAGGTACATATATTATAACAACAAAGATACAAAAAAGCCATAATTATCCATGTATTCCGGGATTTTAAATGGAAGTTAATGGATTGCCTCCATAATTTACGGACTGACCGTCCGTCTAATTTTAGAGCTAGGTCATCAGACCTTCATTTTGGAATGCCATTTATAACTTAGACCCGTAATATCTCAGTACTGAACGAGATTCATATATAATTTATTAGCAATGGATAAAACGTAGAGCAATTCTCTCGTGTTATCCTTAACTGGATTGGACGTGAACTTGAAACCCAATATTGCGTTGTATTTTTAATCATACGTGAAAACGATATTGTGTGGAGCAGAAAGCTGTGGCCTTAGCTTTGCTTTGCGCATTTTGCTTTACATACATTTCTTAAAGGAAAAATATAAAATTAAGTTGTGTTCGAAAATCAGGACCTACAATTTATGTATGGTGATTTCTCTATAAGACACCTGTCGTAGTAAAAGTACCTATTGCCGATATCGCGTGAACAGATCTTGATTCTTGACTCTACCTCATTGGTATAATACTCTATCTCGACTAAAAGAAAATAACATTTGTAATATAGCTTTTATTTTATTTAGTTTGACGATTTTTTTTCATACATTATATCCCGCTCGTCCACACCACAAACCAAATAGCAGCAGGCAGGAATAGCTTATCGTATTTTTATATAAAGCCACGGTGACAACCGACATATTAACATATGTCAACCCCATTCAAAGCCTTGGAACGATATCATTGGGAGGCTTTACGGAATATCGAGGCGCGTCGCTTACCTTATATTTACTTTATCCTTTGCGACGCGGCTTTGGAACATTTTCTCATTAGGGTGCAGGCAAACAATAGATGACTTTTATGTAATATCAGCGAATCAAATATCAGCGGCGGCATTGAAGCCTTATCGCGTTTAAACGACTTGGTGTTTATGCGCAGTGTCTAAATCAAGCGGTCTGGTAAATTAATTGTAATAACATTCCATTGCGTTTTGTTTGATGGAATTGAACTGATTAGACTTTTTAGATGCTTCGATTTAAGTATTTTATTTATCTTAAAGAATAGATTTTGATTATGGGACTCTCCTTTCGAATATGACATTGCATTTGCTGTGATTATGTCATTTATTTATGTTGTCAAGATAAATCACAAACGTGTATGCGATTTGTACATGTACACATTGGTATATTTATTAATGTGTGCCGGGTCATCCCTGTCCCTCTAATATGGCGAGGGGGATGATGGCTGGCACATGCGTCATACTCGTGAACGGGTGCTACTTGCGATGACTGGTCGATGACGGTCTTGCGGGCTGGTATTAGTTTTTAATATTTAACTGCATCATTTCCATCATGGTTCTGATCACTTTCGCGGATTGCCTGCATTATTAGGTATATATAATGTAAGTGGATGCTCCTGTTTCACCATGTCTATTCTGAGGAGGCTAACCAAAAGTATTATGCTTGAGTATTATTATGTACAGTAAATATATACAAGTGATATAGAAGGTGTAACTGTTGCAGCACCTTACAAAATGTAAATTGTGTATTATGCAAAACCTGGCGATGAAAAAGAGTGACCGTGAGTTTTATTGCCCGTTCTTTCTCATGGTTCTACCTATTGCTTTGCGAACGTGGCAGTAAATGTAAATGTAGAGTCTATAAGTAATTATTTTATAAATTTATTATTTTGATGTTCATAAGCGTCACCATGTGACCCAAATGAATAAAGGATTTTGAATTTGAATTTGAATTTAATGTTCTCAAATAATTATTTTTAAGTCACGTGATGACAGACTTCATCACGTAGTCAAGGCTAGTGGGTTGGATACTACCCATGAGTCCAATTTTATTATTTCTAATCAATCGTCTAAAGAGCATCGAGTTCTGTTATTTTCAATTTAAACTTTTACTAATACCGATCGCAGCGTTGTCGATTCGTCGTTAGATCACTGTAGCCGGAACTTATCGCAGCGCATAGATGTCCGCATTGGAGCCAAGCATCGAGTCTGCTCAAAACCTATTGGATTTAAGATTTACTGTTGGTACAAAACCGCTAAGACTGTCACGTACTACATGATAATAAAAATGTCACGATATGTCTATAACATATGGCGGCACGTGGCACTTCGACCCTGGCTATGACTTCAAACTGTATTATTATATGTAGCGCACGTCCTCCTAGCTCACGCTCCAAATCTCTATTGGATGGTTTGTAGCTGCATTTTACACTACTCTGCGTTTTATTTATGTAAAACTAGCTAAGTTTGATTTTTCGGCAGTGAGGATTTCAGTTGACGGTTGACCCTCTCAAGGGATGAAAAAAGAAGTTTATTTATCTTTCCATCTCCATAATGATGTGCGTGAAAGCGTGTTAGATAAGTTCCATTCAATACAATCAGGCATACATTTTAAATACGAAATAATAAAATCTAAAACGTGTCCTGAAGAAAAGCTTAAACAGTGTATAGGCTTTGCGTAAGATGTCGTTTGGTTGCGTAAGATGCTTTTCTATTAGAATGCTAGTTATTTGTCTGGGTTCTTGATTGCTCACATGTGACAGTTTTCAAATGTAACTGGCGAAATTTAAGTAAGAATAATTACAATATGTATATAGTAATTCAGAGAAATATCGTTTAATGAGTAATTCCGCAAATGTAATATGAGCTTTATGTAAACAGTAGTAAGTTGCTACTAGTTTATACTCTTTTGTTCCCATTTATATAATGCGATACGACTGGTCGTTCCTGAAACATTCTCCTGCTGCACTTCTCGTGCATCCTTAAATATAAAATGATTAGCTCTTTTAAAAATTAGAACAGCATCTAGTTTCGACTACAGAAAAAAAAACTCATAACCTAGAAATTATCTGTTACGTCCGCCTTGAAAAGTGTGCGAAATGGAAATAACTCTTACATAACAGTTAACACCATGTCGAACTTTCATGGACATGACCATGACACGGCGACACAATTAGGGGAAATGTTACAAACATACTGTCGATAAATATTTTTGAGAGGAAATGTCAGTGCAGAGTTTTATATAATATACTTTTGGTTTGCAGTAGGTACCTGTTATGTACTTGATAGACATGCAGGCGTTAAAATTCACGCACTGTAATTATTGCCCCAAAATTAATCCACATCTCATGTGGTCTATCAAAATCTAGTACTAATTGCAATGATCAACATAATAGTTGTAACAAATAATTTTCTCGGGTGATCAGTTCAGCAACAAAGGTAGTACAATATTTTATCAGAGGTCAAAAAGTATTCAGTATACATACATAAACAGAGACAGGCTAAATACAATGATATATGAAATTGTAAATTGTCGCTTACAAAACAGTGAAGGGAAACATCAAAGGCATGTCTGAGAGTATTCCATAATGCTCTCGAAAGACATGTGAACTCTACCAACACGCACTTGAACGTGAAAAGAAGCCCGTGCCCCATAAGTGTATTGTTTTTATTCCACTGTTGTGTTTATACACAGGGCTGATGACACTGTTTTAGACATATTTCGAATTTTTCAGTAGTCTAACAAGTACAACAAAGCAAGTAGACAACCGTCTGTAAATTATTATATCTAAATGATGTGTCTAAAACTAACACTATGAATCTACGCATCTAGAAGTATGAATTACTACTGTTTTGAAATAGATATGTATGTGTATTATCTAGTGACCACTTATGGCTAAATGCGCGTGTTTGTGTTGGTGCCAACTCAATTAGAGCTCATCCAGTTTGAGCACACGGTTGTGCGCCGCATTGGTTGAACAAAGGGACATGTCGCCGTCACTCAAGAGCTTGTAGGTATTGTGAGTAAAGGGGTGTAGGTAGGTACGAATTACCAGAATTTATGAGTAGACTTTTGAAGGGACTTCTAGATTTTAACGATTTAAAAAATGTTATACCACATTCGACTTGATATGCGCCAATCACTCTTTTGACTCTCCCACACTTTGTCAACAAACAAAGATATAAAAAGACTATTAAAAATACAACATTATTTTTAAAACACATTCCAGCACTAGATTTATAACAACAAGTACGTTAACTCAAGCGTATGTAGCTATACTATTAAAATTTCTTGTGATAAACGGTGTTTTTATGCAAAACTTAATAGTGGTTGTATGTAGTTAATTATTAAAACCATTGTAGAAAGTCGTGACTATGTAGTGAGTGTATGAACAGGTGTTTGAACGAGCGTTTATAGTGTTGGCTTTGTAAAATAATATGTTTTTCATTGTTGTTTGATGTTTGTTCATCTTGAATGTACTGTGGTACTTACCTGTGTTTAACACTCAGGATTGTTAGTCTGTCACAAAGGTTATTGTCGCTACTCTGAATATGAATAATCATTCTAGCGCTATCCGAGTTACATCCAACACTTTTCACTTTAGAGCCCTGGATCCGCTTTCTAGTGTAACCAGATTTGACTGAATATTAATTTTGTTTCACAGAACGCCTGCTATCTGACCTCTAATCTCAATGGAATAGAGCTGATAGCGATATTTCATGGTTTAGACCAGTGTCAGGAAAAATCTTCAAAAATGACAACCGGGGACAGCTTAAAGTGTTTTTCGAGGTACGAGGCAAGTGTTTTATCAAAAATTTGTATGCACATAGCTTCGTAAAGTCAGTGGAGCGCGCCGAGGGTTTGAACTCGATATCCTCTGCATAGCAGTCAGTTAGTATCTCCACTAGCTAATGGCTGCCTCTATCACCAATCAACATTATCTGATAACTCTATTACATACATACATACACTCACGCCTGTCCCGAAGGGGTAGGCAGAGACTACGGAACGCCTCTTGCTTCGTTCACTTCCATCAAGTTTCTCATGCATGTTCTTCTAAACTGTTTAGGATACTTCTAATCTGTCCTTTTTTAGGGTGTCTCCAATTCGGTCAGAGAACGTCCGCCTAAGTCTTTCCTTTCTTCCTGTCCCATTCACACTTGCCTTGTATATCTCCTTGGTCAGACTTTCGTCATAATTCGTTTGTTTATAATTAAGGGAGGTTTCTCAATGTCTTCGTAGTAAGATTGGTACTTTAAGATCCACGTTGTAGATATCGGTAATAGTTTGGTCCTCCGATATCGTTGGATATCGTGTATGAATATCACATTACCGCGCGCTCACGGGCAAAGCGCTGTGTAAGCCGTATGTTTTACGATTTTTAGATACTGCCTACGTAGGTAAATGTCTTATGTAAAAGTTGTAGGATTTTTTTATTTTCTTCCCATTCAGTGATTGAACTTATTTTGATTGGTTTGAATATTTTATTAAATTTCGTTTAGAAGTTATCGCAAAAAGAACTAGGTATGTTGGCAGACAGTGAAAATATAAATTATAAGGCAGCGATAGCCTAGTAGAGTTTATCTTAATACACACACATATACATACATACATAACGTTACGCCTTTTATCCCCGGAGGGGTAGGCAGAGGTGTATTTCTACACCCACTTTTCGCCAGATATACTTTAGTCCCACGTAATAAGGGGCGAGCTTATTGCCGTACCGGGCACATTTCCAGACTCCGTGCTGCTACTGAGAATTTCGTGACAGAAAAACCCAATAACACTGCCCGACCCAGGAATCGAACCCGGGACCTCTCGATCCCACGCGCACATTTATGCCGCGAGGCCAACGAGGCAGTCGTATAGGGTTTGATGTCGAGTTTTCCGTCTCTACGCAAAGATGGTATTTGCATCGTGCTATCCCTTAGTCGCCTCTTACGACACCCACGGGAAGATAGGGGGTGGTGACACTTGTATTCTATGCCGTCAACCACACGGAATTATCTTAATGAGTACTTGAATTGCCTGTCTAGCATCATACTAAATAATTTAGCGGATCTTTATCGCGTAAAATAACCTTATTTAAGGTATAAATATTTTTTATGATGTATACAAATCGCGAAAGTTCCAAATTGCCTGTCTAGTAGTCAAATAGATAAATTCTAAAATAATCAAAATATCCAATTTGCACAAGCATATTAATAACGCGACAGGTAGAAGCCGCGCCGCCGCCGCTGTATCCTTTACACATAAACTAATTTACAGAATCTCCAACTCATTATAAGAATTTACATAACGGCTATGATCAAGGGTGCTCTTCAGGAATGAAGAAATTTGTATAATCTATTATAAGATTTGTTTATATTGTTATTTAGCTGATTGTACGTTTTGTGTAGTACAGTCACACTTTGCGTTATACACAAATTGTTGTTTCAAGCCCGGGTGTTCTTATGTCTTTCTATTCTGTTGCAAAAGGTTCGTATACAAGTTGCCTGAGTCAATGTTAATATCATATAAAAATAATATTCTGGGATATCTATAAGTAATATACAAAAACAACTCACTCACGGTCAACTGATTCCAAATTAGGTAAAACCTATGGTAAATTGGTAACCAGTAATGCGACAAACATGACTTATCATTGTGCTCATCACACAAAGAATGTCTTGGGCGGGAGTCGAACCCACGACTTCCGGCTTAGCAGTCAGCGTCACTAACTACTAGATCAATGAGCCAGACATAGCACGTACACCAGACTTGATTGTATATAGAAGTAATAGTTATTTGTGCAACAAGAGAGCAAAGTTGTTTTTTGTTTCGAGTGCTTATTTTGAGTCCCGAGCAAGCGAAGGATTCTATGATTGATTCACGAGCGTAGCGAGTGAATCAAAGTTAGAATCCTGAGCGTGGTGAGGGACTCAACAGCACGAGATACAAAAAACTTTGCTCTCGTGTAGCACACATAGCTTTTCACCACAGCAGTGAGAACACATATTACTTAGGAGACATAGAAATGAACAGGAATAGATTGAATTCTGCATAATCACTTGTTGATTTAACTCTTCTG
The DNA here is from genome assembly GCA_944739405.2 of Euclidia mi. NCBI lineage: Eukaryota > Metazoa > Arthropoda > Insecta > Lepidoptera > Erebidae > Euclidia > Euclidia mi. The sequence continues at coordinate 39,039,711 of OX123190.2, read as the reverse complement.
GTGTTAAAGTACAGTCATCATCGCTAGTTTCACTCATCTTTTTAGATTATTTTATATATTATTATAATTTAACACGTTACGCTATAGGTACCTACTGTATCAGCATCAGCGAAATTTTTATTCCCGCTACTTTTTTAAATCGCGTTTTAATACCGCGTCCCTGATGTTTATTTAAATGTATCATTGTTGTAATTCTAAATAAAAATGTATTGGTTAAATACAAATTTTATACTATTAATTAGACTTATTTTTATTAAAATCCAATAATAAATTAAACATGTAAACAATGACATATAAAAAAAAATCAAATATCTTTTTTTTTTGCGTTGCCGTAGGTGTTTTCTTTGAGGTCGAATTCCAAAATCGAATATCGAATTCGAAGTGGTTTGTTTTTTCACTCACTTTTTATATGCATGTGAAAGAGACAGAGCACAGTAAAATTCGAATGTTTCAAATTTGTGGCTGAACAATGTCAATTCGTGGCATTGAAGATTGAAAAATTAAAAAGCTACTTTGCCTCACGCTCGAATCAAAATCGCGTTTTGTTCACTGTTGTCTCGCAGCAAAAGCGGCATGTTTGAGCTGCTGTGGTGAAAAAACTATTTTTCACCACTGCAGCTCAAACATGCCGCTTTTGCTGCGAGACAACAGTGAACAAAACGCGATTTTGATTCGAGAGTGAGTAAAAGTAGCGTTTTAATTTTTCAATCTTCAGTGTCACGAATTGACATTGTTCAGCCATATTCGCAATTCGATTTTGGAATTCGACCTCAAAGAAAACACCTACGGCAACGCAAAAAAAAAAAGATATTTGTAATAAAGAAATTACTTTTTTTATATGTTATTGTTTACATGTTTAATTTATTATTGTATTTTAATAAAAATAAGTCTAATTAATAGTATAAAATTAGTATTTAACCAATACATTTTTATTTAGAATTACAACAATGATACATTTGAAAAATAAACATCAGGGACGCGGTATTAAAACGTGATTTAAAAAAGTAGCGGGAATAAAAATTTCGCTGATGCTGATACAGTAGGTATAGCGTAACGTGTTAAATTATATTAATATATAAAATAATCTAAAAAGATGCGTGAAACTAGCGATGATGACTGTACTTTAACACCAGAAGAGTTAAATCAACAAGTGATTATGCAGAATTCAATCTATTCCTGTTCATTTCTATGTCTCCTAAGTAATATGTGTTCTCACTGCTGTGGTGAAAAGTTATGTGTGCTACACGAGAGCAAAGATTTTTGTATCTCGTGCTTTTGAGTCCCTCACCACGCTCAGGATTCTAACTTTGATTCACTCGCTACGCTCGTGAATCAATAATAGAATCCTTCGCTTGCTCGGGACTCAAAATCAGCACTCGAAACAAAAAACAACTTTGCTCTCTTGTTGCACAAATAACTATTGTTTTACGGTCTACCGATTCAAATATTGAACAACTATTTTAATCAAGCTGTTTTGTAGAGTTTCCTTTGTACAACAAATTTATCTTGGTAAAACAAGAGCAGTTTGTCTTTAAGTAAGTGGTGTGTGTTCCGCGTTTCGATAGAGGCACGTCCTGCTCCGATTTTCTCATATCAACCTAAAAAGAAAATAAACCAGTAGTCTATGCGCTACATGCTAGCGATATTATAACGTATCGAGCATCCCATTATGAGTAAAAAATATGTTTTATTGTATCACGATGAGTTTAATAATTATTGTGTTTGTATTGGCCGATAGTTATCTTAGGTACTATTAATAAAGCATTATTGGTAATTGCTCGTAATAAACGTTAATGTTTTAAAAGTTTATTAATTAAAAGTTTATTACTAGGAAATTAACTTCTTAAAGATAGGAAGTTGACAATATTATCATGATGATCAATTGAGATATTAAATAATGTCTGAGAATGATTAATATGTTTATTATTAAAATTATTAAGTATACACAATATTATTTATGATTTGATGGTTAATAAATTATAATCAAAGAAAATCATATTTTCTTTACATATATAAAAATATACAAAAGTATTCAGATTTTGTTAAAATTGCATGTTTTTTATTTTTTGTACCTAACCTTTGCCTAAAGTAAAAGTTCCGAAAGTAACTCCTTATACATTTACTTATTTACTAATTCGTTTTTTATTTGTTTAACATCAGCTATCCGTTCCATCGACATCGGCAAAGCCTTTCTAGACATTAGTCGGCACAAACAGGCTGGTAGATTTTTGTCCGTCAGTCCGTTTGTGCCGAAAAATGTCTTCAAAATTCTTTGTTCATTTAACTATAGTATTTCCATAAGAATATAGTAAAAGTTGCTTATAGTATTAGACATTTTAGATTCACAGATACTTCAATGAATATTTATTTCTGAAATACTTACATTACCTCTCCAAACTGCTAACGGTATTTTCCAAAGAGAATAATTCGAAAATAACCATCTATTTCAAATCTATCCTCTCCATCTAGTATCTAATTTCAACAAAGTTTTTGTACCTCGCGCCATTTACGAGGAAAAACTATTTTCTTTCGCAAAAACCTGTTTGATTCGACGAAAACATTGTTGTTCTTGAAATTGCGTGTACGAACATAACATGCATTGTTTCTCGGAATTAATCCCATGAGCAATAGCTACAACACATCAACACACGAATTCGAACGTGATTAATAAGTATATCAACGACAGCACACTCATGTTCAACTGATCCCAAATCAGGCAGAGCCTTATTTATTATGATGGTAACCAGATAACTTTTTCTATTAATTCTTTAGGTATATTATTATCATTTGTTTGTATAAAATCATTTATGACAGACAAAGCACAGCCGAAACTATTGGACGCAAGAAGTTGAAATGTGTCATGTGTGTTACTTGGGGACCACCGACCGTAGATGTGCACAAGAAGAGATTGTTCGAATTTCCGTATTCGGGCAGAAACGGTTCATCATCATCCGCCCTTTATACTGTCCCACTGCTGGGCACGGGACTCTTCTCACTTATGAGAAGGGCAAGACCACGCTGGCCAAGTGCGGGTATGCAGACTTCACATGTCTTTCGAGAACATCATGGAGAACTCTCAGACATGTAGGTTTCCTCACGAGGTTTTCCTTCACCGATTAGCAAGCGAATGTCATTTCAAGTTCAAAGATTCCATCGATTCGATTCAACTGACTATAAATGTGTGTTTGTCACCTAACCCCTCACAAACAGGTAGATAAATTTAAATGAAATTTTGCCTGTACATTTCAATGGTTTTCTAGATGGTCTAAAATTGTTATTGGACTCGGTAGGAGGTGCTGCAGTCGGATCATCTTGATTTGCAGGATAGCCAGGTCGATATCTGCCGGATCCACCAGTTACCTCGAGATAAATGACACCCACAAACTTCGCACAAACGTTTGTTCTGAATAGAAATTGAACCCACTCTGGCCGCAGTCAGGATAAAACTACTACACCAAAAAACCTAGTCAATTAACAAAAAGACCATAAATCAGACTGCTTTATACATTCGATAAGTAATGATCAAACTGTGATTAAGGGCGTCGAGGGCTAATGCAATGTTATTGTAATGTGCCGCGTGGGGGCGTGGGAGGCGCGGTTACGGCCCGCTTGAGACTATAAGATAGCAATTTTTCCGCCAAACCCGAAGCTGACTTTGCTTCCCGCCTGTTTTTGTTACAGATTGGATGGTTTTATATTTTCTGTTTGGTAAACAGAAGTGCTTATCTACTGCTGTAATTATCTGATAGACCGGCTACAAAAAAGACCAAAATATGTACAGTAGAAAAAAAATTACGTTGGTGCACTTTTTGCAACATGAGAAAGTATCAAAACGGGCTATAGCATAATTTCTAAATTTTGTAGAAAATTTTGATAGTTAAAAAAAATACCGTGTCCAGCATTAGTTAACTGCTGTTGAAGTTCTTTCAAAATAGGCTCAGCCGTTTCGTAGAAACAAACTGATCGAATCGGCAGGCAGAAAGAAAATCATGCAAATATAGTCATAAATATTTATTTTACCCAAATAAATAAAGCAGCGAGCTCTATCTACATATTTTTGTTTACCTTTATTTTAGAAAAAAATACAGCAATGCAAATTTTGAGAGTTTTCTATTATAATCACCAACTGCGAAGGCATCTTTTTCTGCTGTGCACTGCTTTTGCACCCAAACCATAAACGAAAATTAGTCAACTTACAACAAAATATACCTACATCGTTAATCAGAATCGAACTGGTTACCGCCGCTGAAATTGTTCAGTATATCGCAGCACCTCGCGTGTAGCGCTTGTCATAATTATATAAAGCGTTAAAGTTACGTAACTACGCAGATGCAGTCGGAAAACTTCATAATATAGAAGCGAACCATAAGTAATTTATCGGAAGTCTAGTATAATCAAACGTCAAAACAGTAGATTACAGTTGCGATAGAAGCTATTCACCGATTCAGTGTACAACTGAGTAAGGGAGCCAAACTCGTATTTTCGTTCGAACTACGGTGTGAGGTCACCTCTGGAAAGTCATTACTCATTATATGCCCTCGAACCCTTAGTATATACCTACGTATAGTCATATAGCTGATACACAGCATTCTAAGCGACTACAATAACCTAAGAGCATTCACTACTCATACGATTTCATGCAAATCAAAAACTAACATCCTTACTAGTCCACTTTGTACAGACGTCTGGTTAAAATCATACGCTACGTTAAGATAAAGTGTTACAAATTAGTGTGACTGGCGTTGAGTGAGCTTAAAATAGTATATCTATAATTATTTAGTGTTATTGTTGTGGGTTGCATGTGATGCCAAAACGTAGCGACAACAGACAGGTGGGAGCGGGCGAGCGGGCACGCGGGCAGCGGGCAAGCATCGAGGTTTATGTAAGGCTAGGGCGCGAATGAGGCGCGGCGGCAGTGCTCCGCCGACCGCCGCGCGCCGCCGCCACAGCGGCACAGCGGCAGCGCTCAGCGCGCCATGGACCGCGGGGACGCCAGTCCGCCCGCCAGCCCGCCCGCTCACGCCGGCCCCTTCAGCGCTTTCTGCAGCGCCATCTCCGACACGCTCTCGGTACGTACCACCACCGCACCGCACCGTGCACCCACCGCCGCGCACCGCATCACACGCGCACGCCTACGCACTCACTACATTTATACTTTATCACACCGACACCGTCCAAATCGCATTTTGGCGCTCATACGCTTTATCCGTTCACAATAAATAACGGCAACTGATCATGAGTGTCGCGATGCGGTCTATTTCGAGTTGCACGTGGTCTTCGAGGTCGAAGGTGGGATCTTGGCGGCGATCCTGCTCATCGCCGAGGAATCGGAATAAAAGTCATGGAGGAAAAAAAATATAAACAAGTTTATTATTAGAGTGCTCGTTGAGGCCGGGTCGCACGGTCGCGATTTGTCCGATGGCGGTGATCTACCGAAATACCCGCGCATTAGACGGCCGCTCGACTGGTGCGACGTACAAAGGCGAGCCGCGACACCGCACTCGTGCTAAGTCAGCAACCTTCCCGCCACCACCGGCACCGCTTGTCTCGGAGTACTTGGTCCTCACGAGCCGCGAGCGCCGCCGCCCGCGCTACAACACTCACTCTCCGCCGCCACCACCTCTACTACCGCCGCTACTACAACTCATAGGTATTCTACTAATCACTCATACGGCTACTATTTTAACCGAAGCCATTTCTAGTTATTAGAATTTACCACAGATAGCGAATGGACTCATACAAACTGAAGTTACGCGTCAACGTCCTAAAGTGTTGTGTTTTGCTGGAAACAGTGTTGTGAATGTGATATTTGTTGTTGCATCCAAAAATTTAGGAATATTTATATTGATGAATATAAATACGTGAAAACTTCGTCTGGTTAACTCGAAATTTGCAATAAGTGTCGTCTGTTTACTCAACTACGAGCTGATCAAACCGCCTGGCTTGTTGAAACAGTATTTTAAACTACAGATGTTTATTAACTATAGGTAAATTAAGTTAATTTGTTTAGCTCCTGAAATTCCGTTTCTTAATAGTAGATATACCTACTTAATTTAGCAATTCGCAAGATAGTATCACAAGTGAATTATATTTCTTCTCACGTAGGTCCCGGCCTTATTGTCTTTGTAAATACTGCCTTAATTAGCACTAAGTACCCGTCATTCATTCGGAATGAACTAGTACAGGCAAGGCCACGATGCAAGCTAAATTGAGTGACATTGTTGAAATAATTATAATAATAAACATAAACGTTTATGATTGTCTATCAAAACTATTCCTAACAGTTTAAATTTTGCTAAAGAATAAACTACTCAATACGACATAGAGAACTTTAAATTAATGCTACCATAACCTTCTAATGTTCAAATGTCTTTATGTACCTAGTAGTTGACAAGAACAACACAATCGAAGTGTTAATAAATAATTCATTGTAACGCAGTACCAGAAGTTACGTATTTGAGCGTAGTGCAAGGTTGGGTCCATCGGTTTGACCGCATCGATCGCCGACACGACCCTGGTTACACGCTTTCTTCAATCAACATTAAATACCGCTAAAACTTCACAGCATTCATTACTTTTATCTTCATATTTTTATACATGAGCTTTGGTAACTACTTCTCTAGATATTTTTTTTTATTTCCTGCAAAATTCTGTTTAAACAATTCGGCAGTTACTGAAAACAGTGCTGTTTGTTTAGTATAGGATTAGATGCATAATACGTTTGATAACATCTTATTTCATACAAAACTAAACTAATAGCAGTAGCTATTTTATTAAAATAAATTATAACAAAAATGTCTAATGTTATGTGTATCTACTTTTGCCACAGTAGTTTCACGTTAAAAATACAGTAATTTGTTTATGGTTGTCATTTCATATGAGTAATTTGACTTGGTTGAAGGTTGTTAGTTCATCGCAGTTGTCGAACGGTGAACTTGCCACACAAACCACGTTTCTATTAGACTGATTATAATCTAACAATGTTCAATGATTCACCAAACGTTTTTGTTTTTTATTATCCATTTTGTTTGATTGATTCGATGAGTGATTTAGATACAATAAATAACGTCAGTTTTACGAGTGCGTTCGAGTTATAGCTACACAATTAGGTTTCCTGAACCTCAGATGCTATTTAATTTGATGAAATTGCTTTACATTTTTGTCTATCAGTTTCTTAAATATATTCAGTGAAAGCATACCAATTCTATTTGTAATTAATCCACCAATTCAATTAAAAGTCCACTTAATTATTTTACAGATTGCTGCAAAATTGTAGCAAATATCTAACGGTTTCAGTTCGCACACCGTGCACGTCCATTATATTTATATTTATTTATATGTACCAGCTGTTTTGAATTTAAATTATGATTTCAAAGCGAAGAATTTTTTAATTTAGTTCATCTGTCGTAGACCTTTTTAAAAACTGCGTAGGATTTGTTGCGTTGAACCGAATCCAAATTGGTCGCAGGAAAGACAAATGTGTGTTTGTAAAACTGAAAAATAACATGTATTAGTAAGTCGTTACCGCTTGTGCAGTGTCGAGGGATAGCAATTGGAAGTGTTACGTATCACACGGTACCGTCGGAACAATATAAATAGAAAATAGAGAACACAATCGGGATCTCGGCCACTGCTCCTGCTATTTATGAACGTAACTTGTCCCGAATCAAGAACACGGCCAGGTTAACGGGAACTTGTTGACTATGAACCTGCGTTGTCACTGGGGTCACATGGTCCAGAATATACGTGACGGCTTACGGCGATTCGCCAATTACGTAAGTCTTATATCTTGTTATATTTACAGTTTGTTTAACGTTTACTCGTACGTTTCAGTGGGGGCGCGACGGCTATTGTTGAACGAATAAAAAAAATGCTCATCAATTCAACCCATACATTTATGTAAAAGTCTTGGCATTGCACATTACTTATTCGCTTATACACCTAAATGCCTACGTATACACCTAAACAAATGTATGCAAATTTGCATGTTGCTAAAGCTTTTTGCAAAAAACTAGAAACTTCAGTGTGTTGGTTCTTTCAACTAATGGCAAAATGTAAGTTTTATTTTCATCACAATCCCTACAGTTGTTTCAAAGATACCTATTATCCAATGTGTTTGGTACTGGAGATCGGTTTCCAATACTTACATAGGTACATCGCTGCACCGCCTTTAAAATTTGATCATACTTGGCTTATATGAATATTTTCCCTCTTTCATAAAAACTGTAGCGATGTACACACTTAATATTCACAAGGTAAACGCGATAAGTATCTGGGCGAGCATAAAAGTTGAAAATCTCCAGAATATCAATGACGGCCATGGCGTCGTCGATCAATTACGTACATTGCAATTGATGCGAATAACAAGCTCTAACATTTGATAACCTTGACCTACATACGAAAGGTTATTGACACGTTATCATAGAGGAAGTATTTCATCCCACATCAACGCGCCTCTTTTACTCCTAAATCAAAAAGGAGGTGTGACATTTTTATCTACCGAAATAACACCACAAAAATAAATGTTTTCAAATGTAAACCGATGCGCTCTCGTTTATTATAACGTAAGTTGAAGTACATTATTACAAAAAAGAAATACCTATAGTAACGTCATTATAGCTTTTCAAAATTTAGCTGTCATAAATCAAATAGCTCACAAACACAGGACAGGATGCGCAGTGTAAGTAGCTAAAGATAGTGATAATTTTAATAATTTTAAACATCTTTTATTTTGGATAACGGCCAATGTTAAAAAGGTGTAAGTACTAAGGTATTGATATCACTCACGATGTCATGAATAATGACATGGACTGTCACTTTCCATAAGAATAGAATATGTTCTATTACCGCTGCCAGCGAATTGTTATCGAAAGTTGACAAATATATATTTCGTTTGATAACCCTTTAACAGCAGTTTTATCCAACAAGGACTATACAGATAAAGTTCGAAGTTAAGTTTCTAAGCCATGTTAACAATGATTATATGTTAAATTGTTGTGAAGTTTCTGTTCCTAAACTTTTATGCTTTAAAAATATCTTTAAAAAATCTCCATTTCTTAATAAGGTCTTCTGTAACTTTAATTGAAACTCCAGTTTTCGATACACAATATCTACAACGCAAGTTTACCTGATATACATAATTAATGGTCCATTTTCTCGACTTTTAATTAAAAGTTACTACCTACAAACAGCTACGACCGGGCACTCAGCTACTGCAAATCGGTCAAGTCACTATGTTTTTCGCTGATTCACTAAGAAAAGAAAGCACTATTATCACGATAGGACGTGCCCTTGACCATGGGTAGCGGTAGTCGTGTATTATCAGGCCTCAGCTGAGGAAACTATGTATTGGCAAATAAAAATACATATGTAAGCTTCTCCAATAAGTAGAATTGACTGTCATAATATCGGGATAGGTAGATAAAATAAATCAGAAAGGTACTCTACGAAATGTTGTGTTGTATTGGGTATCTTATCGTCCGTAGAATCCTTTTTTTCTAAGTATAAGTTATATATCCCCAGGTACCCCTGGCACACACCTCTGACTTTTCGAAGTTATGTGTGTATTAAATATGTTAATTATCGCTCGCTTAACAATGTGCCCGGTAGATGGCAATAGGATTGCCCCCTATTACATTGGGACCGAAACATAACTGGCGAAGTGTGGGTGTGTAATACACCTCTGCCTATCCCTTCGGGGATAAAAGGCGTGAAGTTATGTTTATGTTTATGTTATAAGCTATTCTTTTTCTTGTGAGTGCGAAGCCCACTCTGGAGTTTTGAGATCGGTCGTAGAACTAGCACGTGGCTAAAAGAATTTCGTCCCGAGTTAAGAATCAGGACCGACAGTTTTAAGTGCCCGCCGACTCACGGTAGCGCTCTGATGTAAATTCCACTACAAATGGTCAACCTTCCGAGCTAGGACCAAGTTATATAGTAGTGTTAATATATAATGTGGAACCAATATCTGTAACCGGTCCAACATAACGTAAAAAGATAAAAAAATGTGCCCTTTCGATAAGTCAATTTCAGTCGCCGAACAGGAAAATCTTGACAATTTGGAACTCCCGTGTTGCGTCATGGCCTGATGTTACACAATTTGCAGTTTGCAAGCTTCCAAAACAAATAAAACCACTTTGTTTATAGGCTGCTTTTTATGTCATCGTTGAGTTATTATTATTATATTACAATTCACAAATTGTTGTAGAGTTTGGGTGTTCTTAGCTCTCTTGTTTGCACTTTTGTAAAAGTAACGAGAAACAAATTTCTTATTCTGGTGGTTGTAAAAAGAAAACAACAGAGATTACCACTAAGTAATGAATTCAGGTATTCTAAAGACAAACTTAAGAACAAAGACCACGATTAAGAAGAAAGGATTTGGGATTAAAGTGCTGTCGTTTATCCAATAAAGCGGGAGGCATCCGCCAAGCTCTACCATCAACATTGATCTTTAATTGCAAGCTGTAACATTAAAGGCCAGGTTCACATCTGTCTGTTAAGTTCCTGTTAAAATAATTTGTCAGATAACTTTAACAAATTTCATTTTAGTTTTGAATTTAACTGGAAGATAAGGCCTATCCAGAGATGGTAAACCTGGATCCTAGTTTGGTATTGTTGTGCAATTTATCAAATCTTCGCCTCCGTTTGGATTATTAGGGAAAACAGTAAGTCCACTTGGTGTATTATCATCATCAGCCCTTCACTGTCCCACTGCTGGGCACGGGACTCAGGGCACCTTCTCACTATGAGAAGGGTAAGGCCATAGGCCGCCACGCTGGCTAAGTGCGGGCTGGCAGACTTCACATGTTTTTCGAGAACATTATGGAGAACTCTCAGACATGCAGGTTTCCTCACGATGTTTTTCTTCACCGATTAGTAAGCGATAATTAACAATTTAATACGCACTTAACTAAAAAAAGGCAGCGATAGCCGAGTGGATATACCAACAGACTGCCATGCAGAGGGTATCGGGTTCGAATCCACGGCGCGCACCAATGACTTTTCGGAGTTATGTGCGTATTGAATTGTTAATTATCGCTTGTCCCGTGCCTCGGAGAGCACGTTAAGCCGCCGGTCCCGGTTGTCATGAAGATCTTTGACAGTCGTTACAGGGCGTCAGTACCTTCTAAATAAACTGACACTAGTCTAAACCATGGAATATCGCTATCCCTTCGGGTTGCGGAGGTCAGACAGGCAGTCGCTCTGCGGAAAAGCTAATATTCAGCCAAATCCGGTTAGACTAGTAAGCGGACCCCAGATTGAAACTGGGATAACGCTAAGAGAAAGAAGAAGAAGATAATACGCACTTAACTACGAAAAGTCATTGGTGCGTGCCGTAGATTCGAACCGAGACCCTCTGCGTAGTAGTCTGTCGGTCTCTCCACTCAGCTATCGCTGCTTGGTGTATCACCAGCTATAATTAAACTATATCCTCATCTTCTATCATTGTGTATGTCATATGAAACATAATCATGTTTAATATATTCTTTGCATTTTCTTTAGTGAACTTAAGTGTCAACATCCTCGGATAATTTAACACGATTATGATGGCAGTTAGCTGCATAATACATCCGCAATTCTAAATCCACTCTATACTTATGTTAAGGAAGTCATTACATTTGAATACAAAATATATCAAAATAAGCGCTATATCATCATTAGGTGTTATTACAGCTTTAAGAAATTAGGTAGAGACCATGAAACTAATTTCTAATTTCGTTCAATAGGCTTAGCAAATAGTCAATTTATTTGAGTAGTCTGTGCCTAAGCGCCGTTCACTGTGACCTAATAAAAGGTTTTGTATAATCATAAAGCAGATACTGACAGTTTAATTGGTATTTGGACAAGAAATATCTGCTAATTACTTAGATATAATTCTAGTAGTAGAAACATTCAAAATATCTTTAATTACGAGAATAGACCTATTTGTTTCAAAGAATAGTCATTACCGCTTGTCAAATTGCGTTAAAGTAATTTCGCGTTAGATCTAAGAGTCGAGATATTCTACAATACGTTTTTAATATTGATATATATGTATTCTGAATGCCGTTGTCACATAATTTCACACAAGAATGCCAAGGTGTGTAAATAACAGTTCTGAACTAGTGCAAATCATCATGCAAAAAATCACAAAGATTTGTAACAACTTTAGAATCTGTAAAGTGAAAAATAAGATTTGGTCATGAACAATTTGTTTTATAGAGTTGTTTATAAGTATATTGAAAATAAACGAAGCGTGTTGTTTACAAAGGTTGTAATAGAAAAGTGTAGTAATATTCAATTTGAGAGTTGTAGTGTGCTGATAAACAGTTATTTTTATGGTCATTGCCTTACATATCTCATTGACATAATAGAGATTTAGTAAGTTTTGCCAAGTCAAAGGACTGCTTACATGGCACCTAGAAAGATTCGCTGTATCTGACTTTATTTTGCTGAGAATATTTTTATCCAAGTTACTTCCTCAAATAAGGTTTCTAACGGGCAAATCTGACGTTTGACTCTTCTCTTGGTCTCTACTCATCACATCTTTAGGTCACATGCACATACTGTTTAGTAGCCTCATACGGCTTTTGATACTCAGCATTATAGTGAAGTTATTACAACTGTTATACCTATTAGTGCCATAAAATAGCTAAGTTAAAATTGTCACGAAAACCAAAACCTTAATTTAAACTTACCTACCAGTTCCTTTATCAAATTCGTGGTATCAAAAAAAGGATAGTATCATAATGATAACACTGAATGAAAGTACTTTATGTGTAGGTCCACTGTTTCTATTGTACGCGCAACTGGGGAATTGGTACGTAAAACCGATTTACGAAAGGGCGAACTAGGGGCATGACGTTGTAACGATGTAACCTTCTTCGAAGCTCTGAAGGTGAAGCTGTTACGAATGGCGTAAATTCCCGTCAATGGCGGACAGTTTTCCATAAATGTCTGATAAGACTCTGTTAAATTTATTTTTATTTTTTATTTTTATTTATAGACTCACGCCTGTATCCTCGAAGGGGTAGGCAGAGGTGTAATATTACACCCACATTTCGCCATGATTTTTTAGGTCCCACGTAATAGGGGGCGAGCCTATTGCCGTACCGGCCACATTACCAGACTTCGAGCTGCTACTGAGAATTTCCTAACGGAAAAACCCAATAACACTTTGCCCGACCCAGGAATCGAACCCGAGACCTCCCAATCCCACGCGCACATTTATGCCGCAAGACCAACGAGGCAGTTAAATTTATCTGTCAGATTTCTTTACAATTTTGAATATATCTGGAAGATTAGATTTATCCAGAGTTGGTGAAACTGGGCCTTTATGTTGAAATTGTATGCTCTTCATGTGTCCAATAGGTAGCTACTACTTGTCCGAGAGATACTAGAGATCTCTATCTCTAGTATCTCTCAGAAATTTCGGAATGCTTTTACTTGCTTTTTAGATAACAGTTCTGCTGCTTTAATATTAGAGTGTAATGGACAGAAACAGCTACCTAGCTGTTGCTAAACAGCTAGGTAGCTGTTTCGGTGTTTGGTGTTTCTGTTCATTACACTCCAATATAAAAGCAGCCGATCTGATCGGTTTCTAACAGAACAAAAACGAAGCACAATGTGACCACTAGTACATAAAAATGTTAGTTGCTTCGTATCTGGTCACCTCTGGTCATCCTTGTATTTTTATTAGATCTGTATTTTTTTATATTAGGAAACTTGCTAGTATCAATTATACTTGTGTATGTGTCTTTGTGAAACACGCATGACAAAAATGTTGAAATAATACAAAGGCGAAGCAGCGTGTAACGACTAGTGCTGGATAATATCTGGTCATATCCTTGCGTCTTTATGACGTCTTCAGTTTGAACAAACAATGAATAAATCCCCTTGAGTTTGTCAACATCGTGACGTTTTAGTGTGGCGATATCGACCATAGTTGTTATTTACTCAAAACTTTTTTTTTTCAAACATAAGTAAAGTGCATCTTGTCTATTTACCGTTGATTTGAAGACACTTAGGTTTATAGGAATGTAGTGCACGCAGAGCACGTTTTCTAATGAGGTACTTGACTCAACACACTAATGTTCTTAGTCGTTAAGAGTTTCTTCGATAAGGATGCGTGGTGCGTTCAATTTTACTAATTGTCAGTTACTGTTAGTGGTTAAGTGATTACGTGTTGGAGCGTTCGTATTATTGTGCACAGTAAATGTTACAAAGTTTCGGTAAGATTTCACATAAACACAAACAAGTACTTATTCTTAGAAGACGCTCTACAAAGTGAAAGATATTGTGAACATTTTTTTCGGATAGGCAATTCATGGATATGTTGGGAAGTTTCAATATGTTAATAACTTAATAATGTTACTTATTTCTTTCTTTGCAGGGAATGGCAACTACGTCAAGGAGTAGAAGAAAAGTGAGTATACTTTTGTCGTACATAGCTGAACGAGTTCTATATCACACTTTCTTAAATTGCGAAAACGTGAAAACGTGTACCTAGTTGAGATGATTGCATTATTGTCCATAACTTTCTATTAGACTACATGTATCTTATTATATATATATATATATATATATATATATATATATATATATTTGATATGTTATATATTTGTATATATATGTATTATGTGTATTGCCTATATGTAGTGTATATATAATATATACTATTATATATGTCTGTCAACGTACCTTTTTAGTAGGTATTTATTTTATGTAAAATAACCTAAAAATATATATATCAAAAAATTCAAAACTACACCATCGAATACTTTTGGCTCCTTCTACAATCAAAAGTCCATTCCTAATGGTTGCCTGGAAGAAATTGCTGTAGGTATGCGATAAGGCCGCCAATTGTGCATTTCTTGTTTGTGCTCCTTCAATGTATGTTTTTTTTTTCTTTTATGGTGTAAAATAAAGATTTATCTAATCTTATCTAATCTAATCTAGTTGATACTTTCTATTTATAAGACCACTCATACGTGCACTATAAATAAAAGACTCGAAAACACCCAGACTCAAATCATACTGCAGCATCCCCTAAGTAGGTACTGTCCCGTGTCAGAATCGAATTCATAATCCACGGTGCGCTAAACAGGCCTAAACTACTGCATCATTTGTACGTACAGTCAATTTGCCAATTTTGAGCAGTAAATTAAGACAGGAAAAGTAAGACCCTAAAAAGAGTAAAATATTTAAATACGTAGAGGATAACTTATTTTATATTTATCGTGTTTTCAGTTAAAAATTATTCAACGTTTTTTCAGTAGCACGTTATGTAAATAAGTACAGAAATTCTAGTAGACTGGTAAAGTATTTTGTGCTTAGAGTAGGTACAGGTACATACTCGTATGTAAACAATTTAGCTTACTGTTGTATGCTGTGCAATTTTGTTCGTTCAGTAGGTAGTGCCGTCAAGTATTCCTACATACCTATGACATTTGTCGGTATCGTTCAAATGTAGAGAATCTTTGAAAGCGGTACACAGCAGCCACGGCCACCCAACGAGGGGCGGAAAGTATGCAGTGTATGTTTGTGAACATTTCACAACTATGTTATTTGAAACATTCCACGCCGGCTTTCGGTCATTTATTTGACGCTTTTGAACATTGCCCTAAGGCAATGCTAACATTTCCAAAGCTTTAAAAATGCGAACATTGCAAGTAGGTAATGAGCAACAAACTCTGATGTATTCAAACAGTTTTCGCGTGATGGTCATTATCCGTTCGTACGGCGTCTATTTATACTCGACAATGAGATAGTTACTGTTATAAATACGTGTAGGTATTTATTCAAATTCTACCTTGACTCGTTCTCTGTGATAAATAATGTACTTTTAATGTAACAGTTTGTCTCATCGTTCTTTTTAGCAAATGTTTCGAATATTTTCCCTGTCGCGTAATTTTTGATATAAAAAAGCAGTAGAATGGAGGCGCAGGCCCAATTATTAGTACCATCATCATTAGCGGCCCTTCTCTGTCCCGTTACCGAGCATACGCCCTTTCCCATTTACTGTGTTTTCCTCGTTTTTGTCGATTAGGCCTGAATCGCAAATTGTCGAGTCACTGATTGACTGTCAGTATAATTTACCTTCTAAGGCTTTTGAAGTTAATTAGTTTTGCCCTAGCTCTATGCCCTAGGTATTCTAGCTAGACACTACCAAGAACTGTAAATAACAAGTTCCGTATTATTAGTATAAGTAATATCCGTATAAGTAATATTTAGAATACAAAGTAATAATACAAGGAATTTAAATAAAAGGAAATTCCTTTGTATTGGAAATATTTAGCTAGTAAGTAGGTATACCTATAGGATAAAGGTTCACTTTTAGTTAGTACCTATATATTAACGGGCGACTAGAATGCTTAAAGAAAAGAGCATATCGTTAGTTTCTAATGACATTTTATACTTATCTACATGTTACCGAAATGTCATATTTGTATATGACAACTGAAATGTTGAATATTGTCAGGGTTGTCTAAATTTATCCTCCACAAATAATGGTATTCTTGAATGAAATACTTGGACTGAAGGCTTTGGCGAAATATTTGGCGACCACCAGACGTCCACAATTTATAAATTATTGTTAAATTTTACAAAATCACTGAAAACGAGCCAAAATGACGATTCAATGTACAATATTCTTAGTTCTCGCTGTCTAACATTCGTCGAAATGGGCAAATTCTATTTAAATGTGAGTATGGCCGTGTTGTCAGGCGGCAGCGGGAGCGGGCGCAAGAGTGTGTTTAACAATTAAACGCGTTGATTTAGCGCGTTCTTTGAAGGCGCTGTGAGCTCGCCACTCATATTTATGCGCGCCGATACATCACGACGAATCAGTTTATTTACCTACAGAGAGTTGGGCATGTCACATTTTTTCACAAAGTCCGTGTTTACTGGTGCCGCGAGTTGATGCGGTGCCAAACGCGACACCAGCTATTTCAATGCGAACACCGAGCCGCACTTACCTACTCACACACACCCGATTATACCACGTTTTAATAATCTTTCTATCAATCATAAAACGTATGTTTCTACTTATATTTGTATGAAAAATCTATGTTCTTTCATGTACTAATTATACGATATAAATTGAGGTCAATGTTAGTGAGTCGTTGGTATAAAGCGAGGAAGCTGCTATTTGTATCCGTTAATATGATTTACGATAAATATTTTTCAAGCAATAAATAATTTTAGTGCTAAATCAAATAAATATTGTTGTTTATTGTAGGAATTATCTAGTTCCTCAATCGTAGGCGACGGTAGTCCAGTGCGACTGTATTTTCTAATATAATATGAGCACTCCGTGTCTAATTAGGTCGACAGAATTCACTTAGAGGATTTGGCATGGTTATCGGCCAATATGAACGAATTGGCATCGAACAGTGATCACGCGCAAGCTATGTCACGGCTACATGGAATACCGAAATCTAATTTATTATAAATAAATAATATCGTTTTTATTGTATTTTAGTAATGTTCACTGAAATTCCTTTGTATTGATAACAATATTTTAGTTGAAACCATGTGTTATTTATTAGTTCACTATACATAATATTACGCTATAAAAGTAACCATAAAGCGGATGTCTGAAGGAAATAGCAAGTGATTTATTGTTTTAAACAAGGCTTTGGATAATTCTAACAAACATGATGAATACGAAAGCTTGTGTGTTTTTGTTGTGCTTTTCTTTACGTCAAATATCCTAGCTAGATTGACATTGCTGAGACGCTAGGTAGACGGCCGGGTGAAGTCAGAATCAGAAAATTATAAAAATATTCGTCGATTCGATTTTTCACTAGCGTTTAATAATACTCCTCGTTTTAACCTTTAAAGGAAAATAAAATATGCCATATCTTACCTCATCACCTATATAAAGTAACTACCAAATAACAGCTTCAGAGATCAAGTAAGTAGGTAGTCTTCGTGTGTTCGGACTGTTAGTCAGTGTTAATGTTTCATCGCTTTTTAATATGGGTGCTCCAAATCGAGAAATGGCTAAGCCCACTTTTTCAGTTTTTGGTAATAAAAAAATAAACATGTTTAATTTTTTTGGAAAAACACAAAAGACAGGACAAAACAAACCACAGGACATGTTGAAATTAAAATACTATTCAGTTATAGTACACAATATACTCTTTATTTTAGTATATAAATCAAATCATAAAAATCATTTATAATATTTTTAATTAAATAAAAATAGTTTTGGACTTATCATAAATCAACGAGACTTAGGGTTATATTTGCCTCTTTTTAAGGACTAAGGAATTTAACGAAATAAAATTAGCTTCTTTAACAGAATGAATAGCCTTTAAAAATAACTAGGCTATTTACTCTATTTCGTCATCTGATTCCTCAACAATTTGACTTTCATTTAATTTAGCCTGTTCCATAATCAAAGTGTCATAGAATTTTCTTTTTTCTTGTGGTACAAATCGAATAAGTTTTTTAATTTCATTAATTTTTGATTCTTTAATTTTAATAGCACCTTGATAACAATCAGCAGGTGTTCCTGCTGATTGTTATCAAGGTATTGTTATCTCTAAGATATCTAGATATACCTACTCTGTATAAAAAAAGATCTTTAAAGTTATCTCCAGTCATTGAATCAGAAAAGGCTGACTTTGCATGTCTTTTAAATAAAACTCGACGACAACTGGAAATTCCCAGTATTGTTTGTTTAATATTATCATCATAGTAACTTTTATAATCTTTAACTTTTAATACTCTTTCATTATCTCGTTGTTCTTCTCGGTCTCCTCCTCTCCTATCTATTTGCCCTAGTTCTATCAGGTTCTTTTCTAAAAATACAACTTCAAATTTCTTGGTATTTCTACTGTTTACTACAAAATTGACATAACTTTCAGGTTCATATATTTATTCATGTTTTAATTTTTGTCTTTCTATGAGAGCTAAATCTCTATCAAATCATTGAATGCCCAGGAATTAGATAATGTACAGAAATTGTTTCAAACAAGCCTTTCGCACACAACTGATCGAAATACGTAAAAATAAATCTGTTTTTATTTTGACTGAAACAATTATCACGAAATATTTCTAAATGGGTCTAATCTGGGATTTTATGGTGTTAAAAATAACCATGCAAAGCAGTTATTACTTCGTTCGGTCCAGTTTAAACCTGCATCATAATGTTGCAAGATTTTGAAATATTAATTTTCATTTTAATTTAGTCATTTTTCGGTAAAAACTTACGGACTAAGAGATTTATAGGACTTGGGGATTTTTGGAACTGAAAGTATCGTCAATTTTAAGTTTTATAGTTTTCAAAAACCCACTTAGGGATATCTTATCAAAAAATTGTTCGACGGCCGATCAACCTGTGTTAATAGTGTAAAAAATCCCTAACTAGGAATTAGGGATTTTTCGAAATGGGGCACCCATATATAAAGAAGATCACAACGGTCCAAAGGAAAAGTAATAATCCCGGCTAGATGCATCAATCAAAGCCGTGCCTACGTCTAGCAAAAAAAACAATTAACAAAGTTATTCATCATGCCGAGGCAATTATAAGTACATAGGTTAGATATAATTTATTTAATCATAGGGCCGATCTATTTCACATAATTATAATTAATGGTATCTCGTGGTGGGTATATGCGGCAATCGCAGTAAAGAGCTTTTAATGATATGAACTTACATAGGCCTGAACGCGTTTAACGTGAAGCTTGATTTTATAAGTGCAAAGAACAAAAACACCACAAAATGGATTCTATAATTTATTTATGAAAACAGTTTATTACGCGTGATATTCGTCTGAAAAGAATCGCGAAATTAGAGGTCGGATTTGCCTTCTAAGTTGAAGTTTTTACGAATCCAAAAAAAATAGCTAATGTAGGTCGTCAAGAACCCATTTTGAAAGTTAATGTAAGCATTGCCTGTTCGAATAAAAGGAAAATATTGCTTAACGCTTCAGATATGAAAATATATAGGAGCTAATGTGACCCCGACAAACTTACAAGTTTGTCGGGGTCACATTAGCTCCTATATATTATTGCCTTTACAAAGGCACTTTGTGAACTATTCATGAAGTATGTGTGAAAAGACATACGCGACTAAGACATTGGACATACTTGGAAACTTGTAGTTTACATAAAGTGCAAACCAGAATACTTATTGTACAGCGAATGCTTCCGGACTTTGAAAATGTGTGGACAGACCTCTTTATCCCGTACATTCTGTTGCCAAAAATCATGAATGTGACATGACCGTGTCACGAATGTTTATTATAGCAGCCGGGAATTACTTTTAGTAACAAGGTGCTATATAAAGATAGCAATGCTGCATTGGTAATGACAATCCACTATATATAGAGCGGCTTGTACGAGCTCTAGCACAGTTCATTTCTCTCTGTTGGCTCCTGACACTTGAGCGGGACTGTAAACAACGCATTACACCACACGTATGGAGGCCGTAGGTTTCATGTCACTAATCTCTCACGTAACATGCTCCATGCCAGCACTCGGTATATGCAATGTATAGACAAACTTATTATTTTCACCTGATAAGCACGCTTTATTGATCAGACAATAGTCTGATAAACCAAATGACAAGATTGATAACACCAGCAAATTGATAAAAAAAAATAGTATCAGTTAGCATTATTTTCTTACATTACTTGTTGATAAACACTGTGCGTTGACAGTGCAGCTTTGTACATTATTTATTGTGAGATATACTAGTGCAATCGTGTGTATGTCTGATAACAGTGCTTGTCTTGATTTACAGCAAGAGGATGAGAAGAAAAGCAAGAAGAAACAGTCCCCGGTGGACGACAGACCGGTGGTACCCGCGCCCAGTGAAGCTATGCTCAACAGTAAGTACCACATCTACCTATTCACTGTTTCTAAAACCGAGAGCTGTCTGTTTAGCTTTGCGTACATTCTATGCTTTTTATTTTAAACTTAAAGACCGGGCAATTTTACAAAAGTATTCACAATCTAATTTCAAATTATTAAACTATTACAAGTTATTTATTGCGACAATTTCTAAGCCAATTCATTGCGTGTTTTTTATAAATTCCCATTATCTTCTGATTGATAGCCTCAATATAAGATATTTATATGCTTAGTGGTTCTTACAAAAGCGTGTCATAATTTGATACTTTAATTGATGTTTACGTTTTGTCACCTCATGGTTTGACGTGAAACCTGTGGGTTTGGACTAATTGTATGATCGATTCATCCACCCACAAGCTCGGCTGTTTGTTAGACCACCTACCTCGTTTCGCACCACTCGGTGTGGAGAATCAGGTATTGTGTACAATTGTTTTGTTTGACATCAATCAACACCATTGTCGACATTTACAGGAACGTCCATTACATTGCTATATTACTTCGGATGTATGTTTTTTGTTCAGTCCGTCTGTTTGGTTCGAAAAATGTGTAGGTATAACGTTTATAGTGAAACGTTTAGTAGCAGTCTTTTATGATATTTTGTTGCAGTTGGTATTCTTTACAAAATTCTCGTTATCTCTAGGAATGTAAATTTGGTCACAAACATCGTGTTTGTCTTATCATGGGCGATAAATATGACGACACTGTCATGGTCAGAAATGACGAATCATTATTTATCATGAGGTAAACATGTAATTATATCTTGATAAAAGTTTTTATTCTTCCACCACTATTTGTGGTTCTCTTTCTCATTAATTTTGCTATTGGTTTCGAAATGATTTTAAATAGGTAGTTGAGAAATCAGAAACAAGAATATCATTAGAAACAGATAACAGCTGCAGAAAAGATTTAAATAAATTATTATATACGTGCCAAAATTGAGATTTCATGATGCATTCAATTCTTTGTGAAACGGTTGTAGAAATTATCTCATCTACATGACTTGCTCTCGTGTATCGAGGTCTATGCAATAAGTAATGTTTGTCCTTTCTTATCCAAGACGACGTCTCTATTTTATATAAATTGCCTTTCTAGCCGTGGCATCTTAAGTATACAATTTAACTATATTATTTTTCTTCTACATATGTCATCCACTTTAAGTACTGTGAAGAATATTTACAGAAGGATTTCATATTGCGATCCCGACAACAATGTCTGAAAGATAAGCTAATCTTAAGAGCGTCTAATAGTCGCGGCATTTTAATATAATGACACTTTGTACGTAATTCGTAGCCGTGTGTAGCGGCAATTAACTAAATATATTTATTGCGAGTTGTATCGTGCGAACGTTTTAAATACAATTAATGACAAAACAATTCACATAATGTAGATTGCTTTAGATTGATTAGACAAATCGTAAACAATATGATTATAAATTGATTGTAGTGGCAAGTAGAGCCAAAGTGTCTACATCATAGTTGGAGTACTAAGATACTACAATCTTAATATATAAAATCCTTGCGTTACTGACTGACTGACAGACACGCTACAGCCAAAACTATTGGGCGCAGGAAGCTGAAATTTGGCATGTATGTATGTTCCTTGGGGACCGTAGGGGTGCACTAAGAAGGGATTTCCCGAAATTCCCATGGGATCGGCCAAAACGGGTAAATTTAAAAAAATGGGGGCGTAGCTGCTGGCGTCCTCTAGTTACTTATATAATTGGCACCATCGACGTAATTAATGGAATATAAAACAGACTATTTATTTTTATTTTTGACGATGTTTCTGACTGCCTTTGTTTTTGTTAGACTGCCAAGTCTAGGGTCAAGGCCTTAGTTCCAAGCTTAATAATAAAGAACACTCTCAGGTAAACATTAAAAAAAATACGCATGCAACCTAGCACTTTAAATCATCGAAGTTATTGTAATAACAACCACTTACTGTCGATAAACAATTTATTTCAATTCCCATTCAATTGATATTGCATATTATAAAAAAGATATGCTTAAACTCCTCTAATTAAGCGTAACCTCCTCTACTGCAGTTGATTAATTGATATTGCATCTTATAAAAAAAATGCTTAACCTCCTCTAATTAAGCGTAACCTCCTCTACTGCATTTGATTAATTATTTATTTTGGCAAGTGTAAAATAGTAGACAATTGTTCGTAGCATTCGTAAATATCTACCTGCCTATGTTTCGTGAATACCTAATATGACTAAGAATAAACATACTTATTGAATCAACTAGGTTTTATCATATCGTGCGTGAGATATGTCCTATTATCGCGTAGGCGATAATAATTATTGAGCAAGTACTTATTCATATAAGAGTGTCTCACCAATAAATTATGTTCATAGAAGTTTTAGCATTGACATTGATGCTTATTTTGGTTTTTAGCCTACCATAATGTTGAAAGCGTTCTTTAGTTTGGCACTTGCTCCAAACAAATATAAGATTTAATAGGCTTTAAATTTTCCATATTTATTCGTATCCAGAAACCAGATGGTTGCGATAATTACTTCAATAGAACGAAAACAATAGTCAGCCATGAAAGTCAATCATACAGAGCATTTCAATATACAAATTAGTCGACGTTTCTTCTTTGTCCGCGTATTGCAATTTAAACCAAAGCCGTTGTGTAACATATTTTTCACCACAGCAGCTCAAACATGCCGCTTTTGCTGCGAGACAACAGTGAACAAAACGCGATTTTGATTCGAGCGTGAGGCAAAGTAGCTTTTTAATTTTTCAATCTTCAATGCCACGAATTGACATTGTTCAGCCGCAAATTTGAAACATTCGAATTTTACTGTGCTGTGTCTCTTTCACATGCATATAAAAAGTGAGTGAAAAAACAAACCCCTTCGAATTCGAAATTCGATTTTGGAATTCGACCTCTAAGAAAACACCTACGGCAACGCAAAAAAAAAAAGAATAAAGAAATTACTTTTTTTATATGTTATTGTTTACATGTTTAATTTATTATTGGATTTTAATAGAAATAAGTCTAATTAATAGTATAAAATTAGTATTTAACCAATATATTTGTATTTAGAATTACAACAATGATACATTTGAAAAATTAACATCAGGGACGCGGTATTAAAACGCGATTTAAAAAAGTAGCGGGAATAAAAATTTCGCTGATGCTGATACAGTAGGTATAGCGTAACGTGTTAAATTTATATTAATATACAAAATAATCTAAAAAGATGAGTGAAACTAGCGATGATGACTGTACTTTAACACCAAAAGAGTTAAATCAACAAGTGATTATGCAGAATTTAATCTATTCCTGTTCATTTCTATGTCTCCTAAGTAATATGTGTTCTCACTGTTGTGGTGAAAAGTTATGTGTGCTACACGAGAGCAAAGTTTTTTGTATCTCGTGCTGTTGAGTCCCTCACCACGCTCAGGATTCTAACTTTGATTCACTCGCTACGCTCGTGAATCAATCATAGAATCCTTCGCTAGCTCGGGACTCAAAATCAGCACTCGAAACAAAAAACAACTTTGCTCTCTTGTTGCACAAATAACTATTTAATCTTTACAAAGTAAGCAACAGTGGCAATTATATTTGCGTAACTTATAAGAAGCCAGAGAGAAGATACTTATACATATTTGTGGTTTCAAATAAATATACAATTTTATTCTTTGAAAATCTATTTAAAGACTTGTGTTCCATCCTCTAGTTGGGTTCCCGGAAAATGATCTAAATGAACAACAGAAGAAGTAATGACATAATGTTGCCAAAGCGGTTGTACATCTCACTGAACTATCCAATAACTATTAATCTTAATACATTTTCCAAGAAAAATATGTGAACAGAGCCGAGAAGCTTAGAAACAATTTAGGTTCAGTTTGTGTTCCTCGTAAAATTACTAATTGAAAGATGGCAGCAATTTACGAGATAGCTGGCAACATTTTGACAGATCGAGGCAACTGAAAATGTGTTTGCTACGCAACTGACCTTCAACATAAAGTTCACAGCGCGATTACTCGTAGATGGAAAATAAATGCAGCGACTATCGTTAGTTAGTTTCAATGAAATGTAGCTGAATAGATATTGTTGATAATGTTTAAGTAACAGTATAGGTAGCGATAGCTAATGGCGGTGGAGATACCAACAGACTGCCATGCACCGGCGGGCGCGAACCCCATGGCACGCACCACAAACTTTTCAAAGTTATTATGTTCTTAATTTTTTTTTATATGATCGCGTGCGCCGTGCCTCAGAGCGCATTAAGCCGTCAGTACTAGTGATCATGAAGATCTTTGACAGTCGTTGTGGGTATTCAGTACGCTTGACTGTACTGACACTTGTCTAAGCCAAGGAATATTTGAGAGTGCCGGAGGCCCCTATTCCTTCTCTCTCATCCCACTCCTTGTCCTATTCCTTTTCCCAACCACAAGGGGCGGCAACACACTTGTGACTCCTGTGGTGTTGCTTGTGTCCATGGGCGGCGGTAATTGCTTACCATCAGGCGATCCGTCTGGTCGTTTGCCGCCAATTACTATAAAAAAAAATTGCTGTCTTGTTGGGTTGCAGGGGCCATGGCAGTCACTTTGTAGATAACTAATATTTGGTAAAACCTGGTTACACTCAACGCAAACCCGGGGTTCCAGGGCAAAAGTATTGGATGCAACCGGAATAACGCTATGGCGATGATGATGATGATAAGCAACAACTGAATGAAATTTTATTGTCCGTGTGGTGACGGATTAAGAATACGGCATGTCACTACCCCTTATCATCCTATGGGTGTCGTAAGAGCCGATAGAGGGAGCATATTATGCAGAGAACAGCACTGTAAGAGAATGAAAACTTGATACAAACCCTATACCAACCCGTTTGGCCAGCGTGGTATAATAGGCCAATTCCTCCTTTCAAAGGAGAGGCCTAGTCCAGCAGTGGACTGTTAAAGGCTGATAGTGGTGAATGAAATTGATTTCTAGAAAATTATATTTTCATTGTTTTCTGAACAAAAACTTGGGCAACAAATTATTGGCAAATCACTCACATTTACATTTGAAGTGAAGTTTTATTCAGTTAGGTAACATGTCTTGAATGATGGAATTTTCAAGGTACTTGGACAAATCTGAACGAAATAGGAAGAAGATAAGATTTATCTCAAAATTTTTGAAGACGAAAAAGCGTTTTTTAAGATAACGCTAACAAAATAGAACGCTTTATAAAAAGCGTCGAAGAATCGGGCATAGTGAGTTAGAGACTAAGGAAGTTTTAAATTTTTTATCGAGTTCGCTTACGTGATAAACTGATAACCCTACAAGGTTATAGTACCGTATTTATTTAGGCGTGATATGAATGGTGATATGATATGGGATATATTCAATATATGGTTATTACGCCTAAATAAATACGGTACTATACCGGATATAATATATCGCATTCATTTGGGCGACCAGATTACCAACCAAACCATACAGATATTACCACCAGTTTGTATAGTGAAAAAATCAAATCACCTTTCACTTCAAAACCTTTGATCATACTACATAACAGACAATTTATTGAATTTTTTTTTCATCTTTGTCATTTCTTTCGCAATTTAATTTAGTAGTTAATGGTTTTGTTGTCCGAAAATTACAACAGCTATTATTATTGCCCGAGTGCCCTAAATAGTTGAAGGAAAATCTATTTATTCCATATCTCTCCAAATATCTTGGTCATTTATATTTGGACCGTGGTCTGATACACCCCGCGGGTTTTTATGTTTACCAATGTATTTCAGTGAAGCAGGTCACATAATTATTGTTCCCATAGACGATGGCTAACAACGCACGATGGCTACTCTCTGTAATGATACATTCAATATATTTGGATGTATCAAATAAAATATTTTGGGATTATAAGATAGTCATATTATTTGGTAAATGTTTCATGTCTCCATTACGACTTATTATAAACAAACCGAGAGAGCAATAAAAATAGAGAGAGATGTAAAATTAATTCCGTAATTACAGCAATAATATTCACAGACATAAATATTATTTTTGCGGTCTTAAGTTGGACGATTATCTTAATAGTAAATATTTGAAAATTTCTATCATAGCGGAATACCTACCTAATGAAAACCGTTGACGCATTAGTAATTGCTTTAGTTTCAATTTCGAGATACCGTTTTGTCGTCTTCGTTGTAAATGTCAAGGCGAACGTTAAAAGAAATTGTAATTCATTAGTTTGTTTTGCGACAATTATTCATTTTCATAATGAATGTTGTCAGTCCTTGAAATTCAATTTCAGTTCAAGGAAATTCCGACAGTTGTGATGACTGGAACTTTGGATGCTGGCCGACATTCTATGCTTGACAGATGTACCACATAGCGTACCCATTTTCTGTTTGTTTGCTAGGATGATCGATCCAGTAAGTGGCTTGGGATCAGAAATGAAAGAGGATAAGACTCCTGTTCTGCGGCTGCATACCTAGACCATTAAAGGTATGCAACCTCAGATATTAAATTATACAAAAAAGACCAATGTCCAGAACAATACTGTCTGCAAGTTTAACAATACAGATAAAGGGGTCTAAAGACTTATGTTTCTAATCTATTCCAAAACAGTAAATATTTAGGATAGAACATTGAGAGGATGACTAATGATGGATACTTGATACTGTTTGACGCAACATTTACCGAACGGATTTTGATAAAACCTAACAGCAATTTGGCTTCACCATTCTCTTTGTCCTTTTCTTGAGATAACTGCCACTCAAGCAGGTGGAGCCAAGGCAAGAAGCTAGACTAAATTAAGACTTTATTCATAGAAGAAGTCTTCATTTGGCAGACGTTTATCACAGTTTGATACTTAGTTCACATGTAAGTGTGCCACCCACCTTATAATATTTTAATCGGCCCTCAAGACACACACAAGTCATCATGATGTATTCTATTCTGAGATCAGACACATGCAGAACATACCTATTTATAAGTATTTCGTATTTGAGTCATATCTAGCCAAAAATCTATAAGTAAACAATCGATTGTGGGCGAAAGTAAATCGTACGTACATTGTTCAATGTTTCTAGATGTCGGTGTCGATATTTTTTTCCGGAGAGTATTATCTTTGCTATCTGCAAGTGTAAACAGTTACGTATAGATAAGTACAGTCGAACAACTTCCCGCTAGACCACCATAAGGGCGAGAATCGCTTAGCAAGACATCGTTGCTTCCCGTGCTAATTTATACGCACATTGACACTCGTATACAAAAACAGTTTCTAGTGTGCGTCGACTCTATGAGCGAGCCAAGATAATTTTTTTCAAACTGGTCCAGCGCCGATTTGTTTGATTGTACGTAACTATGTACCATTATCATCTTTCCACTATCTATTTTCATTGACAGGGTTATTGTCAAAATTATTTCACATATTATGTATTGTGCGCTACGCAATACTACGCCATGTGTTATTGCAATTGATTGTTCCTATATATTTATCGCTGCAACTTTGTTGCTTTGAGCTGCAATATAATAATCAAACATTGACCATAGCATAATGCAAATGTCTAAACCAAAAAATATAACCAAACAGTATGTCGAGACGAGACACATAAAAAAACTTATTTCATAAAACGTAAAAGTGTAATATAGGTGGGTGATATTTCGGGCGCCATTGCGATACGCTGAGAATAATACTGGCGTTTCGACCGGTCATTATCACCGAACATTCCTACATAATCTGTGTACTCATTTAACGAGTTACCACGCTGTTAAAACCTATGACTTACGTCAAATGTACAACATTCAGTATTCTTATCGCACACCCTATTGTATTAAAACAGTGCATTATACGTAGGAACACGGAAATTTAAAATAGCAACACCCGAGCACATAAGATCATCGCGTGTAGATTATTACACCCTTATGGTTGAATAAGGTCTGCGTATGAACTTTGTTGGAAAAGAATATTATAATACGGAGCGATGTTAGTGCCAAATATAAACGGGGAATTCGGAAATGACATCAGAATTCGTCGAGACGACCGCTCGTAATAAGCTGCCGAACATTGTACAGAAGAGCCCGAGAATGAGGCGAAGTCACGCAAAATGTACAGCAGCAGCAGTATTTTAGTAAAATTACTGCTTGATTGAGAGGCTCGGAGCTAAATGGCTACTTCGTTCTTGCAAAGTTCGATCGATGGGACTTTGTAAGTGGCAAGTGCCGGTGCGTGATGCCGGTCAGAAGATGGATTGTTTATACACGAGTTAATTGTGCTACTTAATTTCTTTAAGCCGTCGCCTAGAAAACGAATGTACCTGTATTGAAATACTTACCTATAGTTTTTGGTTCTCGGCACAATTAAAACCATTACAGGAAAAGCCCTAAAAACATATATTACTTGAACTATATATTCACATCACGTTAAACTGTATGCTCCGTTTGAATATAAGTATTACTTAGCGATCGAAGAAACATGCTGACTGAAGTTGTCAGGAAGACCATTATGTTCACCTTCGCCAACGTCGTAAATTGTACTTAAGGTTTGGCGAGATCTTTACATTTCATTAAGGGTGGGAATGTTATGAAATGTTTGCTGTAATGAAAAGACAGTGCACGAGAGAACACCACTCTTGCCAAACGGGTTTACAGGTTTTGTAGAGAGAGTGTTGTGCTGTTATGTTAATAATATACGGATGAAGCAGTTAGATTTATCTGATTTGTAAATAGGTCCTTCTCCTACACTCAATGTAACGTCATTTTAGGAAGAAACGTGTTTTAACTACTGTACCTGCAGTGACTACTCGAGACACCAGGTTTGACACTTGACGTTGCGTGTATTTTTAGTATAATTATGTAGTATTTAGGTACCCTCAAGGGCCTTAACGAATTTCATATGGTGCACATAAAGGAATTGGTAAGAATAAAAAATACGAATTTCTCATTGAACTGTATTTTCTATAAGAAAATTCATAATTTTGTACCTCAGCACCGAAAAAGTGCTTCACCCGTGATAAATGTAATTTGATTACTGTAGTAGGTGCTGTCTAAATATTTGCATGCCATGCCATATTTGTCATGAAATGGGCTAAAAATCTTACATCATTTTGTACCAAAAATTTGTCCTACAATTTACAACACATTTTTGTTCTGCTAACCATACTTTGGTTGTTACTTTAAAGCGGTGCGAAAAAGTAATCGAATTCAATATGGCAAAAAAGTTTTTTTTTTTAATGTGGAGCGTACGCGGTACGACTGTAGCGAACGTGGAACTAACCTGATTGTGCCAGCGCAATCAGTCGTCAACTAAATTAAGTAAAGTTCATGGTATATTGAAACAGACATAGTGTTGTTTCATCTGGCAATCGAACTCACAACTCTTCCACTTCTACCACGGCTTACGTGCAGTCAATAAATACTCGTTACGACTACGATACCAATTTAGATGGTGATTTTTTTTTTTACTGAATGAATGGAATTCCCCGTTGGACAGTATAATATATTCATATTGCGGGCGTTGTATTTTTTGGAAAGAAAATAAATAGTTTTGATTGAAATTTCCGATAAATTCTTAGGATTCCTGGATATTTGAATTAAGGGCTATATAATAAAACAAATACATATGTACGAAAGTTCGTTAAATTTACCACTACACAAAACCAATAATTAGCTAAAATATTCAAAACAATATTAGTAAGCTATTTTCAAAGATAGTTAAACATTTTGATGAAAATGCCCATAGAGAGCTTTATTTATATACAGACAGCAAAAGTGACGTGTAGATACTTCAATAGGGATGAACTTGCACCTTGCCCAAAATTAACATCTGTTGGCCAAAATAAATATGATCAAATAAGTATATTGGTTTTAAACTTAAAACTAATTTTAGTTCATATTATACATCACTAGTGACTATTCTAATACCATTAAGCAGTTTCTAAAATAATATATAGTCTAAGGTTTCTTACATGTTTCTTATTATAATAACAATTATTTTATTGAGTTTAAGCTCTAATATTTGGTTGACAGTAGGTAATTAAGGTAGTAAGGTACATAGCTTATTTATTTAGAAATTATTAAGCTTAGAGGCACTTCACTATAAATACCTACCTGACATAGAAATCTTTCGTACCTGGCTTCATTATTCAGTGCTCCAGGTGTGCGCAGAATTCAGAATCGAATCCGCGACCTTCTGTGTGGCAGCCGGGACTGACTGCCGCTACGCCACCATCAATAAATCCCATAAAATACATTTAAATAATTAAACTCATTATTGCGTCAGGTTAGCAATCGTTAGGCCATGTCGGAGGCCCAACTTGCCGGGTGTAGTTACGCCACTGGAGTGCTGGTTGTCTAGTAACAGTATAATCCTAGTAGCTGCAGTCACAGCCCTCGCCCCTAATCTTGACATAGCCATAGCCGTGTTCTACACAGGCCACATCTATCAAAATATCGAAGGTATCATCCTAAGGACACTCCAAGAGCTCTACTAATTGTCAGCTTTCTGGATCGGAGGTTCAAAGTCGTTCGTAACTGGCTGTTGATCAGTGCTCAAGACAGGCATTACCCAAGATTCGATGCTCTCCCCAAAGCATCGTTGAGAACTAGACTGCCTTGTTGGTCTCGCGGCATAAATGTGCGCGTGGGATTGGGAGGTCTCGGGTTCGATTCCCGGGTCGGGCAAAGTGTTATTGGGTTTTTCCGTTAAGAAATTCTCAGTAGCAGCACGTAGTCTGTTAATGTGCCCGGTACGGCAATAGGCTCGCCCCCTATTACGTGGGACCTAAAAGCTCATGGCGAAATGAGGGTCTAATATTACACTTGAGTCTGAGTCAAGGTTTCGACCTTGTACTGGAAAAACGGTCCTAGTTGGAGCAATTTCGTCCAATGCACAGGACTTCTTAGGGTGAAATTGAATGGGATTAATAGGAAAATCTCGTTTACCTCCTTCGATATCGCAAGAGGACAAATGTTCACACGCAAAATCAGCAGGAGCAACATGGCTAACAAAACCAATGTGGTTAGGTTCATAACCATGTTGGCGTTTTGATTATGACTAAGCGTATATTTTATTCCCATTCAAATACATGTAGGTACAGTACTCGCCAATCTTTATGGCCGCTCTGAATGTAGCAATCGGTATGAATTTGCGCATGGTACAGTCGGGTGGACATTTCATAACCAAGAAAAAATATTTGTAATTATTAAAAATTAAAATCTTCAGTTACGTTGTAAGATTAGCCATATTACATTGTTTAATTACATATTCAATCAAGTTCGATTAATGTAAATTCAGTTGGGTGAAGGGACTTGTAAATAAAAAAACACACTGGTTACGACAAAACAATATTTGTTTTTTTTTTATATTTATTTGAAATGGGGCTACACCTTCCATAAAAATATCTTCCATACTCGTAGAAGGTACCTCATCTGAAGAACTTTCTTCGTCACTTTCTTCACTTACTTCGGAATCTCCATCCTCTTCCTCCGATTCATTTTCGCTCACGTGTATGATAAATTGATCGGTGAAGTCATCTATCACAACATCGCTCTTTTTATATTCGAGTTATATATTCGAGGCATGATCAATGAAAATGGTAACTATAAGTATATCAGAACAAATTACAACAAGAAACAATAACGATAGCAACGAGAAACAACAAAGAAGTAACACTATGAAACAATTCTGAACGCGACGATACTGTCAGAGCTCAGTGAATATGTGATTCGTGTACGAACGTAGTCACTCACACTAACGCGCGGGAGGCGAGGACGGTAGCGGGTGGAAGACAGCGCGCGCGGGCGTGCCCTGCCTCCACGCCCCGCGTACGTCCCGCTGATACCTGATTTTGTGTTCTGCGCAGCGCAATGCGGCTAGGTTCGGAGCGGCCATAAAGTTTGGCGAGTACTGTAGTTAGGTACTATTAGCACATGAGTAGATAAACGGAACAGAGACACAGCTTCATACAACAGCGCGAATCGGTTGCACTACTACGAGCACGCGGCTTATGTGTGCGTGACCACTGGCCGCTTGTCGTGTACGCGGCGAGAGTGGAAAGAACCGGTTTACGTAGGCACAGGCAGTTGACAATCTTAGGGTTATTACGACGCACGTTGTTTGTTTTGTACGTTGCAAGTTTTAATATTTTAATGTAAAAAAGCGGTGTTTTATTATTAAGAATGGTTGTTTATTGTACTGTGTGTATGAATAATACTAGATGAAATAATTAAATCATTATAAAGATTTTAACAATGGTAACGTACAATTGGGTTTTTTAATTAGGTATAACTCCTGATAATTTTGTCGCATTTGTTGAATTGCTCGAGCAAAAGTTTCGCGAATATTTCGATCTTGAAATAAATATTGTCAATGTTGGCAACGAAATACTTAACAACTCATTAGTTGTGAAATTGTGTAAAAGCAATTAATGTTTACAAAACCAATGACTATCAGAAAGTGATCAGCCATCGATAGGGATTACAAAAAACAGGTGCCTGCGAATTTCGACCTTATTGACGTTACTCAGAATTTATAATTTTAATAATGTATCTATGTCAGAAAGCAAGAAAATACCAAAAAAAAGTCTGTCATGAATTGTCAATAAGGTCAAAAATTGGTTGCCTGTAAAGTCGGTATACGGGCGAAAGTTTTACGTGACAACGACTTTGAGTGGTAAAATAATTTTAATGTGAATATTCATTCGTATAGTAGGAAGAAGGATGAAAGACGCGTGCCTTTCACTTTTTATGTCTGTCTCTCTCGCTCTTAGGCGGGACGCGTGCCTCTCACTCGCTCTCATTGTGAGCGCATAACGTGAGCGGAGCGTAACGCAGTTTCTTGAAGTGTCACCCGGCAAACCAATTTATAAGACGTTGTCACGTCAAGATCGTCCTAGATCTTTTATTGGGATTCAAATTTTATGTTGAAACTAGATGACGCCCGCAGCTACGCCCGCACATTTTTTGAATTTTACTGTTTCTGCCCGTTCCCGTGGGAATTTCGGGAAATCCCGTCTTAGTGCACCCCTACGGTCCCCAAGGAACATACATGCCAAATTTCAGCTTCCTACGCCTAATAGTTTTGGCTGTAGCTTGTCTGTCAGTCAGTCAGTAACGCAAGGATTTTATATATACAGATATCTAGAAGTCACGGGCAGTCTTCTTCAGGACTTTGGCCGTCACCTGTCTCGTGTCCCGGGACTTTGAAAATGTCGAGACTTTGCAAACCCTAATTGGTAGTACATACGTGAGCAAGCTTGGGTATTTTACAAGAACATGCAAGTGCAATGAAATCTTACTTGAATGACTGAACAGTCTGAACATACACACGAATTAATTTTCTTTAAATAGGATGATCTCATAGGTGATTGATTACAGTACACATACGTACAATGTATAATTTAATATTTTACGTTTGTATTGCAGCCAAATAATAGTAATATCTGGTACCTACCTACTTGTTATGCCAAAATCATTTACATGCGTCATTATTGTTTGAAATAAAGCACCTACTACACGCTGTAGGTATAATATAAATCGCTCACAAGACAAGACTTTCAAGACTATCATTTATCTTTAGATTCAGCGTTAATCTTCGTACAATTTCAATTCTTGTTGAATTTTTGCGTTAGGTATAAACATGAAGGTTTTAGTTCATCCTATTGATGTTTTCTTTGTAGTTTGTTATCTAGATAGCAATGGCTCAAAATAATTTAGTGCTGAGATAAAGGGGTATCACATGTAACAGGTTTAATCTTTTGTCAATATTGTTGGGCATGTATATGATGGTGAGACGAGGCGACAGTTTTAGTGAAAACACGTTGTACGTATCAGTAACGCGCATCTTGATAATAGTGGCCGAGCGAGAGATGTGAACGCGACTAATTATAAACAATATTACTATACTCGTGTCAGCTAAATATCGGTAATAGCTATTAAACCACGATGCCCAAGGGTAACGACTTCTGTAAGTACTCATGAATTGTTTAGTCTCATAAATGTGTAAGACGCTTTAATTGATTTGTTTAACATGTCTTCTGAATATACTTTTAGACTATTCCTCGAAAATAATGTTGATGTATGTAGATTTCCACTCATTTGTTCGATCTGTTTATTTTGCTCGTGTCTTGTGAGCTGGAGTTGGAGCTAGGCACGTTGTTGTTAACACACACAATACATACTTACATAAGAATTTTATGTGCCGTGTTTTTGCAGTAAAAAATAAAAGTTGTTTTTTACTTTCATAAGGTTACTAAAAATTCTGGATTAATCTCGAAAGGAGACTTCGCGAAGACTCATAACGACGATGAAATATAATTTTTGGCGCATATTAAATGGGTTCGGTTGCGTTTCGCTGCGATCCCCTCAAATTCACGGCACGGCACTTTAGACAACGTCTTTGTGACGGACCATTAATTGCTACTTGAGTTTGTCCACAAACGATAACGACCGAGTAATTTGGTATTACAAATTATAATTTTGTTTGAATTTCCACTTTGTCCTATTCTTTATCAATTGTATATAACAAATTTGTACATACGTCGATACCGGCAAAGTATTTGCTCATGTGCAATCATCATCATCGCCCTAGCGTTATCCCGGTGCATTCATGACTTACACGCTTTGGAGCCCGAGGTTCGCTTACTGGTCTAACCAGATATGACAGAATATCAACTTATTACTATATATACTACTATTTGCTTATGTGTAATGTTTATGAAAATTGTATACATGTGTGTACATACATTTAATAAACTTTTCCTCCATTTTCAAAATGCATTACCAACTTTATATACGGAATGCCGCTGTGTTATTGAGTTGTATTAAAAAATATCTTCCGGTTATTCATCTAAGACGGGTTTTGATAAATGATAACGCTATTGCATAAAGACAGATATGTTTGCTGATTGATGGAAGCGTTCAGAATATTCAGATCATAAAAACATCGAATGTTTTATTTGTAAGAATGTAAAAAGTCTTTCGCAAACTACATATGAATTTCAGTATTTTTTTTCGTGCAAAATAACGTAGTCAATTCAATTTTATTACTGTATTTGTAATCGCCTTTTTCCTTGCAACTGTGCTGACTGTTCTTCCATGGTATCCTTATTAGAACTATAACGAACATATGTGGCGTTCGCCCTACATTATATTTTTATTTCTCTGGGAAAAGGTTTTTTCATTCTTATGGACCTAAAATAAAATCCAAGTATACTAGCAGCGACTTAGTCCAGACAAAAGCCACACCGAGCATCTCATTAGAATTTAATTAACATAGATACAGTAATACGAGAAAATAGACCTTAGGTAAAGACGAGAAATACGAGAAAACGACTGCCTCGTTGGTCTCGCGACATAAATGTGCGCGTGGGATTGGGAGGTCTCGGGTTTGATTCCCGGGTCGGGCAAAGTGTTATAGGGTTTTTCCGTTAGTAAATTCTCAGTAGCAGCACGGAGTCTGGTAATGTGCCCGCTACGGCAATAGACTCGCCCCCTATTACGTGGGACCTAAAACTTCATGGCGAAATTTGGGTGCAATATTACACCTCTGCCTACCCCTTCGGGGATACAGGCGTGAGTCTATATAAGTAAAGTAAATAAATATAGCAAAAATAAATGTAGGAGCTGTTGTGTTGCTAAATTTTTCGGATCTGTAAATCATGTTAAGTTTGCACCAGGAGTCACTGACAGAAAGCTCTGATGTAAAACTAGAACACTGACTGGTCTTACCAAGTGAGCATAACATAGCAGCGTTACATACTTAGTTTGAAAAAAGTGCATTCCCAGAACCTTAGCTGTGATGAATTATGAAAGCTTTAATAAATAGACTAACAGAAATATTATCACAAACAAAAATAATAATAGTGTTACATAATAAAGTTACAGATATATAATATTGAAGGCACATATTTATTTTGCCGAAGGTAACCTTTAAATATAATAAGTATTCGTTTCTCACTAGACACGTTTTGATGTCACGTAATTGTTGATAATCGTCAATTGGACAAAGTAAAAGTAACCTGCTTCTGAGAATTTTCTAACAAACATTTCACAACCTTATTAGTAGTATTGGTTCACGCCTTTGATAACGAATTTATTATCATTTTTGACAATGTTTTTCATATGAAATGTGAAACATAAAAAACTGCCTGCAAGGAAAGAAATACTAAGGAAATCGACATATGTATAGTTTTATCTACAAAGCTAGAATCATTTAGTTAGATTATTAATGTCTGTTGTTTTGTTTCAGATCTCCGCACGGCATTCGGTCTACTGGACCGCGACAGCGATGGTCACGTAACGCCTGAAGAGTTGCAGTTCATGCTGCGCAACCTGGGCATACAAGTCAGCGATGACCTCATCTCAGAACTCATCAAAGACGCCAGTAAAACTGGTCAGTGTTTATCGATCTACTTGTGTTTACTTTGGAGCTTGTTCATTGATGTTTTTGTTAGGTCTACGGGACTGGCGACAATAACGTTCAATGTCACTCTTGTTCGAGATAATAAAACACGTTGCTATAATATGAAGGTCATAGTGATCCTAAGTTAAAAGGAATATTCGAGGGTCTCATATCTATGTAATGACATATTTATGTGTTAGATAATATTATTATGTGAGTATGTGCATTTGTTCTTCTTAATTACGTTGGTATAATATATATTTTTATGTTTTATGTTATACAGTCAATTTACTAGAAATATAATCTACGATCACTCCATAATGTATGTTTATCTCGGTAGGATGCTGATAACAATAGTCGTAGCTTAGGCTTATTGCGTAGAGGTACTATTCGACTCGTCACATGTTCTTTTTCTTATTAAAACAAAAGAGATGCTATAATCTTGCCATGACGCTTACATATTTATAGTTTAAAATATCAATTTACGTAGCGTAGGGATATTTCGGTATATATATCAGAGGGCGATTTAACTGTCAATGGCAGCCTGTCACAACATTGTATACGCGGCGAGATCATTGCTGCTGTTTTATAAACAAATCGTAGAACTTCAAGAAACGATTGTTGATCGAGCCATTTCGCTCATGACGTTAGTAAACGTTTTATGCAATGTTTTGTAAATTCACAATCTGATTCGTCCATATTTTTAAAAACATCGTTGGTCGACTAAACGTAGTAAAAGCTGATTGTCAATATTTTATATGAAACATGATCGTCGCAGCATATAAGCGACAAGCATTTTCAAAACACAATTATGTAAAGACGATAAGGGTAACGTAAAGTAGTCTCAGACGAATAGCTAAATATTATATTTGTTATCTTCGCGCAATGTTGAATATCGCGACACATTACGGTTTATGAACGATCATTTGTATTTCTTATAGCTCAATACGCTTCGAACACACGCCGCGCCTGGATACAAGATGACACAATATTCTTTTATTCTTGCATTTTATGTCGACGATAATAATGCTCAAGTATTTATAAACTAGGCGAGAATGTAAAAGTAAGTTGTACTGAATATACATTATCAATATAATTACTTTTAATGGCTCGTGTGAATGTATAACATGCAGTATTTTCCACTTCTTATTACTTTGAATTCTTGCCAACCCGGCACGTGTCTTCGGCAATAAATA
The DNA here is from genome assembly GCA_944739405.2 of Euclidia mi. Lineage (NCBI taxonomy): Eukaryota > Metazoa > Arthropoda > Insecta > Lepidoptera > Erebidae > Euclidia > Euclidia mi. The sequence continues at coordinate 39,001,312 of OX123190.2, read as the reverse complement.
AGTTGACACATTGCACTGTTTCGTATGTGCAATTGCGTTGTGACTGAAAGTTGCTACCTACAAAACGCACAGAGGGCGGCAGACAGTTAAAATTAAATTCTGTTTACATTTCGTTAATATACACGCGTCATATTCACCAACTGATGAAAGAATGTTGGCATATAAATGTTTAGTTTTCAACAGTAATATAGTAAGTAAAGTTAAAAAATGAGAATTGCGCAGATATAGTTGCCTCATTTGAATATAATTTTCGTGCGCCAATAAGTTTTATAATAGAACATGAATAAACAAAAACTGATTAAATCGATGAGGTAGTTAATTTAGAGGGTTATTGTAGAATGGCGTGCGCGCGTAAATGTGGGCGGCTTCCGGCGCGACCCCGCGCCTTGCCAAGGTTGTACCTGTCGGCCCACGACGCGGCGACGTCACGCCGGCACTTACGCGCGCCACGAGTCGCCACGACCACGACTCGACCGCGGCACGTCGCCGTGACGTCATCGATCACGCCGCAGCACTTAGGGTCAACTTACACTGGCGCAGAGTCGAAGCGACGCGACGCGTCATATTTTTCCGCCTAAAGCATATTCATCTGTATTGTTCTATTATTTTAGTACAAATTTGTGCTATATAAATATGGAAGCGCGCGTCGACGCTCGGCTGGAGTCGAGTGGATTAGCGAACATTTCGAAAATATGACTAGTCACGTCGCTTCGACTCTGCGCCAGTGTGAGTTGACCCTTACACCTCTCTCTCCCGAGACGACGGCGTGACGGCGCGGCCGGCGAGGTGGCGACGCCACGACGTAGCTCCGCGTAATTGATAAACTTCCACTTGATCACTTGCCACTCGGGTGCCTAATTGGCTATATAACTTGCTTCACTACTTTGCGTGACACTAGATATTATTTACTTAAGTAATACTGTTAAGGAAACTAAGAAGCAGTGCGCCGGGGGCTATGCGAACTAGTTCATAAGCAACATTTCTATTCTTAATAATTGAAACTATTCCATACAAACGTTTAAATATTTGTTGTAATTTTTAGAGTAAATATACAGTATAAATATATTTCTTTATACCATAGTTAACCATAGTTGCATTGCTTAATTGAATCAGTACCTGATTTTGCTTTCATTGTTACTTGCGTTTGTCTTTGTCACCACATAATACTTAGTTACCGTTTTCTGAATGTAAATTCAGATTCATTCAAAACCATTGCCAAGAACATTCTCTGCTCATATATAACGCGCATTATTCTAATTGCCAGACTGACGGCGCTATTAATTATCATTATAGTCAATAACTATAGATATTTATGAGTTATTAGTCACACCAATAGGTATAGCAAAGAGAACTAACTAACTCTACATAACGAACATAAAAGTCTGAATAAAGCGCACGAAAGCGACGTTACACAAGCCTTTGTATTTTTTAATCTGTGGTTATAGTGCGAGGGTGCGCATGCCTCCTACCCGCTATCTACCATCGCACCCTGGTAATCTCTTGATCCAATCAGATTGCCACTACAAGCTTCACGACGAGGTCAATATTCTAACGCGATAATGAGAACTAACCATTATAGCGGCGATATCAGGTCACCCACTGATTTATGGTTTATCGCAAATCCAATTGTGTAAAGGGTCGAGTGGTTTCCGTGACAACTTAATCCTAATAAGAAGAGTTACATACAATTTTCAACAAAAAGAAAACCAAGGAATTTTTAATAAAAGCAGACAGTTTCAAGAAATGTAGTTGTTGCAAGAGGCAGCCACAGGTGGCGCTAAATTCATCCCAAGTAAACCTAACCACTCTTAAGAACACCTGCACGTCTGGTGCGCTTTGTAAAAAATTAAATTCTTTAGGTACATAAGTAGAAGTTTCAACAAACCCTGAATTAAATTGTAGAAAATTATTTTGTTTATGGTTGAACATAAACAGTAATCTTGCTAAGCAACATAAAATATATTATGGCCGTAAGGTTGGCTTATATTTGACTGCACGGTTGGCGTAGTGGTTTAAGCGGCCGCCTCACCGCTTGACACTGCGCCGAAGTGTTGTGGGTTCGATCCCCACACGAGACAACACTTTGTGTGATTCATAAATTGTTGTTTCGAGTCTGGGTGTTCATTGTGTCCGTTAGTTGTATGTTTGTAAAGTCCCCCGCGACACAGGATTTAGTCCTAATGCGGGAGTTGTCTTAAAAAAAAAAAAAAAAAAAAAAAAAAAAAAAAAAAAAAAAAGTTTATGAATGGCGTTGTGTGAGTTAATGTCAAAACATTGATAATGAGTGTTATAATTAACTGAAGCTAATGCTGTTCATAAGGCGCACTGCTTACGTCATCAGTTTAATGACTTTCCCCGCTACGTGTTAATGAAGATTTAATGACTTAAAGCCCCTTTGTTAATTGTCACATTACATTTTGTTACATATTATTTGAGAACGATCTAATATTATCTTCTTGGGTTTACGCGAATGTTACACATTGAAATTAAACTACAGTTTACGGATTTTATCGCGATGTATTGGTTTCACTAAGTTATTACATTTGAAACTAATGATCTAGAAACTATATTTTTAATTTATTACTAGCCGACGTTTCGAATTCTTTACAGAATTCATGTTCACGGCAGACTGAGGTGATATTTGTCTTTTTCTTGAATTGTATAAGTTATCTCAAAGTACCCGAACATTTTTCATCTACTGGTAGATGAAATCTAGGCAGTAGAACAAGGACTCAACCACTACCTGCGATTTGATGAACCACAGATACTCGCAAAAGAACACCGTTTTCTTCCAAGGATGATACGATAGGCTATTGAAATTAAAAAACACCCTAATTTCAATAGGGAAGATGGTTGGAATGTTCCTCCAGCTTGGGACCCAGTCATAAGGCTAATGAAACCCAAGAAGGACAAAGTCACCAGAAGACCTAAGGACACTGTGAGCTCATTCTGCGTAAATAGTAACACTAGTAGATGAAAAATGTTCGGGTACTTTGAGATAACTTATACAATTCAAGAAAAAGACAAATATCACCTCAGTCTGCCGTGAACATGAATTCTGTAAAGAATTCGAAACGTCGGCTAGTAATAAATTAAAAATATAGTTTCTAGATCATTCGTTTCAAATGTAATAACTTAGTGAAACCAATACATCGCGATAAAATCCGTAAACTGTAGTTTAATTTCAACGATCTAATATTATCATAATATGGCACCAGCGTACGTGGTAGTGCCGTAAATCTTTATCTACGGCTCGAAATAGATTTTTGAATTACAATAGCGAGCTTCACGGAACGCGTTATGGCAAACCGTTATTATAACATGTTATTGTATGGTAACTACCTCCCTACAAGGGCGCGAAGAATGGTTCAAACGACTTCAACGCCGACAACTATATGTCGTGTGGCCTATGTCGTAATCGTAATAAGTAGATATTGTGATATATATTTGCTCTCGAAAAATTAAAGGTGCCAGTTCAGATAAGGTTAGAATTTTTAAAGTTAGAGTATGAAAATATCGATCACTTTTTCATATAAATTCTTCTTCTCCTTTTTCGTAATGGTTACAGTCACAGTGTGGTTAAAATATTAATATGTTAACTCAAACTATTAGTACATTAATATTGTTTTGAGAATTACACGTTCTTGTCAGTACAAAATAACTTAAGATAAATGTATTGATTGTTATGTTGTGGATATTATTCCCGTTTCTGCAAATCTATACATTTGTCAAATCGGATATACCTATATATTTTTGTTCGTAATCTCAACGTATATAAATAACATCGTCTACGATAAGCTACAGCTTATCTTAGAGTTAGACGATGTAATTTATATACGCTAAGATTACGTAATAAGCCCATTGAAGAAAGAAACAATACTTACTTTTAACAGTTATAACCTACAGGTTATAAGTATTGTTTCTTTCTTCAATGGTCTCATAAAAAGATATACGAACTCATTTACCGTCGATCCTTATTTGCTGAAGTGTGAATATGTGCAATAAAACCTAAACAAACAGTTCTAATAGTTTAGACAACGGGTCTACGGCGTAGCAATCCGCTACGGGACCCTAGTGCTACGTCAGCCTTGTCGTGCGACAAATTACAAAGATAGAGACAGATAGGTGGTGTAATACAAAGTAGTTCCACAGAATACACTATCTATGTTCTGTGGAACTGTTTTCAAATAATTTTAGCTATTGATTGATATCGTCCTTTAAAACAGGAATTATCATCCCTAGCTACGCCTTTATAAAGTTAGTTTACTAGCTCTAGTTGTGTCTAATACCTTCTGTGGAACCATGTTTTTGACAAGAAACATGCACCAGGCACGCTACCGTACGTTAGTCAAAATCAAACGCAACGTTATAAACCAACGCTAATTATTAAGGCGGAGAACGAGCTTTTAAATTGGGTTTCCAAAGTAAAGACAAAACCGAAAAAGGTACCTGCTAAGTAGGATATATATTTCTAATTAAGGAGCATTTTAAAATAAAATATTCCTAAATACAGGTAATATACGCACACAATCATACTCGTGTCTATTTTAAGCCGAGCACGATGATTGACACGTTCTGTACAAGGTCTTTACACTCGCAGGTGTTACGTTATCAATAGTTAAGAATATGCCTTATCTTTATTAAATATGTACGTTCTGTGTGCGGTTTATAAACAGCTGCCCAATGCCGCGAGTATAATCAAATTAATGTTTATCTTATAGCTTGCTAATCTTTATCTTATAGTTTTACTGGCTATATTTTTTTTAAACTTAGTACTGAAGGTTTTGAATATATAGACAAACGATGCAGTTCCTAACGTGGTATCTTACGAGAGCGACTCAACGCGAACGCAATTGCGAACCGGTCCGACGCGTTTTTCAATGCGATGGGACGCGATGTCTCTGTTCTACATGATTATGTGCGCGCGAAGACACCATCGCTTCGCATCGCATAAAGTTCACGCGAAAATATCAAGCCAACTGATCGCCTTCGATTCAATTCGTATCGCCCTGCATTGCACGTCATATGCTTTTGGTCACGTATGTCACTTCAATAGGTATCGGCTGTTTGTTGTTTCCGCGTTGCACCGCACCGCTTCACATTCGCATCCAGACCGCTCACGTAAGACACCGGTGTTAGTACACATTAAGCTTGCTGGTTGAGTAGTGTGTTAACCTCTTGTATGCCGGAACGCAGATTATACACGCGCGACACAATAGCTTTTTAATTGTGTCTAGCATTCCGGCATACAAGAGGTTGCACGGCGCTGAGTATTTTGGGTTCGATTACCATAAGAACCTCAGACTCATAAAGTTCATTTTCAAGTCTGTAAACTGCTCCTTCAATATAGTAAACTCCTCCGATATAGGATATGCTCGTTCTCGCGCCACAGTTATCTTAAAAATCTTCATGTGAGGTACGTGTAATCAAAAGTTTTATCTTTTAAAAGGTGCATTCAACTTTATTTCCAAAACTCTAGTTTTTAGGGTTCCGTACCTCGAAAGGAATAAACGGAACCCTTATAGGATCACTTTGTTGTCCGTCCGTCTGTCAAGACCCTTTTTCTCAGGAATGCGTGGAGGTATCAAACTGAAATGTATACTAAATACTCGAATCTACGGTTCCATAGAGCTGCAAGAAAATCAAACTTCTAATCCAACGCAATCAAAAGATACAGCCGTATATGCTGCAAATTGCAGCATATTTTCAAACTCGCATTGGAATCAAAACCTACAGGGTACTTCCCGTGAACTCAGAGTCTTGAAATTTGGTACGAAGCAACGTCTTATATCACTTATAAAGGAAAAATTGCGAAAACCGTACATTTTTTGTTACAGCATATAAAAAATATTTTAAATAAATTTAAAGTTACTACCCCTTTCTCTTGAACGCGTGGAGGTATTAAATTGACATTCATATCAAATACTCAAATATATAACACCGTAAGGCTGAAACAAAATCAAGTTTCTATGTCAACGCAATCAAAAGAAAGAGCAATATAAGCATATTTTCAAACTCGCGCCTACTCGCAAGTGAATCAAAACCTACAAGGTACTTCCCGTGAACTCAGAATCTTGAAATTTGGTACGAAGTAACGTCTTATATCACATATGAAGGAAAAATTGCGAAAACCGTAAATTTTTAGTTAGAGAATATTAAAAAATATTTCTAATAAATTTAAAGTTACTACCCCTTTCTCTTGAACGCGTGGAGGTATTAAATTGAAATTCATATCAAATACTCAAGTATATAACACCGTTAGGCTGCAACAAAATCAAACTTCTATGTCAACGCAATCAAAAGAAAGAGCAATATAAGCATATTTTCAAACTCGCGACCAGAGGCGGCTCGTGAAAGATTATATTGGGTGTTCACTAAAAAAAAATAGGTAGTAATAGGACACTGCTTACCATTTATTTTGTGAATGCTTTTATAATAAATAGTAAGATGTGCTAAATCATCGATACCTACCTGAACCGTCCACGCAGTATCAACTCCGGCGCCACTAAACAAAATACATGGAAAACAAAACAGCTTCTTACTTCCTTCGCAACCACATAATAAAAGCGTTTTATCATATTGGTCGTTTTTTAAACTGCGATTGTGTATGTTTTTGTTTTAATAACACATTTTTGCGTAATTGTAATTTGTGGCCGAAGTGGTCCCTTGCTTTCTATTTCAACTCTCATTTCCAAAGTTTTTTCACAGTTATTTATAAAGTTTACGCTGTTATGTTCCATATTAGTTACACAATTTAACTGTCTTTCTTAAACATATACACAATCACACATGCAATTAACTATATTTTAAACACCAATCCTTTTCTAGTTACCAACGCACTTGCAGAGAAATGTTTTGCTTTTGTTTACATTCAAACACAGATTCAATTTCAAATGATACCGGCAAAATACAATAAATAAAAAACGGCGCACACGTTTTAATTTTTCTTCGTGACAAATGGTCATATAATTTAGTCGGGTAATATATTCGCGCATGCGCACCTCGTCAAGCTAGTCAGGAGCGCCGCTCCGTATTTGGCTTATTTCTCATACAAATCTTTTGTCTCACGCGCCCATCGCATAGAACGCTCTCTCTTTCGCACTCATTACATTTCAGTATTAAGCGTTGTACTAAGCTTTCGTCGACCAAGAGCGCTGTCATGAGCGCTCCACCACGGTAATAAAAATACCTATGTACATATGTTTCAAGAGTGTTGACAAAATTTTATTATGATACACAGCTTAGTAGTCAAATACTTATTTGTGGATATGCATTATAGAAAAGAGAATAGGTGTGTATTAAAATATTGAGTACTTACTTATGTTTATAGAAAAAGTTTATATGAGTTGTATAATGGTTGTAGAGGTACATATATTTTATAATTTTGGGAGTTCACTGCTCCAGCGCTCCTTTAAACGAGCCGCCACTGCTCGCGACTACTCGCAAGGGAATCAAAACCTACAGGGTACTTCCCGTGAACTCAAAATGTTGAAATTTGGTACGAAGCAACTTCTTATATCACTTATAAAGGAAAAATTGCGAAAACCGTAAATTTTTAGTTACATCATATAAGAAAAATATTTTTAATAAATTTAAAGTTACTACCCCTTACTCTTGAGCGCGTAGAGGTATTAAATTGAAATTCATAGCAAATACTCAGGTATATAACACCGTTAGGCTGTAATAAAATCAAACTTCTATGTCTACGCAATCAAAAGAAAGAGCAATTTAATCATATTTTCGAACTCGCGACTACTCGCAAGGGAGTCAAAACCTACAGGGTTCTTTCCATGAACTCAAAATCTTGAAATTTGGTACAAAGCAACGTCTTATAGCCCAGATAAAGGATGCGGAAGGCTGAGGACCGTGTGCTGTGGTGCATGTTGGGAGAGGCCTATGTCCAGCAGTGGACTGCGATAGGCTGATTGAGATTGAGATTTCAAATAATTACATAGTCTTCAAACCTTTTGCTAATTATTCTGTACTTTATAAGTATTTTTGTAACAGATTTTTAATAGTCACTAAAAACTTTGTAAATCAATAACTTTGATAAAAAATCTTACCATAATTCATCAGCAGACTTTTACAAGGCTGCTGCAAGGCAGCTGCAAGGCTGGTATAGGTATTTAAGTTATATTATAAAATAAGCGATGTATGTTAATATAAAATAAAGGATGATTACAAACGACAGAGACCCCTTTTTCTTTAATTTATGCTCCACCAGCTTGCCATAATGTAATGTTATGGATTTCATTTGGCAATAACAATACCATAACTATGACTGGTGAACTTTTACTTATATACCTACAGGTTTGTACGGAACCCTCGGTGCGCGAGTCCGACTCGCACTTGACCGGTTTTTTAAGTATTCGGCAGGATTGGATCCGATCGTTTATGTGAGTTTTTATGTTAGAAAAATAGTAAGTTAGTGTACGGCCCATTTGATAGTAAGCGTTCAATAAGCGTTAAAAGTAATGACTCACACTTATCGTGGTAGTTTTCGTATTATAGCTTTTCACAGAATGCCAAAACTTAAACTTTTCAACGAAAAAAGATACCTATTTTATTCCTTAATAACAGATATATTTTTGTCAGATTTCCTAATATATTTTAAATACATTTATTTCTTTAGTATTTTATAATGATAACAGGGTATAATGAAATCGTAACAAAGAAAGTTTTAATACTTGCTATAATCACCGTCTTGAAGATACAATAAAATAGAACATCGATTAAGACAGCCGTAAAGGAATGAAGTTAGGAATTGCAAAAATGTGCAGTAAGTAATAAAACAGCCTACGTTTTATAGAACGTAGCCGTCTGCAAAAGCCTTAAGTTCTACATACGGTATCGCGTAGCCCGCTACGATTCTCTGTAGCAAAGCCACGTACCCGCTGCGTAGCTAGTTAATTACTATTATAACTGCTATGTAATGATAGTACTATAATGCTTAGTGAACACGCAGCCAATCGCTTTTGACTGTATACGCGATTACTTTTATAATTATAGTGGGAGAACAATGTATTTGATTCTTAAACGTTTTGCTTTATTTAGGAATGAGGTTAATTAACGCTTTTTATTTATTGGATCGGAAAGTAGTGTAATGACCTCAGGGTAAAAGCAATCAGTCAAAGCAATCTATAATTAAGAAGACAGTCGTTCACTCAAAGTCATAGTATATGTTTAGGCGCTAGCGTAACATACAGACCCGGTTATATTCACACCTTCATAATATACTAATATATTAAATCTCTGGTCCGATATAAATTATTATTTTTGTGTTGTATAGTTCATTTATACGGAAGGCTATAGAATGTATAACATCACGCTATTTACCACGGGTGCGGAGCGGTAGAACCCCAAATAACGCGATGTTACCCGCGTGGGCTCCTGAGACCAAGGTGCAGACGGATCTGGGAGTGAAAATAGCGCAAGACTTCAAGTGGGAAGAACATGTAACATCAATAACGCAGAAAGCAAAGACCCTTATCTATCTAATCAGGAAAGCCTTAGGCAAGCTCACACCAGGCATGGTGCTTCGAATACACAAGACTTTTTTAAGACCAATTCTAGAGTATGCATTTCAAGCCTGGAGCCACCATTTTGCTAAAGATATCGAACTTCTGGAAAAGGTACAGCGCAGCTTCACGAATATTCCACGAATCTTGATACAACGAAGTTACGAAGAACGCCTAAAGATGTTAAGGCTCACAACCCTGAAGGATCGCAGGGCCCGTGGAGATCTGATCGAAACATACAAGATCCTAACTGGACACTACGACATTCAAGACTTCGATCACATCTTCACACGTATCGATACCCATCTAAGAGGCCATTCCTTAAAACTATATACCAGTTTCTCAAACAATAATCCACGCAGAACTTTTTGAGTAACCGAGTGTTCAGAGCGTGAATAAACTTCCAGAATAATAATAATAATAAAATTTATTAAGAATATGTGATCACAGCTGACAACATAAACCAATTTAAGAACCGACTGGACAAATACTAAGCTGCGAATGAAAACCAGTCGAAAAAGTGAGATACAGGCATTATCAGTTGTCTCAACTGCCTGCCTGATTAAATATAACATACATACATACATACATAGACTCACGCCTGTTTCCCCGAAGGGGTAGGCAGAGGCATATTAAACGCCCACTTTTCGCCAGTGTTTTGATCCCACGTAATAGGTGGCGAGCCTATTGCCGCTTATTGGGACATTTTGTTTGCCAGAGCCTCGTCCGTTGATCGGCAGGTGCACCACTTGCAGGTGAGGTTGGCTTGGGACCCTAAGTTATTGGTGGGAACCCTATGCACCTGTTATATTTAATAATAACAATAAAAAAGTAGCAGTATTAAATATAATAATAATAAAAAAGTAGCTTGGTTTTATACGCATTCTGCAAAGACGTAGTTGTCCACCAAGACACATTATATTACCTTCTTGATGGTTTTGCGCGTGTTAGTCCAGTAAGTCGGAGATATGGAACATACTTACTTACAACCAAAAGATATTTTAAAAAAATCCACCGCACTGACAGTTTATTTACTTTATTTATTTATAGTCTCACGCCTGTATCCCCGAAGGGGTAGGCAGACGTGTAAATATTACACCCACATTTCGCCATGAATATTTGAATTTTTTTGACAGTTTATTATCGCATATATTGTAAACTTTACTAGTGCATGACATTTACGAGCACTTTAAACTGAGGAGATGATGTAAACTATAAATTAGAAGAAGTCAACCGTGAAGCAAAACTTGTATCTATGACCTCGAACCGTGGCGTGATTTACACTTGAAACTATGATTCTGACCCTGATGATGAAATTCCTGATCTTAAAGGCATCGATCCTGTTTTCAGATTTAGTTTTTTTTTCTATTATGTTTACTGATACGTAGGCAGCGATACCCTAGTGGAGATACCAAAAAACTGCCATGCAGAGGGTATCGGGCTCGAATCCACGGCGCGCACCACTGACTTTTCGCAGTTATGTGCGTATTGAATTGTCACTTATCGCTTGCCCCGTGCCTCGGAGAGCAAGTTAAGCCGTCGGTCCCGCGCGGTTGTCATGAAGATCTTTGTCAGTCGTTACAGGGCGTCAGTACCTTCTAAATTAACTAACACTGGTCTAAACCATGGAATATCGCTATCACTTCGGGTACTCGACGGTAACATTATCATTCGATGATGTTTACTGTTACGTCGTTGTATAAAGCTACCACCATGTTTACAGTAAACAAGTGATAACCTATGCACGAGAAAATATACACCCATATATTAATATGGTAAATTACCAACATAGCCTTTTTCGGCGATCATTGAATCTGAATTACATCCCACGGCCGGCTCGCACATTGTATTGTGTTTGGAAGTTATGTCCATGTTCAATGGTAAACAGCAAAGGAAACATCGTGACGAACCTGGAACGCCTGAGAGTTCTTTAAAAAATCTGAAAGCAGTGTGAAATCTGCCCATAGAGATGTCAGATCACAGAGTACCTTTGTAGTCAGATGGGCAAATTTCACTCTGCTTTCAGATTTTTCTAACCTTGGTACAAATACAATTATAAACAGAGCTGATTATGTTTGTGTAAAGTTGACTAACAAAGTGATATTGTTTGTCGCAGGTAACGGTCTAATAGATGAGAATGACTTCATGCAGTGGGTGACGAAGATACAAGCACTGCAGGGTCTCGACGTCACGACCAGCGGCGGTGACTCGGAGGAAGAGATCACCAGAGATCTACTCGCAGCATTTAAGTGAGTAGATAGTTAGTTTAATTTCTAGAATATGAGAATAGAGACGGATCATATGTAACAGCAGACTTTTTACGGCGTCTTTTACCAATCATTTTAACGGTTACCATTTTGTTCGAGCCCTTTATTACCTTGTCGATTTCATGTACCTACTGAACTTTACATTCTTTGTCCTCGATTCTCAAGTGTTCTATTTGGACGTTTTTATTAAAATAGTAACATCACAATTTATTTTTTCATTTTTTTTTATTATTCTAAGACAAAGAGATCTCGAGCCGTATTTTTTAATTAACGAAATTCGTCGAAAATGTAAAAAAATGAAATTATAAAAACATAATTGACGTGCCGTAGTATCGCTTGATATTTATTCACCAAAAAAGCACCGTAATAGGTAGGTATATTATTTTGTAGTACGCAATTTCAACGTACCTATATTTTCTTGAGGAAAACGTCTTAAGATAATTAAGCTTTTGAAGTTAACCTTCGACGTACGAAACCCTACAAGCGATAAGAAATTAAACCCGATAATTGTTTTAAAACTACAAACCGGACGTATTTTTCACACGTAGTATCAACAAGTAAAGAATAAAATAAGGAATTCGATATTATGTAGTATTTTTAGCGGCAATCAATTATGTTATAAATCAGTTAATCGTGAATGATATAAAACGCATCCACGTGTCGGTGTGACGGCCACGAAACCTAAGAATAGATGCGTGTCGTGTCGTAAGACGCGCGCTGGGCTAAGGGCGCCTGGTGTAATTGATCTAAATACATGCTGTAATAATGTATATGTGACGGTTGAAAAACTGCAGTTTGTTTACCTTAAAGCATAATTAATTCAGTATAGCACATCATATAAACATTATGATTCTCACGGAGTCTCCTTATTTTTCTTTACTTGGCATAGCTGATGATTGTTTTGATGTCACAACAGAATTAATTTTTCGTACTAAACCCTACACTGTGGAAGCATCTGCTTATGGCATGTATGATAGGAAAAGTGTTCACAAAAAGACATTATGCGAGTAGTTTTGGCATGCGAGTATAAATGTGTGTGTGTGTGAAAAAGTGCCCGTAGGCATGAACTATGTCCAAAACTATCTTAAATGAACACCTATTTAACCGGTTCGGTAATGTTTGCAGAGTATTCGACCGCGACGACAACGGGTACATAACGCGCGACGAGCTGCGCGCGGCGCTCGAGATGATCGGCGAGCCCGTCACCGACGCGCAGCTCAACCAGGTGCTCGCGCTCGGAGACATCGACCACGACGGCAGGATCGACTATGAAGGTAAACACCAATACTACCGCAGTTACCATCCTTCACCATATCTCTAGACACCTATTGTAGATTAGTAGAGTTGCTGGCACCGCTAGCTAGTTTCTGTAGTTGCTGGTTTCAGCAAGTACAAGATTACCGCTTCCCCTGGTCCCACTATTTAGGTTTATTAAAGTCGAAAGTTACAAATTTCTTTTAATTAGTGCCGGAACCAAAGGAAAGCTAAAGCTTTGGTTTCCTAGGAAAGCGGTGCCGTCATATAGCGGCCGTAATACAGCGGTGAATGACGTCATTAGAACGTTGTCTATGTAAACAAAATGGCACGGTTTCCTAGAGAGCTACTTTCTTTCTTCCAGACAGGTAGCGACTTGGAAGTGTTTTCTCACTGTTGCTTCTCTAATATAAAACAGCCATGTTTAAATGTCTTTCGTGACAATGCATAAAATTGTTCTTGGCGTTGCCACTCTCACTACTGAACAAGCTGCTACGGCAAAGGTCAGTTTAAAGTTTAAATTATATTAGATAAAGAAGTTTGGTAGTTCCAGTCAAAGCACATAAGACAAGCAAATGGTAACAATAAATTGGCGGATGCCCTTAGATTAAGATTTTCCAAACAGAAGTTTTAAACACAAAGGTCTTCCTAGTAGTACCTTCATGTAACTTTATAGCTAACTATTTGTTAATATCTCTTTCAAGATTTTCTTTTACTTCCACACCAGAATGATTTTCCTGTCTCGCGACTACAAAACATACAAACAACGAATACAGAGAATACCCAGATTTGAAGCACAATTAGTGTGCACACAGAGTGTCGTGTGCAAATTGAAACCACTACACGTGGCACACTGGTAGACACGAACAGACCCCTTAAATCAGTATGCCAAAGACGGCTACCGAATAATTCAGATAATACATCTATGATTTCTACGACAGTTATAACGACTTGTTTACGGAAATGTTGTTGTAATACTTGCCAATGCCAATATCAAACGACCATGGTTCCAGTAAAATTAGACTAAGTATTACTGTTCTTTATCCCTTTCTGTGTCATATTTTAAACTGGTGACACAAAGTGTTCACTTAAAATTTATGGCGCCATGTGTCTCCCAAAGAAGAAAAATTGGTCATGGTATAAATATAATTTTATTTATATGTCGCGTCTCTTTCACCGCAGGTAGGAGACGTCATGCTTAAAATATCCATGGTCACACATCACACGCAGAAAATAAACGTTATCTGTCTCTTACACATAAATACACTCAGTGTAACTATGTCTGTTCTTCGTGCGTTGACTAAGGAATGTATTTCTTTTTCAGAATTTGTGAAAATGCTGTTGTAACGAGTACCTCGCTGAACAAAACCTCACTAGTTATATTGTTAGTATTAAAGACAGACGGTCGTCGCGTCCTCACAATGTCCTCAACCAATCTGATCATTGCGACATTGCTTGAATAATGCTCCAGCGTTATTCAACCAGAATACTTGAACAACTAAAGTATAAAATATACTTATTCTATACTTAAGTACGAGTATAAGCTAAGATGTAAAGCCATAAATTTTGCCGCGACCAGGCATTGTTGGAAGCAGCAACCGACAACTGTTGATAATGTTGTATATAGGAATAATTTTGTAATTAATAACAATAACATATACAGTAGTTAACTAATTTAGGCTATCAAAGTTATATGTAATTAAATGATTATATATTTTGCATACATACGTGATTTAATTATCAAATAATATAAACAACGGCCTTAACTCGATCAGTAATTTCGTAGCTCCAAAAGACATTGAAATATCCATTAGCTATGTCCAATAGTTTTAAAGAAACCACTTGTATTGTTTTCTGTTACAACACTCAATTATTCTATCTTAATTTTTATAAATGCCTATGTATACTTACTTAACTAATTACCTACTCTTAGTCTAAGTCCTTAGAATAAACACGAGCACGAGGCTATTTATTTATAACGGATCTCTGAAGACAACGAAATTATTAATTAATTATTTAAACTCTTACCAAGTTTTGGTATCAAATCTTTCAAAATTTTCATACTTCTTTTGATTTAAAATATTCTTATTGTGTCCTTCGTTTGACCTAATTGTTGAAATTACGCAAATACTTACAAGAATAATTAAAATAATATTGTAATTTTATGGTTGTGAATGATACGTTACATCAAAAATGTTATTTATATAATTACTTATGAATGTAAGAGTACCAACATAATATTTTCATTTATCAACATCAGTATGAGCAGATTACCTGTACCTATTTATTAGTACCTCTCATGTACTTTTATTATTTAAACCTACGTCACTTAGATTTATTGACCTCTAAAATTTTATTTGTACCTATCAAAGTCTGCCGAACCAATTAAAACGACCAGAATTATTACGGTAAGTAAATGTTGATTGGTAAATAACTGTTTTCAAATGTAAGCTAGTATTGATAGGTATATGTATATTTTTGAGATCAATAATATTATGTACATAGGTACGTCCAACAACCGTTCCACACCGATTCACGTTTGTAATTTTAAAACATGTTAGAAAATACAAAGAGCCTTCGGAAGGCATGTGATGTGGAATGAAAGTGATTAATAAATCTTGAATTTGTTATAATTTATTTTTATTTCAACAATACCTTAACAAAATTATTTTAAATTTACGTTGTAAAATATATCATATTTATAATAATACCATAATTAATACATTCAATACCACAGGTGTCCAAAACTTCTGGTATCATTGAACCTCAGCATCAGCAATATTGTTAAAAAAGACGTCTTCTACTCTTGTGTTATTTTAGATGAAGGTCTTTAATACTTTGAAGCTGATACAATAAAGACAACCCTACATGGCATAAAACTAGACTTTAGGTTTAGAACTGGCAAAAATTTGTTCACAATGACTAAGTATTTTGACTTGTTGTATCCCTTCAACAGAACGAAAGCTTTTTATATTGTGATGTAAGATGCTATCTGTTAAGTAGGAAAGAATGGATGTGATTTCATGTTAAGTAGGAAAGAATGGATGTGATTTCATAGACTAAATAATATGAATAGTAGTAGATTAATAAAATCGAACCTAGCCAAATTAAATTGGTTGCAGATTACTTGAAATACCAATAAAGGTGAGGTTTAATGATGTTTAATCTGCTCCAGCGAAGAATTTGCCGAGGAAGTCACAACGTCTTGGCTCTTCAGTTGGGTGCCAGTGCCTCATCACATGACCCTTCTGCTGCCACTGGTGCGTCAGTTCCTTTAGCTCCATGTAACCCTGCGGAAAAGAAATTAATATATATATTTTTTATAGAATTAGGCGGCAAACAAGCGGACGGATCGCCTGATGGTAAGCAATTACCGCCGCCCATGGACATAGCAAAACCAGAGGAGTCCAAGACCAAGTGTGTTGCCGCCCTTTGGGGTTGGGAAAAGGGATAAGATGAGGAGTGGGATAAGGAAGAAGGAATAGGGGATAGGGCCTCCGGCACTCTCACTCACCGAACGAAACGCAACAGTTTAGGTACTGTTACTTTACGTCGATTTTCTGTGAGAGGGTAGTACTTCCCCGGTCGAGCCGGTCCATTCATGCTGAAATCAGCAAGGCTTTACAACCTATTATATTATAAGCGTGCAGGCAAATATTTTAATAATTGCCTGCACGCTTATAATATAATAGGTAAGATGACGGTAAAAAGCGCAGTAGGTACACTTTTCACTACTAATGTTTGATAAACGTGTATCGATGGCCTAACGGCGTTCGACCTCCAACACTGGGAGAGTTTGTTTTGTTTTAAAGCTGTGTTGGTAAGTTTTCATTGCTGAAGTTCCGCTGATCAAGTTCTTAATATAAGTATTAAGAACTTGATCAGCGGAACTTCAGCAATGAAAACTTACAGCGTATATTTTTAAGTCTTGTACTAAGGTACAAGACTTAAAAAACAAGCAGCGTATATTTTTAAGTCTTGTACTAAGGTACAAGACTTAAAATATACGCTGCTTGTTTTTTTAAAAACAATACCATTAATAGCTATTTTCCATTACAAAAATACGTTAGTATTACTCTAGTTTTATGTCAAGAACATAAAACTAGAGGATGCTCGCAGCTACGACCGGCCATTTTTTTTATTTAACTGTTTCTGCCCATACCGTGGGATTATAGAGAAATCATTTTTTAGTGCACTCCTACAGTTCCCAAGGAACATACATGCAAATGATATGAATGATAGTTTTGGCTGTAGCTTGTCTGTCAGTCAGTGAGTAAATGTAAGAACTTTTTTTATAGACTCACGCCTATATCCCCGTAGGGGTGGGCAGAGGTACCCACGCCTATATCACCGTAGGGGTAGGCAGAGGTATACCTCTGCCTTCCCCTACGGGGTGTAATATTACAATATTACATCCACGTTTCGCCATGAATCTTTAGGTCCTACGTAATAGGGGGCGAGCATATTGCCATTATCGGGCACATCACCAGCCTCCGTGCTGCTACTGAGAATTCGGAAAATCCCAGTAACACTTTTGCCCGACCCGGAAATCGAACCCGGCACCTCCGATCAGCAGGACACTGGACCATGGAGACAGTCTTTTAGAATTTTATATATACTGACAAATCGAACAACTGTATATTCAGCAAAAAAGAGTACCAGTAAGCGCGAATTCAGTCCCCGAATAAGGTAGTAACGCCAAACGGCTGATATGCAGTACATAACCAACTAAGGAAATTTTAATTAGCTTATCAACTCACTTACGGCCCTGTCACGACCTTGCCGCTCTGAGCGGCGGCTTAGCGCGGGGCGGCGAGCGGTAAGATCAAATGTATGAAGACGTTCGAAGCACGCCACGAGCCGCCGCGCACAGCGATAACGCGCGCGTTTTTTTTGGCGCGAATGGCTGCGCGGCGTGCGGCGCGGCGGGCGGTGCGGCGAGCGGCGGGAACAAATGTACTGCGACCGAGTCCGACGCCACGACTTCGAGCGGCACGGACAGCGTTTCGCGAGGGACGAACTAGGCAGTTAAACTATTTGTTAAATATTTTGTGGCGGTAATGAATACGGAGACATTTAAAGTCGAAATTTTAAAACGGTCGCGTGTATGGATAGCAACACATCCGCTGTATAAATACAAAAATGTTAATAAAACGTTGCGAGATGTAATGAAACAATGTTTTACAGAATGTAATGGTAGGTTTTAATATAAATCACAAACATTAAAACATTGTGTAATGTACCTATTTAGGTACAGACACAGCTACTATGAAAGTTAAAAGGTGATTTACCTACCTACTTAACGTAATCTACGTTGTGTAGGTACCTATTCAACGCCTCATTAATTGCGAATATGCATTATTCCTTTGATATAAAATACTTGTAAGAAACGAAGATCCAATGTCGACAATTTTGTAGGTAAGTATACCGTATAGTTCCACAAAGATATTTTGGTTATCGCCATATTTATGGGTAACTCCGTCCTTAGGCCCTTAGGGCCTGTTCACGAGATCGGTCTAAGCGGCGCGCGTCGCGGCGGGCGGCGCGGCAGAGCGTCGTGCACGCCACGACCCTACAGCAGCGGTAAACGCAGCGGCAAATGTGGACGTATTTGCGCCGACGGAGTTACCCATAAATATGGCGATAACCAAAATATCTTTGTGGAACTATACGGTATACTTACCTACAAAATTGTCGACATTGGATCTTCATTTCTTAGAAGTATTTTATATCAAAGGAATAATGCATATTCGCAATTAATGAGGCGTTGAATAGGTACCTACACAACGTAGATTACGTTAAGTAGGTAGGTAAATCACCTTTTAACTTTCATAGTAGCTGTGTCTGTACCCAAATAGGTACATATGTACATTACACAATGTTTTAATGTTTGCGATTTATATTAAAACCTACCATTACATTCTGTAAAACATGTTTCATTACATCTCGCAACGTTTTATTAACATTTTAGTATTTATACAGCGGATGTGTTGCTATCCATACACGCGACCGTTTTAAAATTTCGACTTTAAATGTCTCCGTATTCATTACCGCCACAAAATATTTAACAAATAGTTTAACCGCCTAGTTCGTCCCTTGCGTAACGCTGTCTGTGCCGCTCGGAGTCGTGGCGTCGGACTCGGTCGCAGTACTTTTGTTCCCGCCGCTCGCCGCACCGCCCGCCGCGCCGCTTGCCGCGCAGCCATTCGCGCCAAAAAAAACGCGCGCGTTATCGCTGTGCGCGGCGGCTCGTGGCGTGCTTCGAACGTCTTCATACATTTGATCTTACCGCTCGCCGCCCCGCGCTAAGCCGCCGCTCAGAGCGGCAAGGTCGTGACAGGGCCGTTAGACAAGGCACAACACTGCACCCACGCCTGTTTCTGCATGCTGTTCTTAAATAGGTATAATAAACAGTAAAATAGTTTTGCTAATTACCTTGATCACAAGAATATCTATAATGCGCACGTCAGTAATACACGCGTTTTTGTAAAAGTACTCCCTTAATTTCCAACGACAGTCTTCTTCGTTTTTCTGGATGTCGAAATATTTAACTGAAAGTATATAGAAGAACAATATTTCATCACAATGAAATGAATCACAGCTCATTTGAAATCGGGTCGACATTTACCATACCGCAGTGACATTTAACCATTATGGGCGCCATACACACTACGGTTTACCGGAGAGGTTTATGAAGGCCATACATGTTACGGTCTACCGGAGAGGTTACCTGTGGAGGTTTAACTGCGCAGGTCAACCACACGTCAGTAGCATGTATGGGGACGTTCCAGTGTGCCGAAGCGGTCGTCAGTTCCTTTTGTGATGACGTCGATTGCGGAGGATGACGCACTGGCCTTGTGATTCAAAACTGCTGCCTTGTTCGCATCTCAATTTTTCTATGAGCAATTTATAAGCAGATTTTTTTTTGTCTTGATCATGTTAATCATGTTATTATTTATTTTTAATTTGCCAGAGACATAAATTAGTTCTATATATCGCAATGAAGTGTTCAACAACTTTTTTAGTTAGATCTGATGGCGCCATTATTATTATTACGTGGCGTTACATATCGACCGCTGCACTGTGTTTCGTCTAGAACATGCTAGCTGGACAAAAGTCATTGTCTAATTACCTGAAATTTATTACCTGAGCCTTTTACCAGATACCCAGGTGCCCCAATTCTGAGAATTGTTTTGGACACGTATCAACTACTGATAAGGTAATGAGGTTAGTATATAAGGAAAGGATAAGAAAACCACTTATTAATTGCATTTTTGCGTGTACGGAAGTAACATCCTATGTCAGTGAGTTTAAGTTTTTCAAAAGTGTTAGTGATGGATCTTCAAGTTAAAGGTATGTTCTTTTTATTTCTAATAAGAAAATAGGTTTACATTTCCCTATTTTTTTGGGTTCCGTAGTCCACAAGGAACCCTTATAGTTTCGTCATGTCCGTCCGTCTGTCCGTCCGCAGCCTAGCTCAAAGACGCCTGGTGCTAAAAAGCTGATATTTGACATGAATATAAACATAAAATATTGCAACAAAACTGTAGAATAAAATTTAGGAAAATATTTTTTTAAGGGTATCTCCCCTACATATATAGTGGGTTTGAATTTTTTTTTTTGGTTGAGTACCCCATTATGTGGGGTATCATTGGATAGGTTTTGAAAAAATATTATAAGCTTGCTCAAACCATTTTTCGATCAAGTGATTGGTTTTTCAAGTATCAAGCTTTAAGGTGAAAAAAATATTTACAATCAAGTGTCCCCCCCCTCTGCCGGCTAAACTATTAATTTGGACGAGGTGAAAAAAATCACAAATGTAGCACATATAACGAATTTAAAAGGAAAACTATCACGGCTAAGTAGACATCACTAGTTTACGAGTAATCGTCGTTTAACTTATAAATACCTATTTCTGTGAGTTTACATTGGGAGCGCTGGCCTAATCTTAAAGATATACGTACTTTGGTATGTAATGTACTTCGGGGTACAACGTGGGCCCGTTTTTAGTCCCATGTGAAACACAAGTTATTATTAATAATGGCCATTATGGGCAACTACGGAACCCTACATTGCGCGTGGCCCGACACGCACTTGGCCAGTTTTTTTAAATAGCTCGAGTTTAAAGAAGTTTGTCAAATTTTGATGATTTTCTGAATTCATTGGACTAGAAACTACTTGTACCCTCTTGTACCCGAGCTAGATTTTATATATAGCATAGCCATATCTGTTAGCTTTTAAATTTTAGTCATCTTAGCCTGCACACTTGAGTACAACTTTGTCATTTTGTCTGTTTTCTAGAATACGAATTCTCAGTCTCAAAAATGGAGTTTTTTGATGAATGGCAGAAACATGCTAAAGAGAACCGCAACAGTAGACTGTATGAGTTTATAGTGATGAAACATGATCTTGTTAATATCACGGAAGCATCTGAGCGGGAAATTAAAATGACAATTGGAAGATTGTCATCCAAATACACAGAAAAATGGGAAAAATGTGGGAAATGCCGTAATCGCTTCCTGACTAAGAATTCTGAGTGGTTGTCTGGGGATTTTACATTCAAAGCATCTATCCACCTCTCAACACCATCATCATCAAGTAAGAGTTCGATTCGTGGACGTCCATCATAGATTTTCCTGAAGCAAGTGAAAAAACGAAAAGGAGACGCGTGGAGGACCTACTACACACGCGAGATGTAAACCAGCTAGTAGCCGCTGCTGAAATATCGGCACGATTATCCGGACATCGGAATTTGGCTACTGTGATTAAAGAAGCAAGCCATAGTCCGGAAAAGTGCCAAGAAATGAAAAGATATGTGGGTGAAAAGGTACGCGAACAACCAAGATGTTTGTCCAAAGAGGAGGCTTTGGCATATTATGTGGATGCCAAATCCACGAGCCACTCTTATAAACAAACGAGGAAATGGAGCATCAAGGCAGGACACCAGGTATTCCCATCAATTTATAGTGTTAGGCAGGCAAAAATTGAATGCTGCCCTCCCGAGGAACAGATTTTTATAAGCGAAACGCGTGCAGAAATTAAACTTCAGGCGGTTTTAAATAAAACAGCTGAACGTCTAATTTATGCACAGCGTGAAGTTTTAAAATCTGTAGATTCTGGCTCATCACTCTCCCTTGTTAGCAAGTGGGGGTGTGATGGAAGTTCCGGTCATAGCACTTACAAACAAAAATTCTCAAACAGTGAAGACACAGATGAGTTTTTGTTTATGTTCTCATTCGTGCCACTTCAGTTACGTGACAATAGTGGTAGAGTTGCTTGGCAGAATCCTCGACCATCTTCTACCATGTATTGTCGACCGATGAAGTTTATTTTCTCCAAAGAATGACACGGTCTTTTGAATGTTTGCTTCACATAAGCTATCGTCTTGAAGTTAAGAAATGGCAACTTAGAGGTCAAAGTGACAAAGAAAATGTGAAGCAACGTTCGGCTCGTATCCAAGAAAGGTTTAAGGTTGAAATGGGTTTAATTGTAGATAAACCAAAACCAGGATTTGGTAATACGAATGATGGGAATACTGCTCGTCGGTTTTTTGAGAATCCTGAACAGGCTTCAGATATTACAGGTGTAGATGTGACACTAATTAAGAACTTTGGCACTATCCTTAGAACTTTAGCTTCGGGGTACGATATTGATGTTTTTAAATTTAATTCTTTTACACAGGACACAAAAAAATTGTATCTTAGTCTCTATTCGTGGTATAAAATGCCTGTTACTGTGCACAAAATTCTTGTGCACAGTGTAGAAATTGTGAGATCGGCTCTTTTACCTATTGGGCAGCTTTCTGAAGAAGCTCAGGAAGCGCGTAATAAGGATTATAGGAGGTTCCGGGAGCACAATACTCGAAAATATTCACGTATTGCCACGAATAGGGATTTACTTAATATGTTGCTAATTACATCTGATCCTGTAATAAATGGCCTTAGGGAAGTGCCGAAAAAACCGACGAGTAAACTTCCTTCTGAGGTTTTAGAATTATTTATACCCCCTCCTGTAAATGTAAGGTCTAGTGTAAGTCATTGTAGTTCTCATCAAAATATGTCAGATTATATGGTAGATGATTCTTCAGAAGAAGAATTTAGTGATGCAGAATAAATAGAAGTTGTAAATAATATTTTACTAATGTTTTTTTAAGCTGTGTACCTTATCTAACTTTATTATTAGTTGTCAACATATTGTTTTTTAACTGCATATTTTTTAAGTAAAAAGTATTGTTATTGAGTAGGTAGTAATAATGCCCTATTATGTAATTAGAAGCCAAGTCCTTAGTAGCACAATATTTTATGACTATTGTTATTTTTTTCATTGTTATTTTTTACCTGTCTGACAATAAAAGATTAATCGCTATTATAATTTTTTTCTTTCTACCTCCTGTTTTTTGGTGTTATATGCGCTAATACCCCATTAGAATATCATAATAAAGCCGTACGAACTAAAAAACCTCAATAAATAATTTTGTCCAGCTAGCATGTTCTAGACGAACCACAGTGCGCTGCGGCAAAGCGGCGAACGGGACGGTCATCCGAGACAGATGCTAGAAAACAACTGACGCGGACTGCGCAGACGACCGGAGTACATAATCGATTTTAAACTTTCACGATTTGTATACATCATACAAAATAAATTAGCGGGTCTTAATCGCGTACAATTAACTTATGTAAGGTATAAATACCTATTTGGTTCCGACGTTTCGCTCGTCTTGCACCGAGCGTGGTCGCGGCGAGACTGATGAGAGCTCAGCGCCGTCTTGTGGAAGTGCGGGTTTCGGCACCTACCCTCACTTGGTCTTTATTTAAGTTCGCAATGTCGGTACTCCGACACATTGCTTGGATGGTAACTACTACCTATATCATGGACAACACTACCAACAGATCGATGGAGTGGCTATGGGTAGCCCTATCGCACCGGTAATGGCCAACATCTGGATTGCGCACTTCGAAGAATCCATAGACATACAGGCATCAAATGTGAAGCTATGGAAGAGGTATGTCGTGAAGCGGTAGAAATCAAGAAACATAACAATTTCAACCGGGAGGATGGATATAGATTATCGGATACTTGGAATCCAGTCATCAGCAAGTGTAGACACCGCCGCAGTGATAAATCTCAACAGTGTGTAGACGTCATTAGTGTAGTGTGTCGGAGTACCGACATTGCGAACTTAAATAAAGACCAAGTGAGGGTAGGTGCCGAAACCCGCACTTCCACAAGACGGTCCTGAGCTCTCATCAGTCTCTCCGCGACCACGCTAGGTGCAAGACGAGCGAAACGTCGGAACCAAATAGGTATTTATACCTTAAATTTAAGTTAATTGTACGCGATTAAGACCCGCTAATTTATTTTGTATGACCTGAGTACATGCATACATGCACAGGTACACCATAGGGTGATACTGAAAAGAATTGATTTTCGATTCTGCGCCGGTGTGTATGGCGCCCGTTACCTGTGCATACCTACGCAGTTATATCGGAGTGTATGTAACAATATTCTCTTTAGTAACAGTTGAACAAGAAACATTTTTGTAGGCACTTTGAAATTTTACTCTGCTACGCAAAGCGTAGCTGTACGTCTCGGCGGCGTAGCAGGATGTAGCGGATGGCAGCAAAGGATGCACTATTGATTAAATTTGGCTTTAAATGATTTTACAATGCAAATGCTTTTGCCATGGATGTATTTATGTGTCATTGTTTCTTTTTGGGTTATGGAATGTGTGGCAAATTATTTCGTCGGTGTTTATTTATTACAAGAAGACCCACGGCACGGTCGTAGATTTGGCAGTCAGCATCCGTATTCTGGGCGTCGTAACAGAGGTACGTCTCACAAGGTCTAGGCAAGGTGGATTGACGATCTTGACGATATTCCACAGGTACTATAAGTAGGTAAATTATAAAACGAGCCTAACGAGCCTAACGTTTTTTTTGTGTCGGGTTGGAAAATCCTCGTGGAGTCCCTCCGCCCTGGGTGAAGGGCGAAGGGGACTGTCAGACTCTTACTGACTAAAAACCAACCCGTGTTCCTCATGTAGGTACGGGTATTGGCCCGCCAGATGGACAGGCAGGCCCGAACAAAACCCCCTTGGCGGCGGTTGAAAGTGTTGGGTTCCGCCACCAGCGGCCGCAGAGGATAGGTGGGATGGCAACGCAACACCGCATCTCCTCTTCCTCTGCGGCCCACCGCGATGCAACGATGGTGCGCCCCCATTGCGCGCGCGGCAACGCAACACCGACACGCCTCTCCTCTCGCGACCTGTCTGACTGTCCCTCGCACCCGCACGTTTGGACGCATTCTGCGCAGGCCTCCGTCAAGCTCACGCGGAGCGCCACCCCCGGGATCTCGCTTAGCTTCACCGTGGGTGACCTAACCAAGGTTAGGTACTGAGCCTCCACCACGACAAGGTGGAGATCCCGCGTGGGGGAACGAACCTTAACTTAGACACGGTTAGTTAAGTCACGCTAATACACATTAGATCGGATCTTTTATTTATTATTATTTTATTAATTAAATTAATTTTTATTTTAGCTACGTGATTATGAACATAGTTTGATACTTACTCATATATATATGTCAATATACTTACTAATGTGCGGGATATATCGATAGACAGCTCTGTACAGACCCAGGGCTCGTCGCCGAGCTTCACAGAAATCTGTGGACATCACGGGTCTCACGACCTTATTCGTAGTTTTGTAATAATAATAAGAAGCCATTTTATTGACGCGGTGTAATTTTGTAACAAAATAAACTTGAATGACTTCACAACTTTGACAACAAGTTTATCAAATGGCGAGACCAGTCAAGACTAAGAAAAAGAAAAAGTGATGACATTTAACTAAAAAGTTTGTGTACCTATGCAGTGTATACACACTGCATAGGTACACACCACCAGTTAGATAATTTATACAAATTATCTAACCGGTGGTGCGCCCACCATTTAAAAACTAATACGCTTCTTCGCGCGGCGCGACGTTATCGGACCACCCGCGAAGCATGGCCACTTGCCGTGCTACTTTAAACCTAAACATACGACTCGTCACTCGGGTGTTGATATTTGAACTGATGTTTTTATGAAAGTAGATTAAATAAGCTTTGTAGTAATGTTTGAATGGTGACTGAATGACGGAATGTTTAGTTTATGTGACCCGCCGAACTTGATCCTATTGTAAACAATGTCGTCTATCGACGACCTACTCGCCATTTTTGTTTGTCATGATAACAATATGGGTTATAAATTGCTTACTTTTGTTATTTTGTATACCTGGTGGTATAAGCTTTACAAAAATATAAAATTATAGCAATATGCGCGCGGGGCGTAATTATGGATTCAAAACATAATTTTAAACAAATAGGTAATATAATTATATTTGATATTTTTATGTTTTAATCGTGAATGAACTAATTAATTATAAAATAATATAATACTGCTATAATTCATGAGTATTGGCTTTCGAAAATTTTGGCGGGAATGGCGGTTATTTTTGGCGGGAAAAAGTAAACAATTGTGCAATATAAAAGTCCAATAAGAATACCTAATTCTTATCGGATTCTTATCATATATGGTTTTTTTAATTGGAAATCTAGTCGAAAAGAAACTTATCTAGGTTTGTATACCGGGCGCGCTTTATACCGCTCTTGCGTGGGCCTCAAGTATATTATTTGGTGTAAATTGATATCATTCAAAAGCTTATTTAATTACGCGTCTTTTGATATACAATATTATTATAACTTAATAAAGTGGCCAAATTACATCTACGGGTGTCTGAGATGCCTTCGATGGTGGCCAAAATGCATTGGGGGGCTAACACTTTATACGGCTGTCATCTATCCATAAAGTAAGATATATACATAGATCTATCGATCTATTATTATGTTTCCAACTCTCGTTACTTTGTTACGCTTTCATAGCTAAATATTAAAATCACCGAATCGTTTTCTTTGCTCAGTTAGCCTAAATCTCAGAAACTGTTCAACAGCCAGTTTATTTAATTTTATGTTTTTATCGGCCATTGGCACAATAGCTACGTATCTAATTGGTTGTCAACAACATAGATCGTCTATTTTTGAATCCACGTAATATACTTAAAGCTCTAACTGCAAATGTAAATTTGTAATCCTTTATATTTATATAGGTTTACAAAGTTATTTATGCAGTTGATGTATCTCGAAAACTGGACAGAAATTGATTAATATTTTAATGTTTCCTATATTCATGTACTAAACACCAATTGTATTCAAAATTTGAAGCTTCTATGTCTGCTAGAAGTGCCTTAGACTTTTGATGATCGGTCAGTGAGTGACAAAATTAAGAATTTTGACTCGTTATAATTCTTAAACTACTGGTTCAAATTGAATGACATTTAAAATACACCATGTTTATATACTATATCTGTATGGTTACAAAAAATCAGGTTTCTAGTTTTATCCACAACGAAGTTATAAGGGGTCGAAAATGGCCTGAATTGCTTCAAGAAAAGGATGGTACGGCCCACAGTGCCAGTGGGCTGAAAATCAACTTTCATAGACATAGGATGCTAAATTTTTAAGTGTTGGTTATTGCTGTACGGCCAGATATTGCTTCTATTAGCTATTATTATACATAAAAATGTTATCCGAGTTAACTCTACACAAAATTGGTTGCCTGTAAAGTCGGTATACGGGCGAAAGTTTTACGTGACAACGACTTTGAGTGGTAAAATAATTTTAATGTGAATATTCATTCGTATAGTAGGAAGAAGGATGAAAGACGCGTGCCTTTCACTTTTTATGTCTGTCTCTCTCGCTCTTAGGCGGGACGCGTGCCTCTCACTCGCTCTCATTGTGAGCGCATAACGTGAGCGGAGCGTAACGCAGTTTCTTGAAGTGTCACCCGGCAAACCAATTTATAAGACGTTGTCACGTCAAAAACGAATTAATTATAATATTTTTCCGAAATATTTGTATGGAACTAGTACGAAAAATCCGATTATCTCCAAAACTGCAAGGAAAACCGTAATATCCTTACAGATGATTATAGACCTAATAATTTATGATTTTTTGACATACTCCATATAACGGTTAGTACTGCACAATTTTCTTTAAAAATCATTGAAATATTTGTATTTATTTTTAAATACTAAACGATTCCTTTTAGTTAATTAGTTTAGAAACGCAGATTTTTAACCACACGTAATGTGACACAGTATCATGCCTGTATTCTCGAACGATTAGGCTACACCTAAATATGTGCCTAAACTTCGTCAGCTTATGATTGATCCAGAAATTTATATTTTTTTTATAAAGAAAATCGTTTAACACTACAATATTTCTTAAAACAAGTCATTTAATTCCATTACCAAAGTCTTTTAATGAGTCTGAATATATAAGTCATTAAGTGATTTGCAATATCGCGGCACGGAACTATGGACTACAGCAGTCTCTTTCTGGTAAGCTAATTAGTTAATTGGTAAGTTTCAAGAAAATTTTCACACTTCTTTTACACCTGTCTCATGAAGGTAGTTAACTAATGATCGACATACGACTATAAAAGGGTTAAAATTTTCCTTCATAATTTAGTTTACGCAAAACTTTGCTACTGCTAACATAACATCTTCTGTGACTGTAAAATATTAGAATGGAAAGTTTAGTTACCAACTTAGACTTATTTGTTCTTCTTAAAAGTGAGAGCACTTCATTTGATCATGAAGTATTGTTTGGCGCAGTTATAACCCGCCTAGACGATTGCCTTTGCGTCGAAGATCGAGTGATTCTAAAAGAATTTTGTTGGAGATTCACACGAGCTGTATCACAGTGGTGGCAGAAATCCCACCGAATGATACATTCAGAAAACAGTACGAAAACTGGCTGCAAGCAAATATCGATTGGCCAAGTTGCGTACAAACAAATTTAGTCACTCAAGAACTAACTGTTGATGAAAGACAAATAACCCACTCAGTCTCTCCAGACCGTCAACATCATCCTCTGTTGGAACAATGACCAAGAGGTCCCGAAAACCATTCGAAGATCTGAGCAGCAAACAGAAAAAGAGAAGATCTGAGGAACATAAATACGAAGCCGAAGATCCGAGTGAATTGGCCTATACAGCTGCAGCACGTTTTAAAGTAGAAGGTCGTGAGGATATCGCATCTGTCATGGAACATATGCTAACACATCCTGAAGCAGCCGCTAAAATTAAAGAAACGCTTAAGAAACTGGTAAAAACTGTTATATTTACACCAGAAAAAGCACTCGGATTATTCCTTTCTCTAAAACTGACAAAGTGGCAATACATTATATTGCGAGAGACAATCATTCGAGAAGGTGCTAAGGATGTTTATCCATCTAAAGTGCAACAAACCAAGCTTGAATGCTATCCTCCAAAGCAATCGGTGTCAGTGACGGATTCATCGGCTAGGTTTGCACTCCAAGCTTTACTCGACATCACGGTGAAGAGGATCCTCCAAAGCCTACCTAACGAGGTGCAAAATAAGCATTTAGAACTGATATCTAAGTGGGGTTTTAATGGTGCCTCAAGCCAAAGCCAATACAAGCAGAAAATGGAGGGGGAGCAAGACGATTCAAGCATATTCATGACTTCTTTGGTGCCACTTAAACTAACTGATGGACACAATACTTTATGGACGAACCCAAAACCATGTTCAGCAATGTATTGTCGTCCAGTTCAGTTTACTTTTGTGAAGGAGAGTGAAGCAGTTGTCATTGACCACAAAAAACAAATGGATGATGAAATTAAGTCTCTTATTCCCACAGAGTGCAATGATAACAGGGTGAATCATCAACTAATGACGAAAATGATCGATGCTAAAGTCTGCACGTACCTTTCCGAAGCCAGATCAAATTCATCGTGCTATCTGTGTTTAGCAAAACCGACAGAAATGAACCGTTTGGATGCTGTAACATCAAAGATCGTGTCTTCTGACATAATAATTATATGAATTTGGATTGTCGTCTCTACACGCCCGTGTAAATTGTATGGAATGTCTCTTATATATTTCATACAGACTTGATTTCAAAGAGTGGGCAGCGAGAGGAAATGAGCTCAAAGAAATGTTAAAAAGAAGAAAAAAGATTATCCAGGATAAATTTAAAGATGAGCTCAATCTTTTGATTGACATCGTGAAACAAGATATTCCGCGATATTGCAAATCACTTAATGACTTATTCAGACCGATTTAAAGACTTTGGTAATGGAATTAAATGTCTTGTTTTAAGAAATACTTTAGTGTTAAACGATTTTCTTTATAAAAAAAAATATAAATTTCTGGATCAATCATAGCTGACGAAGTTTAGATGTAGCCTACTCCTTCGAGAATATAGGCATGATAGGTACTATGTCACATTACGTGTGGTTAAAAATCTGCGTTTCTTAACTAATTAACTAAAAGGAATCGTTTAGTATTCAAAAAAATAAAATTCGATGATTAAAAAAAAACCGTTACCTATATTGAGTAGAGTAGGTATGTCAAAAAATCATAAATAATTTTTCATACTAGGTAACTACCTAACTACTTAGTTCCATACAAATTTTTCGTAAAAATATTATAATTAATTCGTTTTTGCGAACATTTTTATGTATAGTAATAGCTAATAGAAGCAATATCCGGCATAAAAAACCGACACTTAGAAATTTAGTATCCTATGTCTATGAAAGTTGTATTTCAGCCCACTGGGCGGCCGTGCCGCTTTTTGCTCTACTTGGTGGGGGGGGAGATCTGCAGAGTAACTCGGGATATCTGGCACTGCCGTGCCCCCAGATATCCCGAGTTACTCTGCAAATTGCAGATCTCAGATATACTCAAGTCGACATAGAGTAAAAATATGCAGTCCATGACACAAATCGTGTATTTTCTTCTTATCGTGTCGATGACAAAACTTTTTATGTTGCCTTGGCTGGAGCAGGTTTTTAGGCGTGCACGATAGCCCAAACGCAAACTGGGTAAGTCAGCAGATGAGCTATTGTCTGTGGCGGGAGGTTAAGCGCCTTTCAGGTTGACCGAGGCAACTTATCTGCCGGTGAGAATGTTTAACGCTATGTTAATGCTCTCTCTGACTTTGGACAGGCAGGTGTGATCTTGAGGAAACAGTTTCAACTTTGTTGAATTTTTCGAGTTGGATATTGATGTGGTTCTAGTGAGATTTTCCAGTATTTGGGTTTTAATGGCAGGAGTATTTTCTCTGCGGACTGCTGGGGGATATAGGCGGATCTTTATCGGACTCGGCTTCAGAGATCCAATAATTTTCCGGGCCATCTTATTGGGGCCACGAGTATTTGCCTGCAGAAAAACACAAAGCTAATCGCTAATCCTGCGGACCGTTAGATAAACTGAAGGCGCAGTTAGGTAACCATTTTGAGGTTGTTGGGCGGAAAAGCAACTTGTTGCGCGTCGAAACATATTGCTTTGTATTTCACAGGTGGCCGTAACGTTGGTCCCTTACCTTAGGTCTCCTCGACAAGATCCATTGTGCGGGTTTTAGACCATTTTCTATGTACCTACGTAATAAGCGGCTACTGGCAGGGCATGCCACACTTGCTTTCCTGTCCCTCCTGTTCAGCTAAGTGCTCTTTGGCTGCGTTGTACGGGGTAACAAACAACGCTAACAGATTATTGGTCGCACACTACCTATATACCTAATCGCTATTGACACGAGACAAAGAAGTACAAGTAAGACTGTGGCTAGCCTGGATAATGCGAGCAATAGGTTTATTCGGCCTGCTCAAATGTCTTGGTTTAAGTTATGAGCGCCAAGTCGTCAGCGTAGAAAAATCTAGATGTATCTGAAGATCGTGGTTGGGTCTCAGCGAAGATATTTAAAAGGTTGGGCGCGCGTACATTGCCTTGTGGCAACCCGTGTAAATCCATCGAAGCAACATTGATTTTTCAAAGTTAAGAGCGTATTCAATTGCTTATTATCGCTTGCCTCGTGCCTCAGAGAGTACGTTAAGCTGTCGGTGTCATGCTATCACGACGATCTTTGACAGTCATAGGATCCTTGAATTTATAACCACTGGTCTAAGCCAGTGAAATATCGCTATCGCTCTGGTTGTGGAGGTCAGATGGTAGTCGCTATGCGAAAAAGCTAATATATTCCGTCAAATCTAGTAAGACCAGTGTGCAGACCCTGGGCAAGAGTCTTGGTCCAAAACTAAATGTCTTGGATGCAACCGTGATAATGATAACACAGGGTCGGTGATGTTTGTGAGAATTGCAGGAGCCGACACTGAGATGTGTACGATTAGTTAACAAGCAACCCTCACCATATAAGGCTCACCAACCGACCGAAAATCGAGTGAGTCCCAACCAACGCTAAGCTATGGTGCCCCAGCTATATTATGCTACTTAATCTGTGCTACTTCCCCGTTAAAAGCAAACTGGGGACATGATACTTTATCTGTGCTATCCATGCTAAACGACAGGGTCAGAGCTACCAAAACACAAATACCCACCCTATTAAGCTGTATGGTCAGTGCAAGTATAACAGTGTAGTTTGATGGCTCCTAAAAGACTAGCTTAATGGTAGAATTTTCCTCAATGTTCTGTCACAGCAAAAGTAATTTTTAATCAGGACATCATAAAATGATGGATGAAATTTATTATAATTATCACACTTTACATATGGCTATAAAATAAATTTAAACTACAGCAATAAATTACTGAAATCTATTTCTGTAACACTTTGTTATAACTTATTATACACAGAGTCTATTTGAAATTGCCTAATAGAATTCATTTGAGTTGAAGAACTTAGAAAGGAAGTCCTTGGGTTTTGGTTCTTCAGTTGGCTTGAAGTACGCCATGATGTGTCCCTTCTGTTTCCACATGTTTACTGATTCCTTCAACTCCATTTGCCCCTGAAAAATATATGTTTCAATGTTTATTCATTGATATAAATTACAAACGCCAAAATATGATTATATTTGATGTGTATTAGAATCAACTTTTTAAAATTGTGAAATCTCAAAGTTACACCCATAAATAAATATTAATTATTTTTAAGATAACATATCAGTTTTTATTGCTGTGAAAGTGAACTGTTGGCAAACAATACTTTTTTCACATGCCAGGTTTGTTATACTACTAGGTCATTCACTGCTCCTTTATTTGAGGATATGTGTAGGCATATATTTGAACATTTTAGTTCAAACATGTGAAACAAACAAAATTTTGGCTGTGAGTATAAATGCAACCCAGTGATATATTTCTGATTGATAATTAAAATAGAACTGTACCTTAATGACAAGCATATCAATAACTCGGACATCATTGACATCTTTGTTTTTTAAGAAAAGCTCCTTAAGTTTGTCACGGCATTGCTCCTCTGTCTTTGGGATGTCAAATTCATGGACTGAAACAGAAAATTTATATTAAATAAATCAAAAGCAGCACAACAACAAATAACATGTGAGTTCCTTTGACCATTCTAAGTAATATTAGCAGTCATGCCATCACCCTATCACATATGAAATTCATGATCAGCAGTGCACATTCCTAATACAAAATAAACTTGACAAATGTTGCACATTTATAATCTTAGGAGTTTAAAATATAGAATGCTCACTAATGTGACAGAGTTACAGCTCTTGATTATGACTCAACCATAGGTGAACTGAATTTTATTAAAACACAATGTGTTAGCAGCAGATAAACTTAACTTAACCTTCAAGTATTACGCGTGAATATTCAGTAATAGTAATTGTACATCTCACGAAAAAAATTTGAGCTCCACACACACTAGTGTGATCATCCGAATATTTCAGATCATAAACAGAGCTGAGAAACGCTGATGACATAATAGGTTACTTACCGATGTATGGTATCTGACGATACCAAGCCTTGTAGAGGCTCAATACGCGCCTTCTAGCTTCTGCCTGGTTAGTGGAAAGTACAGGTTTTACTATTCTTTGGCCTGTTTGAACAGCTTGTCGAGCAGACATTTTACAAAATTTAATTTTCCTTCGACAATTTCAGAAATGTTTTTGATTTTGACGTTTCGACGAATGGCAATGTCGCTTTGACACCAAATGTCAAACAGCTGTGTAGCTCAGGGTGACTAGACTAAATATGTGCAAAATCCAAATCAAAATGCCTAAGCATTAGGCAAAATCTGGCAAAATCAATAACAATTCATGTAGTTGGAATAGGTAACGGGATTCAACATCAACAGTCGTAGCAAAACATGGACATACTTACTTATCTCAAAATACCGGGAACTTAAAGATTTTATTTTTATTTTATTTATTTATTTGGGACAAACAAACAGTAACACATTATATCTGTTCAAATAATATTTAACAAAGATATTATTATAAATGTGAAACTCACACCGTTATCCACAGCATATACAATTTGTATAACTATACTACTAGTATAGTATTATATTATCTGTGACTATACTAATTATCTCTATGATACTACTTGGATACTACCTAATGAACAATTTTATTATCTATGTACGCGAGTATGCGAGTAAGACTACAAGACTGTTCAAATAAGTATACATCGGAATCCTTATGTTTCTTTAACAAAGCGGAACGAAATCTATTTGCTGACACTGAGAATAAGATCACTTAACTAATGTAATCTATACCTTCCAAACTTATTAATAAAGCCGAACTGCCATACGGTCTCCATATTTTTTCTATAAGGTGTTTTTATTAATTTAGCAGCCATAACGACGCTTGATACACAGTTTTTAAACATTTTATTACAATCGATACTAAGTATTTGACTTCAATCAACAAACACTTATCGTCCATTGAATTATTAATTTTTTTGAGCATAGCGTGCATTTGTCGTGGGACGCAATTTAATATTATACTAGCTGACCCGGCTAACTTCGTACCGCCTAACAGTTGATTCTTAATTTTTTTTTCCGTAAGAACCATTCTCTTACTTCAAGGAATATTATTAAAAAAATTATTATCAAAGAACAATGGCCACTTCTCATACATTGAATGACCTGATAATGAATTATTGCGTCTATATATAAAACTAGCTTTTGCCCACGGCTTCGCTCACGTTAAATTCGGGGTAACACAAAACTCCTTCATCGTTGTGTAAATAGTGTGTAGTCAGTAGTTTTTGAAAAAAAAGCACGTCTTAAGAACCGCAAATATAGCTTAGTCGTATATACAAATACTACTAATAGTTAGTCGAAGATAATGGCTATGGTAAGTGGTTACTTGTAGCCGTTTGCCATTACAAAGCTTTGGTGCATTAAGATTCCGCATTAACAGGACTGGAACACCAACGTTCAGTCTCAAGTTGCGTGAAGGTATTCCTGATAATTGTAACGAGTTCAGAAACTTTATAGGGTACGAAGTAACTTGGTCAGTATTCATGACATTATCTACCGAAAGGTGCTCAACAACATCACTTTGCCTACAGTCAAACTAGCAGCCCGACTTCACTCGGGTGGACATTTGTTTTTTAAATATCTTTCTATCTATCGCCACCATAGGTACCCCGGCACACACCTCTGTCTTTTCGAAGTTATGTGTGTATGAAAATGTTAATCATCGTTCGCTTAATAATGTGCCCGGTAGATGGCAATAGACTCGCCCCCTATAATATTGGGACCGAAACATAACTGGCGAAGTGCGGGTGTGTAATACACATCTGCCTACCACTTCAGGGTTAAAAGGCGTGAAGTTGTGATTCTTTCTATCTATCTAAGTATATCGTCAAGCCTGTCTCCCATTAGTGTAGGCAGAGACTATGGAACGCCACATGCTTCGGTTTGAACATAGCTCTTTCGCTTCCTCGACATTCATTAATCTCATCATGCATGCGCAACTATTATGGGTACTTTTGATTTGGCCCTTTTTGGCCTTGGGCGTTCCCTGCCGACATGTCCATCCATACCATCACTGATAACGTACTGTAAGGCGCCCTTCACACAATTTCCTACTTTCACTCTCCTTTCAACATCTCCCTCACCTTTCACATCTCTCGTAAACAAAGACCCGAAATACACAAACTCATTCACTTGTTCCAGTTTTTCATCTCCTATCGGTATGTTACATTCAGTTACACTATCTTCCCTCTGTATGACCATGACTTTCACCACATACATTACATACAGCCGCGGGCTCAGCTTGTTATCCATTGTATTGATTTAGATTGAGGATACAAAGTAGGTATCACTACCCCATTCCATTCCGTGGGTGTCTTAAGAGGCGTCTAAGGAAAATACATGAAGCATATTGTCACTTTGAGAAGATGCGGTAAACTCTACATGAAACTCTATAACTCCATACCAACCTGTCTGGCTAGGTCGTCGAGGTTATAGTAGGCCAAACCTTTCAATTGTTTCAATGCTACCGTGATGGCCTTGTCCAGCAGTGGACTGCGAAATGCTGTACTTGGATAAATAGTATACTTTTAGTTTAATTTAGGTAAGTAGTTTTAAGGTAAATAATTTTAGTGGAATTACCCACATTTCCATTTGATGCATCCGCAACGCCGTACTTTTACTTTTGTAATATTTTTGGAATGGCATGTTCAATTTGAATAATACAAAATGCAATCTACATCTGTATTGAAACAGTCTGCTAAAACATAAAATGTTTTTTTTAATTATTAGGTATACATTTTAAATAATCGATCGCATCAAGAAAGTCTCGCCCCGGCGGAATATCGGCATGCGAGCGGTGAATTTATTTTCTCACGCATTATTTTAATTTTGCTACATCTTATATGATATTTATTTATTTAAAAACTTCATATACCTACACAAAGTACATAGGCGGACTTAATGCCATGGGCATTTTCTACCAGTCAACCTGACTAGGTGGTGCAGAGAGGAAGAAGTAGGTGTATTGTATAGTGTGAGGGGAATGTACTTATTGACTTAACTATGTAGAACATGATAGACTTGCATAAAGGTATATAAATAGATTAATACATAAACTTAATACATACTTACATGCTTAACAAATAAAATACATAAACGTATTATAAATAAATACATGTATATATATATAAATATATCTACATATGTACAATATACACATACATAAGATTACGGTTTTGACATATTATTAGATACAGTCGCAGACTCAGCCAACAAGAGTTCCTTCACTTTGAACTTGAAAGTAAGTTTGGTCTTAGCCATTCTGATCTCAGGAGGGAGCGCATTCCATAGAAGGATGGACTGAATTGCGAAAGAAGAGTGAAGAAAATTAGTTCTGTGAGTAGGTACCATGAGTTGCAGATTACTGGAGGAGCGAAGGTCTCGCTCATGGTTAGCGCATAGATACTGAAAGTAGGGAGTCATATATTTGGGGGCAGAAGGAGATGTAAGAATAGAGTATAGAGTAGTGAGAGCACGCAGACTACGGCGTTGACGTATGGGAAGAAGCTTTAATTGGGAACGATAAGTAGACACATGGTCATACTTACGAAGATTAAATATGAATCGAATGCAGTTATTCAGAAGACGGTCGAGTTTATTAAGGAGTTCTGCATTCAGGTCAAAGTAACATACATCGCCATAGTCGATTAGAGGGAGGATTAAAGCTTGCACAAGCGTTGTTTTAGTCTCGGTTGGAAGCAAGTTTTTTAGGCGGTAGAGAGCACGTAGGGTACCGGTGACTTTTTGACTTACCTGTGTTACCTGAACTGCCCAATTCAACTTGTTATCTATATGTAGTCCAAGGTTTTTAACAGAGGGATACAGGTCGACATTAGTCCCGTTAAAAGTTATAGCAGGTAGAGATGTCAAGTCCAGTCTTTTTAGCAACGGCTGGCTACCCACAATAATGGCTTGAGTCTTACAGGGATTTACAATCAGACCAAACTTATCTGACCAAGTCATTATGGCTGCCAAATCCTTATTAATCTTGCCAATGGCCTCAGCTACGCGTTCAACATTAACATGGGAGTAAATCTGCAAGTCATCGGCGTACAAATGGTAAGCACACTGAAGATGTTGTGTTAGGAGATTAATAAAAATAGAGAATAAAAGTGGAGAAAGAATACCGCCTTGAGGAACGCCAGATGTAATGTCGGACCAGCCCGAAGATGACTCATCGAGGCGGGCAGACTGTTGAAGACCTCGAAGATAAGATGAGAACCAATCCAATGCTCCAGCAGAGACCTTGAGATGGGAGAGGATTGATAATAGGACATCGTGACTGACGGTATTGAAGGCATTTGAAAAATCAATAAGCAATGATATTCATTATAGGTGCTGTAAAAGACAATTTCTATGAGCATTAAATACACAACATAATATCTAGCGTATTTAATTGGATAAGTAGTAATACTACATTCCTTAAAATAGCTTCCAAAATAACCCATTATATATTTTTATTTTTTTATTAATAAAAATGGTTACTGTGGATTTTCCTTAGGAGAAAGATCTATGCTATCGCGGTCTTTTTTGTAGGTAATAATGAGTACTTTAATAATGTAGTACATTATTTTTCTGTATCATTAATAGTTTTAGCAGCGCACTGTTACAGGCCACTCTAACCACTGAACCTGCTCTCCCTAACAGTTAAATCCCTTACTCAGCATGCCTGTTAGTTATCGTAATAGACGCTACCATAATCCCCATCAGTCCGTTCCTATCCTCCACGGTGCGCGGTAGTCCCAAATCATTCTCACCATTGTAATTATTGTATTTAATTGTCAAGGACAAAATAAATCATCTTCAAATCTAAAAACTGTTTTTTAAAAACGCTTTCTCAAGTCGCATCGTAACATTGGTGGCAGCGTAAAGGGATAACAAAATCCCAGGTATCCTCCGAGTGCATAAAACCGTACCGTTAAACAAGCTACATTCCAGTGCAGTGAGAAAAGTGATAATAATTCTAAATCCATACTTACCATTTCCAAATCAAAACCGCGACATACTCGCAAAGTGTATTCGAGTTGATTGTGAGAGTTAAAGTCGAATAAGGAAACAATAGTACTATACCGCGGAACGTGACTCGCGTTCTTCTTACATACAAACCAACTTCGTATCCAGAGTGCTATCCCACATATCTCGTCCTGCTAGACGAGAGAAGTACTGCTAGAAGATGCTGTATAATATGTTCCTGCTGGGTGTGTTCCTGACTTCAATGTGAGTAACTGTTCACCATTTATACTTACCAGTGCAAACCATATTCAGTGCAGTGCAATTTCCAGTGTTACAGTGATCCAAAACATACGTTTTATAATAAACTAGACTAACTAACTTAATATCCGATACTATAATTTCGACTCATTCGTCGGATGTAATTTAGACGACTTATTCGAGATAAGAATAGCGCCGTCCACTCGCAGTCATAACAAAGCGATAAGGCTCGCTTAAGTTCGTAGAATTCGTGTCTGATTATATTTTGTTACTTACCATTCCATTGTAACGAATACTGCCAATACTTATAACCTTGATTTTATTTAACCTGTTTCGATTATTAAACTACAATGTCACAGGAAGAACTCAAGAAGCCTATTGCAGTGCAATCTGACTCTGTTGATTTAAGGGGCGGAACATATCTGACGGAAGATCCGTCGAACGTATCTTCGGTCGCGTATATTCCGTCAAATGAGTCGATACACATCTGACGGAAAATGCGTCGAGCGTATCTGCATTTGCTAAAAGCGTGGCTATTATGCACACATATAAGTTTGTTCGTGCAGGGCCGTACTCAGGGCAGCTCAATATTTTACTGTCATATTCTTTTACCTAATCATTTTTCGTGTTCCCTGATGTTATGTAGGCACTGAAGTCCGGTAGTTATTTATATTGTAATTCGAGTTTGACTATTAAAAATATGTCGGACTTCAGAGATTTTTATAGTAGCTAACAAGCGTTATTTGAATATATTTCCTATATAGGTATGGAGGTTCAAAATTAAAAGACGATGATACGATTTGGTTACGGTTTTTAAGAAAATTTATACAAATGATATAGAAGGGGTTGCAGTTGCAGCGCATAACACAAAATGTTTTCTATGTAGGTATTTTAATATAATATAAAGTTTGGAAATTAAAAGGCGTGAGATTTATTTCCTGTTCTTTCTCATGGTTCTAACTTCTACGCCTCTACGTCGCATTAACTGTAAATGTAGAATCTTAGGTAAAAATGTGTTGTTCATGTTTTATATTCAATTTTTTTTGTTTTATAAGACAACTCCCGCACGAGGAATAAATCCTGTGTCGCGGGGGACTTTACAAACATACAACTAACGGACACAATGAACACTCAGACTCAGACAAATTCTCAGTGTTGGTTTTTAGGTATTTCTAGAAAATATTATTAAAATCATAAATAATTCTGCCAGACCTTTAGAACCTCATACCTAAAAATTATACCTAAAAATTGGCCCACGACCCAGGCTAGCAAGTATGCGTAGACTCATAGCACATACTAACACTACATTATTGTACACATTTCGTTTCTGAAAAAATAAGTAAGGTCTGGCGGCCCTGGAATCTTAATCTACTACGCGTCACTCAAAATCACCGATCTGGGAATGACATGGATATGGCATGTCCAATACCTACGAATTTAGCGTGCATACCTACGAAATTAGCGTGCATATCTACGAAATGTTGAGCAATTTAACCCTTATTCAAACAAAGGTATATATATTACCACTTCGACTTTTTTCAAATAAAGCATCCTAATATTTCCTATGGTAACATGAAAGGTATCGATGTTACATATTTTTATCTTTATTGTTTTCTTTACATATCATAAGTCATCCTACAACTCATCAACGTCATTTGTCACTATAAGGTGATGTCAAAGTTGACCAAACGGTTTTCGGGTGAAAAAAATCGAAATTTTAGCGAGTGTGTTCAATAAATTTGACATTTTGTTAAAAAAAAAATCTGGTATTTGCTTTTCAAATATCAAAACTATAACATTTTGTCTGTAATCTCACTTTTTAGCAGTATGCGCAATTGACTTATTCATATAATTTAGATGTTTTAAAAAAGTGGTAAATAATTTACCACTGTCCGATCTCGCTTTGATAAAAATCAGTTTATTATATACAAAAAATACGTTATCTGTCTATATAAATACGGAATGCTAAATATAATATTATAATATTTTGAAACGTGCAAATTTGTTCTTATGATTTGATAAAACAAGTACACACAAGTAGAACCAAGAGGAAGTCACTAGTCTAGATACAAAAATTAAGATACGAAACGGACAATGGTAACTATTTTACCACCAAATTGAAAAATTTGGGAGTCATGAACGGACAATGGTAAATTATTTACCACCACAAAAACTACCCACATCCCCTACTTTTTTAATATTTTTGATGCCAAATATAGAATCTGCAAGTGTTCTTTACCCTAAAACCACCCTAACTTTTTTAATAACTTGTACAGGAGCTCGCGTTTGTTTAAGGGTTAAAATGGCTGCCATTTGGGTTGTACTCCAGAATATAATCGATATCCATATGGAGCCGGTCAGAGGAAAATAATACATTTTTGTAGTAAGTTACTTTAGTTAGTTTAAATCTTTTGCCAGATTAGTTTATTTCATAATGCAAATGTGGGCGAACATGGCAAAGCGAAGGACGACTCTTGTATCAAACATGTAACAAAATATTCTAGCTGAGAGCCAATATCGATACTGTGTCGCTGAGAAAGTACCGGACATGAATGGCACCATACATACGGTAATGAAACACACAGCCTGAAGCACTGATTCATCTGGTTTTAGACATATTTATGCACAAAAACAAAATTATTATGTTCGATATACAACGATTTCACAGCAGATGTACCACAAACCTTGGCAAAAAATATGGCGACAGTGGCATGAATGACATTTCTAATAAAATATCGTCATGATTAACTTATTCAGGAAACTAGGGCTATATCTTTTTTCTGACAGAGATATCCCTAAGACAAAACGAGACAACACTATGTTTGGTGGCATTATGTCGATTTCGGATAATTATATGCGTATAAAAAAAATCATGGTGAAATGTGGGTGTAATATTACACCTCTGCCTACCCCTCCGGGGATACAGGCGTGAGTCTATAAAAAAAATATAATAATATATGAGTATAATGTAATTTTTCTA
Organism: Euclidia mi; assembly: GCA_944739405.2. Lineage (NCBI taxonomy): Eukaryota > Metazoa > Arthropoda > Insecta > Lepidoptera > Erebidae > Euclidia > Euclidia mi. Next base: position 38,959,217 of record OX123190.2, on the reverse strand, counting down.
TATGGACTATTTGCCCTCTCCATGTATATTCCTTACTCAATGGTCAAAATTCACGTGGTGCGTGGTGCGCGCAATGTCGACGGATAATCCGTCAGTACGCTCGACGCACTAACGGATCTTCGGTCAGGTGTGAAAGGTTGAACGTTTTTCTATACATTTGTATGTATTGGCGTTACGCGACGGATAAAACGCGACGGATCTTCCGTCAGATATGTTCCGCCCCTTAATGTTTTAATTAAGTTCATAAAACCTTATGACGGTTCCAGGGACAAACTCACACCTTTTGTAACTAACTGTTCAAATGCATACAACCTTGCTTCTACGAACCAAAAACCCATATTGTTCAGGTATATTTTAAGCCAACTGCAAGGACGAGCGGAAACTGCATGTTCCATTAAAGATTTTAATAATTGGGATCAACTTAAAGACTTTTTAAATACTCAATTTGGCGAGCGAAAATGCTATTCACATTTACTAACCGACCTTCAAGAGTGTCGGCAAATGAACACAGAAACGGCTACACAATATTCCCTGCGTTTAGAGACATGTTTATCGCAGTTGTTAACTGAAATTAATCTAAGCAATTCCAAGAAATCAGAGCTTCCTGGCAAAACTAGTGCAATGGAGGAAGTAGCCCTTCACACCTTTGTCCTTGGTCTACACCCAAGAATATCAAACAATGTTCGGGTTCGATCCCCGAAAACACTGAATGAGGCGATTAACGCAGCCGTTTCAGAGGAAAAAATTCTGCAATTTGTCAACAGGAAATCACACCCTAACGCCGACTCAGGACCTTCACGACCAAGGTCATTTCCAAAACTTGAAAGTAAGTCACAGGAGTTTAGACCTAATAACGCTTTCCAAAACAAGCCGCGAGCTTACCCACTTTATTGCCGATACTGCAAGTTTCCTGGTCACGTCATTGAAAACTGCCGTAAACGGGAATACAATAATAAAAGGTTCGGTAATTTACAGAGCAATCAAACTCAAAATCGAACCAATTTCGTGGGTCAAGGAGAAGACGTTGTTGACACTAATACTGATTCTTTAAACTAAATCGAGGCCCGCGTTGGTGTCGGTCGGGCCACCGCATCCCAAAATCCGACATTGCTTGCTATATCCAAAATAATAATTTTAATTCCTTAAATAATAAATACTTACCAAATCCAAGGTCAATGGCAACCGTAACAAGGCTGCGCCATGACTATTCTAGTACTAAATCCTTGCTATATCCTAGAAATGTTGATAAAATAAATAATTACTCTAATAAATACTTACCAAATCCAAGGTCAACGGCATCCGCAACAAGGACACGCCATGACAATTTTAATGCTAAATCCTTACTATATCCTTTGAATAGAAATAAATCTTCGTTAACCATGAAGAATAACCTTTCGGGTCAACAATCAGTTACGCGTTCGAGCCCCCTTCCTGAAAAAAATAAAATTAATAATTCAAATAATAGTATTGTAGAAAATAAAATTAATTCGGAATCAATTCAAGATCCTAAAATCTATAACTACACAACAAATATTTCCCGTAAGTTCTTACCTTATATAAAAATACTTACCTCCGTATCCTCGAAGCCGTTATCTTTACTAGTTGACACAGGTGCATCATTCAGCCTTATATCAAAGTCCTGTATTGAAAAGATGCCTGAAATTACTAAATCCATTATTAAATTTAAAGGCATTGACTCCTCGGGTACTAAGTCTACGCTAGGTCACATCCCTATAGTATTCGGTTCATTAAAACATAATTTTCACGTCGTTGAAGGCGTTGATCTACCCTATGACGGTATAATCGGCAGCGATATTTTTGATTCCATGAACGGTAATATTGACTATCCCAAACAATGCTTATTACTGAATAACTCAGCATTCAAACTTCATTTCAACGAACCTGTTTGTGTAATACCTGCTAGATGCGAAACTGTAATAGAATGCAGTGTCTCGAATCCGGAAGTCGATGAAGACTTTATATTAGACCAGAATCCTATAAAAAACCTGCTTATAGCTAATTGTGTAGTGAAAGTAAAAAACAATTCTCGTATTAATATTTCCGTAGTAAATGTTTCAGAACATCCCTTATCTTTCAACCCTGACCTAAAATTAGAAATAACACCTTACGACCCCAAAGAAGTTCAACGAATCTGCAATTTTCAGACTGACAATATGCAGTGTGGCCGCGATGATTCCTATTCCCGCACGAAAAAGGTGCTTGATCAAATTCGCGTATCTCATTTAAATACCGAAGAGAGTTCTGCACTCCTAAATCTTTGTAGCGAATTCTCAGACATTTTCCACCTCCCGGGTGACCAATTGACTTACACGAATGCCATCCAACATGAAATTAAAACTTCTACTTCAGGCCCAATCCATGTTAAATCATACCGTTTCCCAGAATGTCATAAAAAAGAGGTTAACTCTCAAATTGAAAAAATGCTTAACCAAGGTATTATTAAACCATCCGTATCGCCCTGGTCATCACCCATCTGGGTGGTGCCTAAAAAATTAGACGCTTCCGGTGAAAGAAAGTGGCGAGTAGTGATAGATTACCGAAAGCTAAACGATGTAACTATCGGCGACTCATATCCCATCCCGAACATATCCGAAATCCTAGATCAACTTGGCAGAAGCAAATACTTTAGTACTTTAGATCTTGCTTCCGGTTTTCACCAAATTAAAATGAAACCGGAAGACGCCGCTAAAACAGCATTCTCCGTACCTCAAGGCCATTATGAATTCACTCGTATGCCATTTGGTTTAAAAAATGCCCCTTCTACGTTTCAACGTTTAATGAATTCGGCTCTCTCCGGCTTACAAGGCATGCAATGCTTTGTTTATTTAGATGACATTGTGATCCATGGATTTGACCTTGACTCTAACATCGAAAACCTTTCTAACGTTTTTAAACGTCTCCGTAGTTTTAATTTGAAGTTGCAACCAGACAAATGCGAATTCTTGCACAAAGAAGTCTCCTACCTAGGACATATCATCACAGACGAAGGAGTCAAACCAAACCCAGATAAAATACAGGCAGTCCACCAATTCCCTACTCCAAAATCCCCGAAAGATATAAAATCATTTTTGGGCTTCGTTTCGTATTATCGTAGATTCATCCATGATTTTTCTAAAATAGCCAAACCTTTGACTAATCTCCTCAAGAAAGATATTCCATTTAAATGGGAACACGAACATCAACTTGCATTCGATACCCTAAAACACAGACTGACGTCAGCACCATTATTGATTTACCCCAATTTCTCTAAACCATTCATATTAACTACTGATGCCTCCAATTACGCCATAGGCGCGATACTATCCCAGGGAGAATTGGGTAAAGATAGACCTATCGCCTATGCATTTAAATAAAAGTGAGTGTAACTATAACACCACCGAAAAGGAATTGCTTGCTATATTGTTTGGATGCAAAACATTCCGTCCGTACCTGTACGGCAGGACCTTCCAAATTGTCACTGACCATCGACCCCTAAAATGGCTCTTCAATCATAAAGACCTGGTAGCAAACTACAAAGATGGCGGTTGAAACTCGAAGAGTACGAGTATGAGATAGTGTACCGAAAGGGCAAATTCAATGCTGCTGACGCTCTCTCTAGATACCCTTATGAAGACACTAAGCTTATAAATCCAATTGCTCCACAACCAGTTCCAGGCCCTTCATGGGCTGATGATAACAATCCTATATTTCCTGATTCGGATGATGATGTGCGTGACCTTGACGACCTCCTAGATCTAAATGCTATTCCAGCATTATCCCCTACTCCTCAAGACTTAGTGGAATTACCCGATGACCTTAGAGACATAAATCTCGACGACCTAGAAATCTCAGAACGTCCAAATAGTAATAATAATTCAAATGATGACTTACCTTTAGTGAATCAGCCTCAGCCGCAACCTCCTCCTCTCGCCGATCCAATAGACAGCCCAAACGCTAAATCTGAAACATACACTGAATTTCTTAAAGTAAAAATTTTCAATCTAATGTAGCGATCATAGAACATAACGAAAGCTTACTCAAAACTACATGCCAGAATATCATTGTACCTACCTCAGTCGATATGGATGAGTCCATCCCTTATGTAGAAAACATAATATCCAATCTTGCCGACAAGGATACCTTTCTTGCACGCGATAGAAACCTTAATTCGTCCTTAATTCACCAAGATCATAATAAAAAATATTACTTCCTATTTACAAAAATTAATCATTTCGACACAACCTCTTATTCAGATATATTTGAAAGCCTTAAAAACCTTAGAAATGAACTAATAGTTTGCCATAGCGACGAAGTCAAATCTATAGCAATTACTGATTTCAAAAATCCATTCGATAAGCACTATTTCACCAAAATCTATAATATTATTCTGTATTTATTTAATAACACTGGCATAGAAATCCATATTTACCATAATAACATTCAATACCCGTCACTAAGCGAAATCAAACAAATTCTTAGAGACAATCACGACTTACCTGTTGCTGGTCATGTAGGATCGACTAGAATGTATAGTAGAATAACCGAACGCTACTACTGGAAGGGCATGCGATCAGACATACAGGACTATGTAAAATCGTGTCAACTATGCCAAACTAATAAAGCGCTTCGTCAAACGAATAGAGCTCCCATGCAGATCACTAGTACCGCAAACACAGCCTTCGAAAAGGTATTTCTTGACATAGTAGGTCCATTACCAGAGTCTGGTAGTGCTAAGCTAAAATACATCCTTACATTACAAGATGACCTTACGAAATACTCAGCAGCGTATCCCATTAGGAGCACGACAGCAGAAGAAACCAGCGAATGTCTTATACATTTCATATCCGTATTCGGTATCCCTAAATATATAGTATCAGACCAAGCAACCAACTTTACTGCCGAACTCTTTAAACGAACATGATGCTCTTTCCTCAGAATAAAACAAATTTGGTCGACTCCTTACCATCCTCAGACACAAGGTGCCTTAGAGAGAAGCCACTCCACTTTGAAGGAGTATCTTAAGCCATACATTGATCAAAGCCCAGAATCCTGGTCAAAATATGTATATACCGCTATGTTAGCCTACAATACCAATATTCATTGCACAACAAACTCTACACCCCACGAGCTTGTTTTTGGAAAAAAGCCATATATACCTAATTCAATTTATGAGAATAATGTTGACGCAACTTACCCTGAGTATGTGAGAATACTTCAACAGCGATTACAGTATTCGCAGCAAAAGGCTATTGAGAACATCCAGAGATCAAAAGAAAGATCTAAGAACTACTATGATAGTCAGACACCTCCCGTCAACTACAGAATAGGTGACTATGTTTATTTAAAAAACCACTTGAGAATGGGCAAAGCATTATCTCCCGTTTGGAAAGGCCCGTTCAAGATAGTTAAATTGCATGGCAACAATAATGCATCCCTATTAATAAATAAGAAACATGTAAACACCACTTTGACGAGCTAAAATTAGCTCATATAGGTCCTAGATCAGTTTAGTCTTAATTATAGAAACTTAAGTATTGTATAATATAATAGTTGTAATCTTTTACAGTACCATTGCTAAGAGCTTTCCGGATATAATACATCCAGTAGAGAATGGTCCCGGAATCTATTTCGACCCGATTGGTTCCGTGAAAATAATTAATGGACATTTAAGTGTAGTGGTACCCATAGATGTATCTTTTATTAGCCCTCACCTCAATATTATATATGATATTTTACATTCAATTGACAATATATGTATTCAAAGTAATGTATTCGATACTTCAGTATGTAATCAAATTATTCAACCACTCCGAGTCAGATATACTGATATGACTAGAGACTTTAATGCCATTTCTCACCTGCTCACTCAGAGAGTAAAACGATCCTCATGGTTTGGCGGCGTCGGTACCGTTATGAAACATCTCTTTGGCACAATGGACGAGGACGACGTTATTCAATATAATAACGCCATTCAAGAACTTAACAATAATCAAAAACAATTAGCTACTTATATGAAAGAAAATATATTATTAACAACTTCAACGCTTACTGCATTTAATGAAACAATCAACTCGTTGAAAATGAAAAGTCCTTGAATAGCGCTATCAACTTCTTATCTGATAATCTTGTAAATTTGACTAATATATCTGAAAATTTAACTATTAAGGTTAAAATAATGGAGATTATAACCATGTTAGAGAATAGTATACTTACCTTATCTTTTAAGTTAGAAGATATATGTAATGGGTTAATGTTTAGTAAAAATAATGTACTATATCCCGCTATATGTTCTCCTGAAGAACTGTATAACGATTTAGTTGCTAACTTTCGTTTATTGCCTAGCTCTAAGGAATTGCCTATTGTCCTAAGTATAAGTAACATCCATGTACTTATGCAAATGTCTAGAATAAGCTCATACTATTCCGAGAATAAGATCATTTTTGTAATTAAGATCCCATTAGTTAACCCTTTAGAATTTAACTTGTATAATACATTACCCTTACCTATACCACAGTATAATGATACTTATATAACTATTATTCCCACTACTTCACACGTAGGGTTCTCTAGAGATAAGTATCAATATTGTCTTGTAAATAACCCTAAAGAATGTCAATCTATGAACCAATACTATATTTGTGATAAGATAAATATTCTATCCAGTGTAGCTCAGCCTATTTGTGAGAGCGAAATAGTATCTAAAACTCTGTTTATGTATCCCAAAGAATGTGAAACGAAATATGTGAAAGGTAACATCGAAATCTGGCAAGAACTGTACGATAGTAATTATATATTTGTTATGTCAAAAATTACAAAATTCACACTTGATTGTTCAAATGATCATTTTTACGAAACAAATATAAATGGCACAGGTATAATTAATATTCCAGATGGCTGTATTGGCTACTGTAAAAACACACAGTTACCATCGAAACAAAATATTAAAATAAATTTAACACATATAGATTTAGATTACAATACGATTAAACTAAATAATATAAGTATACCAAAATTGCTAGACCTTAAGTATTCTGAAGTAAACATTAAACACACAAGTTTCCAACCTTTAAAAATTTTGATTTACTAAAACAAAAATTTGAGAAGATCATTGAACAACCAAGCGTCCAAACTATTTTGTTTTAGCTTGTATTTCTATTTTATGCTATAAATTGTATAAATGCTACTATGTAAACCGTTGCATTCCTCCCTCTCAATCACTCAATATCACCAATCCTAATTCTCCTACCGAAATTGAACTTACCACTCCTGAAGAACTCCCTCGGCTCCGCATCTTAACATAAACTTCACCTTAGGGTGTAAGTTTAGTCTTAAACGGGGGGCTGTTACAGGCCACTCTAACCACTGAACCTGCTATCCCTAACAGTTAAATCCCTTACTCAGCATGCCTGTTAGTTATCGTAATAGACGCTACCATAATCCCCATCAGTCCGTTCCTATCCTCCACGGTGCGCGGTAGTCCCAAATCATTCTCACCATTGTAATTATTGTATTAAATTGTCAAGGACAAAATAAATCATCTTCAAATCTAAAAACTGTTTTTTAAAAACGCTTTCTCAAGTCGCATCGTAACAGCACGCAATGAAAGACATTTTCTGGAAAATTTCCTACACCTTGGGTTACATTATTGATGTTTTTGTAGGGATCCCTATTATTTTCTAGAAATAAATATAGCCTATGTTACTCAGGGATAATGTCACATTACAATGGTGAAAGATGTTTTGAAATCCGTCCAGTACTACTTTAGTTTATTCGTAACAGACATAGAAAAATTCAAAAATACAAATTTCCTCTTTATAATATTAGTATAGAAGTATATGTATAGATGTCAAAGCCACGGTCCGATATATCTCTAAACACACTTTCGCATTTATGAGTAGAGAATATTGCTTCAGCCGGTTTAGTTTAGCGTAATTTCGGTACATACATACATACACATTTTCGCATTTTTACCTAATATTAGTAGGTATTATAATTGACCGTAACCGCTGTACCGCGCCTTCGGTATGCGAGCGGCGAGACCATGTGACGGGGGGGCGAAACAGTTGCTCCATCTGGTCATTCTGCCGTCATCGCTCACGGCGGCAACTAGTCTTATTTGTTGCGGACTGTCTGTGTCAGACGCACATGAGGTAAAATATCTAAAGATGGGTCGTGTCGTGCGTTATCTCGAGATATCAAGACTGTAATTTTCAAAGTGGCCGAATATTTAAAAAAAAGGAAAGCAGACAAAGAAAGTTTTGAATATAAAAGTGACGCAAATATCGCCAAAAATGTTGCGGAGGCTACGGGATACTGCGAAAAAACTGTAAGAAATGTAGTAACTGCAGGAAATTCATCAACTAATTTAGGCCGACTGAAATTTAGTTCACCAAAAAAAAACAAAAGTTATAAAGAAAACTATGTTATTGACGATTTTGATTTGGGAGTCATCAGAAGAAAAAATCATGAGTTTTATGAGATCAAAAAAAGAGTGCCAAGTATTCGTAAATTACTGTCAAGATTGAGACAGGATGGCATACTGAATTGTGGACGAGAATATCTGAGAAATCTTTTACACACAATTGGTTACCGTTTCAAAAAATGTAGATCGAAGAGACATCTTCTCATAGAACAACCTAATATTACAGAGTGGCGGAGAAAATACTTGAGGAAAATCAGGAAATACAGTAGCGAAAACCGCAATATATATTTCCTAGATGAGACATATATTAATGCCAGTCACAATGTGAGCAAATGTTGTCAATCAGTGTCAGAAGAACCTGGAATTCACACTGACATCGGTAAAGGACGACGTGTGGTAATGCTTCACGCTGGGTGTCGAAATGGCTTGGTTCAAGGTGCATTAACTATATTTAAATCAGACAATAAGACCGGTGACTACCATGGGACATGAACGGGCCTACTTTTTATAAGTGGGTGGATGTAAAGCTAAAAGATAAGTTACTGCCGAACTCTGTAGTTGTCATGGACAATGCATCTTACCACAGCGTTCAAGTTGAGAAGAAACCGACCATTACAAGCCTCAAAAGTGAAATGCAGAACTGGTTGCGCCGAAACTATGAAAAAAGCCCAACTGCAAATTCTTATCAATAACACACAAAAAGCGCCCGTTTACAAAATTGATGAACTCTTAAAAGCCCATGGACACACAGTACTGCGTTTACCGCCATACCATCCAGACCTGAACCCCATCGAGTTGGTCTGGGATGATGTCAAAAACAATTTAGGTAGCGCAAAACCATATTAATTCTTCTCTAGACGAAAAGATAAACGCGTTGAATTTATTGTTTTTTGTAAACGCAGTACGCGTTTACCGCCATACCATTCAGACCTGAACCCCATCGAGTTGGTCTGGGATGATGTCAAAAACAATTTAGGTAGCGCAAAACCATATTAATTCTTCTCTAGACGAAAAGATAAACGCGTTGAATTTATTGTTTTCGGAGTACACGGCAGAAAAATGGCAGAGATGTGATGACCATGTCCAAAAAAATGGATCCCGTCAATAGGTTCGATGATATTATTGAGCCAATAATAATCAATCCGCAGGTTGACTCTGATTCAAGCTCCGATAGCGAAATGGAATATGAAGTTTTTTTTTGTTTTTAAACTCTGCGATCCAGAGAGAATAATTGTCTTTAGCGTATGGTGACAGACTCGCCATATGCTCCTGAAATGTGATGTTCTCATGCTCTTTAATCATTTGTGAGAGCTCCTTGCTTACCCAGTTAAAAGCTGTCTTGTCGCTGGAAATGCGACTAGTGTACCATTTCGCTCGAAGTCGTCTTTTTTCTGCGGTTTTCTGTTGTATTTCATCAGGAATGTTGTGAGATTTAAGAAGATTGGGGGTTTCCTCCGGTGTATTCTTCCAAACTGCGAGTTGTATCAGGTTGGTGATCTCAAAACTTGCATCCTGTATGTCATCCTCAGTTGAGTACGGAGATTGATACTATTAGAGAGGTCCTGTCTAAAGCCTTCCCAACAGGTTTTTTTGTTACACAGGCTCCCAGGCTTTTTTATATTTATGACTCGTAAACTCACAGTCAGCAGTACTGGCGAGTGGTCGGAAGAACCGTCTGAGCTAGATTCAATTTTTGTGTAGAGGTTATTAATTCCTTTAGTGACAAAAAAGTCGACGAGATCAGGAGTCTTTGTGACATCAGTGGGCCAATAGGTTGGTTCGCCGACAGAATAGACAACCTGTTATTTTCTACAGCTTTTTTGAGGTTTCTTCCTCTAGTGAGAGTAAGCCTAGATCCCCAGAAAGTGTTCTTGGCGTTCCAGTAGGAATGTGAAGTTGAAACAGAATCTATGTCAGAATAGTCAGTGTAATTTATTTATCTAATAAATAGGTTTATTTTTTAATTTGAATTGTCAGTCACTTTTTCTTTTTCATGTACAATGTTATTTCCAAGGATTAAAGATTAATTTTATTTATATTGGTTATTTTATTGTACTTCGCTACATTGGACAAAACAGCGTTTGGATAATATAATTATACTCGTATTTAGTTTAAAAAAAATTGTGCTTCGATATCGTGAGATCTGTCTGACACTACGAATCTCATGTGCGTTCATGCTCTTTCCTGCCCTCACCCCACCTCCCCGCACATACCTAAGGCGCGGTACAGCGGTTGCGGTCAAACCAAGGAGCAATATATATTTGCTCCTTGGGTCAAACTATATTCAAATTCAAATTCAAAATCCTTTATTCATTTGGGTCACAATGTGAAGCTTATGAACGTCAAAATAATAAATTTATAAAATCATTACTTATAGACTCTAAATTTACATTTACTGCCACGTTCGCAAAGCAATAGGTAGAACCATGAGAAAGAACGGGCAATAAAACTCACGGTCACTCTTTTTCATCGCCAGGTTTTGCATAATACACAATTTACATTTTGTAAGGTGCTGCAACTGTTGCACCTTCTATATCACTTGTATATATTTACTGTACATAATAATACTCAAGCATAATACTTTTGGTTAGCCTCCTTAGAATAGACATGGTGAAACAGGAGCATCCACTTACATTATATATACCTAATAATGCAGGCAATCCGCGAGAGTGATCAGAACCATGATGGAAATGATGCAGTTAAATATTAAAATCTAATACCAGCCCGCAAGACCGTCATCGACCAGTCATCGCAAGTAGCACCCGTTCACGAGTATGACGCATGTGCCAGCCATCATCCCTCTCGCCATATTAGAGGGACAGGGATGACCCGACACACGACGCCACCACAAGAAATGACATTTTAGTGAGCATGACGACAACGGTATACGAACCAGCAGTAAGAAACAATCTATTGGTATACTGACCATGACCGCCAATAACCCCCATTTTCCAGATCGTTATTATTAACATAAATTAGTGGAACGCGTGAAGGAATGCAAATGTAGAATAACATGTTACTAATTAAGAAGAGAGTTTACACAGTCATAAAAAGAACAATAATGGTGAATTTAAAAAAAAACAACTAGACACATGATGTCTTGTCATCTAGAAATTCTTTAATAGTGTAATAACCCCTTTTTTAAAGAAAATTCCTAGTAGTGGTTTTAAATTTGTGCAGAGGTAAATTCATTATTTCCAGAGGTAATTTGTTAAAGAATTGTATACCGAGTCCCGCAAATGAGTTATGAACTTTATGTAGACGGTAGTTAGTGCCCACTAGTTTATGCTTATTCCTTGTGTTCACTTTGTGCAAGTCACTATTTTTACGGTAAAGAGTTAAGTTTTTCTTAACGTACATTAAATTAGCAAATATATACTGCGATGCAACTGTAAATATTTCTACTTCTTTAAATTTATCTCGTAAAGAATCTCTAGCACCTAACTTATATATTGCACGTATGGTCCTCTTTTGAATAACAAAACTTGTCTGAATATCGGCCGCCGTACCCCATAATAGTATCCCGTAAGACATTACACTGTGAAAGTAACTAAAGTAAACTAGTCTAGCAGTATCTACGTCTGTGAATTGGCAAACTTTCCTAACTGCAAATGCTGCAGAACTAAGTTTGACTGCCAGACAGCATATTTGGGCGCCCCACTGAAGCTTACAATCTAAAGTTAAACCTAAAAATACAGTTGAATCAACTAGGTTAATTGTTTCGTTATTTAAAATTATATTAGTAAGAACATTTTTGACATTCGGCATAGTGAATTTCACACATTTTGTTTTGCCAGAGTTGAGTAGCAAATTAGTTGTCGTGAACCAATGTAGTACTTGCGCAAGAGAATGATTTACGCTGTCAATGTTATTTGTATTACGATCAACTTTAAAAATAAGTGAAGTATTGTCAGCAAAAAGAACAATATCACATAGATTTCTAACAAAGAATGGCAAGTCATAAATATATATTAAAAAAAGAAACGGACCAACGCTAGAGCCCTGTGGAACGCCCATTCCCACAGGCAAACCTTGAGACCTACTTCCACTAACATCTACATACTGAACTCTATCTCTAAGGTAACTGGCAACAAGATTGAGTGCGCTATCTCGAATACCATAATGGTTGAGTTTACGTAAAAGTGTATCATGTTCAACACAATCAAAAGCCTTTAACAAGTCGCAAAAAACACCAATGGCATCCTTAGAATTCTCCCAAGCGTTAAAGATATGTTTTAATAGAGTTACACCGGCATCAACAGTGGAGCGACCTTTAGTGAAGCCATACTGCTCACTGTGCAATAAATTATTTGTGAGAAAGTGGCTCTCTAACTGATGCAAAATAACCTTTTCAAAAATTTTACTGATTGCAGGCAAGATAGAAATTGGCCGAAAGTTACTAGGGTCGCTCTTGGATCCTTTTTTGAAAAGTGGTATGACCTTGCTGTGTTTCATTAAATCAGGAAATACCCCTTTACCCACGCATCTATTAAATATTGCAGCTAAATATGGAGCTATGCTAAAAATGATTTGGTGAACAAGACTAACTGAAATACCCCATAAGTCAATAGATTTCTTAATATTGATGATCTTGAATGTCTTGAGGATGTCATTGGTGTCAATGTATTTAAAATTAAACAGCACATCACACTCATTCACATTGCCCTTAACTAATATCTCTGCTTTGCTTGGGCATGAGTCTAAACACTTGGTTGTTTTCACTGGTATGTTTATGAAGAAGTTGTTAAAAGTCTGAGCAACATCAATTTTCTTTGTAACTATTTCTCCATTACATTTTAATTCATAGCTATTATCTACTAACTTAGCTCGACCAGTCTCACTGTTAATAATGTTCCAAGTTGTTTTTATTTTGTTCTTGGATTCTTTAATTTTATTACTTATAAATATAGACTTAGCTGAAGCACATGCTCTCTTGAAAACTTTTGAGTAATTTCTTACATATTCAATAAATGAAGGATTAAAATTGTATTGCTTCATACCAAACAGATCATACAACCTAGATCTACTTTTGTATATTCCTACTGTTGCCCAATCACAAAATTTAACTTTAGAGCTCTTGGCAAATGTCTTCTCCTTAAAAATTTTATTGTACTCATTTTTAATAACATCAATTAACCACTTATATAATTCATCTGGATCATCGTGAGTTAAGTCAATGCTGGCGATTTTAGCAGCAACATCATCACTAAAGCGATTAAGGCGAGCAGAGGTCATGGGTCTACATGTGATTTTTTGTACAGTAGGGGTTGTATTAGTTGGAATTACAACCTTTTGTCCACAGTGATCCGATGTCAAGTCACTCAAAACAGCTTTACTTAAGTACAAACAATTGCAAAAAAATATTATCTAAGCATGTAGAAGAATGTGAGGTAGTTCTGGTTGGTTCAGAAAATAAAACATTCAAATTAAATGACATAAATAAACTAACTAACCTAGTACAAGTTGGTGATTGCTCTAACAGGTTAACATTAAAATCACCACATACGATTATTGACTTCCTGCTGGAACTTAAGAGTTTTAAGACGTCCTCCATGATGCTTTCAAATTGGCTAAAGTCACTTTGCGGTGGTCTGTATACACAGACTATGACGTGTTGCTCAAGTTCAACACAAGATATCTCAGCGGTGCGCTCGATAGAAAGTTCGGCTATGTCCTTTCGTTCTTTACATTTAATACTATTACAAACATATATGAGAGAGTCACCACGAATAGCGTTCTTTCTTACGAATGCACTAATCACTGTATAAAATTCATTATTAAATATTAATTGGTCACCTCTTAACCAATGTTCCGTAATACATAATACATGCAACTTATGTTTCTTTAAAAATAAATCTATCTCTAATTCTTTGCCAGATAGGCCTTGTATGTTTTGATGAGCTAAGTTTAAAACACATGAATGCCTATCTGTTGTCTCATCTAGTAGTTTAAACTAATAGATTTGTCAATACTACTATTGGTATAACTATTATCTACCAAATTCCTAAGTACTCTAGTAGTACTGCGTTCACTATGTAAATTAAATGCATGCATGTAAATTAAATTTAGCAAGTTGTCGCCTATATATAAAAGAGAGATACATACCTAGTATCTTTTGTTAAAAAGAAATTACTAATAAAAATATTAGAGCCGAAAAATAAAATATGGTCACTATGACTACAAGTGCTATTATATAATAATAGATTCAATTTACCTATCTGGTTATTTTCTTTATAAGATAAGTTATTGGAATATGGTAATGCACAGACAATAAAATTGCACCCCACTTTAGAACTTTGTTCTATCATAATATCTGATAAAGCTAATATTTCTTAACTAACTAGTAGGCTATCCCCATATAAAATTATAACTGTAGAATGTTTATTTAGTCTAGCATACTTTAATTTATTCATTAACATAGACATTCCTTGTCCTGGTGAACAAATATTTTGTATTGACCGATCAGTATAACTATTAATCAGGCTACCCATATCAATTCCTAATTGGTCAGAAAAAATTAAAACATTGTTATCTAAAACCTTATTATTTTCATTATGTAATAATGTGTCAGAACCTGAACCATGACATGTTTTCGAAGGATATTCATCTTGAAAGTCACTATATAACTTGGTTGTACAATTAGGTGAAGCCTCTAACTTATGATTTGAACAATTTAAACAGTTACTGTTGTTGGTCATAGAGAGCAGTTGTTTTAGATTTTCTCTACCAACTCTACTAATTTCATCATATTTCAATATATATTCCTGTGTTTCACTTTGATGATCTATTATCAATTTGTTGAGCTGTGCATTTAATGATGTGATTTGTGTTTGCAGCTTACATGTGTGTTGTTCATATTGTAATCGGCTACAGGCTAATTGCTCACTACTATCCTTTAGCTTAGAAACTAATAACTCACTCTCTTGTGACTCGCCTTTTAATGAGACTCCACATAAGTTCAATTGCGTTTAGCTCGCAGTGGTATGGCGGTAATCTAACCACTTTGCGGCCAGGAGCTTCAAGTATTTGAATTTTTGAAGCATTTCCACTAATATTGGGTAAAATGTTATGCACGGGTAACCCTATTTTACATTCCTGTCATCACAGAGTACAATTCCAACATAAAGAAAATAAACACTGACATCTGTCAGAGGTAAAATAACTGTGAACGGACTGTAACTAACATCTCAAATTAAATACAACTGTCACGTTTCGGCCAACTCTTTGGATTCTAAATTCATTTTAAACAAGCAGAAATCGCTAAGTCAATATGTAGAATCCAAATTAAAGGATGGTGATATTCGGGGCGCATCTAGACTGTTATTTAGTAGTGATGTGGTGGCGCCTTGCTCTCCAGACACGCTTTCGGGTCTGAAGAGCAAGCATCCAGCGCCTATCGATGATCTCTCCTTTCCTGAAGCTCCCGACAGTGAATCAGAACATCTGACTGATCACTACGGCCAAGGATGTTTTAGCAGCAGTTGTCTCCTGCCGAAGTGGCTCGGCCGGCGGCCTTGATGCCTTGACACCACAGCACCTAAAAGACTTAGTATGTGCAAGTGCTGGGGTTGCCGGCGACTCACTTTTGCAGGAGCTAACTGCGCTATTTATATGATGCGGTCCGGTAATGTGGACGATGCGATCATTGAAATCTTGTATGGGGCGAACCTGTGCGCCCTTAACAAGAAGGATGGTGGCATTCGTCCCATTGCCGTGGGCAGCACATATCGGCGTATAACAGCTAAGATATGCTGTAAATTATACAGCAGGGAGCTATCAGAAAAGTTCCAACCCCTTCAACTAGGTTTTGATTCCAAGGGGGGTTGTGAGGCTGCATGCTATACATGCCCGTTCTACATACCTTGGAAGTAATGATGGAGAGGTAATTCTTAAGGTTGACGTGAAAAATGCCTTCAATTACTGAATTTAAGGTATTTTTAATAATATAGAATAGGGACACTTTGTTGGATTAATATATATAATAAATTTGGAAAATTAGAAACCCCTAACATTTTTAAATTTCTTTGGCAATGTTACAGATAGGTATCCCACAAAATAACTTTACAAGGACAATGTTTTGGATTCAGCAGTTGGATGCCAACAAGGTGACCCTCTTGGACCAGTCTTTTTTAGTTTAGCCATGCACCCCATTATTCGGCAAATAAATTCAAAATTTAATGTGTGGTTCTTAGATGATGGAACTCTGGGAGGCGATGTAGACACTGTACTACAAGACATGGCTTTTCTAAAAAATAAATTCTCATTCATTGGCTTATCTAGAACTAAATTATAGTAAACTAGCTTTTGCCCGCGGCTTCGCGCGCGTTAAATTTGAGGTAACACATATGTAGGTATCTACTTTCAGTCTCAAGTTGTGTGAAGACACTTCTGATTATTCTAAAGACTTTAGAAGCTCAATAGGGTACAAAGTAACTCGGTCAGTATCCATGACAAATGTCAAAGCCATGTTTCAATACATGTCCAATATATATCTATAAACACTTTCGCATTTAAGTATAATCTTAGTAGGTAGAGAAAATCGCCTCAGCCGTTTAAACGTAGTATATAATTATTGGTTTACATTTGCGAACAATGTTATCACATATAAAGGTACTCTGTGGTAATCACCGTCTGTAGGACAATATGTATGATTGACAGTACTAACAGATAGCACATGCGCAGCTCTCAATTATTCGCGCATGCGTTCTTGCTTCCAAGATGAAAATTCCTGCCGTACAAACTTCTAACCTCCCTACAATCCCTCACAGTTTAATTTTTGCAACTTATGGTAGCCTATGTCTGTCTCCATGGTCCAATATATCTCTATATCTCAAAAAACAACTTTGCTCTCTTGTTGCACAAATAACTATTAATAACTTTTAGATTTTTGGTTTATTGGAACGAAGTTCCTTATCGTGCGTTGCGAAAGGGGGCTAGACGGAAAAAATTAAGACGAAAAGTTGTAATGACACTTTTTGCTGTAGTAAGCTATTGTAAGCCGTGCGGCGTGCGTGCGCATGTTTCTCTGTCTGTCTCTCTCTCTCTCTCTTATAGAAAGCAAGCCAGATATAAAACCCCCAAGTCATAAGGGTGGCCAACCAAAAAAAATATTGGTTTATTTTTTTGACATTATTTTTTATTTTTATTTTTTTATTATGTGGCATTAAAAAATACATACTTACATCTATTAATATGGGTATAATTTTTGGGGTTTTTGTGGATTCCGGTCACGAAAATAACATCTATTTGGGAATCCAAGATGGCGGACGGGACACTTTTATAAAATTAATATGGGTATCATTTTCGGGGTTATTCTGGTCACGAAAATGACATCTATTTGGGAATCCAAGATGGCGGACGGGACATTTTTAATAAAATTAATATGGGTATAATTTTCGGGGCTATCATGCATTCTGATAACGTAAATGACATTTATTTGGGGATCCAAGATAGCGAACGGGACATTTTTTGTAAAATTTCCTTCACTAATTAATCGAAAGGAACTTCGTTCCATCCGGTGTCCCTTGACACCTCTCAAGCAATTTCTTAAACTTTCTATTTTAATGTATTCCAAACCTTCCGTTAAGTGCTCTTTTGGTAAAAGTGGCAACGCTGAAACAAACCCGGTTAACCTTTTTTCTGTTTTACTTTTAAGGCTAAGTTGTTTGGCCCTTTTCCAGATTGCTTTACACCAATGATAATAACATACAACAAGCTTAATTAATAATGGCTTTCTCAAAGTCACAGTGTAGTTTAGAAGGCTTAAAGCAAGGCAGTTGCGACTTAATCAATTCAAAT